>CM066031.1:1228335753-1229033975 GCA_033557465.1 Ichthyophis bannanicus | reverse complement strand
GAGTAAAAAGGGAGCGGGGGCAGATCCTAGAATTCTGTGTGCTGGAGGAGGGGTGGGAAAGAAAACACTAGAGAAACACTGTTACTGAGTGTCAACTGACTCAACAGAGCAGAGACAGGGAAAACCACACTGCCGTAGGCCTGGGACTGTGGAACCAGGTAGACCTGGACCAGTTTGCCTCTGCTTCAACCTACTGGATGGAGGGATGGAAGGGAATGAGATAGACACTAGATGGAGAGTGAGAGATGATAGACAGAGATGGAGAGGAGAGTGAGCAAAAGACTGGGGAAGAAGAGAGAAGAAGAAGATGCTAGGGGAATGGGAGGGACTGCAAGTGAAGGTTAAAAGTGGTAGCTAGAGGGCTAATAAAGAAATGGATTATTAGAGGATGTAGTGAAATTTTTGGGTGGCTACAGAGAGCGAAAGATTAAATAAAGGTTGAAGGACGCTGAAACAGGAAACAAATCAATATCCAACTACATGGGAAGGAAGTGAAGAAAACCCAAACACAAGAACAAGAAAAATGCTGCAGATGGGACTAAGGACTCCATCTCTCGAGAAAGAGAGATAAGAGAAGACAGCGGAAAAGGCAGAAGGGCCTCAGATCCCGAGTCAAAACAACCGGAGGCTTGACTCAAAGAATAAAACTGGTCAAGACAAACTCACAGGTAGAAAAAAAATTATTTCCAGATTTAGTGATTGGAAACTTTGTGCTACTCCTTTTATATTTTGTCACAGTACTATGGGGGAATTGCCATTCTAATATTTAGCTGGTGTTTGCAACCACATGCAGAGTCTGTGCTTCATGGGATTGCAGTTTTACATCTGCTGTATTACAATATTTTTATTTGAGGTTGTAGGTGCCATTTAGTGTCTGATAGTTCTGGGTGAGGGGTCGGTGGTCTGAATGTCGGTGCTGTGGACCGATCTGCTGGCCAGAGTGTGCTGGTCTTAAACATGTCTGAGTTTGTACATAGGGATAGCCTGGTACCTGCAGTACATGTTGACTTGTTTACAGATTTTCAAATTAGGTGTATGTGATGTTTCCAGGGCCGCCTTGGCAGTATTTTAATAGTGCTTGGGCTTGTTGTTTTTCATTTCTTGGGAGTTTAAGCTTACCTTGTATCCGTTCTTTGGAAAGGTTTTCAATGCTGGTCTGGTATAGTTAGAGTTTTGGTCCGTAGATAGTGGGTGACTTTGTTGTAGGGTTGTATATTAGGTTTACCTTTATGCCTAGGTACTGGAGAAATTATTTGTTAGTGAAAAAATGACTCGAGAAACAGATTTATTTTTTTTTTAATAGAAAAAACTATTAACAGCCTATTTTGGGTATGATGCTTAAGTACTGTCTTTTTAATTACTTGGGCTTATTTTGAATGGTAGAATTTTTTTTTGGGCCGTCTATAGTACAGTGCTTGAAAGTCCTAGTGATCTCAGCTTGCATGGCCACTCTCCGTTTGCTTTGGCAATTGTTAGTCCACTGGAAGGAGATTGCCAGGTTTTATGTTCCTTCCACAAGGCATATGGAGGGTTAAAGGTGGACTTGCCTTAATGGATGTGCCAGGGGAATTGAACCCTGGATATTCCTGGTGCACACGTTGCTCTACCCACTCCAGGCTACTAAGATGGCCTCTTTTCTGTGGATGCGGGCCGCCGCTTTACGACGGGTGGGGGAAAAGGTCTGTGTGGCTAGCGCATCCACAGGGGGAAGAGCAGCTTCACAAAAGCGAGCTTTTGTTGTAACCACACCCCAAACGGAGGATGGATGCTGTGTAATGCTCAACATTACCCCCGGCGGCCGTGTGGGGAGGGATAAGAATAATAATTAATAATAATAAGGGGGGTTGGGGGAGGGGACACACTGAGTATATTGGTTGGCAGGGGAGGACTGGCAGGGGGTCTAGGGGCGGTGCAGAAAAGAAACACTAGCACTGGCCCTGACTTAACAATTTTATACAGGGTCTCTAAAGATTCTGATGCTTGAGACTATATTTCCTACAATGTACATATGGAAGGCCTACTCACAAGGATCAACAGATTTATACACTTGAAAACAAATCCATCTTTTTAGGTAGGTTATAACTATGAAACAAAGGATTGTCAGATTCACACACATTTCATGAAGATTTTGATATTCACGTTACCTTTCCTTAAAAAAGATAAGTGTGCGTTTCATACAATTGGCCTTATTATTCAGTGTGACAATGTGAAGATTATGACTATTTAAGAAAAGATCTAAACAGCTATGGGTGATAGACTTGGAGTGTTTTTTATGTCTTTAAATACACAAATGCCAAATGTATTTATATTCTGCTAGTATAGTGTGGAAACAGTCTCCATTCGCAAAAAATTTGTTGTATGTAGTGGTGCCAGAACAGAATATCAGTATAATAGGAAGTGATGGTGTGAGTGCTATAACATCTTTTTTGAGAGTTGGTCCAACGAAAAGTACTACAATGTTAACAAAGATTCTTAGTGGAAATATAAAAAGAAATTCAGCATTCCTGCATCTTTTCAGGGTTAAATCCTTTCCAAAATGTTTCCGACTGCAATTAATTAACAAAGACATTGCAGATAAGGATATCACGTGAGTAACATTTCTGGAAGTGGGAACCCCTTCAGTACATGAGGCAGAACCATGAGTTGGATCAAAACATGACGTATGTCGTCTGTTGGGGATCCCAGAAGGTTTTGACTCCCTTGGTGAGTTCTTCAGATAAGTTTGAAACAAAGCTGTTCTGAAAAAAATTATTGCAGCTTTTGATAAATTCGTGAATAAAGTGATTTAATTAAAAGTAGGTCCTGTTTTCAAAGTGAAGTGGGTTGTTCCTTTCCCCTCCAGTTCTCACTCTGGCTAGGGTAATACGGCATGCATGAACTTACCCAGCATGTTATGGTCACCATTTGGTTTGGTTGACAAACCTGTCTCCTGATCTCCAAAATACCAAATAAACAGAGGCCAAAAACATTGGAGAAGAACCTGTAAGAGACACATTCTACATGAATCAATATAACAAAAGCAAAACCAGCAGCAGTTCAGAGCAGTGATGTTTCTTCACATGGCAAATTCTTCAGTTCCGAGCACTAAACTTTCAAGATAGATTTGCGGCAATCTTAAGACGGCCCGGAAACTCTGATTGGTCAAAAGCAGCAGGCCTGTAGATAAAACTGGTAACATTAACGGGAGACAGTTCTTCTGCTTTAAGTGAGGGGGAAAATAGAAAAGGATGCAGACAAAGCATTTGTGTAGGTAAATTAAAATGCAGGGTCCTCGTTGGTGTTTAGGGGTCAGGGCTAGGCTCAAGGCATTCACTGGAGGAAATTTGAAAGACAAAGACAAAACCAGCGGGAAAGCACCTTGGCTCTAATAGGTTACATTTAAAGAAAAATACCTTTGTGGAGGTGATACTGGTCAAAATAAAGTATGTACTGCCCTTCAAAAGCACGGGCAAAAGCAATATAAAATGTCAATCAAAAAGTTGAAATAGTAAGTGTCAAACATCCCTGGACCCTGAAGTACCTTTCAACACTATTTCCTCTGGAATTCTCCGTTATGATTGCTCATAGGTGGGTCTCTTCCTCCCAGTGGTGTGTTGTACTTTGTGTGTACCAAAGGGTGATGGGAGGGCATATAGCCCCTGGGGTTTGGAGGCAATTATAATTGTTTCCAAAGCAATATATTTGATGAAATATGGAAATGTTTTTGTGAGGTCAAATATTGTTTCTCAAACTGTGCTACATATAATAAATTAGACAACATTCCGGTGCCATGGGAGAACCCATGGCCACCCCTTTTGTGCTGCTTATAAAATATCCCTCTAAAACTAAAAGTAGTTCTCCATCATTTACTAATGCAGGCCAATATGGCCGTTTAATGACCCGTTTGAGGTATGATAGTGGTCATAATCCATCTTTAATCAGAAGTTTTTTAAGAGTTTAAGAGATTATGCACTAATACCTCGGATTTTGAGAACCCACGCAGCCAAGATTGCATCGCAAAATGTTTGCGAACGTGGGGATATCGGAAAAAAAACATGTATTAATTAAAAAGGCATATTTGAGAGCTTGTCTGACAGATAGATCAACATTGTTAACAAAGAAAAAGCGTATGGATAATACGGATAGGGTTGGATTATGGATTATGACCACTATCATACCTCAAAAGGGTATTACGGCCATATTGGCTGCATTAGTAATGATGGAGAACTACTTTAGTTTTAGAGGGATATTTTTATAGCAGACAAAAGGGGTGGCCATGGGTTCTCCCATGGCACCGGATGTTGCTAATTTATATGTAGCACAGTGTGAGAAACCAATATTTGACCTCACATCCATATTCATCAAATATATTGCTTTGGAAACGGTTATATCGATGATATCATTATAATTTGGGTAGGGACTGAGCTGGCGCTTAATGAGGTTTTGGTCTGGCTAAATACACTGGACCAGAATCTACAATTTTGAGGGGACCTTTAGTCTATGAATGAGATTCATATCTGGATATATTGATAAAGAAGGGGGACGAGGGTTTCATCACGGACCTTTATCAGAAACCCACTGACCGTAATACCCTTTGAGGTATGATAGTGGTCATAATCCATCTTTAAAAAGCAACTTACCAACAGCCAGTTTTTAAGGGTTAAGAGATTATGCACTAATACCTCAGATTTTGAGAACCAAGCAGCCAAGATGCATCGGAAATTTTGCGAACGTGGAGATTCGGAAAAAAAAAATGTATTAAAAAGGCATATTTGAGAGCTTGTATGACAGATAGATCAACATTGTTAACAAAGAAAAAGTGTATGGATAATACGGATAGGGTTGTATGTGCCCTGACATTTACAAATTTGTACAAGGAGATTGTTACTATACTCGGGCAAGAATGGTATTTGCTTAATTCAATACCGTCATTAAAATCTAAACATCTTATGGTGCCTATAAAAGGAATCCCAATTTATCTAATCTGTTGGTCCCTTCTGCTTAACTAGATATAACCCGCCCCCGAAGATTAAGGGCCATTTCAGTTGCGGGAATTGCTCGGTCGGTTCTCCACGCGATTATCGTGAGGAATAGTTTCACTCATCCTACATCTAATCATAAAGTATACTTACAAAAATTACACTAACTGTAGGACATCCAATGTGATATACATGATAATGTGTCCATATAAGATGATATACATTGGTTAAAACCATTAGAGAGATACGTACGCGTATTATTGAACATAGGAGCAATATTATAAGGAAAAATCCTGATAAACCTTTGGTAGCCCATTGGATCGCTGCCGAACATAAAGTTAGTGATCTTAAATATCTAGTTTGAAAAAAGTGACCCCGCACTGGAGTTGAGGAGACACATACAAGGCCATATTTAATATTTAACAAATATATATTTATGAGTTTAATATTTTGGAGAATTAAGGTTTAATCCAGGATATTGATTTATATGTTTTTTTGTAAACACATGTTTTTACCTGTTTTTGTAACCTATGGTCTGCCCAAGTATTTTATATGTTACTCTGGTTTGGATATGTATGCCATGGCACAGTTATGTCTCTATTTTTATCCCTTTGGGACATTTTTAGGTTATTATTTATTATGGTGTTGTGCCAGGGTAAACCATTGATGTCTTTTTAGTTATTTAATTCCCCCTATTTTATTTATCTTTTATTTATTTATTCTGTTTCTCACTTAGTTCAATTAATTTATTGGACTGCATGATATTTATTTATTTATTAATTTTAAGGCACGTGGTTCTCTTTATTCCACTATACTACACCACACTGGTTTGGATATGTATGTTATGGCACAGTTATTATTTTATACTTGGTAGTATTAAACCATATGTCATTTATTTGATTTTTCTTGCCCTTTATAGTTCAGAATATAGTCCTATGCCTCTGAACAGTTTTAGGGCTTTATTATGGTATTGTGCCGCTGTAACTCATGGTGTCTTTTTAGGTGTATAATTTCTATTCCTTTATTATTCCTTTGCTACTTAATCAGTTTTTCCACTTTATGACTGCAGGGTATTTATTTATCAACTCTAAGGGCACGTTTTTTCAATTCTATTATACATTAGTTGCCCTGGTAAGTTTTTAGGTACCTCTTAGCTCCGCCCCCTTAGCCTCGGTTTGTATTTTGGCGCGATTTTTCGGCGGCGATTTAAGCTTCTCTTCAGGTTTCCTGCCTCTTGAATTTCACTGATGCTTGCGTCTTCTTTCGGGAGTTGACACGTCGAGTGTTTTAAGCATTTGGTTTGATGTTTATTGCAGCCTCGAGGGTGAGCCCTTCGTGCTATCTATAACCGTGCAGTGCTTTGTTTTATATTTACAGTCACTTTCACGTTCCGTTCCACTGATAAGTTTGTACTTATTGAATGATTTTCACGTGCTTTTGTGCATACATGGCATTGTCACTTGCTGCATTTCTACCTATTATTCTTGCTATTGTCTGCCTTTTTCACAATGGGTCCGTCGTCTGAACGTTGTCACATGGGTTCAAATGCATTTTTACTTATTCACTTGGTCCCCTTTTTCCCCGGTTGTTATATTCTGACTAAGCTGATCCCTGGCACTAGTAGGTATTTACATTTATTTTCACTTTCCCTCCTTTGTTATTTAGTTGCCTCTTGCAAGTCAGTTTCACCGCTCTAGTAGCTTAACTATATCAGACATTTATGTGGTTTTGATTTCACTGTGTTGGTTCGCTGTATTTCACCAATGCTTTCCTGCTTTTTGAATTTCACTGATGCCTGCGGTTTCTTTCGGAGTTGACACATCGAGTATTTAGCATGGTTTTGATGTTTATTGCTGCCTCGAGGGGAGACCTTCATGATATCTACAATCGTTGCAGTGCTTTGTCCTGTTTAGTTACAGTCATTTTTACGTACTTTTAAGTTTTTACCTCTTTAATGGTTTTCACGTGTTCTTGTGCATACATGGCTTTGTCACTTACTGAATTTCTATTTACAATGCTTTCCATTGCCTGCCTTCTTCACATTGGGTCCGCTGGTTAGCGTTATTACATGGTTGACATGCATTTTCACTTATTCACTTGGCCTTTCTCCCTGGTTTGTTAGATTCTTACTAGGCCTATCCATGGTACCAGTAGACAGTTTTTTATTTACATTTGATTTTCACCTTCCCTCCCTTGTTATTTAGTTGCCTCCTGGAAGCCCGTTTCACTGCTCCAGTAGCTTAACAATATCAGTTATTTATGAGGTTTTGATTCCACTGTGTTGGTTCTTCACATCAATTTTTTACTGTGAGTATATTACTAACGTATATGTTACTGTATCTATGGAGTCTTATCTCTTTTGTCTGTTTGACCACATTGATTTTAATATATGTATGGTAATGACCATTCTGTTTAATGAGTTATTGTAATACACCTTTTATATTATATTATGGTGCATACATGTGCTGTATTACGTTATGATTGGTCTTGTTTTTTTAAACGATTATTTTATACTTGTTCTCATGTTATGCCTTTGTTCCTGTGCCTGTAGATATTTATTATTCTTTACCAAGTAACTTGCTTTTATATGCTTTTTATTGCCATGTATTATTTATGTTTTCATTTTCCTCTTGGGGCTTTTTGTGTATTTAATTAATCATTGAATTTTATTTTATTGGTTTATATGTTTTTAGCGGTATACCCCCTGAGGAAGGCGGGTAACGCCGAAATGCATCGGGGTTTGGTTCAATAAACATTGTTTATCATCCTTGATGACTCGTCTCTTGCTCTGAATAGCCTTTGTACATCCTGGCACCTGGACACGCCCACATACAGTGCTCCTGCACAAACACTGCATACATGTGGGGAGCGCTGATGGCTGAATAGGGGTTACAGAGCTGAACATGTGTTGGACATTGCAAGTCCAACCCGCTATTCACGGCTCGGTATGTTTCCCAATGGGGGGTAGGGTAGGGTTATATAGAACACTTGCATTTTGAAAGTATGATCTTCAAATGGTAATTTTCAAATAAATAGAACTCACCAAACCATGACGGCCTTTCTAACTGGGTCAATACATCTAAAACTGGCAAATGTCTCCATAAATATTCTACTTTATTCAGAAGAAATTCAAAGATAAACTGACACCTTACGCAATAAACATACAGGAGGATAGAGATATAGAAGGGATACAGCTATAGTTGTGGTCAACATTATTGGCACCCTTACATTTTAGGTATGTTGTGTATAATACCTTGAGAAATAATTGGAAATATTCCAACTGTATGCTATCATAATATCTTAATAGTATGTTCAAAGGTATATAGCAAAAAAAAGATGTCTGCAACTAAGATATAGTAATTTCTGAAAAAAAAAATCTAACCTGGACAGGTTTAATGGCATTTTCACTCATATTTGGTTGCACAGCCCTTGACAATCTCCAGATATTTCTTGTAGCCATCTATAAGCTTCTTACATCTGTCTGCTCGTAGTTTCTCCCACTCTTCAACTGCAATTTGTTCCTGCAAATCAATGTTTCTAGAATTCATTTCACCAATGGCAGATTTCAGCTCTTTCCAAAGGTTCTTGATTAAATTAAGATCAGGACTCATTGCTGTCCAGTTTAAAACAGTCCATTTGTTCCTTTTTAACTATTCTTTTGTATTTTTGGATGTATGTTTTGGATCATTGTCCTGCTGGAGGATCCATGACCTTCGACTCAGACCTATCTGTCTGACACTAGGTAGCACATTTCACTCCAAAATATCTTGGTAGTCCTCTGCTTTCATGATTCCTTTAATATGTTTCCAGGCCTCCAGTTCCTAAGGCAGCAAAACAGTCCCACAACATTATGGGACCTCCACTATATTTAACTGTAGGAAGGGTGTCTTTTTCCTTATAAGCTTCATTTCTTCACCTGTAAATGTATCGCTGGTCTGCATCACCAAAGAGCTCAAGTTTGGTTTCATCTATCCACAGAACATTTTCTCAGAAGGATTGTGGTTTCTCAAGGTGGGTTTGGGAAAAGATCAGGTGTGCCTTTTTATGTCTGTCTTTGAGCAGTTAGGTCTCCTTGGCCTTTGCCCATGATGTCCTTCTTGGTTTAGTGTGTGGCATATGTTGTGGGTTGAAACCACCACTCTAAATCGCTCCAGGTTGTATGTGGCATTTTACCAACGGTTCACATTAACCTTCTAAGACTTCTTAGATTAATTTTCCTCTTCCTATCATGTTGTGGGAGTTTCTTGACAGTTCCATGAAAAAAAACACCTTAATAATATTGCAAACAGTAGATACAGGATTCCCAAGGTCTTTGGAAATGGTCTTGTACCCCTTTGAAGTTTGATGTTGGGTGATAATGACTTTTCTGATGGTCTCAGGCAGCTTTCTTGTTTTCACCATTGTGAAAATGGAACAGGAAGTGACTGTGGCCATTTTAAACATTAGAGTCATCATTCATTGGTTCATTCAAGTCATGTGAGTGCTGACAATTGATCACAGGTGCATCTAATTTTACTGCAATGGGAATATGATTCTTCTATTCAAACTGATTTGATTTGTTTATTAGGGTACCAATAATCATGTCCTTAATTAGTTAAACCTATGTTTATTCCCTGCATATAATTTAAACCATATTATCAAAGGAAATAAAGTTATCCTATTAGACAAAATATTCACTTAGCTGTCCAGAGATTCTCTTGTAAGCCAGGAGTCCATAATTCTCAATCCTTTTTCTTCCGTTTTTTAATCGGGTATCATATTTTACACCATCAATTCAAAAGACAATGCCGTAATCTGCTGCAACATTTCTCCCATGCTGTTTTCAACCAATCCTAACAGCTAAACATCATCCCTTAAAAACGCAACCAGCCGTAGTAACCCCACGTTGTGTTTCGGGTGGAGTTCTAAGTGAATATTTTGTTAGACTAACATCTTTTACCGGTTTCTCTAACTCAAGGGTTTTTATCCCTTAGAGGAATGTTCCAGGGTTGCGTCCCTGTTTTAAAGAATAAAAAGGAACAATCAGCTACAGGAAGATTGCTTTCCTTTACCTTTGTGGCAATAGTTCCGACAAAAAATGTAGTCTAATAGGATAACTTTATTTCCTTTGATAATATGGTTTAAATAATCATTTCCTGGCAATGTCCAAGTTTTTATACTGTTTTCTCTTTTAATTGTTCTTGTTTTATTGGATTCTTTTATGTGTGAAAATATGCATGCATAAATAGTCCAAAGCCATTTCACTGGCCTCTTCTTTTTTTAGGACATATTGGACATTAATGGCAGTGCTTTTTAAACTTTTATCTCTTATGACCCCATTTTAGCAAATGAAAATTCACGTGACTCCAGACAATGATGAAATCAAAATAGCATATCTCTAGCCTCTTTCCCCGCCCCCATCTCATCTAAAGCAGGAAGGCAGGAGCAACGGCAGCAGCAAAGTCAGCACAGGGTCCCTTGTGTCAGTGTGCTATGTGTGCTTCCGGTGTCCAGTACTCAGCATTGGGTTCCTGTCTAAGAGGAAGCTTACCCCGGAGGGGCAAGGGCCTATGAATGTTCACTAGCTCAGAGGCCACATGCTGATTGGTGATTGCCACTACTTGGCATAAGTCACAATGTACGTCCAGAGAGAAGGGAAATGACCATGTTTTTCTGGACCTCATCCACTGATGATGTGACCCCATTTGGGGTCCCGACTGCAAGTTTGAGAACCACTGTTAAGGGTAGAATTGCAAGGGTGCCAGTAATATTGACCACAATGGTAGGTGACCTGCAGCAAAAGATCCATTTGGTTGCAGACAATATGCTACTTTTCTTAGACAATCCTACAGGAGATATATACAGAGTAATAGAATTAATACAACAGTTTGACCTTTTCAGGGCTTAAAATAAATCTGGAGAAATTGGAGACTCTGGTCAAAAATAGGGGGAGCCCAAGAGTCCCCATTTCCACTGCAGTGGGCCAAAGGAACATTAAATAGGGTTACTGGATGTCCCCTGATTTTTGGGAACTGCCTCTGATTTCATGGCTCTGTCTCCAACTCCTACCTCTTAGGCAGCCTCCTGTTCCTGATTCCAGTTGTGGGGACAGAGGTGTCATGCCAGGTCTGCAGTAGCAGCACCCCCCCCCCCCCCATCATAACCACCACTGCAGCTTTTCACTGCTTCTCAGTCTGCAGGGGAAAACTGTAGTGTAAGCATTAAAAAAACAAAAAGAATGGGGTCTTTATGAAAGGCCGCACCCATACCACCTCCTTCTGACACATGCTTTATACATCAGAGGGGGCGGGACTGTCGGCCCTCCAAATGCGCAGGGGTCATAAAGACTCCATGCTTTTGTTTTTTAATGCTTATACTACAGTTTGCCACCACCACCACTGCTGCAGACATTGAGAGAGGCAGTGGCAGCAGCAGAGGTGGGCCGGGGGGGAAGTAGCAGGACGATGATGGCCATGGGGTAGGGGAGGTGGAGGACAGAAAGTAAACATGGGATGGGATGGAGAGCAGATGCTGGGCACAGGAGGAGGGAGAGGGGGTAGACTGGGCACCTGGGTAATAAATTGTGATGAGAATGGGAGAAGTTGGACCCTTGGGTGGTGATACGGACGGGAAAATACTAGACATCTGGTGCAGTGGGTAAGGAGAAATACTGGACTGGGTGGGTGGGGAAGGGAAGGTTAAATACTGAATAGGGAGCAGGGAGAAGGGAAGAGAAAGGAAAATGCTAGGCATGGAGCAGGGGGAAGGGAGATAGAAAGAAGGGGGAGTTAGTGAGAGTGTGGGGAAGGAGGGGAGAGATGGGGAATGGGAGGGCTGGGGTGAGGGAGATACAGGAAAAAAGGGAGAGGTTGAGGAGGGCGCGAAATCAGAATGGACAAAGAAGCAGAAAATAAATGGAAGAAAGCTGAAAGATCAATATCAGGGATGTAGGGGAGGAAGTGAAGACAAGAGGTGAGAAAGGAAATAACGAATGGAGAAGGCACTCTGGGGACAGCATTAAGAGAAGACAGACAGACAAAAGCAGAAACCAGCTAGATGAGGTAAAAATGGCCAGACAGTTCGAAAAACTAATTTTATTGTCAATATAATGACTGGAATATGTCAGTTTTAGGAATTTATATTGGCAATTTTTATATTTTACAGTGGGGAAATGCATCACTGTTTCTATCTCTTTGGTGATTCGTCTGCTTGGAAGTGATATTGTTGCTGTCACAGGATCGATGGGGAGAAGTGAGTGACTCTTTTACCTTCCCCTACCACCTATTGCACAATCCTGGAACTAAGCCCCCCATTCCCCCACGGCATTGGACAAGTGTCCCAGATTTGTCTCCAAAATATGTGGTAACCTTAACATTAAAATATTTGTGAATACAATGGAGCATTAATCAGCAGGTAATGTATCAGAAACATTTTTGAGATAAACTAGAAAGTATAAAACATCTAGGTGGAAAATGGACGGAACTGCCTCTCTCCTGTATGTAGTGTAATGCTTTATTTAAATGGTAGCACTTCCTGAGATCCTCTATCCATTGCAAATGGTCCCGTTTTGGATTCAGAGTTGAGGATGTTTAAAGGTACTGCTCAGACATTTTTATTGGGGGGGGGGGGGGAGTAAGAATGCTCAAAATAGTCACTACAAATTGACATTTACCAAAAATAAAAGGGGGGATTAAGAGTGCCAGATTTAAGGATTTACAATATTGCTGCTAACTTGCGCTGGGTAAATGAAGCATAGATGGGAAATGGGATATACAGCTGTGGTCAACATTATTGGCATCCTTGCCGTTTAACCCCTTAATGTCCAATATCGCCTAAAAAAAAAGGTGGTCAGTGAAATGGCTTTGGACTATATATGCAGATATATTTGACACACAAAAGAATCAAATAAAACAAGACCAATTAAAAAAGGAAATAGTATAAAAACTGAGACATTGCCAGGACATGATTATTTAAACCATTTCATCAAAGGAAATAAAGTTATCCTATTAGACTACATTTTTTGTCAGAACTATCGCCATGAAGGTGAAGGAAAACATCTTCCTGTAGTTGATTGTTCCTTTTTATTCTTTAAACAGGGACGCAACACTGGAACATTCCTCTAAGGGATAAAAACCCTTGAGTTAGAGAAACCGGTGAAAGACGTTAGTCTAACAAAATATTCACTTAGCTGTCCAGAGATTCTCTTGTAAGCTGGGAGTCCATAATTCTCAATCCTTTCTCTTGCCTTTTTTAATCGGGTATCATCTCTTACACCATCAATTTAAAAGACACCACTGTAATCCACTGCAACAATTCTCCCATGCTGTTTTCAACCAATCCTAGCAGCTAAACATCTTCCCTTAAAATGCAACCAGACGTAGTAACCCAACGTTGTGTTTCGGGTCGTAGAACCTCCTAACCCTTCTTTAAACTGCGTTGCATTTATCAGGACCATACAACCCTTTCCGGTTATATCCTCCTTTTCAATCACGTGACCGGTTGACGTCCAATAGATATCCAGATAACGGGCCAATGTCTAAATTCTTTCTATACCTCTTTAAAGCATGCTCCACCAGTCCAATGAGGAATTTAAACCACACGGTGTTATCGAATTCAAAGTGACATGATTATTGGCATCCATATAAACAATTCAAATTGTGGAGTGGAGGAGTGGCCTAGTGGTTGGGGCAAGGTACTTCGGGCCAGAAGGTCAGGGGTTCAAATCCCACTAGAGGACAGCAACCTTGGGCCGGAAGGACTGGGGTTTCTAGTCCCACAGGTGCTCCTTGTGGTCTTGGGCAAGCCACTTAACCCTCCATAGCCCATGTTCCCTGTAAAATAGTTATCTCCAAGTTATAATGCCCTGTTCAATGTAATTTCAGTTTGTTCAATGTAAACCGCACTGATGCAGAATAGCACAGTATATAAGAGAATGTAAATAAATAAATAAAATCAGTTTGAACAGAAGAACCACATTTCCATTACAGTAAAATTAGATGACCTGTGATCAATTGTCAGTACTCACATGACTTGAATCAATCAATGAATGATGGCGCTAATGTTTAAAATGGCCACATTCACTCCTTGTTCCATTTTCACAATGGTGAAGACGAGAACTGCATGAGACTGTCAGAAAAGTCATTATCACCAAACATCAAACTTCAAAGAGGTATAAGACCTTCTCCAAAAACCCTGGGATTCTTGTGTCTACAGCATGCAATGTATTAAGAAGTTTTCTGCTCATGGAACTATCAAGAACCTGCCAGGACATGGTGGGAAGAGGAAAATTAATCCAAGAAGCCTTTGAAGGTTAATGTGTACTGTTGGAAAAACACTATGTACAACAACCAAAGAGCTTAAGGCTGACCTGGAGCAACCTGGAGTGGTGGTTTCAACCCATACCATACGCTGCACACAAAACAAAGATGGACATCATGGGCGAAGGCCAAGGAGGACCCCACTGCTCAAAGACAGACATAAAAAGGCACGCCTGATCTTTGCCCAAACGCTCCTTGAGAAACCACAATTTTTCTGGGAAAATGTTCTGTGGACAGAAACCAAACTTGAGCTCTCTGGCAATGCAGACCAGTGATACATTTACAGGCGAAGAAATGAAGCTTATAAGGAAAAAAACCACCCTTCCTACAGATCCATAATGTGGAGGTTCCATAATGTTGTGTGGCTGTTTTGCTGCCTCAGGAACTGGAGGCCTGGAATGTATTAAAGGAATCATGAAGTCAGAGGACTTCCAAGGTATTTTGGAGCAAAATATTCTACCTAGGGGGGTGTTTACTAAACAATGGTATCAGACTCCGTCTGATATTGGAGCCATGGCCCCATTGATTTCAGTGGGGCCGCGGCTCCGATATTGTACAGAGTCCACTACCATTGTTTAGTAAACAGCCCCCCTTAGAGTCAGAACGCTAGGTCTGGGTGTAAGATCATGGGTCCTCCAGCAGGACAATGACCCAAAACATACATCCAAAAGTACAAAAGAATGGTTAAAAAGGAACAAATGAACTGTTTTAAACTGGCCAGCAATGAGGCCTGATCTCAATTCAGTCAAGAATCTTTGGAAAGAGCTGAAATCTGCCATTGGTAGAAGGAATTCTGGAAACATTCATGAGCTGGAAAAAATCACAGTTGACGAGTGGGAGAAAGAAACCATCAGCAGACAGATGTATGAAACTTATAGATGGCTACAAGAAACATTTAGAGGTTGTCATCACTGCCTAGGGCTGTGAAACCAAATATTAGTGAAGGGTGCCATTAATACTGCCCAGGTCATATTTCGTTTTTTTTTCTCAGAAATTGCTATGTCTAAGTTTTTTGTTGTTGTGGTATACCTTTGAGCATCCTATTAAAATATTATGATGATATACAGTTGGAATATTTCCAATTATTTCTCAAGATATTGTACACAACATACCTAAAATGCAAGGCTGCCAGTAATGTTGACCACAACTGTATCTCCCAGAGGGTTTTGTGGAGGCAATAGCAAACCCTTAGGATCTTAGGCACTATTACATAGTAAGCATAAGGTGGAGAAGAGAGATGAATGCATACCGGCAGTGCTGATGCCATTGACAAAGACTTGGGAGTGGTGGAGAAAATGTAGAGAGTTCCATTGGAGATATCCCTGCTATTAGTATTACAAGGAAACCCAGAGTTTGCTCCAGGGGTGGGCTATCTAGGTTTGGGACATGAGCGTCTAGGCTTTGTAAAAGACTAGGTAACTTGATTCAGCTAGAAGAAGAAGGTTTCCTGGATGTTTGAGTGAATCAAGCAGGAGTGGGGTATACTAAAAAGACACATAACTTACAAATGTATCATTATTATGAGATCTTGAAATACAAAAGTGTAAAAGGAGTGACAATACAGGAGGTGGATGAAGAACTGACTTTGCTGCCAAGAAAATTTAATACACTATTTCGTTGACAAATGCATCATCAGGCTGTGAGGAAAAATACTTATTTAAACAGCTAGTGCAGGACTGATCACAAGAATTGGATGCAGAGGTATAGGCAGCTAAAGAAGACTTGGAAAGACTTATATAGGTTAATCACATAAATTGAGTTGCAAGAAATATACTTTAAGATGATGCATAGAGGTGTACAAATCAGGTTATGGGAAGGGGAAGCTTGTGTGAAATGTAAAAGATATAGAGGCACGCTGCTCCACTCCTTGCTGGGATGTCCAAATCTTCAGAGGTTATGGTCATAAGCCTTAAGAAACAAGAGGAGGTAATGAGAGAAAATATAGATTGGTTATATATTGTGCTCCTGCTGGAGGACTAGGGTGGACAAGAAGGATACAAACTGTTCACAGAAGAGAATTCCCATTTTGAGGGAAGGATGGCTCAGATGAAGACAATGTTGACATTCAAGAATCAATGCTATAAGTTAGATAATAAGGTGCTGGTGCTATATTTATTTATTTACATTCTCTTATATACTGTGCTATTCTGCATCAGTGTGGTTTACATTGAACAAACTGAAATTACATTGAACAGGGCATTATAACTTGGAGATAACTATTTTAGAGGGAACATGGGCTAAGGAGGGTTAAGAACATAAGAACATAAGATATGCCATACTGGGTCAGACCAAGGTCCATCAAGCCCAGTATCCTGTTTCCAAGATTGGCCAATCTAGGTCATATGTACCTAGCAGTTTCCCCAAAAGACACAGGTTCTGCAATGCTTGTACTAGGTCAAGCATTCATATCCTGGGTCCCTTCTTAATAATGGTTTATGGACCTTTCCTCCAGGAACTTGTCCAAACCTTTTTTAAACCCAGCTACACTAACAGCCTTTACTACATCCTCCGGTAACAAATTCCAGAGTTTGATTACACGTTGAGTGAAAAAATTTTCTTTTATTAGTCTTAAATAGTTTACCCTGTAGCTTCATTGCATGTCCCCTAGTCTTTCTATATTCTGATAATGTAAACAGTCGATCTACGTTTACCCGTTCCACTCCGTTCATTAATTTATAGACTTCTATCATATCTCCCCTCAGCTGTGTCTTTTCCAGATTAAAGAGCCCTAACCTTTTTAGCCTTTCTTCATAGGAGCATCCTTCCATCCCCTTTACCATTTTGGTGGCTCTTCTCTGAACCTTTTCTAATAAAGCTACATCCTTTTTAAGATACGGCGACCAGGATTGCACACAATATTCAAGGTGCAGTCTCACCATGGAACGGTATAGAGGCATTATAATAGCTTTTGTTTTATTTTCCATTCCTTTCCTTATGATACTTAGCATTCTATTTGCTCTCTTGGCTGCCGCTGCACACTGGGCCGAGGGTTTTAACATGTTATCCACAATGACGCCTAAATCTTTTTCCTGGGTGGTGGTTCCTAATGTGCAACCTTGCATCGTGTAACCATAGTTTGGGTTGTTCTTCCCTAGGTGCATAACTTTGCACTTGTCCACGTTAAATTTCATCTGCCATTTTGATGCCCAGTCTTCCAATTTATCAAGATCCTCTTGCAATTTTCCACAATCCTCTTGGGTTTTAACAACTTTAAATAGTTTTGTGTCATCTGCAAATTTGATAACCTCACTCGTTATTCCACTTTCCAGGTCATTTATGAATATGTCAAAAAGCAGCGGACCCAGCACAGATCCCTGGGGTACACCACTATTCACCTTTCTCCATTGGGAAAATTGGCCATTTAACCCAACCCTCTGCTTTCTATCTTTTAACCAGTTCCTGATCCACAGTAGTACACTGCCTCCTATCCCATGACTCTTTAGTTTTGCCAAAAGTCTCTGATGAGGGACCTTGTCAAAGGCTTTCTGAAAGTCCAGATACACTATATCAACCGACTCACCTTTGTCCACCAGTTTATTCACACCTTCAAAAAAAACATAACAGATTAGTAAGACAAGATCTTCCTTGTCTAAAGCCATGCTGGCTGTCTCCCATTAGGCCATGACTATCTACACGCCGAGTAATTTTATTCTTTATGATGGTTTCTACCATTTTTCCCGGTACTGACGTGAGGCTCACCGGTCTGTAGTTTCCCAGATCACCCCTCGAACCCTTTTTAAAAATTGGTGTTACATTGGCGATCTGCCAATCTTCAGGTATTAGAGATGATTTTAATGATAGTTCAGAGATTACTAATAGCAGGTCTGCAATCTCATATTTCAGTTCTTTCAACACCCTTGGATGTATACCATCCGGCCCAGGTGATTTGCTACTCTTCAGTTTATCTAATAGTTGTAATACATCTTCCTGATGTATCGATATTTCCTTCATTTCTTCCGCACCTTTAAATACCACTTCAGTCATGGATAACATCCCTACATCTTCCTCAGTAAAGACCGAAGCAAAGAATTCATTCAGTCTCTCCGCTATCGCCTTGTCGCCTCTTAGTGCCCCTTTAACTCCTCTATCATCTAATGGTCCAAATGACTCTCTCACAGGTTTTTTGTTACGAATGTACTTGAAAAAATCTTTATTTCGCATTTTTGCTTCCGCAGCAAGCTTCTTCTCAAATTCTCTCTTTGCCTTCTTTATCAATGCCTTGCATTTGACCTGCCAGTGCTTGTGCTGTTTCCAGGTTTCATCGTTTGGCTCTTTTTTCCATTTCCTGAAAGATGCTTTCTTGGCAACAACAGCCTCACCTTTAAACCATTCTGGCAGTTTTTTGGACTTCCTTCCACTTTTCTTAAAGAGTGGAATACAGCTGGTCTGGGCTTCCAAGATAGTATTTTTCAACAACACCCAAGCTTGATGTAAGTCTTTAACCTTTGCAACTGCTCCTTTTAGTTTTTTCTTAACTATTTTCCTCATTTTTTCATAGTCTCCCTTTCGAAAGTTAAAAGGTAGTACTGTGGATTTCCTTACTATCCCTCCTCCGCTAATTAAATTAAAGGCAATCGTGCTATGATCACTATTGCCAAGTGGCCCCAACACCCTTATCTCTTGCATTAGATCTGGTGTTCCACTAAGGACTAGGTCTAATATGGCTTCCCCTCTGGTCGGTTCATGAACCAGCTGCTCCAAGAAGCAGTCATTTATGTCATCTAGGAACTTTATCTCCCTAGCATGTCCTGCCGTGACACTGAGCCAGTCGATACCGGGGTAATTGAAATCGCCCATTATTACCGCGCTGTAACTTTTGTTAGCTTCCTTGATTTCTTTGAGCATTTCATCATCCATTTGTTCATTCTGGCCAGGCGGTTGATAGTACACCCCCACTGCCATCGCCTTCCCCTTTTTACATGGAATTTCAATCCATAGAGATTCTACAGCAAATTTTGTTTCCTGCAAAACTTTAATCCTTTCTGACTCAATGCCCTCTCTAACATAGAGCGCAACCCCTCCACCAATTTGATCAGTTCTATCATTATGATATAGTTTGTACCCAGATATCACAGTGTCCCACTGGTTGTCCTCCTTCCACCATGTCTCTGATATTCCAATCACATCTAACCTCTCATTTAGTGCTATATATTCTAACTCTCCCATCTTATTTTTTAGACTTCTAGCATTTGCATACAAGCATTTTAGAGGCTGTATTTTATTCATATTAATTTGGTGATTAGTAAACATGGGTAATTTGGGATCTTTAAGCTCTGTCTGCTCCATACTCGAGGGCATTTAGGCTACTTTACTCTTTTTTGGAACCTCTCTGCTTTTGGTTAAGTGGCTTGCCAAAGACCACAAGGAGCACCTGTGGGATTAGAAACCCCAGTCCTTCTGGCCCAAGGTTGCTGTCCTCTAGTGGGATTTGAACCCCCAACCGTCCGGCCTGAAGTATCTTGCCCCAACCACTAGGCCACTCCTCCACTCTGCTATAGTATAAGCAATTGCAATATAGTTACGCCCCAATCCCTGGAGAAGAAACCACCTGGAGATTGGGAAAGTGTGTGGTTTTTGAATGAAGATTTGGAATTGAGAATTTTTGGAACTTTTGATGTATAACAAAGAGTATGGAAGAGATGTAGGATATAAAGTGTACTAAAAAAATGTACAGTGCTAGGTTTTTTTGTGTGTTGAAATGTCTGTAAATGTTTCTACGGAACTGTGGTTCACTGTGAAATAAGTTTTAAAAAAATGTAAAAAAAAGAAAAAAAAAAGAAGAAAACTGACAAAGCAGTTGGGAAGGAAAAATTCTAACAAATGTTGAAAGTCAGAGATATGTTTGAGATTACCAAGGTCCCTTTCTAGGGTAATGGCAATATTATCTTTGGAGAGCTAATATAGTACTTTCTACCCTTTCCCTTCCTTCTTTAAACATCCCAATCAGAACAAAAGTTTGTCCTACCGTGTAAGAGAGATGTTCTGATCCCACTGATGGTGCCCCCACAGCAATATCCATCACTCCATCAGCATTGAAGTCCAGAGCTACCACTGCAGAACCAAACCGGCCTGATGGCTGTGGAAACAAATATTAGCCTGTTACAGGTAGGTGGTATCTATTTCAAAGAACATTTTGCTTGCAATCCCACCCAGAGCTCCAACCTGTATAATATAATATTGTAAGTGTCGGCAGATAAAGACCAGCATAGACCATCTAGTCTGCCCAGTAAGGTGCCAGAATTCTAGGGTTGTACAGGAAGGTTACCCTTCCCCATTTAGAAGTTATTTGTTTATTTTGATTCCATTCACTTGCTATTTAGTGATCTTCTGTGTCTGTCCCACTGTTCCCTCTAAGCTGTGCACGTGTGCGCGCGCACACACCTCGCCGAGCAAGCGCACATACTATACAACAGAGCGCACAAACATTACGGCTCTGATTCTGATAGAAAACAACACAAACGTCTTAAAATTTAAAAGTTATGATTGTAATTACTAGAAATTTCCCGCTTCATTTAGTAATCGTCTATTTTCATTTAATTTGATTAAAGTCAATGTGGTGTACATACTGTATTCTGATGTGTAGTCAAATTTTAAAGTATATAACTCCGAGTGTCATTATGTGGCGCACAAAAATTTAACCTTCCTTCAAAAGCTGCACAGCTGATATTTTATGCGCACACAGCCTACAGAAAATTAGAGGGAACATTGGTCTGTCCCATGCCTTTTTGAATTCCGTCACTGTTTTTGCTCCCACCACCTCTTTCGGGGTGGTGGGGAGATGGGCATATCCTTATGTTGCTTTTTTTTTTTTTTTGAAAACTTTATTTAGCATTTTCAAAACATTACATTCACACCAAACAGTACATTTGAAGAAGTGGATTAGACAGAAATAACAGGCAGATCCAGACAGGTTCATGTCTATTCTCCCGTACCGGAGCATCGGAGTGATAGTGGAAAGGGAGGGAGGGGGGGGTTGACCGTTCATGTCCCACCACCTAACACCAATATATAGTGTCTACAGTAATTATTGCGTATCAGGACTGTCCCATTTATTTAGCAATCTTTTGAAGGCGGGATTCTGCTGAACATAGGCTATCTCACAGGATCGATGGTAGCACACCAGATTCCACCAGTATTCCACACTCAAGGCACTGAAAGACTTCCAGTGACTCATAATGGCCTTCAGTGCTAAACTCAGTAGGAGATCAAACAAGGCATGATGGTGCTTCTGGAGACAAGATACCTCCGCCATCGATTTGTAGATGATTATCCGATAGGATAAGGGCGTCGTTATCCCAAGCAGTCTTTGTATTCGTCGCCATACTCCTCGCCAGTACAGGAGTAAGTGTGGACAATAATACAGCATGTGTGATAGGGTCCCTACTTCGTGTCCACAGGACCAACAGCGATCATCCTTCTGTTCTTGCCACTTGGAGATCTTGACTGGGGTCAGATATTTATTTATTTATTTATTTATAGACTCTTATATACCGCACTATTAGGCATCAGCGCAGTTCACAAAAAACAGTGAGATACACAATTCAACAGTACTTTGTGTTTACAGATATGCGCGATGTGCTAGAAAAAATAGCATCTGCGTGAGGGAGGCCGATCGAGATATCCGGGTCTGAGATCCCCAAAAGGAAGCCCACATTTCTGAGGTCGCGAGGGGTCCAGCTTCAGTCTCCCATACTAATCGTGCCCCGCTTGGGCTACGCCCGTCCGCGGATCTAAGGAGCTCCACCAACTGCGATACTTGCCCGGACCCTGTCCGGAGTTCTTGGATCCGAAGATAAGACGAGCGTCCACTACCAACATGAAGGGGTGTAACTCCTGCCTTGCTCAAACAATGCCTCAGTTGGCCCCATTGGAAGAAGCATTTGTAGGGGAGTTGGAATTCATGTTGTAATTCCGCAAAGGTTTTGTATCTCTGTCCCCTGAGTAGATGACCCAGACTTAGAATACCATGACGTATCCAAGTGGTCCAGGCGAAACAAGTCCCACCAATTTTAAATCGCTGGTTAAGCCAAAGCGGAGTGGCCTCCGTGAAGGCTTGCTCCTCTCCCAATAGTGGTAACACCAAATGGAAGGCTCGTTGAGTTGCTTGATGGATCATGTCCTTCGTCTGCGTATACGGATACCCCGGCGCGGCTCCAATCCGGTGACGTAATGGGAGAGGATCACTCACCGCCGATTCCACTGAGAGCCAACTAGGGACACCTGGAGTATCTGGCTCCTCCGCCCACCAGGAACCTTGTTTAGCTATTGCTGCAATATGGTACCAGTAGAAGTCCGGGAAACTAACCCCCCCTTGTTTCTTGGGAAGCTTTAGTTTCCAGGCTGCAATACGTGGTGTTTTCTTCGCCCATAAGAAAACCAGCAACTTTCTCTCTAGTTCCTGGTAGAATTTCTTGTCAAAGAGTACCGGGATCATGCTGAGGATGTACGTGATCTTGGGCACTATAACCATTTTGATGGTTTCTAAGCGGCCCCACCACGTCAGGTTCAGTGGTGTCCATGTAGCCACACAGTCTTGCAAGGTCTGGGTACATCGATCCACATTAAGCGAGATGGTGTCTGTCAGGGTCGTGCCATACGCGACTCCCAAATACTTAAAGGTTGATTTTTCCACCTGAAAGGAGTGCCTCCGTAGCTCCTCTTCGGAGACTGCAGATGTGAGAGGTATAATTGTGGTCTTGTCCAAATTTAGCTTGTATCCCGAAATACGAGCGTATTCCTCTATTATCTTCAAGGCGGCATCCACCGAATTTACATCCAGAAATAGTAGAAGGTCATCGGCGTAGGCTGACAATTTGCAGTGATAGCCTTCCAGCGGCATTCCCAAAACATTAGATGCCTGGCGCATTTTAAGGATCAAAGGCTCCAGGGCTATATTAAAATAGCAGAGGCGATAGAGGACAGCCCTGTCTAGTGCCTCTGGTGAGAAGGAATTCCCGGGAAGTAGTATTGTTCGCTGCTACCCGAGCCACCGGTTTAGTGTATAGCAGCTGTATATTTTTCAAGAAGTTGTCAGGGACCCCCATCCAGCGCATGGTTCGAAATAAATAGGAGAATTCGACCCTGTCGAATGCCTTTTCCGCGTCTAGTGCAAGGCCTACCAGGGGCTGATCTACTTGCTGTGCCTTACGGAGAACGTGGGCCAACATACGGCCGTTATCTGTCGTGGATCTTCCGGGCATAAAGCCACATTGGTCCGGGTGAATAAAGGACTCCAAAACCTTGGACAATCGGTTGGCTAGTATCTTGGCGTAGATTTTGTAGTATGAATTTAATAGCGAGATAGGTCTGTAGTTCTCCACCTTCTCCGGGTCTCTCCCTGGTTTAGGGTGTATTACTATCGTAGCGGCTGCCAGAGTACCTACAGCAGGACACTCCTCTCTCACCCCCGTGTAATAAAGTAGTAGTTCCGGTGTCAGCTGATCAATGAAGGCTTCATAAAATTCCACTGGCAGACCATCCGGACCACTTGCTTTCCCTTTAGCCAGCTGATGAAGTGCCTTATGAAGCTCCTTACAAGTGATGTCTGCTGCAAGAAACTGCTGCTGCGTTTCCGTTAGTCGGGGACCATCTATCGAAGAGACAAAATTCGAAAAAGCAGATTCATCGCAGGAGACTTCGGATTGATATAATTTGGTGTAGAAGGTTTCACAAAGTGCTAGAATCTCCTCATCAGAGACTTTCAATCTTCCACTCGAGTCTTGCAATCCCGCAATCCTGGTCACAGCTCGTTTCGTCTTCAACATATTCGCTAGCAGCGAACTCGCCCGATTGCTGTCATGGTAACATCTCCCTTGCTGGACTTTAATTGAATCACTGACTTCTGCTTGCAGAAGCGTATTGTACTGGAACCTAAGCTTCTGTAACCGCATAAGGACTGTCGAATCTGCCCATCGGGCCAGGAGTCGTTCGCCCCGCTCGAATTTCAACTTCTAGCTCCTTCCTCCTCTGCGCCTCTGCAAGCCGCTTATGAATTTTGTAAGCAGTCATATGTCCTCGCATAGTGGCTTTGTAAGCTTCCCACCAGGCCCATGTGGAAGTTTCCCCAAAATGGTTAACTTCAAAGTATTCAGCAGTAGCCGCCTTCATAGTAGTACGAAATTCATCATCCGCTAACCAGTGCTTCTCAAAGAAGAACCGTTTCGAGGCACTCCTTTCTGGGCCCACGCTAAGATCTAAGAGAACCGCGGAATGGTCTGAGACTGTTATGGGGAGTATACTTATCCCCAGGATCTTAGGCAGTAACGTTTTCGAGGTTAGGAAATAATCAATGCGAGTTTGAGAGTTGTGCGGTAGTGAGTAGAAAGAATATTCCCTACCATTGGGGAAGAGCAATCTCCAGGGATCAAGTAGTCCAAGCAGTTCTTCCATGTTCTGCAACTCCGTTGACGAGCGTGGCTTATGTTGCGGCTTATAGGGAGTCCTGTCCAGGAGTGGATCCTGTATGAGATTAAAGTCTCCCCCCAGGATAATTCTCGAGGACCCGCTATTTAAGAGCTCCTGAGCTACCTGAACAAAGAATTGCGGATCATCTATAGTGGGACCATATATTGTCATAAAAGTGTAAGGATCTCCACTTAGCGTGGCTGTCATCTTAGCCCAACGGCCAGCGGGGTCAGTTTTTGTCTCCTTGACTTCTACCTGGAGGGTCTTCCGAGCTAGAATAATGACCCCGCCCTTCCTCCTCAGGGCTGGTGCGGAAAGTATATTCGTATAGGTCCTATCTGCTACCTTATAGGACTCTGTGAGTGATAGGTGGGTCTCTTGCAAATATATAACATCTGCGTTTTGATGGTTACAGTAAGTCAGGATTTTCTTCCTTTTGGCAGGATTGGAAATACCTTTAACATTCAGGGACAGTACTCGCACCCGGCTATTAGCCATATTTGACCTTATCGTGGGACAGGAGGGGGACATTCACGGTCAACAACCCCATGAACAGGGAATGCACTCTTAAAACATTAACATACACATAACCAGGCTGTAACCGCCATAAACTACTTTAGCTTGAATGGTGGAATCCCAACCGCCCAACCAGGCCCAACTTACCCCCTCCCAACATTTAGAAGCTAATAACATGTCATTTTCTGTAATCAAATAGTGAGGCAGACAGGGAAATCTACGCAATTGGAAACTACAGCCCCTATGCATTAATAGATAAGTAGGTATGTGTAGCCAACCACAGGCAAACTTATTGTCCCACAAATATCCTTGCCGGGCTTAAGGAGCTGGAGGTGTCCGCACGGTTCTCCTTCTGAGTCGCAATGCCCCAAAAGTTGCGTGATGACTTTACTGTGAGAACACATAGTCTTAACCGCTCTAGGATCCGACCTCCATCCGGGCCCGTTCTCGGAGAAAAGCGCGGAGAGTATGACCCTCCGTGAAGGATTGGGTGTGGTTGTCCAGAGTCACCCGCATATTTGCGGGGTAAAAGAGACCAAATCGCGCTTGCGATTGTAGCAGGAGAGGCCGGCAGGCCAGGAGATCTTTACGTCGCTGGGCCGTCTGTTTACTAAGATCGGGGAAAAAGGTAATTTTGTGACCTTCTAATTGCACGTTCTGCCGCTGCTTTGCCGCTTGCATTATCTGTAAAACGTGCTGGTAGCGAAGTGCTTTAGCTACAAAAGGCCGAGGTCGTGGGGTCTGTGCTGAGGGGTGCGATGGCACGCGATGGGCCCGCTCCAGTTCCAGGGGCCTCTCAAAGGTTAGTCCCAATACCTCTGGTATAAGCTTCTCAAGGTAACTTATAGGGTCAGAGCCTTCCCGGCCTTCGGGGACTCCCAGGATTCGTATGTTACTTCTCCTAGCCCTATTGGATTGATCTTCCAAAAGCGTTTCTAGGACTGTTACCCTCTTTGCCAGCGGGCCGACCTGCGCAATCACTGCAGAATGCTTCTCCACCTTCGCTTCTACCTCTGTCAAGCGCTTAGCCATATCACTTAGACGGTCTTTAACTTCCCTCAGGTCTTCTTGTACCAATGTTAGGGCCCCGGAGTTAGCGGTGACAAGCGCTTTTACTTCCCGGAGCTCCTGTAGGATTTCTCGCACCCCGTCTGCTGCGATTTTGTCAGGCGCCATTTTCTGTGGAGACGTGAGCTCCTGTTTTGCCCTCTTGTTAGACTGCCCCGCCGTCTGCTGGAAATCTAATCTGGCCGGTTTCAAGGCAGTCATGTTCACCGATTCCTTTACCACAATAGGCTGGTTTCAAGGGCGCCCGTTGCCTTTTTCTGCTTAGGATTCTGTAATGCAGGGAGGGAGCAAACGATCTATGCGGCCATCTTCTACTGCGGCAGACTCCGCCCCCCCTTATGTTGCTTTTAAATTTTTTCTCCTTGCAGCTTCATGTCATGTCCTCTAGTTTTACAGCTTCCCCTTCTTTGAAAAAGGTTTATTTGTACATTAATACACTTTAAGTATTTAAACATCTGTACCATATCCCCCCCACTCCCGGCTCTCCTCTCCTCTCCTCTAGGGTATACATATTTAGGTCTTTCTGGTGAAGGCCCCAAATCATCTTGGTTGCATTCCTCTGAACCAGTTCAAATCTTTGTATATCCTTTGTAAGGTATGGTCTCCAAAACTGAACACAATACTCTAAGTGAAGCCTCACCAATGATCTATACAGAGGCACTAATACCTTATTTTTCCTGCTGGTTATTCCTCTCTCTATATAGCTTAACATCCTTCCGGCTTTAGCCACCTCCTTGTCACACTGTATTGCCACCGTGAGATTCTCAGGTACTATAACCCCGAAGTCCCTCTCTTGGTCTGTACACACCAGCCTCTCGTCCCCAATCATATACAGTTCCTTTGGGTTTCTGCATCCCAAATGCATCACTCTGTACCTTTTTGCATTAATCTCAATTTCCAAGCACTTGACCATTCTTCAAATTTTTTGTAGCCGTTTTTTCATGATGTCTACTCCCTCAAAGGGCCCACTCGGTTGCATATCTTCAGGGCCGGCCCGTCCATTGAGCAAGATTGTTTTTTGCACAGAGCCCCGCGTTTCAGGGGGCCCCGCGCAAAGAACATTCTGCTTTTTTAAAAATTATATAAAAAAAAAAAAAGCTGGCTGCTGCCGCTGCTGCCGCGGCTGCAGCAGAATGGAGTGTCCCGCGGGGCCCCCTCTGCCTGGCCGAGCTCTCCCTAGCCGGTTGAGCCCCTCTGCACCGGCTTTCAGATACGCGAAGGGAGAGTGTCTCCCTCGCATGTCTGTTAAGCCCGCAGGGGCTGATGGGAAGCAGGGGCTGATGGGAAATGTCCCATCTGCCCCTGCGGGCTTAACAGAGACACGAGGGAGAGACTCTCCCTTCGCATATCTGAAAGCCAGCGCAGAGGGGCTCAGCCGGGCAGAGGGGGCCCCGCGGGACACTCCATTCTGCCGCAGCAGCAGCAGCCAGCTTTTTTTTTTTAACTTTTCCATGAGCCGATGGGGGGGGGGGGTTTAGGACTGGTAATGGGCTATGGAGCGGGTTAGGACTTGACTTGAGGTGGGCTGTGGGCTGGGGGGGTTAGGACTGGTAATGGGCTATGGGGGGGTTTAAGACTGGTAATGGGCTGTGGGGCTGATGGGGCTGTCTGGAAATGGGGTGATGGGGGTTTAGGACTGGTAATGGGCTATGGGTGGGGTTAGGACTGATAATGGGCTATGGGGGGGGGCTAGGACAGGAAATGGGCTGATGGGGAGGGGTTAGGACTTGAGGTGGGCTGATGTGGTTAGGACTGGTAATGGGCTGTGGGCTGATGGGGGGGTTAGGACTGGCAATGGGCTATGGGGGCTGACTGGAAATGGGCTGATGGGGTTAGGACTGGAAGTGGGCTGATGGAGGGTTAAGACTGGTAATGGGTTATAGGGGGGGCTTAAACTGAAAATGGGGTGATGGGGGGCTAGGACTGGTACTGGGTTGGGGGTTGCTAGGACTGAAAATGGGCTGAGTGGAAGGGGAGGCTTGAACTGCAAATAGCTGATGGGGAGGGGGCTTGGAATGGAAATGGGCTGTGAGGGAAGGGAGCTAGGACTGAAAATGGGCTGATGGAGTAGCTAGGATAGGACTGGAAATGGGCTGTTGGGGGGAGCTAAGATTGGAAATGGGCTGTGGTGGGGGCTTGAATTGAAATGGACTCATAGAGGGGCTAGAACTGGAAGTAGGCTCATGGGAGGGCTTGGACTAGAATTGGGCTGAGTGGAGGGGAGCTAGGATTTGACATGGGCTGATGGTGGGGCTAGGAAATGACTAGAAATGGGCTGATGGGGGGGCTAGGATTGGAAATGAGCTGATGAAGGGACTCGGACTGGAAATGGGCTGATGGGGGGCTAGGACTGGAAATGGGCTAATGCAGGGACTAGAAGGGAATGGATGCTGGGTGAGACTGGAAATAGAAGGGAGCTGATGTTGGGGGAGGATTATAATGGGATGGGGCTGGGAGAGTAAAATGGAGAGGGGAAAAATATTTTGTGTGGGAGGGATGAAAAATCTATAATTGGCCGGGTATTGGGAGAGTAAGTGGGGATTGAGGATGGAGGGGTAAAATTTGTGTGGATGAAATAGGAATGAGGAAAGAGCAAAAGGAGAAAGATTAGTATGTTAAAGCAGATGTAGAGAGAGAGAATGGAAAAAAACTAGAAGAGAGAAGAAAGGACAAATGGACAGCAGACGATGGAGAGTTAGCAGAAAACATGAAGAAACCAGAAGAAAGTTGCCGGAGGAATTGCAACTGAAAAAAAAAATGCACAAAAGGTAGAAAGATATCTCTTTATTTTGAATTTATTAACTGGAATATGAAAGCTCTGGGAAATGTACATCATTAATGTCTGCGCTTTGTTTGGTACAAGAGGAAATTAATTTATAGTTTTATTTCTACAGTGTTGTTGTACATTCCAAGTTTGGCTTTTGGGGTTCCCAGTTTAATTATTGCCTTCCTGTTTCTAAATTGTGATTCCTTGTTTGGTGATGGTTTATGTTCTGCATGTGTAACTGAGCTGAGGTATTCTGTTTATGTAATTCCTATTTGACATTGCCACTTGTTCTCTTTCCCCAGTATTCTCTGAAATGCATTGGTTTAATATTTGCAGTGTTGCCTTTTGATAGGTAGGGTATGGTGCTTTGTGAGTCCTGGTAATGCTGTCAGGATACGGCGGGTTTGCTATGGGTTCTAAATGGGCAGCGTTTGTAGTAGTTCCTAATGTTCCTGGCGGTTGGCACTGGATTATAGTAATGTAGAAATCTTTTAGTCTTTCTTTATCCATACACTCATTAAGAGACATGTTTACTAAAAGTTAGTGTATGGTTGTTGTTGTTAAGTGCCGTCGAGTCGGAGTCGACTCATGGCGACCCTCTGGATAGCTATCCTAAATTGTGTTCGGTCTTCAGTCAGGCGGCTCATTGTTGACAGACTGGTACCCGTAGCTGCTGTTATTGTAGCGATCCATCTCATTGCTGGCCTTCCTCTTTTGCGTTGACCTTCTATCTTGCCAAGCATGATGTCTTTCTCTAATGATCTCTCTCTTCGCATGATGTGTCCGAAGTATGAAAGTCGAAGTCTTGTCATCTGAGCTTCTAAAGAAAGCTTAGGTTTGATCTCCTCTAGTACCGACTGGTTTGTTCTTCGGGCAGTCCATGGTATACACAGTATTCGCCGCCAGCACCATAATTCAAAGGCATCAATTTTCTTCCTGTCTGTCTTTTTCACTGTCCAGCTTTCACATCCATATGATATTATTGAAAATACCATGGCTTGAACAAGTCGAATCTTTGTATGGAGAGAGACATCTCTGCTCTTGAGAATCTTATCTAGGTCTTTCATAGCCATTCTGCCAAGAGCAATGCGTCGTCTTATTTCTTGACTGCTTGTTGCTTCTTTATTGATAGTTGATCCAAGTAGGTTAAAGTTGTTCACGATTTCAATTTCTTCTCCTTCAACGATGAACCTGTTGATTATGCCAGTTGTCATGATCTTTGTCTTCTTTACATTAAGGTGCAGGCCCATTTTGAGACTATGTTCTTTGATTGTGAGAAGCAAATGTTTCAGATCATCTTCACTTTCAGCCAGTAATGTGGTATCATCAGCATAGCGAAGGTTGTTGATGAGTCTTCCACCAATCTTCACACCTCTGTTGTCTTCATACAGTCCTGCTTCTCTGATGATTTGTTCTGCATATAAATTAAACAGGTAGGGGGAAAGTATGCAGCCTTGTCTTACACCTTTGCTTATTTTAAACCATTCTGTTTCTCCTTGTTCCATTCGAACTGTTGCTTCTTGATCAATGTACAGATTACGCAAGAGAACGATCAGGTGTTCTGGTATACCCATGCTTCTTAATGTGGCCCAGAGTTTCTCATGGTTTACACAGTCAAAAGCCTTGCTATAGTCAATAAAGCACAAATAGATATCCTTTTGGTATTCTTTAGTCTTTAAGGATCCATCTCACATCCGCAATGATGTCTCTTGTTCCTCGTCCTTTCCTGAACCCTGCTTGCACTTCAGGTAGTTCTTGTTCTAGGTATGGCTGTAGTCTCTTTTGAATAATCTTCAGTAGAATCTTGCTGGCATGTGGGATCAGAGCGATTGTGCGATAATTTCCACAGTCAGTTGGATCACCTTTCTTTAGTATTGGTATAAACACAGATCTTTTCCAGTCAGTTGGCCATGATGTTGTCTTCCATATTTCTTGGCAGAGCCTTGTAAGTACGGTAACAGCTGCATCAGATTGCTGCAATACTTCTATGCGAATGCTATCAATGCCTGGTGCTTTGTTCTTTGATAAGGCTTTCAATGCTGCTTCAACTTCTTCTTTCATCACCAATGGTTCCTGATCATAAGGTATAGGTTGGAACGGCTGTTGGTCCACTTGATCTTTATCATATAAAAACTCTGTATATTCCTTCCACCTTTTCTTGATCTTCTCAGCATCATTCAACATAGAACCTTGAGCATCTTGTAACATTCCAATTCGAGGCTGGAACTTTTTCTTTAACTCTCGCAGCTTTAGGAAAGCAGATCTTGTTCTTCCTCTAATAGTTTCTGCTTCTATTTCCTTGCAAGTGTCATTGTAGTACTTTTCCTTGTCCTGTCTTGCTGCACGTTGGAAATCTCTGTTGAGTTCTGCGATTGAAACATTATGCAAATATTTATGCAAATAAGGCCACTTATGCAAATGAGGCCCCGCAACGAGTCTCCGCACATGGCCCCGCACCCCCCTTGGGTCGCCCCTGCATATCTTTTTATCATCTGCAAAAAAGCAAAGTTTAAAACCCCCGGCCCAGTGTGCAATGGCGGCCAAGAGAGCAAATAGAATGCTAGGTATCATAAGGAAAGGAATGGAAAATAAAACAAAAGATATTATAATGCCTTTGTATTGTTCCATGGTACGACCGCACCTTGAATATTTTGTGCAATTCTGGTTGCCGTATCTTAAAAAGGATATAGCATTATTAGAAAAGGTTCAGAGAAGTGCCACCAAAATGTTAAAGGGGATGGAAGGATACCCCTATGAAGAAAGACTAAAAAGGTTAGGGCTCTTTAACCTGGAAAAGAGACGGCTGAGGGGAGATATGATAGAAGTCTATAAATTAATGAACGGAGTGGAACGGGTAAACGTAGATTGATTGTTTACCTTATCAGAATATAGAAAGACTAGGTGACATGCATTGAAGCTACAGGGTAAACTATTTAAGACTAATAAAAGAAAATATTTTTTCACTCAACGTGTAATCAAACTCTGGAATTTGTTACTGGAGGATGTAGTAAAGGCTGTTAGTGTAGCTGGGTTTAAAAAAGGTTTGGACAAGTTCCTAGAGGAAAGGTCCATAAACCATTATTAAGAAGGGACCCAGGATATCAATGTTTGACCCAATACAAGCATTGTGGAACCGGTGTCTTTTGTGGAAACTGCTACGTACGTATGACCTAGATTGGCCACTGTTGGAAACAGGATACTGGGCTTGATGGACCTTGGTCTGACCCAGTATGGCATATCTTATGTTCTTATGTCTTATGTTATCTTTTAACCCTTCGGCATGATGGTTCCCCTTCAGTGAAAGGGCTTATGAGGGAACTGTCCCTGGAGTCAGGATTGCAATAGTGCTCTGACCCACTTTTCATTTCTTTGTATATCAATCCCTGAATAAACAAATTAATACAACTGGATTTTTATGATATCCAGAACTAAGTTGTCAATAGGAGAATTGCACATGAAAGGTAAGCCAATTATGAGTATACACATGTCTACAGAGCAAAAAAATGCAATGTGTGCCTTCAAGTCAATGCTGACTCCTGGCGACCCAGAAGCTCCTGGGTTTTCTTGGCAGTGTGACCAGAAGTAGATTGCCAGGCTTTTCTTCCAAGGTAATGGAGGGTTAAGTAACTTGCCCAAAGTGTGCCAGTGGGAATCAAACACTTGTCTACTTTGTTACCAAGCCAGGGCTCTAACCACTAGACTACTCTTCCAGTCTATATACAGCAGTAGTTCTCAATATGATTCTTGGGACACTTCCAGCCAATTGGGTTTTCATGATATCCATAATGAATACGCATGAGATAGATCTGCAAACAAAGAAGGCTGTGCATGAAAATCTCTCATTCATTGTGGGTATCCTGAAAATGCAAACAGCTGGGAGTCCCTTGAGGACTGAGCTGAGAAACACCCATATAGAGAACAAATTTATAACAGGATACATTTATGAAGACACATAGAGGTTTGTTTACTAAATCGCATTAGCTGCTACTGCAGGGCTAACATGGAAATACCACCCGGCAGTAGCAGTTAACACAGTCAAAATGCAGATTTCACAGGCATCGGGGGGGGGGGGTGGGTTCAGGAGTAGGACTGACAATTTTCAGCAGCCAACGCAGGAACAATTGTCCCAAAATTGGCAGCAGCCATCTCCTCAGGACCTGAATCTCCCCAAAAGCCTGATCGGACCCCCTGACCTTTTACCACTGCTGGTGCCACAGATGTACCACTTTCTGACACTGACAATGCTATCCAACTGGATTCCCCCCCCCCCCTCCTTCAGAACCCATCCTCTCCCCACACTGCTCCAAATCTCTAAAGGGAATTGTCTGGAGGGATCGGGCACCCCTGACACATCAGTAATAGCCGGCTAACCAGTTGTCCTCTTCCCTCCCTCCCACCCTCCCTTCAAAACCTTTAAATCCGGCTAGCCAAACAGCTGAAGGGGGCCCCCAATCTCCCTGATCCTTTACCTTCAAATTCCTGGTGGTTTAGTGGGCATGAAGGAAGGAGCGGTCCTCCCTGATCCTCCCCCCATCATCATCACTATCCAAAATGGCACCAATCTCACAGTGTTACCCCTTAGTGTCCTGACCTTCCCTAGGGGTAGCACCACAAGAAAGGTGCTATTTTTTGGCAGTACAAGTGCAGAGGCCAGAAGTGGTCCTCTTTGTTCTTGGCCTCTTCGTGCTTTGGCCATAAAACATCCAGAAGGTGTAGAGAAAAGAGGACTCCACAATCCCCAGTACTTGATACAATCACAATGATAGTAGCAGTGCGATTCAGACCCTGACTTCCCTAGTCCTAGCTCACTACTCAAACCATTAGGCTATTCCTAGACATCCATGGTCTGGAATACTGTTCTGGAGACATCTATTTAGATACCTCCACAGACACCCATATGAGACGGGTCCATGTTTGTGAAATTGCGCCTGAATTTGGACACGCCTGCTCTTTTTTTCAGATGTTCTGGCACTTGGATGTCATTTGTGAAATGCCACTTTATAAGTAATATATTCTTCCACTAATCAGGAGAGTGTAGGGAAAATGGTTAGGAATATTAATGCCGTCAGCATTGGATCAGCTTACTGCGATTGTCAGGAGGCATTGGTTCCCATTATAGACTCTATCTCAGACCTTATTTTAGACGAACATGCAATGAAATGGCATGATGTTTTGAAAAAGGTCCTCGATATACATGCTCCCTCCAAAATGTGTATTTTTCAAAAAGAAAAACATTTATCCCTGGCATCACTATAGCCTTTGGATACTTAGATCCTAACTCCATAGAGCCAAAGGAATTTGATGTAAAAAACATACTTCCAAGACCCTCACCATCTATAGGGATAGACAACGTACTTATTCTATTGCCATAAAAAAAAACTAAGAGGGACTATTACTCAAAACTTATAAAGAACTGAGATAAGTCATCCAAGTAGCTTTTTCACTTTGTTCAGACATTTATAAGACCAACTTACAATGCTAATTAAGTACCACTAGACCCTGAAGTCTCTGCTGATTATCTTTTAGCTAAAATGAGTTCTGGCCTTTACCAACCAATTCTCAAATCTTCAATTCATCCTTTTGCAGTTACTATTGGTTCATAGACCTCAGTCATTCATTTCCATATTTCAATCAGTTATTCTCTTTTAATCCATTTTCAATGTTTTTCTTAACTAAAGCGCTTCAGACTACGACATCTTCTACCTCAATATTAGATCCTATGCCTTAATTTCTGATTTTAAAAAATCATGAAATTAAGTTTATACTATTCCATTCTTGCTTTGGTTAATTGAAGTCTTGCTGAAGGTTACTTTCCCTCATGCTGGAAGGAGTCCATAATTGGTCCTCTATTTAAAAATACATTATTGAATTCTTCAGTACTAACTAGTTATTAACCTATCTCCAACACTCCTTTCATCGCTCAAATCACTGAGAAAGCAGTTTTGTTGCAGTAACCGTGGCAGGCCGCATCCGGTGCCCTAAGCCCATCTTTACCCAACCCCCTCCCCACTCTTCCTTCTTACTCCCCTCTCCCCCCTTTTCCTCACCTTTACAAATTTCACAGACACAATTTTCTTATTGGAAGTACCAACCGGTCGCAGCTTTATTATATTTTCAAACAATTAACTTACATACCAAAACAGTTCTGTAAACAATCTCCCACCAGCGGAGCGATACCCCACCAGCCATAATTAGCAAAGTGGGGTCGCATCCGCTCCGGCCGTGTCCGACCACCGGCCAATTTCCTACCGCCCTTTCCCCGACCTCGCCATGTGACTAGCAAAGGCCAGCAGGGCTTATCCGGGTCAGGGGCACCCCGCCCCCGCCCAAGTATGACCTAAAGGCTCCGGGCCCCAGAAACCTCCGGGATACCGGCACTGGCATATTAATGCCCCTGTGCCGCCCCCCCCCCCCCACTGCCCTGCTGCGACCAGTTAGTATCCCAGTGTAGAACACCTTCCAAGGCCTCTTGCCAATCATTCAAAAGTAAATCGACACCTACAGGGGACAAATGAACTCCATCCAGCCTGTACAACCCTGTACAAGTCACCTCCACCCACGGGTGTAGAACTTGAATCCCACCTTGCCCAGTTATCCACCGCCCTATTTGTCGATTTATTTTTGTGAGACCCCGCGACCAGCGCTGCTGGGCCGCGCAAACAGGCCTTGGAATAATGTCTGACCAAATTAACTGAACTCCCGGGAACATTTGCAATATCAAAGTTAAATCTTTTATAACAGCTCTGATGAGTTGCTTACAAGTCCAGGCTACAAGGTCGTTGCCACCTAAATGCAAAAGTAGCAGCCCCGGCTTGCCCCTCACTCGCTCATGGTGCCGGAGCAAAGGCAGGAGCTGAGACCATCTCAACCTTCTCTCACCCAGCCATAGCAGCGACACTTGAGCAGGATCCAGCCCCAGGTTAGGCCCAAATGGTCGCACAGCTGCTCGCCGGCCGGCCCAGAACATGAAAGAGTGCCCGATCATCCAATAGCTCTGGACACTCCCGCCTCCAGCTGCAAAAGAAAATAAGAATCAATCCATGTCAGGCCCCCCCCCCTCTCCACCCATCACAAACGAACGTAACCCCGGAAAGCCTGGGAACGCCACCTCCCAATACTCTGAATGTCCTGCTGCGACAGGCCCTCAGCAGCAGCGCTGGTAGCCGCGCCGATGCGAAAGGAATGAGCCGCATAATGCTCAGGGGACTCTCCTACAACCTTCAATGCCAACCTCAGGACTGCCACAACCTGAAAGCGTGTAAGCAGCCGCCCATCCGCATGCAGAAACAACCCCCCAACCCCCGCTGGGCGTACCCGTAAATAAGCACGCATGGTGCCCACCGGGCACGTGTCAAACCTTGGAATCCCACTCAGACGCACCCACAAACCCTTGCCTTGTGGATCAGTCTTGGATTTTGCCAACAAAACTCTCAACTGCTCTTTCTCAATGCAAACATGTTGCCGCTGTAGAATCCCCGCTGATCCAGCCCTGTTTGATCTCGAAACCAGCTCCCCCATGCGAAAGGCACCAAAAAATGCCAGACTAAAAACCGCCCGGAAAAGCGCCACCTCATACTGAGACGAGGCAACCTCCGATAATGATTTGCATATCCTCTCTAATAAATCATGGGTGATGGGCCGCCGAGCATCATGATGTACAGGTGTAGCTCGACCCCACCCTTGCAAGAGCCGGCGGGCTAAGGCACCCCCTAATGGGAAGTCCCAGCCGACAGCTTTCACAAAAAATTCAAAACCCGCCAAATGACTACGCACTGACGAGCGAGTCACTCCATTCTCCTTAGCCCATACTACATATTGTCCTAGCAACTGAGCCGAAACCGGCCCAAACTGCCAACCCGAGCGTTCCAGAAAAGCCACCACTTTCTGACATCCTCGTCGATACGCTGCCCATGTCCCAGCCGCTACGGAACTCTGCAACAAGTCCTTCATCCCATATGGCCAAGACTCCATAACTTCCAAGGGACCGCGCCTCCTTCTGCATCCACTTGTGGTGCCAGTTGTCGAAATTGATCCAACTTGAAACGGGAAAGAGAATCAGCGATCGCATTAGCATACCCTGGAATATGACGAGCCTTCAGGTACACATTCAACCGCAAACAAGCTAAAATTACTTCCCTCATCAAGTTAGCCACCAAGACACAGTGTGGTGAATAATGGTTCACCACACGCACTACTGCTTCATTATCGCACCACCATAGAACCCTTTTGTTACAAAGTCTATCCGGCCACAACTCCAATGCCACTAAGATGGGAAACAACTCCAAAAAAGTTATATTACTGGTGAGATGCGACTCGTGCCATGCCTGCGGCCAACGCTCAGCACACCAAGCCCCACCGAAGTAAATACCCAAGCCTATGCCCCCTGCCGCGTCGGTATACAATTGCAAATCCGCACTGCTGAGCTCCAGCTCCATTAAGACTGTGGTCCCATTAAACTCCTCCAAAAAGACCTGCCAGATCCACAAATCCGCCTTAATTGACTTCGAGACCCTCAGATGATGATGAGGCCTACGCACCCAAGCCATAGCTGCAGCCAACCGCCGCAAAAATACCCTTCCCATTGGGATCACCCGACAAGCGAAATTTAACGATCCTATCAAAGCTTGCATCTCCCTCAGTGTTAACGACGATGATGCCAGCACATTGGCCACTAACACTCGCAATCTGCAAATTTTTTCCTGAGGAAGACGTGCCACCATTAACTCCGAATCTAGCTCTACCCCCAAAAAAGTGATCCGCGTGGCAGGACCCTCCGTCTTTTCTTTTGCCAAAGGCACTCCCAATTCCAAGGACAATTCCACAAAACCATCCAGCAATAAACGGCATTCTTCCGATTGCTCCGACCCGACAAATAAAAAATCATCCAAGTAGTGCACTACCTTCGCTATACCCACCTTACGTTCAATCGCTCACTGTAGAAAAGTACTGAACTTCTCGAAGTATGAACAAGAGATTGCACAACCCATGGGCATGCATTTATCAAAATAAATTCCATCTTCAAAGCGAAAACCCAATAAATAAAAAGATGCAGGGTGCACTGGAAGCAGCCTGAATGCCGATTCAACATCTACCTTTGCCATCTGCGCCCTATGCCCGGCTGATCGTACCAGGCTCACTGCCTTATCGAACGACGCATATCTCACGGAACACAATTCCCGCGGGATATAGTCATTAACCGACGCTCCTATGGGGCTGGACAAATTATGTATCAGGCGGAATTTCCCCGGCTCCTTTTTTGGTATTATTCCCAGAGGAGAAATTACCATTCTTGCGAACGGCTGTATCAAAAATGGGCCCGCTACCCTACCAAGCAACAATTCACCTGCCAACTTTTCTTTTACTACAGACGCGAAGCGCTTCACCGACACTGAATTCCGCACAGCCTTCCCCCCCACCTGCCCACACACTGGGATTACAAAACCATAATTAAAACCGAAAAACAAAGCTTCCCTATCTTTTCGTCTAGGGTACTGGCCCAGCCACGCATTCAGCACTTCCACTCTAATAGGCGTGGGGGTGAGGCTAAATAACCCTTCATTACTTTGCGCCAGAGGTAGGGAGCTGAGACCCCTTTTTTAACACATTTGACTGCAGAATGTGCTCCCCCGCAAATGGAACAGACGTGCCTGAATTTGCAGTCTGGAAAAGGGCACGAGGTCTTGTTGAACCTCCAGCAAACATCGCCTGCCCCATTTCCCCCTGTACGCTGCTGTACGAGACTCGCTCCCCCACGAAAGGACTGACCAGTCCCAGCCAAGCTCCCGACTGCACCTTTAGCCCCTCCCCCTCCTCCCACACTCACCCTGGCCGACATCTGGGTCAACCACAAATTAATGTCCTGCATACCCCATGACACGAATCTATTCTCTTCCATCTTGTCTCTAAATTATTCATCATAGTTTAACCATGACCACCCTTCGTGTGTCTGTGACGCTTCCAAGATAGAATCCGTGTATGATAAAAGCATCTCGTATTGCCCCGGGTAATGCTGTCCCCAAACACTAGCCAAACGCAGAAACGCCCGGGTCCAATTGACCACATTTCGCGAAACTTTCTTAACGTGCCCAGCCTTTTCATCCTCTTTACGTTTTTTCTTACTTTCACCCGAGCGCTTGCGACCTTCTAGCAGCCGGAAAATATCTATATAACGCCGCTTTTTAATTTTATGCCGCAACTTCCTCAGAACTCCCTCCCATAACTCTGAAATAACCACTGCTGAAGGCAAACCACCCCCTTGACCCCTTCCTAACGCCTTTTTATCACCCTTCCGCTGACGACACGTGCTATCTTCCGATGACGTCAGCGAAGAAGACGAAACCGAGGACGACATGGACGAAGAGCTGGACCTGCGACGCCTCCTACAGGAATGCTTCCTTTTCGTTGTCCTTTTTTCCTCCCTTTTTCCACCCTCCCTACTCTTCTCTCCCGAATCTACCTGTAACTCACCCGAAACACCTGTCGCAGACGCCACCACCTCCTCCGGGCTAACGTCCGCTGGACTGAGCTCCACGTCCTGCCCTTGTCTGCCTGCTTCTCGAACCGCACCCTCACTGGACATCCCCCGCTGCCTGACAGACTTCGTATCCACACGCTCTACTGGCCGCTGGCCACTGTCAGCTCCTCCTGGTAATGGTGTTGGAACCTGTGAAGACAAAATAGGAAAAAGAGGGGGAGGGGGAACAGGAGAAGACCACCCTGGCTGCCATGCCTCCAACCATTCCACTCTAGAGGAACCCTGACCGCCCCCCAACCAGTGCCTCCATTGAGAAGGGCCACTCCAAGCCCCATAGTTGCCATGGCCCCACTGCACGCTCTCACCGGACACCCTGCCTCTAGGATGCATGTTAGGTGTACCCGCAGGCATAACCATAGGGCCCCACCCTAAGTTCCCAGAGCCCCACCCTCCATGAGCTAGACTCCCCTGCTCCTGCTCGGTCCCACCCCCCTCCAGATCACCCCCTTCCCTAGTAGCTCTGTGCTCAGCGAAAACCGCATGCACCGGCCCAGAATTAGCCCCAACACCCCGTACTTGAGGCTGCCCCCGCCTGATTTGCCCCCTCACTCTGGATCCTGAAGCCCCTTTTCCCCGTACTGATGGAAGCCCCTCCCCCCGCCCTCGCTGAGGCACCTTTGCTCGAGGCAGCCTCCGGTTGGAAGTTCCGCATTGCCCCCGGCCCCCACCACTACTCCCCCTCTCAGAAACCCTACCCCTATTGGTAGACTGAGCACCCCGTGCATGAGAAGTCCTTGTAATCCTATCAGGGCCGACTGCACCAGCCCTCACTCCACGAGTCATTCAAAAGAAAAACACAGGATATGATAAGATTTTAAAAACGTTTGCTTGAGCTCCACCCCCCAGGATCCACTCCTGCGCCTCCCCGAACAATGCGACTCAGCTAGAAAGACCTCCCACAGCTCACTGCCGATGGGAACGCCGCGCCGAAATCACCTACCCAGCACTCAAACTCCGGAACCCGTGAGCTTACCGAGCAGCCCCAAAAACACACCTCAGCGCCTGTATGGAACGCTGCACCGACTCTGTGGCTCTCCGACGACGCCGACCTCAAGGAGCCGTCCCGGACCAAGCCTTCAAGCCTTCCAAGCCTTCCAACCGCAGCCCCGAAGCCTTCCTGCCACCAATACCGCCGCCGAAAAAGAGGGGGCGGAAACCGCAGCCCCTTCTATATAAAAAACAGCTCCAACGCCGGCAGCTCTAATTGGCTCCGCTCTCGCCTTCTGCGGAGCCAATCAATTTAAAAGATGCTGCCAGTGTCATCAGCCTCCCGCTCGCTTGCTCTCTCTCTCCCTCCCCCCCCTCCCCCCGAAGCCAGAAGGATGGGCCGGGACCGGGCCGACCGCCCGGTTACCGGCGTCCTTCGCGACTCCGCGCTTGCACTTCAATTTTATGTAGGTCCCTTCTGAGCAAAATTAATATCTACATCCTCGCTAACATGGATTTTGAGAATAACAAAATACACAAACGTGTTTGGTTGCCCTTTGTGATGAAATCAAGCAGTTCATTGATTCAGGCAAAATAGCATTGGTTATATATCAGATTTAACGACTGCATTTGATACTATTAATCATCAAATGCTTTCATCCCAACTTGCTAACTATGCTTGCAATTATTCGAAGACTAAAGCCACTCCTCAGTCAGGACCACTTTCGTTCAGTTTGTCAAGCACTCATAACCCCTGTTCGGGATTATTGTTATTCCCTCTTTCATGGACTGCCAACTTAAACCATCCATCCCCTGGAATTGGCTCAGAACACTGCCACCTGCATCATCTCATGATCGCCCAAACATGACCACATAACTCCACTATTATATCAGTTACATTGGCTTCCAGTTTTCTCATGCACTAAATACAAAATGGCACTTACTATATTTAAAGCAAGAAACAACCTGGAAGCTGGAACTCTACTTGTTCTGATATGTACAAATTCAAGCAACAGACCTAAGAGACAGAACACCAGAGACACCTTACCAATTCCTAGCTCTTACACAAAGGCAAATAACTCCACTAAAAAGAGAGCTCTCTCATTAGCTGCTCCCGCCATCTGGAACACTCTGCCAGAAAAAATCAGAACTACTAAAAACTTAAAGGACTTCAGAAAACTTCACACCGACCACTTCAAAGACAATGCCTAGTCCTTCCTTCTCAATTCTCAAGCCAGATAACCCAGTTTATTATGTTTATTATGTTGCTATATATAAGTTCTGCCTTCAGGCAACTCCTGCATGCCACCCCTACCTGAATTATTCTTTGAGTTCTCTGTAACATGTTGAGTTTTATTTAAACCGCTTTGATTGTATGAGAAGGTGGTATAAAAATCTTGTTAAATAAATAAATAAATTTCTGCAACTGGTTTATCTTATATCTTGATGGGCTGTAAAACATCCAATGGAATTTCCCAATAAAATGTGTTTGCAGCCTCATGGGTACAAAGTACCCACGGGACTACAAGTCCATTGTCAAGTTTAAAAATTGCCTTCTTCTAGTTTATAGTTTATTAGATACCTTTTTCCTGGCAATGTTCCTGTATGGGAACATGACAAACGTTACCTATTTTTTTTGTACGCGATTTTCGAATACAAATATTCTTTGCAGAATGTGAACAAGTGGTGACGTCATATTTAACAGCGGTGCAAACATTAAATGGTCTGAGTTGCACAACAGTTTTAATTTCACTTAAACTTTCACATTTTTTACAATTTGAGGGTAAGTCAAATTTAGCAGTTATAATTCTGAGATACTTGGTTGTTTTACATTTTGACACTGATCATTGTGTACGAAGCATGCCTGGTTGTGTTGCACAGGTGCACTCACATTTTATTTGATTTGTGATGGGGGGTAAATTTTATGTATATGTCTCATGTTCCTATATAGGAACACTGCCAGGATTATCCAAACGTCGACTAATAATTACCAATGCGCATTGTTTTCAGATAATTCCTTCAGTTTTGATAAACAATGGATACAAGAAGCTTCTGTGGCACCAGACGTAGCAAAATTCATCGGGCAGTTACAGTCCAAGATGCTATGTCAACTCTGGAACGTTTAACTCATCCGACAACCATCATTGTGTTGCTGCCGTCTGCAGGTGATTCTGCAGCTGACAGTGATGTCGAAGATGTTCCTGACAATTTGAACAATGATGACCCCTTTTAAACTGCTGGCAAACTGGAAGTGATAGCAGAGGAGACAGACGAAGATGAGAGTGTTAGTAGTGAAGATGAAAGCAGCCCTCCAGCAAAAAAGTGTAAGAATCTGAAGCAGAAACAGGCAATTCAGTGGAAAAAGTCAACAAAGTTCACTAAGGTAATTTCATTGCTGGTGCCAAGTCATTTACCTGACAGTTTTCCTGTTCTGTTGTTGCTTTCTCCATTTTTCATATGGAGCCTTATATTCGATGACAAAATGCTGATGGAAATTGTAACGCGAAGCAACCTTTATGCTAATCGAGATAAGAACGACAGTCAGTTTCAAATCACAGTGGATGAAATTTGTCACTTTCTGGGAATCCTGCTGTTGTCTGGCTATCACGTCCTGCCACAGGAGTCAGACTACTGGAGCAGTCAGCAAGATCTAGGCATGCCTATTGTCCATGAGGACATGAGCAGCAAGAGGTATCAGACCATCAAAGAATACTTTCACTTGGCTGACAATGCTGAACTCAAAGCAGGCGACAAGACGGCTAAGGTTGCTCCACTTATTACTGCCGTCAACACGAATTTGGTGCAGTTTGGGTTTTTCCACCATAAATTGAATATTGACGAGTCTATGACTCTGTACTTTGGCTACCACAGCATGAAAATATTCGAGGAAAACCAATTAGATTTGGTTTTAAGTGGTGGTGTATGTGTGGCATTGACGGCTACCCTTACAACATTAAGCTGTACACCGGACGAAAATGTTCTATGCATTCGAAGGAACCTCTGGGCTCCAGGGTCATAAACCATATGGTTGATGTTATTGAAAAGCATTCAGATGTAATTCGTCACCACCTGCTCTTCGATAATTTTTTTACAAGTTACGCACTGATCAAGTCACTCGCAGAGAGAAATGTTGCAGCTACAGGAACCATTCGGGAACTGAGAACTGGCGGAGCACACAAAGAACTTCGAAGTACAAAGGACATGAAGAAGAGTGGCCAATGAGGAGACTATGATTACCGATGTGATGGGTCAGTCTATGTAGCAAAGTGGCATGACAATTCTGTTGTCTGCATTGCCAGCAACAATCTCACACATGACCCACTTCAAACCGCACGTCGCCGAGTCAAGGGTACATCAGATGTTGCTGTGTCTCAACCCTTTGTGATGAAGCGCTATAATGAAGGAATGGGTGGAGTGGATCTCATGGACAGGCTCTTAGCAAGCTACAGGCCATCTGTGCGTGGAAAGAAATGGTGGTGGCCACTATTCACAAACGTCCTCAATGTATCTGTCGTGGCTGCTTGAAAAATACACTGTCACCAAACAAGGAATCACAATTTAGAAATAGGAAGACAATAATTAAACTGGGAACCCCAAAAGCCAAACTTGGAATGTACAACAACACTAGAAATAAAACTATAAATTAATTTCCTCTTGTACTAAACAAAGCGCAGACGTTAATGATGCACATTTCCCAGAGCTGACATATTCCAATTAATAAATTCAAAATAAAGAGATATTTTTCTACCTTTTCTGCATTTTTTTCAGCTGCAATTGCTCCAGCCACTTTCTTCTGGTTTCTTCGTGTCTTCTGCTAACTGTCCATCGTCTGCTGTCCATTTGTCCTTTCTTCTCTCCTAGTTTTTTTCCATTCTCTCTCTACATCTGCTTTAACATACTAATCTTTCTCCTTTTTCTCATTCCTCATTCCTATTTCATCCACTCAAATTTTACCCCTCCATCCTCAATCCCCACTTACTCTCCCAATACCCGGCCAATTGTAGATTTTTCATCCCTCCCACACAAAATATTTTTCCCCTCTCCATTTTACTCTCCCAGCCCCATCCCATTCTAATCCTCCCCCAACATCATCTCCCTTCTAGTTCCAGCCTCACCCAGCATCCATTCCCTTCTAGTCCCTGCATCAGCCCATTTCCAGTCCTAGCCCCCCATCAGCCCATTTCCAGTCCTAGCAACCCCCCAACCCAATACCAGTCCTAGCCCCCCATCAACCCACTTCCAGTCCTAACCCCCCCTCACCCCCATTTTCAGTTTAAGCCCCCCCATAACCCATTACCAGTCCTAACCCCCCATCAGCCTACTTCCAGTCCTAACCCCATCAGTCCATTTCCAGTCAGCCCCCCATAGCCCATTGCCAGTCCTAACCCCCCCATCAGCCCACAGCCCATTACCAGTCTTAACCCCCCCATAGCCCATTACCAGTTTTAACCCCCCCAACAGCCCACAGCCCATTACCAGTCCTAACCTCATCAGCCCATTTCCTGTCCTAGCCCCCCATAGCCCATTAGCAGTCCTAACCCCCCACAGCCCAGTACCAGTCCTAACCCCATCAGCCCTCCTCAAGTCCTATCCCTTCCCCATCTGCCGATGTCCTGTCTTAGCCCCCCCATAGACCATTACCAGTCCTAACCCCCCCATAGACCATTACCAGTCCTAACCCCCCCCATCAGCCCACAGCCCATTACCAGTCCTAACCCCATCAGCCCACCTCCATTGTTAACCCCCCCATCAGCCCATTTCCAGTCCTATCCCCCCCCATAGCCCATTACACGTCCTAACCCCCCCAACAGCCCACAGCCCATTACCAATCCTAACCCCATCATCCCACCTTCATTCTTAACCCCCCCCATCAGCCCATTTCCAGTCCTAGCCCCCCATAGCCCATTACCAGTCCTAACCCCAACAGCCCACCTCAAGTCCTAACCCCTCCTCATCAGCCCATTTCCTGTCCTAGCCCCCATAGCCCATTACCAGTCCTAACCCCCCCAACAGCCCACAGCCCATTACCAGTCCTAACCCCATCAGCCCACCTCCAGTCTTAACCCCCCCAGCCCATTTCCAGTCCTAGCCCCCCCATAGTCCATTACCAGTCCTAACCCCCCCAACAGTCCACAGACCACCTCCAGTCAAGTCCTAACCCCCTCCATAGCCCATTACCAGTCCTAACTCCCCCCCCCCACCCCGATCGGCTCAAGGAAAAAGCGGCAGCGGCAGAATGGAGTGTCCCGTGGGCCCCCTCTGCCCGGCTGAGTCCCTCCCTCTGCGACGGCTGAGCCCCTTTGTTCCCGCTTTCAGATTCGTGAAGGGAGAGTGTCTCCCTCGCGTCTCTGTTAAGCCCGCAGGGGCTGATGGGAAATTTCCCATCTGCCCCTGCAGGCTTAACAGAGACGCGAGGGAGACACTCTCCCTTCGTGAATCTGAAAGCCGGCACAGAGGGGCTCAGCCGTCGCAGAGGGAGGGAGGGAGGGACTCAGCCGGGCAGAGGGGACCCCGCGGGACACTCCATTCTGCTGCTGCCGCGGCGGCAGCAGCAGTGGCAGTGGTAGCAGCCAGCTTTTTTTTTTTTAAATTTAATTTTGAAAAAAATCAGAATGTTCTTTGCGCGGGGCCCCCTGAAACGCGGGGCCCTGTGCAAAAAACATTCTTGCTCAATGGACGGGCCGGCCCTGGGGATTAGGGAGATTGGGGAGAGTTATTGCAGTGTCTGATTCCCCAGCAACCATTAGCTGTAGTGGATTTAAAGGAGTGGTTCTTTAATTCTTTCTTAAATTTCTTAAAAGAGGATTCTAAACCAAGATAAGTTGTAATAGGTTCTAGAGAGTGGGAGCCAAAAAGAAGAAAGCTGCAATACTAGGAGGTTGGAATTCTGGGAGCGAAGGCAGCGGGTTGGGGTGAATGGAATGAATGGGTTGGGAAGATCAGAATAAAATGTTTTATGAACAAGAATCAGAATTTTAAATGCTATATGAGACAAATAACCAGTGATTATTCATGAAAAGCATTTTGATAAGCTCAAATTTCTCTAAGGGCCCGATTCTGCAAGGTGCCTAATGGTGCTGCACGTCCCAGTGGACTCATGATGGCCTAATAACGAATGAAAACCTAAAGACTGATGTGCAGCCCCACTAGCATTCCTGGCCCGATTCCATATCCCTCCCTCCCTGCACGGCCAGAGCTGCAGTATGGGCGGAACCGGTGGGAGGGGGCAGAGAGTGGGTAGAGCGGGGGCAGGCAGAGGCAGCAGGATGTACAGGGCTGATTTAGGTCACAACCCTGTACATCCTGTGGGGGTGGACTGGACGTGCCGCTTATTCCACCATGGAGGTGGAATAAGTGGTGAAGAGGATGGCGATCAGGCCTGGGAACGGCACAGAGGTCCGGGACAGGAGTCAGGTAGGACCATGCCACTGCATCTGGGCCCCAACTGCCCAGTCCAGGGTCAGGTGGCAGGGTAACAGGGGGTTGGTGCTGCAGGGGCCAGAGGGGCATGTGGGGAGGACGTCCCCAAGTGTATGCATGGGCATGCCGGGCCATCTCAGGGTTTGATCCTGCACCCACGGGAACATTTGGCTCCCGCGGTACAGAATCAAGACCTAATGGGCCCGTTCTGCACAGGGGCATCCAGACGGCCTGGACATGTCCCTAAGGGAATCAGGCTTCACACATTTTATAGCAGTATTTTGAATCAGGGCCATACCAAGCCATAAATTCACCCTGTGCGACTTGCAAACCTGGTGCTGCCCCATCCCCCCATCCCCATCTTACTTCAGCTCTCATTGTCCAGCCGGCTCCCCCTTCCTCCCCCCCACACTGCCTGCCCTTACCCCACCACCGCTTTTCCGGTTCTCTTGGAGGTAGTGGTGGCAGTGTCAGCGGCAACCACGGTGGGCCTCCACTAATTTTAAAAAAACCCTCGGGTCTTTCTGATTTCGCACTTGCAAGGTGGTCTGAGCATATGTCAGAAGAGGAAAGACCAGACCAGCCATGCAAGCGTGGCGTTGCAACAATGACCCACTTTTGGTTTTTTTTTAATTTGAGGAGGGCCGCTGCTGCTGTCAAGAGAACAGGAAAAGCAGCAGCGGGGTAATGGCAAGCAGGGCAGGCAGTGGGGGGGGGGGGGGGGAGTCCGAAATGCACCCCTAGTTTTTTTGCACCTTGTGCAGTGGCACTACTCACACAGGTCTAGGTACAGTGCTATTTTGAATGGCTTGGCGCTTGGCCATATTTGCATTCCGAAAGCCTCAATTTCCACCACCCAAAGACTGTAATTTTCATGAGGGTTTGCATTCAGATGTAAATTATGTTGCTCTCCAGCAGGTGGAGTTGGTCTTGGATGATGACCTAATGCAAAGCAATGTGTGCCTTCGAGTCAGTCCTGACTTCTGACGACCCAGAAGCTCCTGGGTTTTCTTGGCAGTGTCACCGGAAGTAGATTGCCAGGCCTTTCTAAAGACTGTGAAAACTTAAAGACTGAGCTGCAGGTAGGAGTTAACTGTAATCATGGAGTGAGAACAAAATAAAATAATTTTCAGATGCAATCTGTGACATGTACAGATGTCATTCTAGCTGCAGCGTGCTCTTCCAGGCATGCATCAGTCCTGGTTAAGAGTCCTTGATTGTATCCCAAAAAATCCTGGGATATCAGTTCTTTGCTTACCTGAATAATAATAATAACAATAATAATAAATTGGTCAAAATCCTGTGGGACTTCCGAATATAAACTGACAGGCATTTAGAATACAATATGCCTGATATTACAGTTATAGAAAAGAAAAAAGTATGGTTTATAGATGTGGCAATCCCAGGTGATACTTAAATTCAGGACAAAGAATGAGAGAAACTGACAAAATACAGAGACCTTCAGATTGAAGTTGAAAAGCTTGGAAGAAAAAAAACTACTTTAATACCTACTGTGGTTAGAGCCCTCAGAGCTATACCTAAGGCAGGGGTTCTCAACCCGGTCCTTGGGATACACTTAGCCAGTAAGATTTTCAGAATAACCACAATGAATATGTATGAGAGAGCTTTGCATACATCTGAGGCAGTACATGCAAATCTTTCTCATGCATATTCATTGTGGTTATACTGAAAAAATGACTGGCTACGTGTGTCTTTAGGAATGGATTGACAACCCCTGACCTAAAGGATTCCCTAAATTTTACAAATTTTGGACCTACGGGACTTGACTCCACCAGTCCTACAAAACACTACCCTACTTGGAACAGCTTCCATCTTGCACCGACACCTGCATGATTGCAGGTATTGATGCAAGAAGCCGAATCACAGAATTAAAACCAGTCCTAGACTGTATCTTCCAATGAAGAATCCACAATATAATAGTATAAGACTTATCAGTTATATAGCACTATTAGGCATATGTAGTACTGTACAGATACATAAAGAAGGCCGTTAGGGTTGCTAGGTCTGAGATTTTAATAAAGTGTTTTTCCACCTTATCACGCTTTGGACTGTGTGCCTTTATCACGTGATAATTTGCCCTGTGTTGGACAGCCGCTGGCTTTAGGCATGTTTACCCCGTGGAAAGACGTCTTGAGTTTTGGGGAAGATGCTCTTGAGAAGCTCGCACCACAAGAGTCCCTGATAGACTCGAATGATGAAGAACCAGACGATACATGGAATAAATGGGAAGAAGTGGTTGAGCTCACGAAAAAGATGGTGAAAGAACAAATGCATTCGGCTTATCTGTTAGAATGTTGCAGATCTAAGATCATCCCAAGAGGATTACGAATGAACAAAGCACCAGGACTCTATACTACAGAAGAAGGTTTTATCAAATGCTGGAATGCGATACTCAACAAATGCTCTTTGGATCTTATGATCCTTCTCATCACGACTGCAAACAAGAAGTCAGAGATTTTTAAATCAGAAATAGATGAGAAGTTGACTACACTCAAAGGATGTGATAAACAATTTGACAAGATCCTTGCAGACCATCAGAGAAATATACAACATTTTAAACAAGACATTAAGAATGTCAAGATAGAAAAATTTAAAAGAGATGAGGAAGACTATAGGGTGGGCTATGTATACCATTGGAGCAAAAGAATCGACAATGACAGACTTTGGTTCAAAAGAAGGACCACTACTTTTGATCGGAAAGAAAGTGTAGTAGAGGAAAGTAATAGTGATATCCCCTTAGAACAAAGGAAGAAACGCAGCAGAAGTGGGTCGGGAGAATTCGATAACTCTGCTTCACTCTTTTCTACAAAAGAGTCCAGCAGGTCCCAAAGAGTAAATAAAGATAGAGAGGAACAATGTCCGGAACCTTTTTTCAATATGGACGCTCTATGGAAGGGAGGAGGTCGAGAGAATTCACGATCTCGCCAAGGGAAAAAGAAAATAGACAGGGACACAGAACAAGAATATGGAGAGCAGTACGGCCAAGTTTCATATCGCAGAGGCCACGGCCAAAATTACAGAGGTCGAGGTCGAGGCAGAGGGAGAGGGAGGTGTTATTGGAACACAGATCAATCAGAAAAGAGGAGATATTAACAAACCATGATGATTCTAGTATAACGAATAATGTGGTTAATATCTCCCACTATAAGCTTACTAAAGATGAGGAATCCATTCTCAGCAGAGGATTAACATTTGTTCCTAAAAACAAGGCTGATACATTTGAAATACAAGTAGACCTGTATAAATTCTTTAGGAAACTAAAGATTAAACAATTTTTTTCGGAATTCCCCCAAGGACCATGTGAAATCTCGGTCATTAGCAAAAAATCATCTTGGATGCCACCTCCTAAAACAGATCCTATTCTAGAAACATTTGAAAAAATAGTCCTTAAACAAGTTTTACAAATTACTAAAGATGTTCCATCTTCTTATCAAAACATTTCCAAAGGAGAGAGATCGGCTATTGTATCTCTTCAGAAGAACAACCAGATTATCATAAAACCTGCCGACAAGGGTGGAGCTATTGTGGTTCTAGATAAGTATGATTATATAAATGAAGTGACTAGACAGTTAAATGATAAGACCTTTTATCAGAGATTAGACAAAGACCCAACTACTGATATCAAGAAAACAATAGATAATCTTGTCATGTCTGGGTTCGAAATAGGCTACATTACAAAGAAAGAAAGAGATTTTTGACAGTTGATACACCTGTAATTCCTACTATTTATATTTTGCCCAAGATTCATAAATGCCTTGAGAAACCACCTGGGCGACCTATTGTATCATCCATTGGTTCCATCCTTGAACCTCTTTCAAAATTCTTGGACATATTTTTACGTCCATTTATTAAAGAAATGTGGTCGTATGTACGCGATTCAGCACATGTTATTGAGATTTTGTCTACCTTTGATATTTGCACTACCGATATTATTTTAGTGACTCTAGATGTCGAGTCACTGTACACAAATATACCACAAAAAGAAGCTTAAGAAATCATTACATATTATCTTTTGAAACGTACAGAACGACGCATTCCTACCACCTTTCTTCTCTCCTTAGCACAGATTGCACTTTTTGAAAATTTCTTCTGTTTTAGAGAGTTATTTTATAAGCAGATCAAGGGGGTGGCCATGGGGTCAGCCATGGCCCCTGATGTGGCAAATTTATATGTGTACAATTTCGAAGAGAGTTTTTTGAAAGAGCATCCATTTCGTAACAATGTAGTTTTATGGATAAGATATATAGATGACGTCTTAATACTTTGGAAGGGTACCGAAGATCTTTTAAGGCAATTTAACACATGGATTAATCAGTTAGATAATAATCTACGATTCAGTTGACTTACGATTTCCATAAAATCCTGTACTTAGACCTTTTGATCCGTAAGGAGACCGTTGGTTTCTCTACAACCCTTTACAAGAAGCCTACAGACAAAAATCATTTCCTGCATTACAATAGCTTTCACAATTTATCTTTGAAAAATAATCTTCCTGTAAGTCAATTTCTCAGGGTTAGGAGGGTATGTTCAGATATACAGGATTTTGAAAGAGAGGCGGTTAATATGAGGAAGAGTTTTTGGAGAAAGGATACCCGAATAGATACGTTGATTCCGCATATAAAAGAGCTAAGAACACATCGCGTAATCTACTTTTGAAACCGAAAGAAAAGAAACCCAGCAAAGGGTTAGTTTGTCCTTTACTGTACACTCAATTTTCTGCTAAGATAACTACCATTCTTAAGAAAGAATGGCATATTCTCCAGTCCCTGCCGGCCTTCCAAGACCAAAATCTTATTGTTGCACATAAAAGAAATATCAATTTACGCAATCTATTAGTACCATCAGCACTCACAGAGAAGAGACTCCTAACGCAATATAAGGGCCAATTTCAATGTGGTAGATGTGCTGTTTGTTTTAATGTTTTACCCGTCAGAAATTTTTTTATCCATCCAACCACACATAAGAAGTTTCCAATCAATGATTTTGCTAATTGTGAAACACAAAATGTAATTTATGTGATACAATGCCCCTGTAAATTGCTCTATGTAGGAAAAACTACCCGTAAGATCAAGATTAGGATTATGGAGCACAAGAGCTGCATTAAGAGGAACATAGATGACAAACCCCTAGTTTCCCATTGGCAGAAACTTAAGCACAAAGTTACTGATCTAAAGTTCTTTGTGATGAAACAAGTCAAAACCAATTGGAGAGGGGGAGATGTAAATAAGACCATTCTTCAGCTCGAACAGAGATACATTTTTCTCTTAAATACTCTGGCTCCGAATGGTCTCAATATAGATCAGGATTTCTCAGTTTTTCTGTAGTCAGAACTATTCCATATTCTACACAGCCATGTGACGATCATTAGTTTCGATAGCGACTGGATATTGTATTTTTGTTCCTCATCCCATTTGCCTTAGAGAGGAGTTTTTTAGTTTTTATTTTTATTTTATTTTTAAGTCACTACATTATTTATTATTTATATTTTTTATTTTTTAATTAATTAATTTTTTAATTATTTATTTTTTAATTTTTAATTTTTTAATCTTTTATTTTTTAATTTTTTATTTCTATCCTTATTATTATTAAGTATTTTATTATTTATTATATTTTTTTATATACATATTTTTTTATTTTGATTTTACAATATGATTATATTTATAATTTTCACTCATTTTTATTTTAATAGATAATAAGATTCATATTTGTTTATATTATTGTAGTAGTTGAGCATTTATATAATTTTATTAGAGTTCAATTAATATTTTATTTTATTTTATTTTTTTATTTTTATTTTTATATTTATTTTTATTCATTATTAGTATTAAAAAAAATTTTTTTACAATCCTTTTATGTAGCTTTTATTGAATTTATTTTAGTTCATTGTATTAATTATTTTATTTTGACTTTATTATTGTTTTGTTTTTGTTTTGATTTTTATTTATTATTATAAGGTTCGTTTAGAAGATTAGTTTAAAACCTTTGATATTTAATTATTTTATTATTCCCTCTTTTCAGTTGGGTCTATGTGGCCAAGTTTAAATGTTTTTTTAATTAGTTTTGTCTCTTTCAGAAAAAAACATGAGGACAAAATTTCAATACGTCTCCATTTGCACATTTAATATCCCCACTCATGTGTCCATCGACGATCTGTTGCTCTTGTAGTTCCTCATATGAATGCGATGCTAAACATTCCTTTTCATCATCAAGCATTTCCTTTGTGCGATTTTAACGATAGCGCTATTTTCTTAAAAAGGTTAGTGCAGATGCATATAGCTAGCATAACAGTTCAACGATTGGCTCTCAAAAGGTTTTTTTGGGTCTGGCCACGCCCCCCTTTTTTCCCACTCTGTGAGACCAATTAAAGGCTTGCGCATGTGTCGGCATTTTTTATAGCAAATTTCACGCTGACAGTCTGAAGATTTTCTTTCAGTTTAATTACAGTTTGAAGGTTTCTGTTTCTGTCAGCGATTTAGATAGGTAAGTCCAATAATCTTTAAGATGATTTGCCTCCGATTTAATGGGTAAAAAGCGGGAGAGTAGTGATTCGGCACAATTCCTTTTTCTAAATTGCGTTTTGACATACTATGAGCTTCCGATAAAACTGAGAGTAACGATGTAGCATATGATTCTCCTGAGAATTAGGATCCTCTTCTCTCCATACTGTTTTTTAGAATCTATAAAGTGTTTTGGTATATTCCCTGCACATTCATACGTCTCGATTAGCCGTATATTAAGGAACAGTAATAAGTAGGAGAGTAGCGATTCTGCAAACCTCCTTCAAATTATGTTTTTGAAAATCACATCTACCATAAGCCTCAGGCAAAAAGGAAGAACAGTGTAATATATCTTTTTTAATTGTTTTTCTGAGAATCCAGAACCTCCTCTAGTCCCACTGTTTCTTAAAGAATTTATCAGGAGTTTGATGTTTATTTCCTGTACCGATACAATTTATAATTGCTGTTAACGATTTTGGCTCAGCTGATCCTGCGATGTAACCTTGGCCCTACTCCATACTATTTATATAAGTATAATTGAATTCTCCATTAATATTTTTGGACAGTATTTGGAATTAATTGAGATTCAGTATGATTTTCCCCACTATTTTTCCCATATGATAGATGGCTAATTAGCATTAGTGTCTCTTGGTTATGTACTCCTCCCACATCTGACCTAGAGTAATGCCTGCTGCGTTTCTTTGGTGTTTCCAGTCTCTAGTTCCCAGCAATTGATGCTCTCAATATACATACAAGTTATCTCCAATGGTATACATATGCTTTTTCTTATGTCTTCTTTATTTTAGTTCTTAACTCCTTGCATTTACTGTGTGCCATCGTTTCTACATAGAAGAGGTTTGCATGTCATCTCTACAAATAAGGTAGTAACAATACAAATATGATGTTGACCTTCTTCACAAGGACTGTATTTTAATGTGTCTGTATGGATTTATTTGTGGTCTATTTTGGTGTATTTTCTATCACACAATTTTAATATTTACATTTTATTTGAGTATCGTGTTTCAAGCATTTGATTTTTATTATATATTATTTATCATTTTAATTTTTTTAATTTTTTAACTATTTATTTGGGAGTATTATTAATTTTATATTTCCATTATTTAATACATAATTTCTACTATTTATTATTATACATGTATTTTTATTTCTGTATAATAGAGTTAATTGGATGTTAATGAGTATTTGTTCTTTCAGTATTATTTGAGTTTTTAATATTGTTTTGTTTCTATGTCTTTAGCACCTATGTAGACAACCCCTGATGAAGGTCTCCGAAACACGGCCAACAAAAAAAAAAAGGGTTGCTAGGTCTGAGATTTTAATAAAGTGTTTTTCCACCTTATCACGCTTTGGACTGTAGGCAACACTTAGTCAGACAAAGGTCTATCAAGCCCAGCAACCTGTCTCCAACAGTGGCCAATCCAGGTCAGAAGTACCTAGCAGTTTCCCCAAAAGACACAGGTTCCACAATGCTTGTATTGGGGCAAGCAGTGGATTTCCTGAATTCTCTTTAATAATGGTTTATGGACCTTTCCCCCTAGAATTTGACAAAACCTTTTTTAAACCCAGCTACACTAACAGTTTTTGCTAGATCTTCCGGTAACAAATTCCAGAGTTTGATTAAGGGTTGAGTGAAAAAGTGAAAAAGTATTTCTCTTATTAGTCTTAAACGGGTTACACTATGGCTTCATTGCATGTCCCCTAGTCTTTCTACTTTTTGAGAGCGAAAAGAATTAATCTAGGTTTACCAGTTCCCCTCCATTCATTAATTTATAGAAATCTATCATATCTCCCCTCAGCCATCTCTTTTCCAGGTTGAAGAGCCCTAACCTTTTTAGGCTTTCCTCATAGGAGTATCCTTCTATCCCCTTTACCGTTTTGGTGGCTCTTCTCTGTACCTTTTCTAATAACGCTATATCCTTTTTCAGATATGGCGACCAGAATTGCACACAATATTTAAGATGCGGTCATACCATAAACAATACAGAGGCATTATAATATCCTTAGTTTTATTCTCCATTCCTTTCCTTATGATTCCTAGCATTCTGATTGCCTTCTTCGCCACCGCTGCGCACTGGGCGGAGGGTTTCAATGTGTTACCGCTACAGTCCTTTTTGGAACGGGGTTATCCTGTAGCGGTGGTAGAGAAGGCATACAAACGTGCAATTTACAATGACAGAGGGTGGCTATTGACCCCTAAGGAGCGATCAGTTCAAAGGGATGATTGTGTGAATTTTATTTCCAAATATTCTCCTTTTAGCGCGCGGATCTTGCGGCGGCATGGAAACATTCTGCAGACTCTTCCAGGTCTTGCAGAAAAGAGTCTTAGATGTGTTTGGCAGCGTGATCGTAATTTTAAAGAGATTTTAAGTCCCTCTAGGTCAATGTGTGTTCGGCGGTTTGAACAACAGGGAATGCATGTTCGTTGTGGTGACTGCACTTGTTGCTCTGTTTGCTGGGAGACAGATCGGTTTGTATATAATGGCAAGGAATTTGTGTTGCGGTCTTTGACTTCTTGTAGATCTGATCATGTGGTCTATGGTATTTTTTGCCCCTGCCGTCTCTTGTATGTGGGCAAAACGATTCGCCCCCTTTATGTCCGTTTGGGGGAACATCGGAGTAGGTTGCGGTGTAGGAGACGAGAGGCACCATTGGTTGGTCATTGTCTGGAGTTGGGACATGAGTTTGCTGATTTGCAATGTTTTGGGATCGAGCAGGTAGTTAAAGGTTCCTGTGATTTGTCTTGTGAACAACATTTGGTATATCGGGAGCAGTGGTGGATATTCACGCTTCGTACAGTGGCCCCTGATGGGCTGAATTTTAACATTGACTGGAGGGCTTGTCTCTGATGGTCGGTTGGAGAGTTTGGGTGGTATGTAGTTGGTTAAGGAGGAAATGACGTCAGACGCCGGTGTCTATATATCTTGCCAGCGGGTGGTTTGAATTGGGCTTAGGTTCTAGCTGCGTGGCGAGTTTGCGGAGAAGACGCGGGATGGGTAAGGATCTGGGTTCTGTTTGCTTTGATTTAAGTGAGGGCGTAGTTTTGTAGTATGAGCATTTAGCAATTTTGTTTTGTTTTTATTTTAGTATACCCCCCTGAGGTAGCGTCTGCGAAACGCTAAGAGGGACGTCTGAATGTGACGTCGGGGTTGATACCGCAATGACCATCATGGAAGATTGAGCAGTGAATCACTATTTCTGGCTGATGGGTCTTTTTGTTATACAGGAACTTGTCTCTGTGTTAAACCATGGCTGACTGTTGAAATATTGGGAGTGTGTTAAGATGTTTAAAGGCTTGAGGGTTCTTTGATAATGTATCCCTATGATGTTAGTTTTTGTTCATTGATTTAATAGGAGATGAGTTCCGGTTAAAAAATGTTATAAAAATCATGTTCCAATTGGTTTACCATCAGCTTATTGTATATTGCATTTTGGGTTTTGGCATTGTTTGATGGACGGAGGGTTGGATACAGGCCGTTGATGTTAAATTTCCTCAAATTGCTTGACTAGAGCCGGTTTATCTGGCCTTGAAGCATTATATAAATGTCTGAGGATAGTTCTGAGGCCTGTGCCCCCGTTGTCATGGTGCTAAAAATCTTTTTAGTGCAGGGTTACTAATACTACAGTTGGTTAATTTGTGGAGTTGTTCTTTATTTATATGAAGTATCATTTTTAGACTCCGGTTAGGCCTTATACAGTTTGACTAGATTGTAAGCTGTGATGAGCAGGGGCTGTCTTTTACATGTGTCTGTGCAGTGCTGCATTCGTCTTGTAGCGCTACACAAATGTTCAATAGTAGAGGTATGTGGAAACAGGGAGCCAATGAAGTGACTTGAGAAGAGGAGTTATGTGTAACGACACTGGATATTAAAGAGTAAAAATGAGAATTGTCTTGATAAGTGGGTTCTGCTTCAATCCTTAAAGTTTACATTATCAAAAGCAGAAGATGGATTATTATTTCCTGATGAGATGATGAGAGAAGTATATGTAGAAATGAACTGCGCAGAATGGAGACAAAAAAATGCATGCAAGATATTTCATAAGTATACAAAGTTTATTACCTCAAAACCCTGAAGCAGCCTGTCTGCCGCTTCATCAAGGTCCATGCTGACTGGAGGTAAGCCCGATTCATTGCTGTAGATGATGTACAGACGTCCTACTTGGAAGTGACCCAGTGTACTGTACCCTGGTGCTCCAATTACCAGATCATCATACCCATCCTGGTTTAGGTCAGCAGAGGTCATTGCCCTGTTTACCAAAGGAGATTAACAGTCAGAGCACTACAGCGGTGCTTTTCCTCTACCACCATCACAACATACACGCAGTGCTTAAGCCTGTACAACGAAGAGCAGCAGAGGAGCTCATTACCTGACTAAACCAGCAATGCTAATACATTTTTAAAACTTGCTTTAGCAATAACATTGCAAAACCAAAAAACATAGGGGTATTCAAAGCATTTTAGCTGATTAGCAGACCCTGCTAATTGGCTAAAACAAGGTCAGTGCAATATTCAGGTTCACTAACCGGTACATGCATCCCGTTTGGGTTTAGACATTCTTTAGGGAGATATTTCCATTTATAACCCAATATTGAGTGGCAGCTGTCTGGATAGCACCATCTGCTACCCAGATAAAGGCCAATGGGTGGGTGTATCCGGATATTTTCAGCAGTATAATCTGTATAGTGCTGCTGAAATTATGACTGACCACCTCTGCACTATCTGTATAGTGCCAGGCAGAGTGTGGGTGGAGCCATAATGTATCTGATAACATCAATATTGTCTGCTATCCGGATAACTTAGGATAAGGGAGAAGGCTATCCTAAGTTGTCTGGATAAGTTATAGGAAGCTGAATGTTGGTACAATCTTGATAAGTCCTGCTTTGCCCACATTATTTGGACACTCAGTATTACTCACTATCACATATAACAACAAACAAAGATTTTTTTTTGTAGGAATATCCGTCAGGTCAGGGGACAGAAAAAACCCCGTCGAGTGAAACGGATTTCTCCCTTTAATCCAGCAACACTCCCAAAAGTAGAGGAGAGACCAGAAAAATGGACCCCAAAAGCCACAATGCTAAGAATAGTAAACCAAACAAAGGTTAGATGGTAAGAATACTTAGCCGACAGTCAGGTCCTTTCTTATGATTTTCTTCGTTCTCACTTCATTCTCAATAACCATGACACAGCGCCGTGTTTCGAATCCCCATTCTGCTTCAGGTGGTATAATACAACAAAAATTATTGAAAAATTCAAACAGTGCTCATTGAAATTCTTTAGTCAATACTCCTTCTTAATAGTTGGAAAACTTTCCATTGCCAATTCAAAATGTCCTCAAAAGGTAGCGTCTGACGTCAGCAGAACTAGAACAGCTGTTTATACCCCCTCCAACTATCCAGGTCCAATGGTTTCACGTCGGTAGAATACTCCACCAATCAAACTCTAAGTTCAACCCCATGGGAGACACAGTATCCAAAAGAAAGATCCATCGCTGTTCTAAAAGCTGTAATTCCTGTTCACCTCCCCGGGGATTTTCAGGGACATGGTCCAAAATACACCAGGTATAATCTGCAAAAATATGTGTAGCTTGAAGACTATGTGCAACTAGTGGAGCAGAGATCGTCTTTGTTTTTATTCGGGATTTATGTTCAGTAAGACGCTTCTTGATAGGACGAATCGTCCGTCCTATATAATGAAGGTTACAAGGGCATGTCAAAACATATACCACATAAGATGAAGAGCAATTCAATTTCAACGAGCACTGTTTGAATTTTTCGATAATTTTTGTTGTATTATACCACCTGAAGCAGAATGGGGATTCGAAACACGGCGCTGTGTCATGGTTATTGAGAATGAAGTGAGAACGAAGAAAATCATAAGAAAGGACCCATCTAACCTTTGTTTGGTTTACTATTCTTAGCATTGTGGCTTTTGGGGTCCGTGTTTCTGGTCTCTCCTCTACTTTTGGGAGTGTTGCTGGATTTTAAATAATATTAAAGGGAGAAATCCTTTTTACTCGACGGGGTTTTTTTCTGTCCCCTGACCTGATGGATATTCCTACAAAAGAAATTCTTTGTTTGTTGTTATATAAACCTTAATGATTAAGACAGGAGCTTATCATTTCACACTGTTGCTTCACGCTTAAAATGGGAGCTGCTATGACTGTTCATAGCGGCTATCATTCACACTACTACTTCACTGTTCTAAAAGGTTCCACAACAAGTTCAGTACACTTGGAAAATAACTATTTGTCAAAATTTTACCAACAGTTATTCATTGCACTTATCTCTAAATAGTTGAACTCTGCTGTCATCCATAATGATTAAGACGGGAACTGCTTCACCGCTCATGGTGGCTATCATTCCACACTGCTGCTTCACCATTCTGAGTCCTCTCTATGGATCTACAACTGCCCAAGTCACTGTCACATTCCACCCGACGTATAGCCACTCATTTCGCCAACAGGCTGCAACAGGGGTTTAATTGTCTTTTTCAACTTCACTGCTAGTACTCAAATATCTTCTATGTGCTTGTGGATTAGAATGAGAACTGCATGGTGGATAGTAGATTAAATTGATCAGTAGATATTTTTTCCATTGTGTATTTGAAACTACAGATTGCTGTCAGTGTATTTCACATGGCTGGTTTTCAGAATAGCCAAATTATAGAAACTAGCTTGGTCCCTGGTACAAATATAAGTAGATATTTCCTATGAATATTCATGGTGAAAATCCTGAAAAAAAAGCTGATTGCAGATCAATGTTTGCCACTATTGGTTTAGAACATTTGTGATTTAGAAACAATGGAAAATAAGAAAAGTACAAACCAGCCGAGTCTAGCATAAGGTGTTGTCAGATAGTAGGAAGCGCTTGGCTTGGTAATATGATTATGGTGTCTGCTCGTTGTGAAGACAACAATATTCTTCATGTTCACTGCAGAAGCAGCTTTGGTTATAAAATGCATAGAATTCTGCAAGAAAAGAGTCAAATATTATATATTAAATAAAATCTGCATTGCGCATAAATCTTCTGACATAACAGCTCTTAAATTATACATTGGCAGTGTAGTTGTATTATAAAATGGCTACCAGAATGGGTAATAGTCAGATTTTATGAATAGCTAATAGCGTTTTCAATTGACTACTGATCACTGTCCTTGATGCATGAAAGGACAAACGTTCCCAACAGCACTTGTCCCTAATACCTCTCCAAGGAGATGATTTACTGTTTTCATGGCATGTCTTTAAAAAGGCCAAATGAACAGGATTCTGAATAGCAAACTTTATATGGATCTTTCAAGTGTAAACACTAGCCTGTGAATCATCACATTTGCCACAGACAAACTACAGTGATTAAAGACAGAGCTGTGAAACCTGAAGACCTTTCTTGGTACTCATCATTATGAACAAGCCAAGTTGCCTTTCTGTGCTCAAACTTAGGGCCTCATTTACTGATGTACATCAACCAGTTAGCACATGTTAAGAGCGCCATATCAAATCTGTACAAGTGGTATTTCTGTGCAGGGCGTGGATATGGAGGGGTGCAATAACTGGCACAGCACAGAGCGAATACGATCAATAAAGAGTAACAGAAAAGAAAATCTGGCACACCAGCCCTCAGAACGGATGCATGTGCTGAAGGCACTGCTACGTTCCTACCCCATGCAGGGTTCCTTTTAGTAACAGGAAGTCAGGGTCAAAGAGGGAGTGGGAATATGGTGATGCCTTCATCATGTGCATCTGCTCTGAGGTCTGGCACAGCATTGCTTTTTTGTTTGTTATGGCAGACCCTGCCTAAGGTCCTAGAGCAGAGATACTCCAATCCAGTCCTGGAGGGCCGCAAACCAGTCAGGTTTTCGGGATATCCCTAATGAAAATGCATGAGATATATTTGCATGCTCTGCCTCCATTGTATTTGAATGTATCTCATGCATATTCATTAGGGATATCCCTAAATCCTGACTGGTTTGTGGCCCTCCAGGACTGGATTTGAGTACCCCTGTCCTAGAGTGTCAACTGCTGAAGATCCTGGATTGTTGGGCTAAGTGAGGAGCAGAGTGAGAAGAAAGACTGAGGAGGGAGAGCCGATGTTGGGAAGGGGGTGGGGAAGGAAGGAGCAGTTCCGGAGGAGGAGGATGAGGAGGATGAAAGAGAGAGAGAGAGATGGTAGACGCTGGAGACTATATAAGAGTGAAAGGGAGCAGAAGCTGGGTGGGGGAGAAAAGGAAGGGATATGCTGGATGGAGAAGTAGAGAGAGAGTGGGCAGATACTGCAGTCAAATGAGAAGGGGTAAGAGGGAGACAGCAAAGACTGGATGGTGCAGCAGAGAGAGCAGGCACAAGGCAGATGCTGATGCTGGATAAGAGGGGAAAAGAGGGAGAGGGGGCAGAGGCTGGATGGAAGAGAAGAGAGTGAGGAGAGAAAGAGAGAGAGCAGAAGCTAGATGGGAAGAGGAAGGAGAGAGAAAGAGGGCAAATGCTGGATAGAGGAGAAGACAGAGTGCTGATGCTCAATGACTGGTGGAGGGGAGAGTGAGCCCTACAGCAGAGGGAACAGTAGACCCTACAAAAGGCATCAAAAATGACTGATGAAGAAAAAAAGAAACCAAGTGATTAGAAAAACAATGTCCAGATGATAAAGGTAGAAAAAACCTTTTTATTTCCATTTGGTGTGGAGACTATGTCAGCACTGGCGATGTGCTTCTTTGTATTTTGCTCAGTACAGAAAATGCATTTGTTTGTGTTTCTCCAGCTCCACATTTCAAATTTGTGATCCCTTATTCTGTACTGGGTGAGGGTTGGTCCGTGTTCTGCATGTGTGGCCGAGCTGAGGGATTCTGCTGCTAGTAGAAATCTGCAGTAGCTGTCTGCCTTATTTTATTTTTCCGATAGGAGGTGTATTGCTTTGTGTAATCTTTGTAGTGTTGTTTGAGTTCTGGGCGTTGGTGCTGGTTTGGTTTGGCAGCTTTGCTACATATGTGCTTAGTATGTTTTCTTACAGGATTTTATATTTCACAGTCTATGTGGCGGTGGAAGAAATATGTGTTGCTGCTACTGAGGTGACACTAGAAGTTAAATACTTCTTATGGTGAATTGTAAAGAGAAACATCTAGTTCTTCATTCTCTGCAATTCTGTCAGGGTTTTGACTCAATGTTTTTCTGATACAGTAATGATATAGTGTTTACATAGCTTTCAGTGGATGAGTTGTACTATTTTATTGCACCTTTATATATTCAGGCCTTCTGACAACAGCAATGAGATGGAAAAACATTTATTGATGTAGATTGGGAGGTTGTGGGATCTCAGTGTCATTTGATACCCTATGGGCTGGCATGAAAAACAATCCCTGGGGCCAATACCTTTCTCTAATCCACCCCTGGACCTACCTGCAGGGTCACTTTTACCTAGGGGCATAACAGGGGCCCAGTTGCCAATAGGTAAATTTAACTCTGAGTGCAGGCTGCTAAAAAATTCTTGTTTGTATCTCTTTCTAACAGTTTTTTGTAATGTTTGTATTAGCTAAAAGGCCTATGTGCAGTTGAAAATACTATTTGACTAACGTCTGATATGTCATCATGGAGGAGGGAAGGACACCAGGTTTTTGAGTCGCACAGGGCACAATTATGGCTTGGTACAGTGCTACGTATTAATGTGATTAAGCACATGTTGAATAATGCAAGCTCTGCTATTCTTGGGGGAGCCTAATTACTAACTATGGAGGTAATTTTATAAAGCATTGCATATATATGCCAGTATAGACGCGTCAAAGACCTCATAAGATTGCTTGTTGCTTAAAAGTACATGTGGTGCAATTTGATGCCTCCTTGTAAACAACTTTCGAGTACATATGTTCAGTGGAGGAGTATGGATGGCATGCGGGCAAAGTTGTGATTTATATGGATATTTTATACACTAACTCATGCCTGCTCCCAAGAAGACATAAATATCCACTTCTTCAATCTAGCTGCTCTTTATGCCAGATTAGTGCTAGTATTTTATCAAGGCACCTATGTGTCTTTATAAAATAGGCTAAACATAGGCACATACGTGGCCTTCACATAGAGATAACCGGTTGTAAAATTACCCTCCACACACTTAACTCAAAATAAAGCGCATTAATGTGCATTAAAGCAAGCTAACTGATCAATGCATAGTAGTAAATGAGGCCCTTGGACTGGAAAGTCTTTTGATATGAGACCTTGTATCCATGCCCTTTTGACAGATCTTGTGCTGTGCAGTCTAACAACATCACATAAATAAAAATGGTGAAATATAACATTATGCATATTTTTTTTATAACTACAAAGTACTGGTTTTCACAGAGTTCCTTTTTCATTCCAGAAAGGATGATCTGCATTGAAATGCACCTGCCCATTGCATAAATCATGTACTTTCCTGTCTAAAGAGAGACTGTCACCTGCCTGGGCCCATGAATTCATTCTGAAGGAAACACCTTTTTCGGTGGAAACTATGTCTGCTCCAACTGTTTTCATAAGCGAAAAACTTATATTCATGTAGTAGCCATGCCGCTCTTGTTTAGCTCTGTGAAAATAAAAATAAAAGTGGTAAATGAGCACCATTATTTATTTTTTAGTATACATTTGTATACCGCTACTTCCAGCGATCAGCAGCGGTTTGATTACAGATTGGAAATTGTCAAATCATGACAGGAAATGTTTGAGGTTGATGGGAGGGTCAATTCACCCTCACAAACCGATGTAATAACGTGTGCTAGGCTTTGTGCACAGGTTAACTCAGTGTTTACATACAATTCTGTGCGCTAGCACTGTAGAAAGGAATTTTGCACATAAGCTAAGTGTGCTCAAAGCCTTGAGCAGACAGCAGTGGGCAATAAGTCAACTCGAGTTCCCAAGCTGTTTTTGACAAGTCATGATGCAGCCTGGGAATAATTAGGTGAAACTCAAGTCGACTTATTGTAATACAGGGTTTGTTTTTTCGTGTCTGGAAAGTTCAGAGTTACAGCTAAGTCGTTTTTTTTCCCATTTTTTAAAATGCATTTGAAAATTGTAAAAAATAATACTGCTGGGGAGGGAGGTAAAAGAATGAGTTGAATGGGCATCAGTGAGTGTGCTTTCCCTGCTAAGCTATTTAATGATGTGCTGCCAGTTAGCCTATAGCCCCAAACTGAGGTCCCCTCCCCCCTTATTCAAGAAAGGATTTCCCAGTCTGTGATTACTGCCACACTTTTTTATTATGAGTGTGGCTGGTATATATTGCCCACATTTTGATAGAGCCTGAACAAGTTATTTGATACTTTTACATTTTTCTCTTTTTTCTTTGTTGGCCATATAGCAGTCCAGCACATGCACACAAGTGCCACACATACAATGCCTTGCGAAAGTATTCATCCCCTCGGTTTTTGCCCTGTTTTGTCACATTATGTACAACCTGGAATGAAAATAGAGGTTCATTTGGATGCTAAGTAATGGACCTAACAATATAGTCCACATTGGTGAAGTGGAATGACAATAAAATACCTTATATATATAAAAAAAACAAGTAAAAACTGAAAAGTTGTGAGTGCATATGTATTCATCCCTTTTGCTATGAAACCCCTAAATAAGATCTGGTCCAACCAATTAACCTCAGAAATCACATAATTAGTTGTGTGCAATCAGTGTCACATGATCTGTCACATGATACCTGTTTATATATACTTGATCTGAAAGGCCCCTGACTCTGCAACACCACTAAGCAAGTAACACGAAGAACAAGGAGCACGCCAAACAGGTCAGAAACAAAGTTGTGGAGAAGTAAAGATCAGAGTTGGGTTATAAAAAAAATATCCCAAATTCTGCATATCCCATGGAGCACCATTGAATCCATTATAACAAAATGAAAGAATATGGCACCACTACAAACCTAACAAGAGAAGGCTGCCCACCAAAACTCACAGACCGGGCAAGGAGGGCATTAATCAGGGATGCCACAAAGACACCAAGGACAGTACTGAAGGAGCTGCAAAGATCCACAGCGGAAATGGGAATATCTGTCTATAGGACCACATTAAGGCATGCACTCCACAGAGAAGGGCTTTATGGAAGATTGGCCAGAAAAAAGCCATTGCTTAAAGAAAGAAATAAGAAAACATGTTTGGAGTTTGCACAACAGCATGTGGCAGACGACCCCCCCCCCCCCCCCCAAACACAAGGAAGAAGGTTCTCTGGTCAGATGAGACAAAAAGTGAACTTTTTGTGCATCATGGGAAACTCCATGTGTGGCACAAGCCCAACACTTCCCATCACCTTGAGAATACCATTCCCACAGTGAAACATGGTGGTGGCAGCATCATGCTGTGGGGATGGTTTTCATCAGCAGGGACAGGAAAACTGGTCAGGATTGAAGGAACAATGGGTGGCACTGTTTCAGTCTGCCAGAGATTTGAGACTGGGATGAAGATTCAGCTTCCAGCAGGACAATGACCCTAAACATACTGCTAAAGCTGGTTTAAAGGGAAACATTTAAATGTCTCGGAATGCCCAAGTCAAAGCCCAGACCTTAATCCAATTGAGAATCTGTGGCAGTACTTGAAGATTGCTGTGCACCAACACAACCCATCTAACTTGAAGGAGTTGGAGCAGTTTTGCCTTAAGGAATGAGTGAGAATCCCAGTGGCTAGATGTGCAAAGCTAATAGAGACATACCCCAAGAGACTTGCAGCTGTAATTGCAGCAAAAGGTGGCTCTACAAACTATTGACTTTGGGGGTGAATACATATGCACACTCCTGATTTCAGGTTTTTTTGTCTTAATTATTGTTTGTCTCACAATAAAGGATATTTTGCACCTTCACAGTTGTAGGCATGTTGTGTATATCACATGATGCTAACCCCCAAAACTCCATTTTAATTCCAGGTTGCAATGTGACCCATCAGGGTAAAAGCAGAATGGGACGGTGTTGTAAGCAGAGGATCATATTTCTGTGACAAATGCAACAACACTGGAATTAATTGTGTGGAAGAAAGGCTTGGCAAATCTACTTCCATATCTTGCCTCGAAAACCCAATGGATAGTCACAAAACAAACTGCACTATAGTGCTGGAAGATGAGACCCCCAGGTTGGAAGGCACTCAAATGGCTACTGGGGATGAGCTGAACACCTCTCAGAGTAAAGCCAGTATTTATGATGTGGTTGGATCTGCTGATGTAGCTGCATATGAAAAGAGAGTCAGAAGTTACAAAGATATCTTACATATTGGGGTATGGAACATACGAAGCATGAACCAAGGGAAGTTGGAGGTGGTCAAGAATGAAATGGAATGTGTACCCCTCGATCTGTTGGGTGTCAGTGAACTTAAATGGCCTGGCTTTGGGCACTTTGCATCTGATGATCATATGGTTTATTATGCAGGAAATGAAAGACAAAGAAGAAATAGTGTTGCATTTATAGTTAAGAAGAAACTTGCAAGAACTGTAATGAAATACAATGCAGTCAGTGAATGTTTAATTTCTAATTGTCTACGAGGAAAGCCCATCAACACAAATATAATTCAGGTATATGTTGCAACAACAGCTGCAGAAGAGGAAGACGTTGATGAGATCTATGAACAAGTACAAGCTGAAATTGACAGAACATGTAAACAGGATACCCTGATAGTCATGGGTGACTGGAATGCAAAAGTTGGCAACAAAGAAGAAGGCAAAGTGGTTGGAAAATATGGACTTGGCAACAGAAATTAAGCTGGAGAGACTGATAGAATTCTGCAAGACCAATGATCTATTCATCTCAAACAGCTTGGAGCTGACTGTGGTACAGATCACCAACTACTAGTATGCAAACTCAAGCTAAAGTTGAAAAAGAGCAAGCATTTCATAAATGTAGCAAAATATGACTGGAATTTAAAGACTGCCTAAGAAACAGATTTGCTGCTTTAGATACAAGTGACAGAGTTCCAGAAGAGTTATGGAATGACATCAATAAGGTTGTATTGGAAGAAAGTGATAAGTCTTTACATAATGTGAAAAAGCAAAAATGGCCAAAATGGATGACTGAAGAAACTCTGAAAATTGTCCAGAAATGCAGAGAAGATAAAGCCACAGAAGAAAGAGAGGCAATCGCAGGACTCAGCAGAGATTTCCAACGTGCAGGAAAACAGGACAAGGAAAAGTACTGCAGTGACACATGCAAGGAAATAGAATCAGATGCTATTAGAGGAAAAACAAGATCGGCTTTTCTAAAGCTACAAGAGTTAAAGAAAAAATTCCAGCCTTGAATTGGAATGCTAGAAGATGCTCAAGGATCCATGTTGAATGATGCTGAGAAGATCAAGAAAAGGTGGGAAGAATATACAGGGACATGATACCATAAAGATCAACTGGACCAACAGCCGTTTCAACCTATACCTTATGATCCGGAACCATTGGTGATGAAAGAAGTCAAAGCAGATTTGAAAGCCTTATCAAAGAACAAAGCACCAGGCATTGATGGCATTCCCATTGAGTTATTAAAGCAATAAGATGAAGCTGTTACCATACTTACAAGGCTCTGTCAGGAAATTTGGGTGACAAATTCATGACCAACTGACTGAAAAAGATCTGTGTTTATACCAATACTGAAGAAAGGTGACCCGACTGATTGTGGAAATTATTGCGCAATCGCTCTGATCCTGCATGCCAGCAAGATTCTACTCAAGATCATTCATCAGAGACTACAACCATACCTGGAACGAGAACTGCCTAAAGTGCAAGCAGGGTTCAAGAAAGGGAGAGGAACGAGAGACATTATTGTGGATGTGAAATGGATCCTTGAAAAGACAAAAGAATACCAAAAGGATATGTATATGTGTTTTATTGACTACAGTAAGACTTTTGACTGTGTAAACCATGAGAAACTCTGGGCCACATTAAGAAGCATGAGAAATTCTGGGCCGCCAGAACACTTGATCGTTCTCTTGCACAACCTTTACATTGATCAAGCAATAGTTTGAAGGAACTAGGAGAAACGGAATGGTTTAAAATCAGCAAAGGCATATGACAAGGCTGCATACTTTCCCCCTACCTCTTTAATTTATAGGGAGAACAAATCATCAGAGAAGCAGGACTGTATGAAAGCAACAGAGGTGGGAAGATTGGTGGAAGACTCATCAGCAACCTTTGCTATGCTGATGATACCACATTACTGGCTGAAAGTGAAGACAATTTGAAACATTTTCTTCTCAAGATAAAGGAATATAGTCTTAAAATGGGTCTGCACCTTAACGTTAAGAAGACAAAGATCTTGACAACTGGCAAAATGAATAAGTTCATCGTTGATGAAGAAGAAATTGAAATAGTTGACAACTTTAACCTACTTGGATCGAGTATCAATAAAGAAGCAACAAGCAGTCAAGAAATCTGAGGACGCAGTGCTCTTGGCAAAATGGCTATGAAGGACCTAGACAAGATTCTCAAGAGCAGAGATGTCTCTCTCCATACAAAGATTTGACTTGTTCAAGTCATGGCATTTTCAATAACATCATATGGAAGTGAAAGTTGGACAGTGAAAAAGATAGACAGGAAGAAAATTGATGCCTTTGAATTATGGTGCTGGCGACAAATACTGTGTATACCAAGGACTGCCCGAAGAACAAACCAGTCAATACTAGAGGAGATCAAACCTAAGCTTTCTTTAGAAGCTCAGGTAACAAGACTTTGACTTTCATACTTTGGACACATCAGGGAAAGAGAGAGATCATTAGAGAAAGACATAATGCTTGGCAAGGTAGAAGGTCAGCGCAAAAGAGGAAAGCCAGCAATGAGATGGATACAATAACAGCAGCTACGGATGTTAGTCTGTCAACAATGAGCTGCCTGACTGAAGACCGAACATAATTTAGGACAACTATCCAGAGGGTCGCCATGAGTTGACACCAACTTGACGGCACTTAATAACAACTATTTATTTATTTATTATTTATTTATTACAAGCTCTTATATACCGCACTATTTGGGATCAGCGCGGTTTACAGTACAACAAAAGACCAGAACAACAAGCTGTTTGGTTTTACATTGAACAGGAAAAGGAACTTGGATAATACATGGGGAAATTTTGAACTGAAACAATTTACCAAGTATTTAAATGTATATACAACAGTATTATTCTTAGATCAGGTTGGGTGTTCAATGGGGGTTGGAGGTCAGGAAGGTGATTGGATATTCTGGTAGTAGTGGGGGAATAAATGGGATTTGATTGCCTTTCTGAATGAGGTTAGATCAGGGATAGCCTGAATTTCGGGTGGTAAGGTGTTCCAGCACTTAGGGGCACAGAAACTGAACGCCCTGTTAGATGTCGCTACTGAGCATTTAGTTGCTGCCTTAGGGATTATTAGTGAGTTTGTAGATATAGTTCTCCTGGATCTGTTAGGTGGAACGGTTTGAATGAGGTTCATTAGAGAGGAGGAGGTGATGCCTTTGATAGCTTTGAAAGTGAGTAATAATGTTTTGAACAACAGTCTCCCGTGTATGGGGAGCCAGTGGAGCTGTTTTAGAATAGGTGTTACATGATCCCTTCTTGATGCTCCGTAGAGGACTCTGGCAGCAGTGTTCATGGCAAGTTGCAAAGGGTTTAAAGTGGAGTGTGTGAGGCCTTGAAAAGCGGCATTAGCGTAGTCAAGGTGCGGTAGGGTTAGCGCTTGGAATATAGTCCAGAAGTCTTCAGGATCAAGCAAGGAGCGAAGGTGGCGGAGTGTCCGGACTTTGAGATAAATCGCTCTGACTACGTTGGATATATGTAATTTCATATCCAGATGTTGGTCCAAAGTGACCCCTAGGTAACGGATTGAAGGCTTTGTTTGGAGATCAGCTTCTTTCACCCTTATCTGGGAAGGGGGGGGGGGTGAACAATGGGTCTCTAGTGATGAAGAGAACCTCTGTTTTCCTGTGCTGAATGCGGAGGTTTTGGGATTGAAGCCATTCAGACACTGCATCAAAGCATCAAAACAATAATGTGACAAAACAAGGCAAACACCGAGGGAGTGAATACTTTCACAAGACACTGTAGGTGCTGCTAAAGTTGGCCCTATGCATGTGTGGGGTGATAGCTGTCAATGAGTGTTCTGGCATGTGTTGAAGCTAGCGTGGAACCATGAAAGCGCAGACCAGTTTCTGTGCTATGATTGGCACGTTGGGGTGGTAAAGGGGGTGGGTTAGGGGTGAAGAGGGGGCATGGTGAGCACTGCACAGTTAGCACAGGATAAACACCACACACTAATTGTGACCCTTGCAATTAGCAGAGATTTCCTAACACCATCTCAATAGGTGGCGTGAACTGCACCGGCACTATTTGTATGCCATGTTAGGGCTCAGGGCTCTGCATTAACTGCCAAGAACATGCCATCCATACCTCTGACCATGAATACAGTGGTGTTGCATCTAATGCGCCATGGTTTTGGGGCTATTGGCATGTTAGGTGCAACACTTTAGCACCCTTTAGTAAAAGACCCCATGTGTTTGGCTTCTCCTTGTTTAACACAGACTTTTTGCACACAATTTATTTACACACTGGTTGCTTACAGCATCAGTGAGCAAAGCTTTTGCATTAAACTTATATAAGGAAACCTTGCGCCAGCATCATACCTAGCCCTGTGCAAGCAGTGCAGCCGCACAGTACACAAAAAAAATAGGAGCACATTTAAGGCCAACCACCGGCCTCGGCTCCCCTCCCACACTGCCTGCCCTTACCCTGTCACCGCTTTTCCTGTTCCCTTGGTGGTGGCAGTGGCAGCGGAGGGGACATCCAATAAAAAAAAGTACATGTGGATCTTTCTGACTCCGCACTTGTATGGCTGGTATGATCCCTCCCTCCTCTGATGCAAGCATAGAGTTGGAAAGACTTTGTGTGTTTTCTTTTTAATTGGAGGTCTACTCTGCTGCCGCTGCCAAGGAAACAGGACAGGTGGCAGTGGGGCAAGGACAGGCAGCGTGTGGGGGTGGGGGGAGCCGGCTGGGGATGAAGAGGTGTGGGTTAAGATGGAGAGACGACAAGCGTGTGATGTGGGGTGGGGGGAGGGCACCAGGTTTGCAAGTCACACAGAGAGCATTTGTGGCTCGATGCAGCCCTGTCTCGTGCTTGGCTATAGTGCAGGGCTCTAATGCAGCGGTTTCTGCATCAGCCTGTCAGTGGTTTTGGCTTCAAGAAGGTGAATAGTAGCTGAACTGTGAATTTTCTCAAACAAAGTGGAGGCCTTAGGGAATAGCAAACCAGGCTACCTGTTGCTTCTTCATAGTTTAGAGGGCCACAAAATAAAATAAAAAATGTCTTGACTTATGGGTAATCAAACTTAAGCTTCTAAGAGACCCCGAATGACTCTCTCTGCCAGAGTCCCATAAACCATAAGGCTACCACTGTCAATATTTACTGATGTAAAAGGGGATACATGGGTTATATAGCCTTTCCAGACTCTTCAAAACTTATTAGCCAGATCTTGAATAAATATCTACGGAGTGAGCAGAAGGCAGAGCTTGCCTACACTTTCCATGATCTGTTATCCCTCCACCTCTGCATCTTCACACAAAAAGGTAATTTATTTACTTATTTGAAATTTTTATAACACATTTTCCAACAGATCAAATGCGGTTTATAAAGAACAACATTTGAATTGTACAAAACAGTACATATTCAGTTACATGGAACAGTTACAACTATGTACATTAACATTATAACATTCTATATAATTAGTAACTATATGCAAATTGGTCCTGAAAGTGAAAGGATGGACGTTGGAGGATATATTTTTGGGGGGAGGGGGAAGGCGCCCATAGACTGATTATGTGGTGGGGTGGATAGGCTCTGTATTAATGATTACGTTTCGGATCCAAAGTGTTGAATGAACAGATGTGTTTTCTGGGGTTTTTTTGTAATAAAGAGAGGTCTTTTATCTCTCTTAAGTTGTCTGGGAGCTTGTTCCAGAAGGTGGGGGAGCAATGGGAGAATGCCCTGCTGTTTGTGATTTTTTTTAGCTTTCCTGTAGTCTGGTGCTATTGTGAGTTAATTTTTATCCATCTACAGTAGATGCCTGGCTTTTTCCACCTACCTGGGACCTATGCTCTAAATATCTTTACGTCATCTCAGAGCAGGAGTAAGTCTGGGTGGCCTGCCCTTTAACCCACATAGCTCCCGTGATTTCCCATGGGAGGAAAATTGTGTTTTTAAATTTTTTCCTTTCAATGAAATTCATAAAATATAGACCAGGATACACTGCCCACTTTCACCGCACTTGATGACATTGGAATGTGGTTCAAAAAGTCTCAGGAAACAGCTTCAAAAAAGTCCCATTTAGAGCCACGTTTAATGGTTTTAAAGAGAGAGTACCTCGATTGCCAGAGTACATTGTGGAAGCTGTCTGCTAGAGAGCAGCTCTGCTAGACCTTTTGTACTGTAGAAGCATCTCAACACACTATCCACATCAACCCCCCCCCCCCCAACCATTTCTGTTTGTGCCTTTCTCGCAATCATGAGACCCTTCCTGTACAGACACTCAACTTATCACTCATGCAAACATATCTCACTAAACCTAGAGGAGTAAAACAGAAAGGACACATGTCGACAACACAAGATTGAGAGCGGGCCTCCGACTGGAGTGTTAGCAATTACAAATGCGCGCTCTGTTACATACAGAGTGCCTAACTGCTCTTATCTCCAGCCCTGCAAACAGAAAACATTTTATTCTTGTTGTAATAATGATTAATAGAAAGATTTAAGCATTAAAATGTCACCAAATTTGCTGCTGCTTTTCGCCAGGTTGCAGGTTCTCCTAGGACAAGCAGGATGCGTCAGCCACACTTGGTGACGTCATCCGACGGCGCCGAGACGGAAGTACTCTCCATAGCTCAGAAGGGCTTTTCGCCCTTCTGAGCATGAGCCAACTGGCCGCACCCCCGGCCCGCCCCTAGCTAGCCAGTTTTCAGTTCTTCCGCCTTGCCAGCAAGACGGATTTTGCTACTCTCCACAAAACAATCAAACCAACTTTAAAATCATCCGGAGAATTTCTCTTCTACACCGTATGTATTGTAAATTAAAAATTACCTTTCTCTCTTCTCCTTCTCTGCAGAGCTCTTCAGCCAGCCAGAATCTCACGCTGCTAACCGGAGCAGAGGAGCAACCTAAAGGTTACAGCAATGGCTGGGAACCGAAGGGGCATGGTTCTATCCTCCTGTACCCCCTTGGGGCTTGAGCTAAGACGGTGGTTAACGGACACAGACAATGCTTTTGTCGCCAGTGCTTGTCACGGCCAGCGCGGCAGCCCAGGAGGGCCTTGGCATCCGTCCACGGTGGTCCCCTCTTGAATGCCCCCTTCTCCAGAATATGAGTGCGGGGCTCGGGTTCAGGCAGCACATCTTGTGCGGAAGTCATTGTCGCCGTCTCCCCCTGCAGCCGGGATGTGCCTCTGAGGCCTCCATCCCCAGCTGCTCTTACCCGATGGACAGCCCTACTCTGGGACCCCTGCGGTGCTCCTCTGCATCCCTTCGGCTGGGATGGGAGGGACAGGCATCCCAAGAACTCCGGTGGCTCCTGCTCCCTACGATTGGCTTCCCTCCGATCCTTCTTCTCCCGGGAGATGCCTTGCTGCGCCCCGATCTGGCCTGCCATGTGGCTCCCATGGCGGCGGCCATCTTCACTTGACCTCACGGGCCAGGCTCCTCCCCCTATGGCGCCATTGGTCGGTGCTGACTCAATCTCCAACGGAGGAGGAACCGCTTACACAGCACGCTTGGCTTCCGCGCCGAGGGCTCCAACTCTATGGCTCCGCCCTTCAGCGTCGGCGCCGTCCAGGGGGAATGCCCTGATTGCCGATGCTGATCCAACAGGTGCTCCTCCATCGGCGCCGGTGATTTGTTTGGCGCGGATGCACCCCCGGCCCGATCCAAAGGGGCAAAAGGAAGCTTTTCAGCCAGCGGGAAGTAGGGGCCGATCTCCATTGGCAACAATGATGCTTCAGCGTGGAGGCATTCCCCCAGAAAGGAGGGGCTTCTCCTCCGTCGGCGCCGATGGTCCTTCGGCGCAGAGTCGCCCCAGACATCACGGCCAGCCCCTACTCCGCAGCGCCATTGGCCGGCGCAGGTCAAAGTGATGTCAGCTTACACTCACTGAGCAGTGCTCCTGCTCCCCTCTCGCAGCGCGGCTTCTTCCCCGGCAGAGCAGCTCCTGCTCCTCACGCACAGCGACTACCCTGAAGGCAGCTCTGCTCCTCTCCCTTGGTGGCTACTCTCACCAAGAAGCACAGCCCGTGGCCGGACCGGATAGGCAATTGGGCGCGATCATCTTCAGTTCTCATTTCTGGTGCGAAAAGCGCACCCGCTCCAGGCACAGCGCCACCAGCCGAAGACAGCGTGAATAGGGCCCTGTTCTGCTCTCGAGGCAAGATGCCCATCCACAAGCAAGTGAGCACAGCCCTATGGTTCAGACTGCGGACTTGAACCAGGATCATCAGGTTCAAACCCTGCTTCAGCCACACCATGAATTTGATTATAATCAATATGGGGAACATGCCCACCTGAGCGCTACTTCATGCCTTCACTACATACAGAGCCGCCTTGATATGATCAGTCCTCCTCATTTGCCTTCTGCACTCCCCCCAGGTGGGATAGGGGAGTGGAATCTTGAAATATCACTAATGTACACCACCTTGGTGACAGACGGTTATCAACTCTAAACAATGGTGCAAGGATCAGGGGTTCAATTCCCCACAGTGCTCAATGAACAAGGCTGGCTGAGGCAAGGTGTATTATGAGGCCTCTCTGCAAGAGGCGCATGCTGAGGATATCTCAGCGGTGGATGCAGTAACTCCATTCCGCTGTACAGTGCTAAAAGGATGACCGTCGGCACACAATCGCATCTGGACCCAAATGACACCAGTCTCCCCACCCCTACGGATTCTCTCGGGCGCGAAAGAGGCCTGGGGTGGATTCCCTAGTCAAACCTTCAGCTCTCGAAGTAAAAATTGGCAAGTATGGTACGACTGCCATTACCAAGACTTATTCCCTTCCAGACCTCCGCTCTTGGGCTAGGCCCACTGTCCTCTGCTCTTGGCTAGGCCCACTTTCACAGCGTGCCTATCAAAGGTGCCTATCAACGAGCAGGCGGAATAGGTCTCGCAGGAAAAGGGCAGGGACCGACAGGCCCCCACTCGTATTGCACCCGCGCTCCCACAACTACTGCAGCGGGAAGCTCTGGCATCGCAGTGATTAAGGTTGGAAGAAAGATTAGTTTAGGTGGCCACTGCCCTGCGCTGTTCAGGGTCGGTTGGAATGTAATCAACCCTTCCATTAGGAATGCCTCCCATCCTTGCAGTATGGTCGGCCCATACTCAACCATACTCAACCACTGTCACGCATGGTTGACCCTATACTCAACACCCCATAGGCTGATGGGGACAACAGATAACAAGCGGAAACTTCCAGTAACCAGCCTCTTCATGAGAGCGGACGGCTCTCCGCATCACAGTGTTAAGAATCAACATATGATAGTATAATACTCTAAGGTCGGAACACCTGAGGCAAGTATAACATCCAAAAATCAGGCCGGGGACCGCCTTCCATCTCAGACTCGACAGTCTCCCTGTTCCTGCAGCGCTTGTCGTCTAGGGACAACCGTCAGGACTACCTCACACTCTGGCACCTGGCCGGTAGAAGGCACATGCGAGTACAACGCGGCGGTGCATTACACACAGCCGGTGTGTTCAGGAGCAGAAGGTCACAGGTTCAAGTGCCAGCTGTGGCTCCTGCCAACCCAGTCCCCATATCTAAGGGGCGGGCATACCAGTACCCTTTGCCCGCCGGTAGCAATAGGAGACATACACAGCCCAGCATGCAATGTGTTGGATACAGGATCAAATGTTGCTTGCCAGGCACATCTGGTGACTTAGCAAGACCAGACTCCGATCTCCAAATGGAGGCCTCGCGTCAGCTGGATGCGGTTGTAGTGCACATCGACGCCACAGCACCATGACAGGTTTCCGCACCATCCTCAGTACCCGAGAAAGGTCAGGGTGGGTAGTTGACTCAACAGTTGGTACCAGAGAGTTGATGGACTCATCATGGACTCCACAACCTTGCTGCGACCACAGCGTGTTACTCTAACCACAACCAAGGTGCCTTGGAGCTGCATCACAGGTTGGTCCCGTCCATGGACCAAGAGACCCGCAACACTACAAACCAAACCACTATGGGCATGACTGCAGAGTGACAGTCTCCACACCAGCAAGGGGATCAGATAGGATCCTCCTCTCATTATGAGCAATTAAAGGGCAGGCACCTATCGTCTATCATCAGGGGTCAGTGTCCTGGCAACAGACCTGGTTAGGACTGAAGCACACCGGCAGAGTGCCGCAACAGCTCTGCGTTCTAAGGCCTGCTCGGATAATGTACAGGGCAGTCACAGATCAAAACCTGCCCTACCACGGCCAAGCAAATTCCACCCTCTGGAAGACGCACCCTGACGGATTCTGCTCTCATCCACGTGGGGACCTAGGAAGAGCATCTGCTCTCAAACGGACCACGGGTAGCATCTAAACCCAGGGCCATTAAAGGCGGACCACTAATCCCCCGGGGCAGACCTCTAATTGCACGGCCCCGTGTGGACAACAGGAAAGCTTACAGTTAAGTTGGGCAGAGCCCAGGCCATCTCAATCACATTAGTGCAGCAGCAACTAGCCCTTGCTGCCTCCCAGCCTAGGCCAGCCTGTGCTCCAGCTGCCCACTGCATGCCCTGCCTGCAGCGCTTTAGTCCCATCTCTACAGTTCCCTCACTGTATTGTCCTTCTCTTGTCCTTCACAGATGGCGACAATGATCCACTGCTGTGCCTCCCTGAAATTGTCGACACTGAATGGTCTCGCTCCGGTCTCGCTCCAGAAAGTGCAGTTACCGACAGTTTCTCACTGCAGGTGAAGTCCTGGCATCACTGCATGGGATAGTAGTAGTCTTTGCGAAACTAGCCCAAGCCGATTGCCAGGTGCTACTCAGACCGGACCGACTGCATGAGTCCTACAGAGCCTTGCGCAAGCACCAGCAACAAGACAGGTCCCTAAATCCCCTTGTGATCGCTGGCCGGCGACTGCGTTCAACAGCCTCGCTGCCTCAATACTCCTGCCCTCGCCCAGCCCAGTACCACCCCTACGCTAATAAGTTGAACTCATATCAAGTATGACTGTTGGACAGCGGTTCGGAATACTTCATGATGTCATGCAGGAACCGTCTGTGGGACCACGGACATCAGCTAGCCGTTGCCTGCGGGTCCATATTCTGGATCATCTCAGACCTATGCAATTAGGCGCACAGGACACACACGCACACTACTAGTGCAACAGCAACTAGGGCAGTAACTCCCGTGGCCACAGTGTGGTGTAGCAGACACAGCCCGTGCCGGCAAGACCAGAAGGTCACAGGTTCAAAACCCAACTGGGGCTCCTGACAACCCAGTCCCCTTAGTTTACCAATCCCACAAAGGCTCAAACTACGACGTCGGCATGCTCGGAAAGTTCATCGCTCCACTGAGTCCAGCTCCGAAGAGTCCATCTACTGTGCCGCTCCAAAGAGTCCATTACCAACCTGCAGCTGTGCCGCTACTGTGCCGCTCCAAAGAGCCCATCACCAACCTGCAGCTGTGCCGCTCCAAAGAGTCCATCACCGACCTGCGGCTGTGCCGCTCCAAAGAGTCCATCAACAACCTGCGGCTGTGCTGCTCCGAAGAATCCATCACCAACCGGAGGCCCCAAGTGTGCCTGGGCCGCCCGGTAAAATACCATTGCATTGCACACTGTCCAAGACCTTCACAACATGGATAAACTCTTCGCCTGCCATGCGACTGGGCCTGAGACTGACTCTTGGACATAGTGGTCTTGAAGCTTCACTCGCTTCCCTATTGTGGTCTGAAGCTTCCCTCTTTTCTCTCTCAGGGAGGCTGTTCATAGTATCCACCAATGTCCTGTGCCAGTACACGGTTCCACCCTCACTGTGGCGGCATTATACTCTTCGTCGCATTACTCATATCTGCCTAGACTCGTGTATCCCTACTACGGCGCTTACACGCATTGGGACTACAGGTTGCCGTATGCTCTTGTAATCTGCTACGGCACGCTGGGACCGCGGTCTCACGCTCAGCATCTCGGGGACACGTGCTAGCTATCGCTGCATGCTTGCACTGCACCTACACAATTCCGCCATCTACAGGCACACCATTATCATCCCAGGCTGCACCAGTAGGAATCTGGTACCCTGGCTTGTTAGCCCTATCTAACGGTGCTGTTGCAGTTAACAGCAACAGTAACAGGGCTGCTACAGTTACCTCACGATAGCGATGCGGTTACGGTTAACCCTACCTCACGATACAGATACTGTTTCAAAGTCTCCCAGGGTACACCAGTAAGTACAAGAGTAACAAGAAGCCATTACCTCGGCTACCCCTTCTTCTACCACAGCACTTGGTAGCTTGGGAGGCACCAAGTGTGGCTAACGCATCCTGCTTGTCCTAGGAGAAAACAACGTTACTTACCTGTAACAGGGTTCTCCGTGGACAGCAGGATAAGTCAGCCACACATACCCACCCTCCTCCCCTGGAAGGGGTCGGCCTCGGACCGGCGCCCGCCTCCTAGCGGCAATGGCTCAGCTAGTGACGAACTGGCTAGCTAGGGGCGGGCCGGGGGTGCGGCCAGTTGGCTCATGCTCAGAAGGGCGAAAAGCCCTTCTGAGCTATGGAGAGTACTTCTGTCTCGGCGCCGTCGGATGACGTCACCAAGTGTGGCTGACTTATCCTGCTGTCCACGGAGAACCCTGTTACAGGTAAGTAACGTTGTTTTATTCACTTGAGCGATAGCACCTACTGGCAAGGGTTTCCATGTCTCTGCCATCTGAAGATTTCAGCAGAACTGCAATGGCACAAGTGGAGCAGCTGGGGGAAGTCTCCACCCCTTCACTGGATGAAGACTTAGTAGCCACTTGGGCGTTAAGCAGAGAGTTGGTAGGGAGGGGAGGTCCTGCCACCAGAAGGCACAGCAGACCAGCAGCAGTGGTGACTGAAGTCCCTTCTCCTGAACATCTGCTGCCAGGAACTCAAAAAGCAACCCCCAGATCCCTCCGACGATGAAGAAGCATAGCAAAGCAGATGACAGAAACTGGAGGGGGGAGGGGAGAGAAGGGGAAGAGTGCTAGGAGACGGGTGAAAAGAGAAAAAGGGAGTTGGGAGGGGGGGAAAAAGGAAAGTGCAGAGAAGGCTGAAAATGGAGAAAATATGGGAAAAGGATGACGTGCTACTATACTCACAGCCCCACATTCTCAAAAACATAGTACTCCCTAGCACCTCAACCTTCACCCCATATACCACCAGCCACCCCCCACACCCAATATGAATCCCTCAACTGACCCACACACATGCACTCCATATGCCACTTCCCTCATATACCTCCCTCCCACAAACACAATACTAGCCAACACAGTATATATCCCCACACGAACGCACAAATACATATCTACATACAGTACTAGACAGAAATGCTTCATATACACTAACCCGTCCCACCCACACAGCCCCTGCCTCTCCAGTGAGACTTACACAGGCCTCCACACTGAGTCCCTAAGAGCCTGCGTCTATTAATAGAGGAAGGGGAAACATGCCGTTGTGCCACAGTTTAAGTCTGCACTTTCCAGCTTGCTTCCAACTTTAGGAACCTCTGTCTCCACTTAGAAAAACCTCAGGAAGTAAAGTGGAACTATTAGCTCCAGCTTAAACACAGAGATTAAAAAACATTTTATTCATTGAATTTGATTTATAAATCAGACTATTCAAAACATGCCCACTGTGATGGGCAGAAATATAAACAGTGGGGTGGATTTTCAGCCAGTGACTGGCTTAAGTTAAATGCAGCACCAGCAATCTGAATATTCCTTGGGCCCGATTTTGAGCCGGGCAGTGCTATGCGCTGTATCAGTGCATAGTCTGCCCCCCTCCCACCTAACTTCGACTTTCCATGCCGGGGTCATATGTGGCACTGGCATAAAAATCCGGGTCTTGCTGCACAGCAAGGAAGCTGCAGGAGCTACCCATGTAGCACCAATTTTCAATGCTACACGGCGAGCTTTTCCCACGCCTATCTTTAAGGCACAGAGCGCTAACCGTGTAGCATCGAAAATCAGTGCTACATGGGTAGCATCATGGCCGGCCTCTGCTCCACCCCAGAATGGCCCAACACGCCCCGATGCTAAATAGATAGCATCTGAGCGCGTTAGGGACATATCCGGGATTTTCGAATGATACTACTCATGTAAGCGCCCTTCAAAAATCCAGGATAAGTCATTTACACGGGTAACTAGGGAAGTTACCCGTGTAAATCCCTTCGAAAATCAGGCTCCTTGAGTTTAGGCCTGCTCATCAGCAGCACAACCTTTTGTTGACCTCTACTTACTTTACATCATTCATGAAAAACATTTGCTTCTGTGTAACGAGAGACAGATAAGAGGGAAGCCTTTGTGAATCTGGTATTCTACTTACACATGGCTGTTCTGTATTGTGCTGTTGCACTGCAGGAAAAGCGGGTTGTCAGGTATGAAGCAGTCACTAGGGAAACATTTAAAACAAATTTATCATGTGTCACTGGGAAAAATCCAGTTTATCACTTTTAACACATGGTTTTAAATATAACTGATCAAACCAAAGCAAATGCATATGTCTGTTTTGCTTTCCTTCCTAAGAAGCAACTGAAACGCCTTCAGCTGCTCCGTAATACCGCTGCAAGATTTGAGACAGGAAAGAAATCTAGAGATCATATCTTTCCAATTCTTTCTCCTTTTCACTGGCTCCCACTTGAACACTAGACCCGATGATTTACTGTATGTCTAGTCTTTTGTATAGTTCATTCTGGCCTTCCTTGCTATTTGTCTTCAGAGCTCATTTCCTACACATCAGAGATCTCTTCAATCCTTGCACCAATCACTACTTAAAGTACCCGATTATATTAAATTGTAAAGCACATGACAGAGAACATTGTCTTATTTTGGTCCCAGATTATGGAATCTTCCTTTTGTTAGGAATCCCATCTAGCAGCTGATTATACAGTATACAATTTCAGAAAATGGTTAAAATATGCTTAGTATTACCCACGGTAGCCACGCAAGATATTTCTAATCAGTGACTATGATTTGGCAATAACTGGGCCAATTGCAGGGAGTTAGATTACACTGATAGAGGGTACTTTTATAAACCAGTTTTGCACCTTAAATTCTGTGTTAAGTACGTAACAGGTCAAGTATAAAAGTATGCACGGTGTAAGCATTAACTGTAAAATAAATGGGTTTTAATGAGGTGTGCCTGTATCTATACAGTGTAAAATGCCCTTGGCTGCATACTATTTTAATTGTAATTCACCTTGAGCATTTTTTGGTTAGGAGTGAAATCAAATATAAATAGATAAATTCATTTACATTACCATTTTAATGTTTAAAAGTTATATACTAGGACAAGGATTCTGAACCCAGTCATCGGGACACACCTAGCCAGTCAGGTTTTCAGGATAACCATAATGAATATGCATGAGAAAGATTTGCATACACTGCCTCCATTGACTGCAAATCTCTCTCATGCATATTCATTGTGGCTAGGTGTGTCCCGAGGACTGAGTTGAGAACCCTTGTTCTAGGATATTGAATTGATTACTATCAGCTAGATCTAAAGAACCAAAAACACCAGCTCGAGATGAATTGATCCTCACCTTTGGATTCTACTAACTCTCAAAAATCATTAGCTCTTCTAAATTATATTTTTCATGGCTGTAAATATTACTGCAATAACAATGGTGACGATTAGATTGGTGTGAAACTTGAAGATCACATCTGAGCTTGCAAAAAAGTCTGTGGGAGATCTGCAAAGTTCTGCAAAATCCATAGAATTCTTCCAAAGACAAGCACACTAACAAAATGATGTATATATTTATATAGAGGGACAGGACAAAAGGAGCGAGACTACCAAAAAACGTTCAGGAACTTTACCCATGGATACAGCGTAGCCACACCCAACACAAGCCGTGTTTAGGCGCTTGCCTTCTTCAGGGATGTAATGGCGCCAATACTGCAGCAACTCTGATTTCCTGAGACGGATTGAGAGTCTTTTGTTTCCACTCTTTGGTTGGTTAAATGGATCCTTTCTTCACTGTATCAAGCTGCTCATTCCTGATCCTTTTAAAGATATTGGCAGAAGCCCCAGGGATCGTGTTTTCCAGTTTGTGAGCCTGCATTAGGGGTCAGTAGCGAAAATAAATCAGGATCCACACTTTTTCCTTGAACGTTTAAATAGCGCTATTTCTTCTCTATCTGCGCTATTTAAATGCTCAAGGCGGAAGTGTGGATCCTGATTTATTTTCACTACTGACCCCTGATGCAGGCTGACAGCTGAAACTTGGCCAGCCAAGTCAGGTCTTTTGCTTTGAAATGCTTGAATAATAAAGAATGACAAACTGGAAAACAAGATCCCTGGGGCTTCTACCAATAACTTTAAAAGGATCAGGAACGAGCAGCTTGATATGGTGAAATTGTTGACTGCTTATCCTAGAAGCACAGGCATAAATAGTTCAACCAGAGCTCTGTGATGCTCAGTCTTGAAGGACTATCAAAAGGAACTGCTACTGCTGGAAAGAAATCTGAACTTGCAAGTATTTACTTCTGGGAAATTCTCTAAATCTTGGGGAAAAGGGAATTATTTGGATTAAAACTGATAAATCTGTGTATTTTAGAATCCAATCTATTTGTTAACTCAGTCAGGGCCTAGTATCAGCAGAGAGCTGTTAATTTAAATTTAAAACTCAATCAAAGTCTAGTATCAGCAAAAAGCTTTTAGTTTAAATTTAAAACTCAGCAGAGAGATTTTAAGTTAAATTTAAAACCCAGCAGAGAGTTTTTAGTTTAAATTTAAAACTCAGCAGAGAGCTCTTAGTCTAAATTTAAAACTCAGTCACGGCAGAGAGCTTTTGGTTTACTTTGAAAACCGAGCAGAGAGATTTTAGTTTAAGGTTTATTTTACTTTTAAAACCAGTAGAGAGCTTTTAGTTTAACTTTAAAACTCAGTCACGGCCTAGAATCAGCAGAGAGCTTTTAGTTTAAATCACATCAGAGTATAGCTTAGCACAGAAGGAAGAATAGGGTAAAATATTCTTTGAGCTGAAAGAAATAAATTGTTTCTAGATACCTTTGCAAAGAGGCCTTCCACTTAGGAGGCAAGAGATCTGGGAATTTGCTTTAAATGGGTGTTAAAGCCAAGGGAAAGGTCAAAGGGGCAATTTGAAAGGCTCCTCTGTAAAACCAAGGGCTTTCTGAATCACCCAGGAAATTATTAACAGATTACCTTAGAAGCACAGGCATAAATAGTTCAACCAGAGCTATGTGATTCTCAGTTTTGAAGGTCTACCAAATGGGACTATATTCTTCGCGGGAGGTAGCCCACGCCTGATGCCATAGTCAGTGAGCCCGAGGGCGAGGTGGATGACAAGGTGGCCCCTCAGCCGTCACATGGTTCTACCTACCAATATGCTGTGGTGACAAGGAGGACCCTCATGGAGACATGCTTTGTTTGAGGTAGGCTGCCCGTGCTGGCGGAACTGGGGGCGCATGCGACATATGGCCCAGAAATGCACTCGGTAGGCCTCCATCTCACGCAGGATGTGGAAATGTCTGCGGAGGTAGGAGGGAGGTATCTTACATATGCATATTTCCTTCTTCCCCCAGGTCTGTCACTTTAGCTGCCTGCCTGCCATACCACCACCTGCGTACACTGGACCCTGTCACATCTGGCTGTCACATCTCCAGTGCTGCCTCACCCCAATCCAGGGCTTGCCCTGGTCCCCTGGGCATCCTCTGTCCTGTGTGCCTGCATTGCTGACTGGTCAGACCATGGGCTAAGGGAGCCACAGGGACAGTGCTGCCTGTAACATTCTTCTTGGACTCTGCTGCATTTGCTGCCTGCCTTGTGGTGCATATCATGGACCTTGCATACTGGTTTCAGACCTGGCAGCTGACATGTCCTGTTCTATGGTTGCGGAGCATGCATTTGGGCTGTTGCAATCCAGGGGGGCACTATCATGTGTGTGGTGTGGTACCTCTGTACACATTTCATGGGTGGGACCTGGCTGTGACTGTGCCTGCTGCTCTTACCAGGGCTGGTCAGGTGGGCCAGGCAACAGCAGATGGTACTGGGATGCCTTGGTGCATTGAGTGAGGTATGGACAACAGCGGTCAGGTAGTGAGAGTGCCTCTGTATACAGTGCATTTCGAAGGTATTCATCCCCTCTATGTTTGTCCTGTTTTATCATATTCCCACTTGTGGACTGATACTCCCATCTCCACCGTGGATCTTTGCAGCTCCTTCCATGTTCTCTTTGGTTTCCTTGTGACATCTCTGCTTTATGCCCTCCTTGCTTAGTCTGTGGGTTTCAGTGGGAGGCCTTCTCCTGTCAGGTTTGTTGTGGTGCCATGTTCTTTATATTTTGTATTAGTACAATTCATGGTGCTTCATGGTATCCTCAGTCTTTGGACTGTTGATTTGTGCCAGAGCCCTGATCTCTACATCTCCGCGACTTTGTCCCTGACCTGTTTGGAGTGCTCCTTGGTCATCCTGTTGCTTCCTTGGTGGTGTTGCAGAGTTGAGGCCTTTTATTACAGGTATATTTGAATAGAGATCATGTACCAGATCATGTGCCACTGCTTGCACGCAGGTGGACCCTGCTGCCCTCATTATGTGACATCTATGGTTATTTGGTTGGACCTGATCTTATTTCTGGGTTTCATAGACAGAGTGTTGGAAACATATGTGCTCACAGCTTTTCAGGTTTTACATGTTTCTTTCTGTATACAAGGTATTGTATTGTCCTTACACATCACCAATTTTGGCTATACTATTAGGTCCCTTACCTAATGTACAAATGACCCATCTTCATTCCGGGTTGTACATCATGCGACAACACAGGACTGACACTGAGGGAATGGATACTTTTGCAGGCCACTGTGGGTCTTCCGTGCATCCATAATTGTCGTTTTCTATGCAATTCTGGTGCCCGCCCCTTCAGACAGATGATCACAGGTTGGAGATGATACAGAGGGTGGCTACAAATATGGTTGGTGGTCTGGATCTTGGCCATCTGCAGTCATGCATTTGGGCTGCATTTGGATCTTTTAGGTGTAATTTGCCGGAACAGCAGGTTGGCAGTGCTGTGATTGCAACATTTGTATACCTCCATGGCATGTATGCACAGGTTGGGGGCCTCCTTCGGTTGTCAGCTTGCTCTGCTGCAAGGTGTGCTTTCCCTTTTGTCCATTCTGAATGCAGTATCACCATGCTTTTCTCTTGGCCATTGTGTTCCTGTTTGCTTGTTTCCTGTGTGGGCTCAGTTTTGTGTGTTTACAGTCATTTAGTGGTGTGGTGGGTCCAGCTAACCCCTGCTCCTTTTGCCCTTTTACTTTGCAGCTACTTCCTGGCTCTTTGCAATGTTGTTGTTCCACCATATGCATTTCCTCTGCCTCCCCCTTTCCTGCTTTGCCTACTTACTGCATTAGGGTAATCCTGATTCATTCCCCACCCCTGCGTGCTGCAGCTAGGGCTGGCCATCTGTGTGTCATGGGGAGCGGGGCAATTTCATTCTCTATCACAAGCCTCTGAAAGGTTAATCTGGCGAGTTTCCATTTTCTGAGATGTTGTATGGGTCTCACGATGAATGGGAGGGTGTAATCACTACATCCTATTTCCTGCTGCACGTGGGAGACAGTGCAGGTGGGCATGTTTTCAGAATTACACATCTGCGGCATAGTCCTGGCCTTCCACGCGTGAGTTGTTCGTGAACGAGACACCCCCTATAGACACCCACTACACATTCAACAGCGTAGATGGCCAGCAACGTATTCCGTGCACTACTGCAAGTTTGAGTGTTCGGGCACAGAATCACATCTTTGTTGGGAACGTACACGTGTTGGACTTTTACATCCACCCGGCATGTCTTTCTCTGAATCACCCCCTGAGCAAACTGAAAGGGGTTACTTTAAGGGCAACCAACCTTTTTGTTAAAATGGAAAATTAAAGGAAAAGGAGGCTGCTATGGTTCTCAAAAAAGGTAGTTGGAAAAGTGAAGAAAAAGAGGGAGGCCTTCATGAAATACAAGAGATCACAGAGCGAGGAAGACACATTTATATTTGGAAAAACTTAGAGAGGTTAGCGAAGTAGTCAGGAAAGCAAAGATACAAAAAAAAAAAAGAAATAGCCAATGCAATAAAATGAGGGGATAAGGCATTTTTCAGATATGTTAGTGAGAGGAGGAAGGGCAAAAGTGGTATTGTCAGACTCAAGGGTGAAGAGAAGGAATATGTAGAAGCTGATGAAGATAAAGCGGAATTGATTAACAAATATTTCGGTTCTGTGTTCACAGATGAAGGGCCGGGAGCAGGACCTCAGACAAAACCCACAAACAGGAACAAAAGCGAGGGGCATCTCATTTTCAGAGGACTGTGTTCGTGAGCAACTAGCTAAACTAAAAGTGGACAAAGCGATGGGATCAGATGGGATACACCCAAGAATACTGAAGGAACTTGGGGGCGTTCTAGCAGCTCCACTGACTGACCTTTTCAATGCCTTGTTGGAGTTGGGAGTAGTGCCAAAGGACTGGAGAGAAGCTCATGTGGTCCCTTTACACAAAAGCGGAAGTAGGGATGTAGTTGAAAATTACAGGCCGGTTAGATTAACTTCGGTGCTGAGTATATTATTGGAAATGCTGTTGAAAGAGAAAATAGTGAGGTTTCTGGAGTCCAACAGATTACAGGATCTGAGGCAGCATGGATTCACCAGAAGCAGGTCTTGTCAGACAAACCTGATTGATTTCGTCGACTGGGTGACCAAGGAGGTGGACTGAGGGAGAACTCTAGATGTGGTGTATTTAGATTTCAGTAAAGCATTTGACACTGTTCCTCCCAGGTGACTTATAAACAAACTAAGCACCCTTGGGAAGGACCCTAAAGTTACTGATTGGGTTAGAAATTGGTTGAGTAGGAGGCGACAAAGGGTACAGGTAAATGGAGTTCACTCTGAGGTGAAGGAGGTTACCAGTGGAGTGCCGCAGGGATCTGTCCTTGGTCCGATTCTTTTTAACATTTTTGTTAATGATTATAAGGAAGACAGAGGTATATAGACAAGACCTATAGGACGAGAGAGGTCATGTGAAAGGAGAACATACCCTTGGTGTGGGCAGGAAGTGATCTTGAAGCTAGGACCTGTCCACCAGGAGATGTAAAACCTTCTCGCACCGAGGAGGTTTCTCCAGGGCTATGTGCCCATGAGGGAAGGGTTAGAACAGCTGTTATAGTAGGCAATTTGATCATTAGGCATGTAGATAGTTGGGTGGCTGGTAGACATAAGGACTGCCTTGTAACATGCCTGCCTGGTGCAAATGTAGCGGACCTCATGCGGCACCTAGACAAGGTTTTAGATAGTGCTGGAGAGGAGTTTGCTGTCTTGGTACATGTTGGTGCCAATGACATAGGAAAATGTGGGAGGGATATTCTGAAGGACAAATTTAGGCTTTTATGTAGGAAGTTGAAATCCAGAATTTACAGGATAGCATTCTCTGAAATGCTTCCTGTTCCACGTGCAAGACCTAAAAGCAGACAGGGCTCCGGAGTCTCAATGCATGGATGAGACAGTGGTGCACAGAAGAGGGTTTTGGATTTGTTAGTAACTGGGCAACATACTGGGGATGGGAGGGGTTCTTCTGAAAAAATGGGCTTCACCTTAACTGGCATGGAACCAGGCTGCTGGCATTAACCTTTAAAAAGGAGATAGAGCAGCTTTTAAACTAGGTAGTAAGGGAAAGCCAACAGTCGCCCAGGAGTGCATGGTTCAGAAGGATGTACTGTGCCCTTGAAGGATACTAGCAAAACAGGGAAGTTAGGTCCCAACAAAGATAAAAGTAACCCAGATGTCCTTCATTACAGAGCCGAAAAATTCCAAATTACACTTATCAACTGATAACCAGATTTAATATGAATAAAATACAACCTCTGTGATACCTAGCTACAAATTAGACCGCAATGATAGAGTAGATCAAATTGGTGGAGGGGTAGCGCTCTATGTTAGGGAGGGCACTGAGTCACATAGTATTAAAGTTTTGCAGGAATCAAATTACATTCTAGAATCTCTATGGATAGAAGTTCCATGTAAAAAGCAGAAGGCAATGGCAGTGTGGGTGTACTACTGATCACCTGGCCAGAATGAACAGATGGATAATAAAATGCTAAAAGAAATGAGGGAAGCTAACAAAAATTACAGCACAATAATAATGGGTGATTTCAATTACCCCAGTATCAACTGGGTTAATGTCACAAAAGGACATGCTAGAGAGAGAAATTTTCTAGATTGAAATAAATGACCGCTTCTTGGAGCAGCTGGTTCATGAACTGACAAGAGGAGAAGCTATTTTGGACCTAGCCCTTAGTGGGACACAGGATCTTGTACACGAGATAAATGTTTTGGGGCCAGTTGGCAATAGTGATCATAGTCTGATGCATTTGTTTTAACCCTTTGAAGGCCTACTTTAAATTTTTAATCCACATTCTGCAGCCGGGTTAATTTTTGCATATTTCAGGAAAATTGTACCCGTCTTATTCAATAAGTTCTAATAGTGATTTTCCTTCTGCTATGGTCATGTATTATATACCATTAGATAGGAATATTTAGTCAGAACTTTGGATCCTGAGAGTTTTGGGCTCGGCCTGGAAAGGGTTAATGAATGGACGAAAAAAGGCAAGGAAATCCATCCAACCTTTTAACTTTGAAAAGGGAGACTATGATAAAATAAGGAAAATAGTTAAGAAAAAACTAAAAGGAGCAGCTGCAAAGGTAAAGATCTATTCATGCATGGACATTGTTTAAAAGTACTATCTTGGAAACAGAGAGTAGATGTATTCCATGCTTTAAGAAAACTGCCAGCATAGTTTAAAGGCGAGATCAGAGAGGCTGTTGCCAAAAAAGTATCCTTTAGGAAATGGAAAATGAAGCCTAATGATGAACACTGGAAACAACATAGCATTAGCAAGTTAGATGCAAGGCATTGATAAGGCAGGCAAAGAGAGAATTTGAAAATAAGCTTGCCATGAAAGCAAAAATGCATAATCAAACTTTTTCAAGTACATTCATAGTGAAAAAACTGTGGGAGAGCCAGTTGGACCATTGGAAGATAGAGGGGTAAAAGGGGTGCTAAGGGAGGACAAAGCCATAGTGGAGAGGCTGAATGAATTCTTTGCTTTGGACTTTACTGAAGATGTATGAAAGTTACCCATCCCTGAAATGGTATATAAAGTTGATGTAGCTGAAGAAATATTGATAAACTGGGAGGATGTATTATAATGTTTGATAAACTGAAGAGTAGTAAATCACCTGGACCGGATGGTATACATCCAAGAATACTGAAAGAACTGCAATATGAGATTGCAGACCTACTATTAGTAATCTGTGAACTATCATTAAAATCATCTCTGGTATCTGAGGATTGGAGAGTGGCCAATGTAATTCCAATTTTTAAAAAGGGTTCCAGGGGTGATCCAAGAAACTACAGACTGGTGAGCCTGACGTCAGTACCAAGCAAAATGGTAGAAACCATTTAAAGAGTAAAATTACTGAGCATGCAGATAACCATGATTTAATTGGAGAAAGCCAACATGGATTTAGCCAAAGAAAGTTTTGTCTTACTAATCTGTTATATTTTTTTGAAGGTGTGAATAAACAGGTAGACAAGGTGAACCAGCTGATATAGTGTTTCTGGATTTTTAGAAAGCCTTTGACCAGGTCCCTCATGAGAAACTCTTGGTGAAATTAAAAAGTCATGGGATTGGAGGCAGTGTAGTATTATGGAAAAGGAACTAGTTAAAAGATAGAAAGTAGAAAATAGGGCTAAATGACCAATTTTCTTAGTGGAGAAAGGTGAATAGCGGAGTACCCCAGGGATCTGTGCTGGGCCCGCTGCTTTTTAACATTTTTATAAATGACCTGGAAATAGGAATAATGAGTGAGGTGATCAAATTTGCAGATGACACAAAATTATTCACAGTTGTTAAAACGCAAGAGGATTGTGAAAAATTGCAAGAGGACCTTGAAAAACTGGAAGACTGGACATCCAAATGGCAGATTAAATTTAATGTGGACAAAGGCAAAGTTATGCACCTAGGAAAGAAAAAATCTAACTATGGTTACAAGATGCAAGGTACCACCTTAGAAACCACCACCCAGGAAAAAGATTTAGGCATCATCATGGATAATACGTTGAAACCCTCCCCCCAGTGTGCAGTGGCGGCCAAGAAAGCAAATAGAATGCTAGGAATGATAAGGAAAGTAATGGTTAATAAAACCCATGATATTATACTGCCTCTGTATTATTATATGGTGCAAATGCACCTTGAATATTGTGTGCAGTTCTGATTGCCATATCTTAAAAAGGATATAGCTGAATTAGAAAAGGTACAAAGAAGAGCGACAAGAATAGTAAAGGGAATGGAAGGATACCCTTATGAGGAGAGGCTTAAAACGTTGGGGCTCTTCAACTTGGAAAAGAGATGGTTGAGGGGGGATTTGATAAATGTCTATAAATTAATGAATGGAGTGGAAAGAATAAACATTGATCGGTTTTTCCTTAAAAAGTAGAAAGCGTAGAGGACACACAATGAAGCTACAATGCAACCCATTTAAGTCTAACAAGAGAAAATAGTTTTTTACTCAATGCGTAATCAAACTCGAATTCGTTACTGGAGGATGTAGTGAAAGCTGTTAGTACAGTATAGCTGGGTTTAAAAAAGTTTTGGACAGGTTCCTGGAGGAAATGTCCATAAATCATTATTAAAGAGGACCCGGGAAATCCACTGCTTGCCCTGGGACAAGCACGATAGAACCTGTGTGCTTCTTTGGGAACTTGCCAAGTACTTACGGCCTGGATTGACCACTGTTGGAAACAGGATACTGGGCTTGATGGACCTTGGTCTGACCCAGTATGGCATTTCTTATGTTCTTATGTATCCACAATAAATGTATATATGATATATTTGCATATAACACAGATGCAAATACATCTCATGCCTTTTCATTTTGGATATTATGAGAACCAGACTGGCCAGAAGGATCGTGAAGACTGGGTTGATAATTACTAATCTAGAGAAGTGTTTGCTTGTGTTTCCCCTAGAGGTGGGAGGGGTGTCCCATGGCTTGTTTAAAAACCCATGTGCCTGCTGATTGATGCAACTGCAGAGCAGGGAACCAGGTACTTGAAATCCCTGGGCCCAATATTCTACCTGTGGCAGTCAGCATTTTAAAAGTGCTTGGCCGCCATGGGCAACACTAAACCTAGATTTTCAGCAATGGAATCCAAATATCTTCTGGCACTGAATATAAAGGCTTAGTGCTTTGTTCTATCATATTTAGAATTTTATTTATTATGTCCCATTTAACTTTTGGTCACATCTGCCCCTTATCTATTTTAAGGTTCCTTTTTAACATTTTCATAAATGTTTTTAAGATTCCTTTTATATCCCTGTGGTTTTAATAGACCATTTGTGGGTTCTGCTTATATTGTATATGCTGTCGAGTTTTTTATTTTCCTGATATTGTATGCCTCCGGTGTTGTCTTAAATATTCATTTTTTACATAATTGTTGGTTTTATTTTTGAGGTGCTTTGGCTCCCCAAGAGATTCCACTTTCCCTTTTGTCCTGGTGGTTCGACTGTCAATGTGGGCTACTCCTTCTAGTGATTCCATGATTTGTTATCTTCATGGTTTGGTATTAATTGCCCTGTGTCCGTCTTCTATTTACCTCCCCTAAGGCTAAACATAATACAATTTGGGTGACTCTCTTTAGAGTCTACTTTCTTTTTTATATTATGTATAATATGAGATTTTGGTTTAGCAAAATAATAAATGAGTAATAAATAAGGGATTATCTGTTTTTCATGTGCATGGAGAAGTAAGAGGGCTATTTTTATTTATATTTTATTTCATTCCATTTGATATCCTGCATTTATTACTTGAGCCTCCAAGAGGGAAGCAGTATATAAAAACTCAAGTCAACAGCAAGACAGCATTTGGGTTGGTGGGGCAGTTATGAGAGGTACCTTTTGGGGGTGGGAAGTTGTGTGACAGTGGGGTCACTTGGCAAGGTGGTGGAATAGTTGTGGGGTAGTTTTGGGGAATGGGGAAGTTTGCAGTGTGGTGTAGCAGTTGTTGGTAGTATTTTTTAGCGGTGCTATGACAGTTGCGAAGGAGTATTTATTAGGGGTAGGGACAGATTGCAGATTGGTGAGATAGTTGTGTGGGAGTAATATCTAGGGGTGGGAGATTTGGGGGGGGGAGTTGTGAGGGGGTATTATTTGGGAATCTGTCAGTTTGCAGGGTAGGTGGGGCAATTGCAGGAGGTTGTTTATTGGGATGGGCAGTTTGCAGGGTGGTGAGGCAGTTATGTGGGGTAGTTTGGAATTGGGGCAGTTTGGAGACTGGTGAGATAGTTGTGTGGGAGTATTTTTATTGTGGTGGGGACATTTGGTTGGCTGGTAGGGCAGTTGTGAGGGAGTAATTTTTCAGGTGGGGCAGTGGTGTAAATACCATCCAAGAAGTGTGGGAGGGGGTCAGCAAAGAATGGTCCCACCCACCGCAACATGCGCATTCTTAATTATTCCAGCACTGTGGTGATGCAGTCACTTTCTCTTGCCTTGGGCTTGCTTGCTGCAGTGCCACCTCCAGTCCTTACCCCGATGTGACCATCCTTTCCTCCTCATTTCTGCTTTTGCGCTTGCTGAAGCGGCTGTGCTTTGCAGCAGGAGAATATCTGGGCTGCGTGCATCATCTCCTGCCACTGTGGGCCAAGTCTCATTTGGTGCCTTCAGAGGGGTGGAGAGAGGGAGTCTGCTGGAAGGTGAGAAGGGGGCCACATGCCAATTTATTTATTTGTGTGTATTTTCTCATGCTTTTTCAGCACCCATCCCTTTCAGCTGTTTCTAGTAACACCGGGCTGCATGTTAGTGGCCTGATGCTCGTGAGGACTTAAAATAATGATACCTCAAAGCAGGCATTACTTTCCATGAATGACACAGCTTTCAAAGTTCAACACAAACTGCATTATTCAATTTGTATAATAATGAGGTGCTTTGCATGCTTTGCATCTCATTATTAGAGCAAAGAAGTAGTCTAGTGGTCAGAGCAACAACCTACTACCCAAGAAATCTGGGTTTGATTCTCACTGATGTTCCTTGGGTAAGCCACTTAACCATTCATTGCCTCAGGTACAAATTTAGATTGTAAGTCCTCTGAGGACACAGAAATACCTATATAACATACCTTCACCACTGGAAAGGTATGAGCTAGATACTAATAAATAAACATGTGTTACGGCAGAATAAGGCACAATTTGGCCGTTTAATATCTGTTAAGAGGTAAATATCATGTGTTATTCGCATACCGCATGTTAGTAACAATCCACTACACTTGCTAGCATGTTTTAATCAGGAGTATTCCCTAGAAATTTAAAACAAGCCCAGATTAACTCTTTTTGAAGAAGGAAGACTCAGACCTAAGGCAAGCTTCTCATTACCAGCCAGAATCAAATTTACCGGTAGTGGCAAAAATCATGGCGGCCACTAGGGCAGAGGCACCGGGTATTTTCTTGGAAAGGACACGGGGATCATCAGAGTTTAGATTAGACTGCAGCACAGAGACTGTCATTGTTGCGTTCTTAGATATGTGGAGGGTGATGGACTGAAGGGAACAGGTTTTCTGCTTCTTTTTGTTGTTTTTTTTAAACGTTTATTTTCAGTTTGCAACAAACAAAAGAAACAACACACCAAAAGAGACAAAACAAGTATACAATAAGGAAAAGTAAACCCATTACCCCCCACCCCGATGCTTCTTCTCTACCCGATTATATCAGCATGTGAGCGCTTCCAATTAACAGTGATTATACATCAAACGATCAAAAGAGTATCTACAATACAGCATGATCATGGGACAGAGATATATACAAAGTTAGACAGTCAGATGAGAGCATTTAGCAAAATGTACATAGTCATTGAGCATCTTCCATTGAGACCAATGAGAAGGAGTCTGAACGGAGGAAGCGAACAGACGAGATATTTGTTCATATTTACTGTAAAGACAGACATGATTCCACCATTCATTGGGGCTCAGATGGGAGCTAATTTTCCAGTAGTACTTAATTAGGGAAATAGCAATGCCAAGCATAAAGTTCGAAAGGAAATAAGCCATTTTTGGGAGAGAGGGGATCCCCGCAACTGGGCGAAGTCCCACTATCCTCCAAGAAAGGGGCTCCTGAGAGTGCGAGATAGACTAAATACGACCCCAGACCCGACGCCAGTAATACTGTAGTGCGGGATATTCATGCATAACATGAGGCAATGAACCAATGGCCGCAGGACGTGTCCAGCAACCATCGCCCTGAGTAGTGTTCCATTTGTCTAGTCTGTGAGAAGTGTAAAAACACCGGAGGGCTAGAAAGAAGAGGGTCTGAGTGAGTGAGGCGGATCGGGAACCCGTATCCCTCTACTCCAGATAAGGCTCCATTGCTCCGAGGTCAAAGTCACATGCAATTCTCTCTCCCATACTTTCTGCGCTATAGGGGTATCTCTAGTGATAGCATTACATAAGGTTTAGTAAAATTGGATGCTACACCCGGTGAACTACCGAGAGATCGGAAAGTCTCCAATCAACCTTATGTAGGGAATGCCGATGGCGGGAGTACTCTAGTGCTCCGAAGGCGATACTGAAGTTGCACTGACCAGAGTCGGGAGTCTGAAGATTGCATAAGAGTATTAAAGGCACCTAAAGTGTCTAAAAGCATTGGTGGATAGTGGGAGTCTGATGGGAGAGTCATACCAGGGAGAAAGGTAAGAGGAATCGGTTTGCAAAGGCCCGCTTCTATATCTAGCCACACAGGTCTACTCGGTACTGGATCTGCCAACCAACGAGCACCGTGTTTGAGAAGAAAAGATTGAGGGAACACTTGAGTAAAATCGCCACCAAGTATTAATGGAGCATTGGCAGAGGCCAAGGCCAACTGCGCAATACTTGCATAGTAAGCAGGGTTGTCCACATTCGGGGCATAATGCAAATACACGTGAATTCACTATCTCCAACCTCAAGGTGTACACGGGCCCATCTACCCTCCTTGTCAGCGCTAATATCAGGTACAGTAGCGTGCAAAGACTTCTTAACCAGAATGGTTATCCCGTACCATTTGGAAACGGTGGGAGAATAGGCAGCTATCATGTGAGGCTTAGCATTGAGTTTCAGTGTTTCAGCAGAGTTTAAATGCGTTTCCTGAAGAAACACTAAATCAACATGCTCATGGCTAAGATAGCTAAGGATTTTCTTTCCTTTGAGTGGACCATTAATGCCTTTGACGGCGAATGATAAGAGTTTACATAAGGCCATTCAGAAAAGTTAAAAATTCTGAGCATGATAGCACACATAATTTCACTATGTCCCTCAAACTGACTGTATCTGGCTGTACACATGACATAGGAAAAATAAGCTAATATAATACAATGAAGCGCCCCACATTAACAAAGAAAACCGCAGTACGGTAGAGGAGAAGCAAAACCCCAAAATTACTGGCGACCATGTGTCTGCGGGGAGAAACCCCAGAGAAGGCCGAAATTGAAAAAAAAAAAAAACACATAACCTGTAGGACTGTGCGTGCTCCGAATCCGACCGAGGCACACATCATGAAGGGATAGGAGACCAAAAAACAAAAGTCATATAGAGAAAGAAAGAAAGTCCAGGCTATTTCTGTGCTTGGCTATGACCGCCGCATCGGGCCCTTCAAAATGGCGGATAGAGCCGGCAGATAAGAGTCCAAGATTTGGGATTAGCGCATCTGCTCTGCTTCTTTGGAGTCTAAAAATGTTGATAGTAGATCAGGATCTTCGAAAGTCCTGGTTTGGTTGTGGAGAGTCACTCGGAGCTTCGCTGGATACAACAGGCCAAAGCGAGCCTGTAGCTGTTGAAGTCGAGGGCGAAGAGCAAGGAGTTTCTTCCGACGGTCAACGGTAGGCTTTGCCAAATCAGGAAAGAAGGAGACCTTACGACCTTCAAATTCCAAATGATGATTCGCTCGGGCAACATGTAAAATTTGTTCCACTTGTTGATATCGTAGCAAGCTAAAGATAATAGGCCGGGGGGTCGTGCGGTTGAGCGCCATGTGGGCAGGAACACGGTGTGCTCGATCGATTTCCAGTTCTCTGTGAAAAGTGATCTTCAGCAAGGAGGGAAGAGTTTTGAGCAAGAATTCTCTTATATCTCCTGCTTCCACCCCCTCCGGCATTCCGAGGAGCCTCACATTGTTGCGACGGGCTCGATTATTGCTATCTTCTAACTCCTTTTGAAGATTCTGTATCTGGCGCTCAGCCTTGTCCAGTTTGCCCAAGCGCACCTCGTGCGAATCGAGGACCCCCGCCATGTTGTCCTGCCGTAATGAAAGACTTTCAAGTCGGTCCTGGAGCACTCCAAAGTCTTCTCGCATGGCTCGAAGCGCTTCTCCATTGGACTGCACCAATTCCTTCACGCCGCGTATTTCCTCCAAAATCTCCAGGTGCATTGCGGGGTTTTCACGAAATGGGACCATCTTCTGTGGGGAGGACACCTCTGTTTTGGAGCGTTTTCCGTGAGAAGAAGAAGGAGACCCGAAATCCAAGCGCGCTGGTTTATGGGCCGCCATCCCCCCCGAGGTGCCCCGGTCAGCTCGGAGCGAAATAGTAAATTTGTATAGGTATTAAGTCAGGATTCTAAGTAGGCCTCTCGGGAGCTTCAACGCAAAGCGTCCTACCCGCTGGACATCAGGCTCCGCCCCCCCTTCTGCTTCTTTTTGATCTCTTTGTCATGTTCAACACAGTTGATCATGTCATTCTCCCATTACAACTTTATTAGGAAAGAATATGAAAATTAGTGCTAGAACAGAAAAGATAATTTCTCATGAGAAAATCTTTTGTGGTAGTAGAGAAATATTCCCATTCAGGTGCACAAGAGTTGCTTCAAGAGGTATCACAGGGATCCTTATTGCTGGAATTGTATTTAATATTTATATAGTATTTGACTATCGGCAGAGGTCATTAGAAAGTGTGGAGTGAGGTTTTGGATGACATATTTTTATCCCAAGAAGTAAAGATGGAGCTCGTAGGAGGCGGAGCCTGCAGGGAACAAGATGGCTGCCTAGCTCTCTCGTCGTCTCTCCTCCCTCCGACAAATTGAATTTTTCCCTGGTTCACCATTGTATTTCTGCGGGCTGGAGTGTGGCAAACTTCATTGCATGATGGCCGCTAGCAAACCCACCAAATTAGATTACGCCGCCGCCCCGAATACCGGCGTGAAGAGGCCCAAACCCGATCCGCCTTCCCCGCAAAAGGCCTCGGGTGCACGTGAAAACCCGGTCGCTCTGCACGATCTGCTGGCGGAGATCAGGGCAGTACGTGATATGGTGGCGAATAATGGCATCACGCTGAGCGGGGTCCAAGCGGACATCGGAGAGTTGAAGGAGCTTAAGGAGCAAGTGTGTGCCCTCACGGAGAGAGTGGGCGGGCTAGAGATCCGAGTCGATACCCAGGAGGAACGCTTCAAGCAGGTCAGTGCTAACACCAGGAAAATCGGGCTGCTGGAGCGCAGTCTTGAGGACCTAAATAATCGTACAAGGAGGAATAACATCCGATTGATTGGTGTCCCGGAGGGGGCCGAGGGGTCAAACCTAAAGGCCTTCCTAGCGTCAACCACGGCCAGCTTGTTGAAGCTTAAATTTGACCTGCCTTTCGAGATCGAGCGCGCCCACCGCATTCCAACTCACACAGGCCCCAATGTGAAGCAACCGCGCCCTATCATTATGTGTGCTTCGGCACTCCCATGCGCTGCAGATTTTGGCGGCTGCTAAAGCAGCAGGGCCTCTCAAGTACGAGGGCAGAAATGTGGCGTTTTTTTCCTGACTTTCATAAAGCTACCGTGCAGAGAAGGAAACTCCTCTTGGCCTTCCGTCCAAGATTACAACATCTACAGGCCCGATATGGGCTGTTCGCACCGGCGAGCCTGCGGGTCACCCTCCACAACCAGACCCGTACATTTGAGGACCCGGAGCAATTGCGGCTGTATATAGAGGAAAAGGAGGCCTCCAGTATGCATTGAAGAGGACTGGGTACAGCAGGAGCCCTTTTTTTCTCCTTTTCTTATTCCGGCGGACTAGCTGGGATAATGCTGTGTGCCCGGGGTGAGCTCGGGGGTGAGCCTCGAGCGGCCGGACCTGGGAAGATAGCGGGAAAGGTGCTTGCAGATCTGGCTATGGACTGGCTAGGGTACTAAAGCCTTGTTGCAACAGAGAGAAATGTTTTCTCAGGGAAATTATAGTATCTGTTTTCTTGATGTTTGGGAGGAGGGGGGGGAGGGGGAGAGTTGGGTGGGTTCTTGCTTTGTGGGTTCACCCGTTTGATGTTGCCCTCTTGGGGGGGGGTATCTGTCTCCTTGTGGCGGGGAAAGAATGGCTGTGTATTATATCCTTAAGCTGATGTGGTGGAAGTTATGTCTATTTCTGCATAGGATGCTGATCTCTAGTGTCATTACGTATCATGTCACCCATGTGTTCTCTTAAATGTTTGTCCCTTAATGTTAAGGGCATTAACAATCCCATCAAGAGGAAAAAGATTCTTTTATATTGTAAACAGGAAAACGCGGATGTAGTCCTCCTCCAGGAGACTCGCCTCCAGACTTCGGAAGCACGAAAATTGGGTTTAGGGCAGTATGTGTTGGTCTCCCATTCCTCAGCTTCGCAGAAGAAGAATGGTGTGGTCACATTGGTCAGGAAAACCCTTGCCCCTGTGGTGGAGCACACGCGTGCGGACTTAGCGGGAAGGTGGGCGTCAGTGGCCTTGCAAATTCAGGGTAGGAAATTTGCTTTCATAAACGTATATGCCCCTAACCACAATGATATCCCGTTCTTTCAACAGATAGCCGAGTTGGCTCATTCACTCTCTTCCTATGACATTGTATTGGGCGGGGACTTTAATTTGGTGCTAGACCCTTTGTTGGACTGTATGCCCTTCAAGAGTCATAGGATGCAGCAAGCCACGCTGGTGATTCACTCGTTTATGAGAGATCTCGGCTTGGCAGATATATGGCGGTTAAAGCACCCTGCGGATAGAGATTACTCGTTCTTCTCTCTCCCTCATAAGTCCCATTCTCGCATAGATTTCTTTCTCATTTCCAAGTCTCTGCTCCCTGCGGTGGATAGAGCAGATATCTGTGCTATGCAAATTTCTGATCATGCAGCCGTCACCTTCCATATGTCTCTGGGAATGCAAGACGAGCGGCCCCCTTTTTTTGTCCTTCGAAGGGCCCTGTTAGACGATAAGGCATTCCAAGCTTCCATAGCCTGCAGTATTAGGGAATATTTTGCTACGAACCTAATGGGAGACACGGCAGGCTGGGCATGGTGGGAGGCGTTTAAGGCTTCGATGAGGGCAAAGATCATTAGCTATACGATAAAGATTGATCGGGAAAGAAAGGCCAAGCTCGGTGTGCTCGATGCTCAGATTAAAGCTGGGGAGAGGTTGTTGGTAAAGAGATCGGAAGCTGAGATTTTGGTAAGACTCCAAAGATTACGTTATCAGTATAATCATATACTCAGTGAGGAAGCTGAGCATGTCTATGGGAAGCAGCAGGCTAAATATTATGTAGAGAAAAACAAGGCGGGCCGCCTGCTTGCAAACACGTTGTACCCCCGGTCGGCTAAACGTCGGATTGAGACTATCCGGACGGATAGTCAGGAGGATTTATTCCAAAATCAGGAGATCGTTGAGGCCTTTCGGGGTTTCTATGAGCAGTTGTATCGCTCTGAGACGGCGTGTGATTTGGAGCATTTTCAAACACTGACTGAAGGCGTTCCTCATCCTTCCCTCACCTTGTCGCAATCGGTGGAACTAGAGGAGGGATTTTCAGATAGGGAAGTCCGAGAGGTGATAGTCTCAATGGCTAAAGGTAAGGCGTCGGGTCCCGATGGCCTACCGGCTGAATTTTATCAAACATTTGCGGTAGAGTTGCTGCCTCCTTTGTTGCAATACTTCCATTTATTGGCAGAGCAGCTGCCGCTGACGGGCGCCTTTAGTGAGGCAAACATCGTGGTATTGGAAAAGCCGGGCCGGGATCCTTCTAAGGTGGGAAACTACCGCCCTATTTCTTTACTAAACGCTGACTATAAGATCTATGCAGCAGTGCTGGCTAAGAGGCTCGCTAAAGTCATGCCGGCTCTGATTCATCCAGATCAATGCGGTTTTATTGCGGGGCGCTCGACCTCGGACAATGCCCGGTTGTTATTAAATGTGTTTGCCATTGCCGAAAGTAAAGGGACTCCGTTAGTGGGACTGTCCCTAGACGCAGAAAAAGCTTTCGATCGACTGGAGTGGGAGTTTTTGTTCCGTACTTTACGGTGGTTTGGTTTTGGGGAGCGTTTTCTCCGGCTCCTGCAAGTCCTTTATGCAAGACCGACGGCCCGTATATTTGCCAATGGCATTGTCTCGTCCCCTTTGTATTTATGTCGAGGCACCAGACAGGGCTGCCCTCTCTCCCCACTTTTATTTAATATCGCCTTAGAACCCCTTGCTTTATTAATTCGTCATTCTGGGGAGATCCGGGGAGTTGACATAGGGGGCCTGCAAGTGAAATTGTCGGCTTATGCGGACGACTTGTTGTTGTTTGCTCAGCCAGCTTCTCTGCAGGAGCTCATGAAGTTAATCGGGGAGTATTCGCAGCTCTCCGGGTATAAGATTAACTGGTCTAAATCTATAGCGTTTCCTCTAAATAAATGGGCATTTCAGGCAGATCTTGAGAATACGCCTTTCGTCTGGGTTGTGGATACATTTAAATATCTGGGGGCCCGATTTTGTCGGCACTTGGATGAGATGACAAGAGTAAATGCGCAAGTAATGTTAGATATAGTCAAAGATTTGACAGTGAAGTGGTCCCCCTTACATTTATCGTGGTGGGGTCGACTGGAGTCTATCAAAATGGTGTTGGCTCCAAAGATTAATTATATATTGGAGATGCTTCCCCTATCATTTCCAGCTGCGTTCTATAAAGCCTTAGAGCGACTGCTTTCTAAGTTTTTGTGGCAGGGCAAGCCTCCGCGAATCGCTATGCGAAAGCTCCGAGCAAGGAAAGATTGTGGGGGGTGCAAATGCCGGATTTTAAGGTATATCATCAGGCATTTAAGTTACGGCAGGGCGGGATGTGGACCATGGCAGATCAACTAGAGAGCGGTCCAAGGTGGTTGAAAGTGGAGGAGCAAATTGTTGCGCCTAAACCTGTCGCCCTCTTAATTGGCATGAGGCTTCCGGACTCCTTCACAGCGGGTCAAATAGTTTCGGCTACGCAGGCTGTGTTTCGATCTCTGGATGAGGGACTTCCTGGGGACGACCCCCTTTCCTTACAGATGCCGATCTGGTACAATACTCGGTTTAAAATTGGGCATAAGCTTATTATGTGGAAATCCTGGCAGAATAAGGGGATCTGGACTTTGGATCATCTCGTAGGCTTTCGAGCTTGGAAGTCCTTTGAGAGGTTGAAGAGTGAGTATGATCTTCCTGCGGGGTGCTACTATCAATGGCTGCAATTGCGGCACTGTCTCACTAAAGCTCAAATAGAGCCAGGGAAATTAGTCCCTGATTGGAAGCTGCTACAAATAGTGGACACCTGCTTCAGTGTCAAAGGGGTCAGCTCCTGTTTCTATGCTATGTTGCGAGATGGTTTCCCTCCCCAATTGTCTGGGTTAGAGAAGGCGTGGGAGGGAGATTTAGGGCTTTCGCTGTCTCGGGTGGAATGGCAGAAGCTCTGGATTCAGGTGCGCAGGATTTCTAGGGGGGCCTCGTTAACGCAAACATTATTTTTTTTGACCCATAGGGCCTTTTTCACTCCTGCGAGGCTGGGCAAATGGGATCCCAAAGGTAATAGTCAGTGCTGGTCTTGTGGGGGATCTCCTGGTACCTTGCAACATATGTTATTTAGCTGCCCACATGTGCACGAATTCTGGAGGCGAGTGTGGGATAGGATACAAGCCGTCCTCTGTTTTGAGGGACAGTTGACGTGGAGGACCATCATCTTGCGTTCTGTAGACGGTGAGATTGCCCTGTCTAAAGATAAATTTCATGAGTTTAACTTTATGATGGCCGTTGCCGTCAAGGTTATAATGCACTGTTGGAAAGATTCCTCTAAATTGGATTTTATGTATTGGTGGAACTTGTTGTGTCTGTATGTTCGGTATGAAAAAGTCCAAGACAGGGCTCCGCAATACCGAGCCAGGAAGGAATGTAATCGCTGGTCCTGTTTAGATAAGTTTGCGGCAAAGGCCGGGGTGTGTGTCTGAAAGTATTTCTATGCTTATCTAGCCTCCTTGATTATTTTGTGTACTTTTCCCTTCCTTTTCTATGTAGGCAGCAAATTGGAGCTGTCGGTGTGTAGGCCACAAGGAGACGGGGGGAGGGAGGGGGGAGGGGAGATGGAGGGGTGTTGGGGTGGGAGGAGTTGCTGGGGGGGGATGTCGGGATGTAGGGATGTAGTGGTAGATTGAGCTTGTTCTGTAGTATTGCATTTTGTATGTGTGGTTGGAAAACTGTAAATATTAAATAAAAAAAAAAAAAAAAAAAGATGGAGCTCGTAAGTTTAATAAGCTACATAATTGTTTGCAAGCAGTGAAAAATTAAAGATGAAGATCTCAAAAACAGAAATTATTTTGATTAACTGTGAACCGCTTCCTGCTTGAAAATTAGAGATTAATCTTGAAGGAGAAAAATCCATTTTTGAATGAAGTGATAAGCTTGCAGATCATTTTGAATTCTGCTCTTAGCTAAGGAGCTGATACTGCAGCAGTGGTCAAGAAGGTGTGGGTCTGACTGCACATGGTTTGAAAAGTTAATGTATTCGTTCTTGTGCTCACAGAATTTTCAAGCAGCACTGAAGTGGTGTTGGGCTGCTTGGACTATAACAATGTAGTCTATATCAGATTGCCAAAAATGTGCTGTATAGTTTACAGCAGGGCTTTTTTTGAGGGGGTACGCGGTGGTATGAAGTATTGGCACCTTTTACATTGCCTGCTACAATTGACCCATGCTCCTCATGTATTAAGGAAAGAACCCTGCATAAGAATATCTGTATCTTTTTGCTAGGAAAAATGCAGTAGGTTGCAGCAGATTCAAACTTTGGCTGCCAAGGTGTTTACCAAGAAAGCATCACGATAGAGTGATCCTTTTTACTTTATACATTACATTGGTTCTCAGTGGAGCATGAATCAGATTTAAAATGCCTTTTCTAGATTTTAGGGCACATTACAGTATATACCCCACCTATCTCAGGGATAAGAGGCAGAAATATTCCTACTACTACTATTACTACTAATAAGTCATTTGTATAGCGCTACAAGGCATATTCAGTGCTGACATACAGATGTAAGACACAGTCCCTGCTCATCAGAACTCACAATCTAATCAAGATGAAAAAACATCGCAAAACTGGGGACTAGAGTGTGGTAAGATACACATAAGTAGTGAGTGAGAGGCATCAGGATCCAAAAGCAGCTTCAAAGAGGGTCAGGGTCTTCAGTCTGGACTTAAATAGGGCCAGAGAAGGCCCCATGCACCGACTCAGGTAGTTTGTTCCAGGCATGTGGAGCAGCAAGGTGGAATGGACAAAGTTTGAAGTTAACAGTGGCAGAGAAGGGCACAGATAAAAGGGATCTGCCAGAGGAGTGGAGTTCCCGAGGAGGGGTGTAGAGTGAGCTAAGGAGCCGTGAGGAGCTGCAGAATGAATGCACTTGTAGTTCAGTAGGAGAAGTTTGAAATGAATGTGGAAACTGATAGGGAGCCAGTGAAGTGACTTGAGAAGAGGGGTTACATGAGCATAGCGACACTGGCGGAAGATTAGCTGGGCAGATTGAAGGGGAGAGAGATGATTCAGAGGGAGACCAGCAAATCGACACTGCATTTGAGATCAAGTCAAGGGCATAATTTGTATGTTGTATTTTACTCAGAATTGCAGATCACACGAGTTATAAATAATGTTGTAATGCCAGGTTTGAAATCTTTTAGATTGAAAAAGATCTTAGGGTCCAATATTCAAAAGAGTTTATCTGGGCAGCAGCATGTATTATTCAGATAAACCCCAGTGAGAGGGATCTTGCCGCTGAATATTTCCTCTGAATGCTGCAGCACTGTCTGGAGACTGCCATGGTGTAAGGATGGTCCCAGAAATTATCCTGCTAGCAGCGATTTTCAGTCCGCTAACTGGATAACAAATTGCATAAAGTTCAGCCACCAAAATGGCAATCCTGACTTTATGTGGTTGGCTATCTGGATAGTGGCTGAATATCAGTGTTAAATTTATTCATTTATTTAAACATTTTTTATAGCGCTTTGTCCTTCAATCAGAGCAGTTTACATTATAACAAGCATTATACATGGAACAGTTGAACAGTAAACAGTATTATCTAGCATTATCTAACATTATAACATTATACAAAGAACATTTGGATCTTAAAAGGCAAGGTAGCGTGGAAAACTATGCACATGGTCATGGAGATATGACAACTATTTACAATTTTGGCATTCTATTTCGTAGTTATTAGTTCGTTGCTATGGGTCAACTTTCAGTGACCACAGTGGTTGCTGCTGAAATTGGATATTCAGCCGAAGCTGCTATCCAGAAGCTTCAGCTTGAATATCCTGTTTCATTTTACCTGTGGCAGCCAAAATTTAAAAAATATGCCAACCACTGCGGGCTCAGTGACATCAGCACATTAGGCAACATCTTTTCGTGCATGATTCCTGAATATTGGAATTGTCTACTGCAGAAGTTTAAAGTAATGACAGAGGATGTTCAGTTCTTCAAAGTCCTATTTGAAAGATTAGAAGTGAGATAAGAGGAAGTGGAGATATTAGCTGAACTGGATTGATTGCTAACTTTTTGCATATTATTTTAAATATTTATATTGAATGTGCAATTGATTGTATAATTGTTTAATACTGTCACCCACATTGTACGTTTTTTGAAACAAAAAAGCAGGTGGTATGTTCTAAATTAAAATAAATCAAATTAAACTCATTTTTTATCCATGTAAATGGCTTTGAGAATTAAATTGGCCTCCAAGAGACCAGACTGGAAGCAGATCCATACTAGGTCCATCAATCTGCTGTGGATAGTTTTGGAAACAATGAGGAAGTAAATTCAACCCTCAAGTTTCTGACATATTCAGATATCATCGAACCTTTTTGATCATTTTGACTGAACAGATGAAGGGAGTATAACCTTCAAAGGCTAGTCATAAATGTATAAAGCCAGTCCATTTAAAAGTTATCACCTACAACTTATCTTTTGACCTTTGCTGCATATATGTAAGCAGACTAACAGAGCAATCACACTAATTTGTGCACTATCCATGTAGGAGGTAATTTTATAATGCTTTTATATAGCCTGTTTTTCATTCAGTAAAGAGCTTTTCTAATATTGTGTGGCCACACAACACCTACTTTCCTGAGATCTCTGCTTAGGCATTCCGGGTAGTGTAGTTTGGGTGGCGTGGAGGTAGAGTTGTGATATAAGTGCATATTTTATAAAAATGTAAGCATCCTTAGAGTAGACGGGTACATTGATACCTTTTCAGAGCAGATGTAAATTTGTGCATCAACATTTGCACGCTGTTGAGGATGGTTCTGGGCAGGGCCATACCAAGCCATAATTGCACCCTGTGCGATGTGCACATATGGTGCCCCCCCATCTCCCCACACCTCCATGTCCAACTAGCTGCCTGCCCTTGCTCTGCTGCCACCACATTTTGTGTTTTCTCGGCAGTGCCAGCAGCATCGGAATAGACCTGACTTCAAATTTAAAAAACAAAACACATGGGGCTTTCGACTCCACGCTTGCATGCAGATCTGATCCTTCTCTCCTCTGACGCAGGTTCATGTCAGAGGAGGAAGGGACCAGACCAGCCATTCAAACGTGGGTCTTTGCAACTTTGGACTTAAATGGCTGGTCTGGTCCCTCCCTCTTCTGACGCAACCTACGTCACAGAGGAGGGAGGGACCAGACCTGCATGCAAGGACGGGGTTGGAAAGATCCGCATTTTTTTTTTAAATTTGAGGTCAGGTCTGCTACACTCTGTTGGTGCCGCCGATGATGAGAAAACACAAAACGTGGCAGCAGCAGGGCAAGGCAGGCAGCATGGGGGGGGGGGGGAGATGAGGCCGGCAACCTGGAATGCGCCCCTAAACTTTTGTGCCCTGTGCGGCCGCACTACTCGCACAGAGATAGGTATGGCGCTGGTTCTGGGAGCCTGTTTTATCAAAGAAACACAGGTGCCTATATTGCCATTATGAAATAGGCTTTAAATAGGCATCTTTTTGGACTTCTTGCCTACGCAACTCATTATAAATTTACTTCTATAGTGCTTAGAAAGAAAGGACTTCCTAACCAGAAGTATAAGATGCTCAGAATCTCACCTGGTCCCATTATTTAACATACGACTGGTTAACTGAAAGATTTTAGTTGTCCAGAATGCCATATCATCCACTCCACCGAGAAAATAGTCATGGAACCTCTCCACCAGAAACGGGGATTTCCTCGCAAAGGATGGAAAAAGCTGCAGGAAGAGAGAAGCAAAGGTCATTTCTAGGACTAAACAAATGTCCTGGATGATCTTTGTTTCACGGCATTTCAGAAGTTCCCCCACAAAGGGCAGCCAGACATTGCTTTGCAGTGAGTCTTGGTGCTGCTTCTGTGCTTGCCATGATTAGCATCACTTGCCAGAAACGCTTCTGAATTACTGCACAGCATTTCATGGGTATAGGTCTCATTCTGCATAAATACAGATTATTTTTCACATTGCTCTTTCAGAAAGAAACAAGAATTGTCATACCTTGGAAACAGCAAGCATCTCTCCATACCTGAAGGGGGAAGAGAGGAAAGGTCATTTAGTGGGAATGTACAAGTGCTCTTCAGTCACGACCAGGTAAACCAACATAAGTAGATTGGGGATCATTTTATAAAGCTCTTTCTACATATAAAGCCAGTCTTTATTTATTTATTTATTTAACATCTCTTCTATACCGCGCTATTAAAATCAGCGCGGTGTACATCGAACAAATATACTGCAATGCAAACAGGTAACATTGAGTTTACAGAGAACACAGGAATATATAACATGGAGTAACAGGGATAACTATGTACAGTCAACATTAAACTATATAAATGCTTTTACTATATAAATATGTAAATTCGAGTGGAAATTGTATGTGTATTCATGTAGGAGGCACAGATCAACAGAGGGAAAGTGAACTATCGTGGAGTTTAACCATTTTCTGGTTGTATTAAGGTATTAAGGTGTTTAGTGTAAGTTGGAGGTCTGTTGGTAGTGTGAGTGTCCGAGGTCACGTCTGGGTAGTATTTTGTGAATAAGTGATGCTTCACGGCTTTTCGGAATTGTAATAGGTTTTTGATGAAACGGATTTCGTGGGGAAGTAAATTCCAATTCAGGGGTGCAAATATTGAGAAAGCTCTGTTCGATGTAGCTTTAGTACATGATGTCATCATCTTGGGAACTATTAAGGTATTCATAGCAGTGGTCCTTCTGTTTCTATTTTCGAGGGTGTTATGGATTAGTTTGCTAATTGGTGTCGGTGGGTAGTTATTCATGGCCTTGAAGGTCAGGACTAGTGACTTATATGAGAGTCTGGCTTGTAGAGGTAGCCAGTGTAGGTCTTTCATGATAGGCGTTATATGAGCAGATCTTGGTGACCCAGAGAGGACTCTTGCAGCTGCATTCATAGCCAGACGAAGTGGATTTAAGGTTTACACAGAGGAAAGGGCTTTTATAAAACTGTGCAGCCTCACTTGGAATACTGTGTTCAGTTTTGGAGGCCATATCTTGCAAAAGATGTAAAAAGACTGGAAACTGTTCAGAGAAAAGCGACCAAAATGATTTGGAGCCTGCGTCAGAAGCCTTATGAGAAGAGACTTGAAGACCTAAATATGTACACTTTGGAGGAGAGGAGGGACAGGGGAGATATGATTCAGACCTTTAAATACTTAAAGAGAAATGATGAACAAACAAACCTCTTCCAAAGACGGGGAAGCTGTAAAACTAGAGGGCATAACATGAAGCTGCAAGGTGGTAAATTGAAAGGCAATGTCAGGAAATATTTCTTCACTGAAAGGGTGGTGGATGCTTGGAATGTCCTCCCGATGGAAGTGGTGAGGGCAAACACAGTGATGGAATTCAAAACGGCATGGGACAAACACAGTGGATCCCTTTACAGCAACAGGATAAAAGCAAAATAAATGGTACCATCTAACTTCTGAACTATCTAGCATCTGGACAGATAGGGGTTTCCTGCATGGAGTGGTGGGTTCACCCCTAGACAGAAACGGAGACATGGGGAGAGGTGGCCTGCGTGGAGCGACAGGTGCGCCTGCTCTCGCCATCTTGCTGGGCAGACTGGATGGACCATGCTGGTCTTTATCTGCCATCACTTACTATATTACTATGTTACTATGTTACATACGTGTGCAAAAATCAGGCGCATGGAAAGTCTGCATCAGAGGGAGCGAAAGCAGGAACAGCACGCAGTGCCAGAGGATTTGGTAAGCGCTGCGGTGCTATTTTAAGATGATGCCACTGCTGCGGGTCCTGGAGAGGGGTGGCGGTGATGGCAGTGGGTTTGGGGGGAGGGGGATGCCAGGAATGGGGTTCACCTAGGGCACAGCAACCCCGGGCACAAAAGAGCAAGATACAGCCCCCATAATTCTGTTGGTGGCATCACAGTGCAACAGTTTGCTGCAAAAATGAAGAGAAAATGAATTTATGGGAAGATGAGTCATCTCAAAATTTCACAGCTCTTCTCTTCCACCTTTACAACGTCAACAGCAAATGCACCATCAGCATTTAAATATTCCCCCCCCCCCAGTCACATATTCAGAGGTGAAACATATTACATCCCGCATCGTGCAGCACAGAGTCACCGTTACCCTCTGCATATCGTAATGTCTTTTGGCGGATCAACGAGAGTATTTTCCATATATGAGGGATCTATATTAGAAAGGCCACATAAGGACTGCTGACTTTAGGGAGTTTGATGACAGTAAAGGAAACAAAGGAAATTAAGGGTGAGCACCCCCAAAACTATCCTAAAGGAAGCATTTATTGCTGGATTCAGGGGAAATTTTATTTCTGTGCGCATGGGTGAATAGCATATGTGCTTGTTCACTGTGAAAATTAAAATGCCGGTGTAGTGGCTTTGTCCCTGCAACATTTATTTATTTATTTATTTTTTATTTATTTCAAATTTCTATACCGCATTTTCCAGGTGATCAAATGCAGTTTACAATGAACAATATGTTGAATTGTACAGAACAGTACATATTCAGTTACATAGAACAGTTAACTAATAGCGTAATAACAAGTAAGCAGGCCTCTGCACATACATCAGCGGTTCTCAACCCAGTACTCGGGACACTCCTAGCCAGCTGGGATTTCAGGATGGCTACAATGAACATGCATAAGACAGATTTGCATGCACTGTCTCCCTTGTATGCAAATCTCTCTCATGTATGTTCATTGTGGTTATCCTGAAAACATGACTGGCTACGTGTGTCCTGGCATACACATACACAAAGCCAGTCTCAGAATTTTATTAGCTGCATAGATGGATTTTTTCTTAACATATAGCATAGAAGTGGCAAAACAACAAAAAGGCATACCATGATACATTTCCTTTAAAAAAAAAAAGGTCAGAACATCCCTTGAGCTCTTCAACCACAACCAAATGCCAACAGGATGGAGAAGATGCACCATTCCTAGTGTTCCTTATGCTTAAGAAACAGAAGAGCTAATTAACACATCTTTCCTGGTCAGAAGTCAGGATAAAACCTACATAACAACCTCTGACCCAGGCAGATTGAAAAAGGGTGGAAGAGGAAGGAGAGAGAAGTACGGGGAGGTCAGGGAAAACAAGGTTCTTCATGGACAGCAGTACATGAGTTGTCACTCATGGATATTGTCACCAACGGAGTCTGAGCACAGGAGCAGCTCCCCCTCTTCCATAAATTCTAGAAGCTTTTGGAAGTGAACTTCCCTCCTGCCACTGCCATGCAGGACCACCTCAGTCTGATACTATAGCTTTGCATGGAATACAACGTCTAGGGTGGGTGATATTGTGAGGACTCATATCCCGCTGTCCACGGAGAACATCTGCTACAGGTAAGTAACTCTGTGTTCTCCATGGACAAGCAGGATATCAAAGTCCTCAAATATGGGAATCTCTAGCTACAGGCTGCCTTCAAAGAAAAAAGGTGAAAGAGAAACTAATAAGGTGTCATAACCAGCAGACACTGAGCAAACAGCCTTCTCATTAATTCTTTTTTTTTTTAGAGACAGCCTAGAACAAAAACTAACTGGGCTTATGGGGGATCGAGTTGGACTATATTCTCTAAATAGACTCAGGAGTCTCTTTCTAGACAATCCAAAGTGTGCAATGCGCTCTCAGCTTTGCGAGTGTGAGGCCTAGGGAAAAATATTGGTGGGACGATTGATTAAAGTTGAATTTCGACAACTTAAATGTGTGCGCAGAACCAGCTTATTGTTGAAAAACTTGGCATAGGATGGATCGGTTATTAGAGCTTGAAGCTCACTAACTCTGTGTGCTGAAGTTACTGTCACCAAAATTGTGACTTTCCAGGTCAGGTGCTTCAGAGCAGATATCTAGTGACTCAAAGGGAGCTTTCATCAGTTGGGTCGACCATGTTGAGGTACCATGACACTGCAGGAGGTTTGATGGAAGGCTTCACTAGAAGCAAGCCCTGCGTGACACAACTAACTAAAGGCTGTACAGAGATAGGCTTACCTTCTACATGGTGGTAATATGCTTCATTTGCCTTAAGGTGTAGCCTACGAGACTATGTCTTCAGACTTGCCGCTGATAAATGTATAAAGTATTCAAGCAGTTTTTGTTTGAGACAGGAGAAAGGCTTTAGAGCCTGTGATAAGGAAGCTTATCATAGCTCAGGTAGGAGCTATAGAAAAGATGATGTGACTCTGAACAAGCAACCTGTCAGTTCTGGTAGAAGTGAGAAAACAGAGTTTTCACATAAAAGACTACCAGTCCCAGAATGCACCAGGTTTCCAGCAGCCATGAGAGGGGCTGAAGTGAGAAAATGTGTGTGCAATCAAGAGAGCTATGAGGTAATCCCTAAGCACTCATCTCAAAGGGCAGGGCCTGATTCAAGACAGCTGCGCTGTGTTAGGGAGCAGCACACATTAGAACAGGATAAGAATAGAGCTTATTCTTCAGATAACAGTTACTACAAGCTCCAGCCGAGCTTCAGGGAGAGCTACAAGAACAGCTTCAGAAAGAGATACAGAGACAGCAACGGCTACAAGCTCAAGCACCAGTATCACCTGGAGAAACAGAAGCCAAGCCAAGCGGATAGAGAAAGAAGGAAACTCTCTGGAAGGAAGAGAAGAAAGCCCATTGGAAGGTCTGGGAGATTCCAAGGCAGTACCCATACTGGGAGGTATTCCAAATGCCAGCAGAGTCCATTGGACTGGATTCAGCCAGAGGAATGGATTGGCAGAGATAGGAATCACCAGTGGCTACCTGGAAGAGAGAAGACTGCATGTGGAAGGGACTTTCAGACCAAGGCCAGAAGGTATGTGAGAGGAGTTCCAGTGTCCAGGGATCAAGATTGGAAGGCTGGACATCAGAATTGGGTTACATATTGGCCAGGCTATACAGAGAGGAATAATGATAGCAGGAGAGGCTCAGGTATGAACACTGATCCAGACCCTATCTATAATAGAGAATGGCAGCAAGGGAATAAGCATTCTCATGATATTGCCTTAATGAAAGACTCGTCTGTGCCAATGTATGATAGTGACCCTATGATAATTGATACAGCAGATGAAAGTACAGTTTACATGGACTGTTCTCTATCTAAATGCCATTGCTAGCTTTCTATGAGCAAACACATCAGCCATCACAAAGAAACCTAACTTTGTTCTTTATTTCCACTGCAAACAGCTCTTAAAGCAGGATTTGGGCTCACACAGTAGCAGCCAGCCAGCTAAAGGCTTTCAGCTGGTCCATTGATAGTAATTAGGGCTGCACCTGATTGTGTGTGTGAGCAAGGGAGAATCACTGCTGAGATCGGCATGGAAAATAAGCAGAAGTTAACCTAACCAGCAAAGTTTATTCTTTACTTTGTGCCTTTGTATTTGGTAATTATTTGCTAAGAAAACATTAGCTAATTGCCTGACAAGCTGAAGGTTGTTTTCTGGTTTACTTTGTGACTTTTTGTTATCCATTTTAAACACTGCAAGCAAGTAACCTCATTTATAGTGCTATCAAGCATACATGTGCTGGGTGAATTAAACCCCATCAATAAAAGAAGTATTTTATTGATCTTACCACTTGGTTTCACAACTCAAATTATTGTCATCAGCTGTGTTTGGGAGTGAATGAACTACAATACCCACAATACCTTGCAAGAATCATATGAATATATGCATCGTCAAGATTGTGTAAGTTCTCACCCTAGGCAGCCGTCTGACAAGCCTTTTTCACACATCAGATGGCAAACTTCTTCCTTTTAAAGATATATGACCTTCTAGTTGAATCTCCCTTGAAAAGCCAGAATGACTCAACACACTAACCAGCAGGTTCAACGAAGCCAAGGATAATCCCTCAAAACCCCATCTGTGAGGGCTAGGGACTCAGTGCTTAGGCACAACATGCTCCCAGATCCTATGGGGTCTATTCCATCTTGTGAATAGCAGGGAAGGACATCCCGTTGGGACATCCATCCCCGCTATTCGTCCCCCTTGCCATCCCCGACTAAGCCTCCCCATACAAACGAGGAGTTTGTAAAGGAAGGCTTAGATGGGGGCGGGAGGGAGCAATGCGGAGGTGGAGTTAGGGCGGGCAGTGGGTGGTCTGTAGCACCATACAGGGCCGATTCTGAAGTCGGCCCTGTGTGTTCAGGGCCGGCAGACTGGATGGGGGACTTATTCCACCTTGGAGATGGAATAAGTCCCCCTAGACATCAGGGGATGGGAGGCCCGGCTGAGAGCAAAAAGATGAGGGGGTGCAGGAGATTCCCTGCATCCTGACCCTGGCCATGGGAGGCCAGATTGGGGGTCAGGCTGCGGGGAAAGGCAAAAGTGATCGGTGGCTGGGGATTGTGGCTCCTGAATGGAGCCATGGTGCCATGACAACTGGTTGCCATGATACCGCGGCTCCATTCAGGAGCTTAACTGAGTTAGCTGGGCAGGGGCCTGTACTTGCAGGTCGATGGGAATCAGATCCCGGCCTGCATGTACAGGCCTAGATGCAATTCTGATCCCTTGGGGGCTAGACGTACCCCGCGGGATCAGAATCGGGTCTATCTCTGTGCATCCGGTTCCGACCGGAGGCAAAGATGCTGGGACATGTAGAATGGAATGTGCCTCCATGTGACTAGAGTTGGTGAACTGCCCCAACATATGAGATCTCTTATGGAGAGATCCACAAAAAGAGGGAATCATGGTTGTCTGGCCAAATATGGTGTTATGATAATAATGGTTCCCTGGTTCCTTCTGAGTTTCAGGAGAAGTTTTGCTATGAGAGGCATTGGAGAATACATGTACAGAAATACCCTCCCCCCTGCCCAATCTAGGAGGAAGGAATCCAAGGCTAATTTGCCATGCATCCCTCTCTTGGAACAGAACTGTTATGCTTTCCTGTTCTGGGGAGTGGCAAAAAAAAGATTATAATATATTTTGAGCTACTTCTTCATCCAGGACCCATTTGTGAGGTTGTAGCACATGGCTCAATTTATCTGCCAGGACACTGTCTTCCCCTGCTGGGTATATGACTCTCACTCAGTCAACCCACTGGAGATAGCATAGTTCCATATTATCATTGCTTCCCAACACAGGAATTATGACCCTGTTTCTTCATGCTTGTTTATGTAATACATTGCCACATGGCTGTCTGTTTGAATCATGATAATATTATTGGTCAGCTGATCTTTGAAAGTCTTCAAAACATTTGGCATTGTTCTTAATTTCAGGAAATGTATCCTGTGAAGTTTCTCGGGGGGGGGGGGGGGGGAGAGGGGAACAAACCCTGAGTGTGAAACTCATCTACATGGGCTCCCCAACCCAGTTTGGATGCATCTATCATCAGTACATTTTGGCACAGAGGAATTTGGAAGGGATTTCATTTTGCTAGATTGGAATAAACTGTCCACCAGGAAAGAGTCCTGGAGTGTAACAGGGGCAGATATGAAGCCTCTGAGAACTGCTCGAGTCTACTGCATGATCAAGGTCCATTGAGACTGTCTCATTTTGAGACATGCCAAGCTCCCCATATGAACAAGGAGATTGTACAGAGAGGCTTAGACAGGGGCGGGAGAGGGCAGTGCAGAGGCGGAGTTAGGGTGGACAGTGGGTAGTCCGCAGCCCCAGAGTACAGGGCCAACATGCACTGTTGAGGCTATGTGGCCCAATACTCTCAACATATTCCATTCTGATGTCTGATGACTCTTTTGAATGTCTTTCATGATAGAGATCAGCTTGGTGATTCTTTCTCATGGAAGAAAGGCTAGATTCATGTCTAACAGAGCCCCTATAAATTCCAGTTGAATGGATGGGCTTAAATTGGACTTGGGGAAATTTATAACAAATCATAATAACTCCAGTTCCCAGATGGTTAAGTGCATGGATTCTTGAGCTCCTTCCAGAGTTATGCTCTTTACCAGCCAGTAGTCTGGATAGGGAAATATGCACTCCCCATCTACATAGATAAGCTGTGACTAATGTTAGGCATTTTGTGAATGCACGAGGAGCTGCTGCAAGACCAAAGGGTAGTATACTGTACTGGTAATGGTGCTTCCCTATGTGAAATCTCAGATAATCCCTATGATTGAGATATATCTGAAAGTGGGAATATGCATCTTTTATGTCCAAAGAACATAGTTGATCCCCTTTTTGTGGGTGCCAGGAAAGGTGTTTGTTCAGAGCCCTTTAGACTTGATTAGGATCGAATCCCTGCATTTTCTCTGTGATCTTGAGATACTTGGAGTAGAATACCTTCCCTTCTTCCCCTGGTGGAATAGGTTTGAATGCCTTGACCTATAGAAAGGAAGCAAGCTCCTACACTAAGTTCAGTACTTTCTGATGCAGAGAACATAAATACAGTCTTGGAGGGTAATTTGTAGGCCATCCAATAGGTGTAATCTGTACCCTAACCAGATGATTTTTAGAATTCAGCTATTGGAGGTTATAAGGACCCAATTGTTCATGAAGAACCTTGGTCTCCCTCCCTCTGGAAGGTTGTCTGGCATGGATAGGTGGACCCTGGATATGTTTTTCTGGAGACAGTCAATACCCTACCCTGGTTTTGGCTGTGAAGTAGGTTGAGATTTCGGGATCCTCTGCTGACATGGACGAAATAGAGGACCTTGTCTTGTCTGAATGAAGCAGGAGGTAGAAACATACCTACACTTTTGAGGGTAATAGGACCTCCTACAGCCCCACTCTGGTACCTCCTTGAAAAAGAGGAGGTAGGGTCAGAAATGAACCTGGAGAGGGTCTTAAGGATGATATTGTGCTTCTCAATTAGGGTTGCAGCCTCCTTAACCAAAGAGATTCTCTCCATGGCACAGCACCTTAGCAAGTTTTTTCTGTACATCATATTGAAGACTAAGGCCCACAGCCATATGAGTCTCTGGGTGCCAATACTCACAGAGGAAGCCCTTGATGCCACATGAAAAATATCATAGGTCACTCGGACCAGGTATTTTCCACACTCTTTCCCTTTGCCCACTAGTGAAAGGAGTTACCTGGGCTTCTCTGGAGATAGATGGTCTGCAAACTGCTATACAGGACATGAGCATAGTGTTCTGAAAAAGCTTTCTCCCAAAAGACTTCAGAATCCAAGCCTCTCTCCCCAGGGATACTGAAGAGTGCATCTTGGAGCTCTTGGTCCTTTTGAGAGTGAATTTAATCGCCATGGAATAATATGATAGCTGTAGCATCTCAAATCCGGGAGCCTTCTCAACTTGATACATAGAGTTTACCTTCTTATTAATTGGTTATACAGAGAAGGGGGGTCTCTCACATCCTTGAGGATTCTGTGAATGGGCACTGTCACAGCTTCCTTAGGAGAAATGAGGACTTGGAGGATTTTTGATGCTTCAGCCCTGGGATCCTCCTCCATCTCTAACTTAAATGGAAAATATTTGGCCACATCCCTTCTAAAATCAATGAAAGACAGCTGCTTCTTCACGTTGGGGCCACCCCCCACCCCCACACCTGCTCCCTCTTGTGTTTTATTTCTATTTTAATATTTTTATATATTTTAGTATTCATGTCTCAGGTTTTCACCTTTTATTCTTGTTATTTTGTTTTGGACTGATACAATTTTAGAGCTCTTATTCGTCCCCCTTATGTTTTTATGTTCAACCCTTGGAATGTCCTTGTATTTTTCCCCATCCCTCCCCAGCCCCCCATTTGTTTTCCTTACTCTTTTCATGTACAGTAGTTTTTCTGTACTATCACAATGCATAGTAGTATTTTCTGTGGAGTATACAATCTTTATTAAGTGATGCGTGCCACTGCTATCTTAAGGACTATATGAGGTTTTTGCCATTTGTTCCTCCCATGATCTTTGTTGACCTAGGATATTGTTACACTGAATTTTTAGGCACTATTCATGAGATATAGTAACGGGTCTAGTTTTGTCTTACACAGCCCTCTTACAATTTCATGGACGAGCAGCAGGAACATTTGATGTTGTGTTTTAGAACACTGCCGTAGCTTGTCTCGGCTTTTATAATGATAGATATACATTATCCTTTTGCAGCTGACTGCTTCATTAGGATTTCACTGTGCTGGTGTTCAAATGCACCGGGCCTCTTTTATTTAATACAACAACCTTGTGTACGATCACTTGATGGAAAACTGGCAAGTGTCATTGATAATGCATTTTTATTTTTAAGATTCGCCGTGTTGCTACACGACTGCCTCACAGACCTCTGCCGCTCTTGCCCCAGCTCCCATAAACTTACATACAGTTTTTTCACGTCGTCTTCATACTTTATTTAGTGCATACCCTTATTTTATTTCGATCGCACAGATGATTATCAAATACACCATTTGAAAAGTGTATGCAAATTGCTCACCTTTGATCTTTTTGGTGCGGAATCACAGTATATTTTAGAGTGCTCTCTTTCACGGTCGTTTTAAAGTCCTTTGGAATACTGCTGCTCCGCTACGCCATTGTTATCACTTTTTGCTGGGTAAGTGTAATCGGTTTTTACAGTTTTTCTTCACCAGACTTCTCTCAGCCAAATTGTTGGTTCATGATATACATTAAGCCTGACATGTTGCCATTTGGCTTGAACGTGGCATTTTACCGATTTCATTTAGGGAACATGGTTACAGTTATATTGCTCGGACTCTTTCAATTGCAATTCTAGAGATCTGCACAATGAATGTTGATAAATGCAGTTTATACAGACTTTACTGTTTCACCTCCATATTGTTTTAAATAGATACAGTTCTCTATAGAAATTCACTAGGCTTTTGATAGTTTGCGCTCTTTCTGTCCTCCCGTTCTTTGGATGGTATTTGTTACCCATGCTCAGTATCCTTTGTGGAAGTGTAAGACTCACAATAGTATGACACTTTTTCCTTTTTCTTTAGACATTGTCTATTTAGGATCAATAAGGTTGAGATTTGAGTTAAACCAGCTTTAGTTTGATTCTTTGCTTTTACAGATGTACATTTTAAAACCAATACATTATTGGTGTGTCTTCACATCCCATTAAGATTTTACACAGTTTGCCACTGTAAGTACTAATTACAGTCTACATAGCATGATTCAGGCACCTAGCTTCTTCTCATCTCTTTCCATTGTCTCAAGGGTGGGATAGTATATGTTTCCTCGTGTGTTTTGCTTTTTGACATGATTTGTTTTTTATGCATATACCCCGCCTTACGTCTCAGTCTTTTACAACACTGTTCTTATATATTTGTATTTCTTACATTTGTTTTATGTGTTTATGTCTTGATTTATTTATTGAAAGTTTTGACTATGTTTTTACTGTTTTTAATATTTTTTGAAGACGTGTACCCCTAAAGAAGGTGTTTGCTGAAATGCGTAGGGGCTTTTCCTGTCAATAAAGCACCTGTGACATCCATACACAATTAGTTTTGTTGTGTCCTGCTGTTTCTTGCGAGTGTGCTTCACTCCCATTGTGTCTTTCTAATGCACCCCCAGTCTCCATGGGCCATGGGGACTGATACCACCAATATGGGTGTCAATGGACCAGGCTTACCCACACCAGAAATCTTTCTGTGCTGTTCTCCATGACCTTTGAGGCCTCTCTTTGTCATCTGCAAGCACAATTTACAAGAGGGTTCATGGTTGGGGTGCAAGCATTGCAGGCACCAGTTACAAATATCTATAATGGACACATCCTGTTGCATTTCAGACTTCTTGTAAACCTACTGGGTGGTTTGAGGGATGAATTGTCCAAAAAAATAGCCAAGGTGAAATCAAATGGCTTGATGTTTACAAAAAAAAAGAAAATCCAGCCAAGGAGCCTCAGACCTAAATACAGAAGCTTGACAAAAATAAGGAAACTTAAAAACATCTGAAAAACTTAACAAAGGAAGTTACAGGATAGAACCCCGGAAGTCAGCGGCAGAAGAAAAAGGAACAAAGGAAAAACATGTATTTAAACACGATGACGGTTTTTATCAACAGAGGAAATTGGAGTGATGTGTCCATTCGGCTCCATAGAAAAACAAAAATTGAGGTAATCCTGCATGGCAGCAGCAGGTGGGAAGCAGCACGTATGTGCAGTAATCCGCTTCTAAAAGTTTCTAGAATTTATGGGAGCAGGGGAAATGCTCCCTTGCTCAGGCTTCGTCGATGACATCACACATGTGACACTGATATCCTGCTTGTCTTCAGAGAAAAGAAATTCCCTAGAAAGTTAGTCATGCTCAAGATGTGCTTACAAACAACAAAATTATACAGTGCTTTATTAGCATGACTCTCACACTACAGAACAGAAGCGTGCTAAGGGAGCTAGAACTACTGCTTATTCACTGAGATAAACAGCCACACCACAGCTGCAGGTCAGTTACCCTCAATGCAGGCTAGAATAAAAGCAAGCACAAACTTCACCCAAACCTAAAAAGAAGAAAGTAAAAAGTCCAGCAGAATACACAGTGGGAGAATTATTTCTCATGTTATTTTTCTTTTTTGCAGCTGCTATACCTGCAGCCACTTACAGCTGCTAAGGTATGCAAAATGAGCACATACATTTGAAAATACTAAATTATGTGTACTTCCCTGCTGTAGAGGCGCAGCCCTGGAGAGACGTGGAGTTGCCCTCAGTCACATGATAGAGGAAATCCCTCAAGTTGTCACCATATGTGGACATGCTAGGGAGATAAAGTTCCTAAATGAAATAAATGACTGCTTCTTGGAGCAGCTGGTTCATGAACCGACAAGAGGGGAAGCCATATTGGACTTAGTCCTTAGTGGAACACCAGATCTGGCGCAAGAGATAAGGGTGTTAAGGCCACTTGGCAATAGTGATCATAGCATGATCGCGTTTGATTTAATTAGTGGAGGAGGGATAGTAAGGAAATCCACAGCACTACCTTTTAACTTTCAAAAGGGAGACTATGATAAAATGAGGAAAATAGTTAAGAAAAAACTAAAAGGAGCAGTTGCAAAGGTTAAAGGCTTACATCAAGCTTGGGTGGTGTTGAAAAATACTATCTTGGAAGCCCAGACCAGCTGTATTCCACGCTTTAAGAAAAGTGGAAGGAAGTCCAAAAAACTGCCAGCATGGTTTAAAGGTGAGGTCAGAGAGGCTGCTGTTGCCAAAAAAGCATCTTTCAGGAAATGGAAAAAAGAGCCAAACAACGAAATCTGGAAACAGCACATGCACTGGCAAGTTAAATGCAAGGCATTGATAAGGCAGGCAAAGGGAGAATTTGAGAAGAATCTTGCTGCGGAAGCAAAAACGCGTAATAAAGATTTTTTCAAGTACATTCATAGCAAAAAACCTGTGAGAGAGCCAGTTGGTCCATTAGATGATAGAGGGGTTAAAGGGGCACTAAGAGGCAACAAGGTGACAGCGGAGAGACTGAATGAATTCTTTGCTTCGGTCTTTACTGAGGAAGATGTAGGGATGTTACCCATGACTGAAGTGGTATTTAAAGGTGTGGAAGAATTGAAGGACATATCGATACATTGGGAAGATGTATTACAACTATTAGATAAATTGAAGAGTAGCAAATCACCTGGGCTGGATGATATACATCCAAGGGTGTTGAAAGAACTGAAATATGAGATTACAGACCTGCTATTAGCAATCTGTGAACTATCATTAAAATCATTTGTAATACCTGAAGATTGGAGGATGGCCAACGTAATGCCAATTTTTAAAAAGGGTTCCAGGGGTGATCCGGGAAACTACAGACCGGTGAGCCTGACATCAGTACCGGGAAAAATGGTAGAAACCATCATAAAGAACAAAATTGCTGAACATGTAGATGGTCATGACTTAATGGGAGACAGCCAACATGGCTTTAGAAAGGGAAGAACTTGTCTTACTAATCTGTTATGTTTTTTTGAAGGTGTGAATAAACAGGTAGACAAAGGTGAGTCGGTTGATATAGTGTATTTGGACTTTCAGAAAGCCTTTGGACAAAGTCCCTCATCAGAGACTTTTGGCAAAACTAAAGAGTCATGGGATAGGACTATTAGTTAAAAGATAGAAAGCAGAGGGTAGGGCTAAATGGCCAATTTTCCCAATGGAGAAAGGTGAATAGTGGTGTACCCCATGGATCTGTGCTGGGTCCGCTGCTTTTTGACATATTCATAAATGACCTGGAAAGGGGAATAACGAGTGAGGTTATCAAATTTGCAGATGACACAAAACTATTTAAAGTTGTTAAAACCCAAGAGGATTGTGGAAAATTGCAAGAGGATCTTGATAAATTGGAAGACTGGGCATCAAAATGGCAGATGAAATTTAATGTGGACAAGTGCAAAGTTATGCACCTAGGGAAGAACAACCCAAACTATGGTTACAAGATGCAAGGTTCCACATTAGGAACCACCACCCAGGAAAAAGATTTAGGCGTCATTGTGGATAACATGTTAAAACCCTTGGCCCAGTGTGCAGCAGCGGCCAAGAGAGCAAATAGAATTCTAGGTATCATAAGGAAAGGAATGGAAAATAAAACAAAGGATATTATAATGCCTCTATGTCGTTCCATGGTGAGACCGCACCTTGAATATTGTGTGCAATTCTGATCGCCGTATCTTAAAAAGGATATAGCGTTAGAAAAGGTTCAGAGAAGAGCCACCAAAATGGCAAAGGGGATGGAAGGATACCCCTATGAAGAAAGGCTAAAAAGGTTAGGGGTCTTTAACCTGGAAAAGAGACGGCTGAGGGGAGATATGATAGAAGTCTATAAATGAACAGAGTGGAACGGGTAAACGTAGATCGATTGTTTACGTTATCAGAATATAGAAAGACTAGGGGACATGCAATGAAGCTGCAGGGTAAAACTATTTAAGACTAATAAAAGAAAATATTTTTTCACTCAACGTGTAATCAAACTCTGGAATTTGTTACAAGAGCATGTGGTAAAGGCTGTTAGTGTAGCTGGGTTTAAAAAAGGTTTGGACAAGTTCATGGAGGAAAGGTCCATAAACCATTATTAAGAAGGGACCCAGGATATCAATGCTTGACCCAATACAAGCATTGTGGAACCTGTGTCTTTTGGGGAAACTGCTAGGTACATATGACCTAGATTGGCCACTGTTGGAAACAGGATACTGGGCTTGATGGACCTTGGTCTAACCCCGTATGGCATATCTTATGTTCTTCTGTTCTAATGTGGTGTGCAGTGAAAAGGGGTTTTCTTTAAAACACAGGCCAGGGAAACAGCAGTTCAGGGAAAACAAAAGCAATTTTTATTCTGTCCCTGCTTGTTAAACTTCCACAAAGAAAAACCCAGAACAGATAGCAGTTCAGGGAAAACAAAATCAGCTTTACTTCTTCTGTCCCAGCTTGTTAAATCGGCACAACCTGGGTCTCCCGGCCCTTCTTCTAGCCCCAGTTAAAGTTCCTACCTCAGAACTCCTTTCCACAGCTTGCCTTGGAAGGAATTCTGGCTCCATGGGCCTCTCTCCCTCCTGTAGCTTGCTGGGTTCTTAACCCCTCCCTGTGAGACACACCCTCTCAGTCCTGAACTCTGGGCAGCCGACTCTCTTAAAGGGGAGTGTTGATACTCCTTTTGTAGAGGGTTGGGTAACATTTGATAGACTCCATCACAAGGTACTAGAGCATTGCCTCTTAGGACTGTACAAGGGCTGTGCAAGTGGTGTGACCACACAGGTTGCAAATATATGAGAGAAAGGGCGCTGGTATCATCACTAGGCTTTCAGGAAGCTCAAAAGAGTGAGTTACTGCATGTAAATGGGGCGGAGAGGCACAGCAGATTCATTAGCTACACAGAGTGCATTTCTAGCTTGGTATGGGGTTCTGTTACCTCCACTACTGTGCTTTCACCCAGGTTTGCTGCTGGCCTGTTTGTTGTGTAACAGTGGCATGTGGCAGCAGCTGCAGAAAGATATTCAGTGTTGGTCTACCAGCCTTCATGCGCTGAGAAGATCTGTGGTGCCCAGCTCCACCCTTTGCATGGGTTTCCATAGTGACAGGAAGCCTGAGCTAGGGGGAGGGGCTGAACACAGCAGGGCCTTCCAGTGGTCGAGGGCTGCTAGGCTCCACGCTGAATGTTCCTTCTGTGGATGCTGCAGTGGGCTGCCAGTTTTATTCTACAGGAGAGCTGTATGGTAAGAGGATGGCGGGAGAAGAGTGGATCTGAGTGGTAGGGACGGGAGGGATCACCTTTCCCCTCCTCCAGGGTTGCCTATGGATGCCCACCCTTCCAATTCAGCCTTGCTTACAGTTATAATTTTTACTTGAAAATTGTAAGAGTATCATAACATTGCAATATTCATATGAGAAACATCATGTTTGAAAGTCATAAAACAGTTTTTTTGTGTGAAACCAGTAAAATCTCCAGCTCCTTGCAAAACTTACATTTCCAGGAACTGCAGATATGTGCAGTCAGTAATTGTGCCCTCAGATATAACCTGTCGGCCATAGAATTCCTCATAGATCTTGACAAGGTCTTTGACGGGCAGATACCTAGGAGGAAATGGCCATATAAATATGAATAACCCTGTTTGATGTATCCCCCTGTTTATTGTAAACTGATTTTACCCAGTGAAAAGTGGTATATAAGCACAGCTAAATAAATAAACAAATAAATGTGACAAACACTGTCATTTAACTTTTTTAGCAATCTGTTTACTTGCATAATGTTATTTTGCTTAATATTTTCGCAAAGAAAAACTATTGTAATAGTCTGGCATACAGACCCCTTGGATTTTACTGCTTACACAGCAAGGACATCCAGTGGTCGTATTAGTTTACTGCAATGTAACCTGTCTATGAACTAACAATTTTCCAGAACGGGGGGGGGGGGGGGAGGTTACCTCTACTCCAGTTGTATGAGGCTCGGAGAAGACTCCTCTGAGAGGGATAAAAGCTAGGTCACATATAAACCACACCTCAAGGATGTGAGGGGATCTGCCTGCAGGGAGACAGTGAACTGTGACTATACTCTAGCCCTCAGGCCATCTGGAAGAACCCTAGTGCCAGAAACTGCAAGTAGGAGTGGGGACTGGAAGGCGTGTCAGGTTCAAGCCACACTTGAATTCCATTGTTACTGTGTCTAATTGGCCAGCACCCCTACTAGCCCAGGAGAAGAACAGCCCTGCCTATGGAGGAGAGAAGGGGTTACGGAACCTGCAATAAGAGCCAGCCACTGAGGAGAAAAAAAGAGGAATGTAACTGCAGAAACATCCATCTGCCAGTGACCCAAGAGCCAGGAGCATTTGCAGAGCAGTCTCGGGGACCTGCCTCTACAGAAGCCACCAGTTCCAAGGTATACTATGCAGGAAGGGAGGCTCCCCAGAGGGTAACCAGAGAGAAAAGAGCAAAGAATTGAATTTTCTTAGAACAACTTCCAGCACCATAGAGATGATAATTAAATAAGGTTAACTGTTTTACCAGTGAAGTGAAGAGAGGAAAGGAGTTAAACCATTGTAATATAATTTCTGAGAAAAAGGAGAGGAATGCAACTTGCCTAAAATTTAGTAATGTTTCTACCATCAAAAGTTTTGTGGTGGTTAATTAGTGATCCTAAAGTACCTTAAGTAAAGCCTTTGGTTCAGAACACACATTCTGACCGGGATTCAGTTATTTCTGAGAAGAGAGGAGGAGTGTGTGGATAAGTGTCAAGTAGGGCAGGCCAGCCCACTAGGTGAACTAGGAGTCGCCTAGGGTGGCAGATCCTGGTGATCAGCACGGTGATCACTGCCTCTTTTAAGAGGGGGCTCAGCCCTAGACAGTCCCGTTGTGATGTCCCCACAGTGTGCTGCGTGGCCTCGCCATGCTACCCTCGATAGCCAGCCTTGCACCTGGGGTTGATGAGTGGCATGGTGATCACATATTTGAAGCGTGCTTCTGTGCACTTATGCCCTGCCACTCCTGCCCCCGCTGAAAGGAAGTTGGAGGGCGCAGGAACGGCAGGCAATGAGTGCATGCATGTGTTTTAAGGCCTGCTGCAGCTTCAAAGAGGTGATCATCGTGCCGTCCATCAAGCCCAAGTGAGAGGCTGGATGTCGGGGGTCACACGGCGAGGGCATGTGGTGGGGGCAGCACTTCAGGCCTGCTTAGGGCAGCAAGAACCCTTGAGCTGCCCCTGGTGTCAAGGCCTCCCAGTGTAAAATAGTCCCATTCAAAGAACCCAATAAATATTTTTCCAAGGGTAGAGGACTGAAAGACTGCCTTGCTCTTGGATGGCTGTGATCAGTCTGCCAAGAAGCAGGTGCAGACACTACACTAGAGCTACACACAGGTAGGGGGTTACATTGGTATGTCAAATGCTACAACAGGGAAAATGGAAAGTTCAGGCTGGTCATTATACAGGGTTGCCAAATCAGTCTCCCACATTCTACCACCATCACCATCATCTTACCGGCCTCCACTGTTTCCCTCTTCATCTCCTACACAGGTGTTCCCTGGATTGGGTAGTTCTGACAAGCAATGCCAGCATGAAGGGTTGGGGGGGGGGGCTCACTGCCTAGACCGCTAGAAGAAATCTGGTGTTGTGAGTTTGTGCAGGGCTTGTGAGTCAGCATGTGCTCATGGCTCCTGTGGCAGCACCTTTTCTTGCATGGGTGTCTTCTTCAAACGGGAAGGCTGTATATGAGGAGAAGAAGGGGTCCTCGTGGAGGCTGAGAGTGTGTGCTGGCTCAAAGCCCCCATGGGCACTCACAGTTTGCCCTCCTGGCTTTGAGGAATTCCCCTGCTTTAAGACAGATGAGCTGGGAAAAGTAGGGGAAAAGGAGATGGTAGGGTGGAAGTGGAGTTGGAAAGACTGGGGAGGGAGTGGAGGTATGGAAAGGGAGTGTTGCTGCTAGGGAGGCAAATGGTTGAAGGATTGGCAGCAATCATTTTGCTGGTTTAAAGGTCCTGCCTTTCTTACTTAAAACTAGCCAGGCCAAACAAATCCCTAGCATTTGGGAGTCAAACTGATATAGGATGGTGCATAGGCAATGATGTGATAGTAGAGTGAGCAGGATGGTCGACCAGGATGATGTGAGACAAATGGTGTCCAACACTTTTCACAATGAAACAAAATAGCACAATTGTTTCTAAATCTCCACTACTGCTGAAACACGGCTCCTGCAGCCAAGAAAACTCACTGCTGCTTCTTTTCGTCTTACTCAAGGAGTAACCTTGATTCCTTAATAGTCAAGTTTGTGGTTTCCTATAGAGCAACTAAAGAACTGCTCCATTAATAGAGGGGCTGGACAACCATATTCAGAGTAGATATTCATCTCAGGAAATCCTCTATTATACCAGCTGCTTAAACACAACCACTTAAAAACCAGCAACCCAGCCAAGGATTTGAATTTATGTATGCATGCATGTATATATTTATTTATTCACGTACATTTACTGCACAGTTGAAATTGCTCCTTGCAGGTGCACAATCAATAAAACAATTTACATAGATTCAAGCACAGTCATGGCCAATGCAATTCCAAACTCCTCACCCCTCCCCCTCCCCAAGAGCCTTTCTAAATAGAAAAGTCTTCAGTGTTTTATGAAACATTTTCAGATCATCAACAAGTCTTAACTCTCTTGGAAAAGGGTTGCAAAGAAGTGGTTCTTGTGCGGAAGAAGCTTTATTGTGATGCCAGGCCTGAGGCATAATCTTAGTTGAGGTTACTGACATCAGTCTGTCCTCCTGACATAATTCTGAGCTGAGATATTGCAGGGCCAAACCATGTAACACATTAAAAATGAGCAAAAGGACCTTAAATTCAGCCCTAAATTTTAAGGGAAGCCAATGAGGTTGACAATGCCCTTTTATAAATTTAGCTGCAGTGTTCTGGACCAGCTGGATCCACTTTCGTCGGCATTCTGTCCCTCGAATAGCGGAGCTGGACGTATGGCTCGGATATCCAATCCGCGCTCAACATCCAAAGCCAATTCTGTCGCCAACGCTCCCCGCACGTACAATGCATTTGTGTAGGGAGCGCTGGATGGGGTCGGGAGAGAGCAGTGCTGGGGCAGAGGGTGGGAGGTGCAGGGGAAGGACCAGCTGCTGGGACGTACAGAGGCAATTCCATTCATGCCTCTGTACATTCCCCAACTCTGAGTTAGATGCCCAGTTTATTCCACTCTGATGGTGGAATAAGTGCTGGGCACTTCACTGTTTGCGGGCTGCAGCCCCCAAACCCCATTGCGCCACAGTGGTACAGCACTTGCCACCCAATCCACACCTTGGGGGCCCCCGCTGAGGTTCAGACAGCGGTGTGCCAGGGCCACTCTCACTTTGGGCATTGCGCCGGTGCCATGGCGATAGGATACCACTGAACCGGCACACCAACTGGAGTATTGTGTGGGCTGGACAGGCAGCCTCCCAGACATCTCCCTCCACAGCACTGGGTGCAAACCTGGCTATCTAACTGCCCGATTCTGCATTTGCGGGTATGTACAGATCCCGTGGTTGTGGAATTGGGTCTAACTTGGCCCCATCCAAGTTGTGGACATTCAGACGGCCCAGGCGTGCAAACTATTGAATCGGTCTCCACGTGTTCCTTTGACAGCAACAAAGCATTGCAAAAGGTGTTTCTGTATATCTATTCAGCACATTACTTTGGAGTTTTATTGCTAACATAATTCTTTGTTGCAAACATTGCAGTCACCAAAATATCCACAAGTGCCTCCTAATAGTGCTGGTCTCCTGAGCAGCAGCTGCCAGACCCAATACCTTGGAGTTTGAAGGCTGCTTTCTGCTGCAGAACCACTTCCCTTCATGAGAACTATGGCTATAAACATCTACAACTGCGTCTACAGGTAATACTGTTATTAATACAATATTTTCCTTACCATTCTTTAGCGCGGTAATGAAAGTCAAGTTCAAACTGGCTTAGTACATCTCCTCCTACAAGTCAAGAAAAGGGTTCACCTTTTTTAGCGTTAGTAATTAGTAAATTACAAAACACTTGGGGTTGAGTCACTAAACTGAGATACAGATCATGCACACATGAAAAGGGCCATGGTAAGGAGACCACTGGCATACTAATAGGTTTACTTGCTGCATTCTCAGAGCCCCCATGCTAAGTGGCCCAAAGGGCATGGAGATTTCCTCCTACAGCCTCCAACATAGACAGGCAGTATTCAGTGTTATGGATAACTAACTAACTAACTCTAAAGAGCCCTCTGAAAGGCATTAAGGTGTTGCATTCAATGTGGCAATAGCACAGAAAGTATAGTGTGTTAGGTGCAACACCACTGCGTTAATTGTCAGGGGTATGAAAAGCATTTTCCCGACAGTTAATGCGCAGCCCAGTCCCTTAGCGCATGCCGCATTAGCGTGGGTGCACTAAACTCCACCTACTGAGGTGGTGTTAGGTGGTCCCAAGGTAATGCAGTTAGCGTACACTGTGAAGCCGGTGCTAAATGCACGGAGCGCACAATGCCCACTCTCTGCCCCTACCACCCTACTTGCGACCCTAACATGAGTTAAACAGCGCAGGTAGGAATTGTCCTGTGCTGTCACGACCCTGCACTAACTGGCAGTGTGCCGCAGTACGCATTGTCAGCTAACGCCCTTTGATAAAAGACCCCGTAAATGTCTAACATAACGTTTAAAGTTATATGTATTTTCAGTGTAATTCTGACTTTGAAAATCCATCTATAGCTTTGAACATTTAGGCTTCGTGTTTAAGGTTAGACCTGTTATTTATCCATGAGCAGTTTGACAGATAAGATACACATTCAGAAGCTGAACGTCTCTGCTGAACTGTTTTTTGCTGCCCTCACCCCCACCCAGACATATAAATACGGCCATTCTAAATATAAAACAGCCAGGTTTTTCTGTAGAATTGCCAGTGATTTTTTTTAAAAAGGCATGTATGTGTGACACTGCTGTCAACTCCCTAAATGCTTTTGAATATTAATCTCAGTCTAGTACCCAGTGCCCCCACGCTAACACATAAAAGACTGAGGATCTAGCCCCTTTTTTGCTCCACATCCACCCACAACACTTAAAAGATTAGGATCCTTGCTCTCTTGAACCAACCTGATACATTAGAGAAAAGAGCTTGGGGACCCTCCCAAAATTCAAAAGTATAATCAAGCACCAGATCTTCTCCCATATGCCAGAGTTGGCCCGTCCACTAGGCGGGCTAGCTTGACACCAGGACGGCTTTGTGCCCCTGCTTTGCTGCCTGTGGCCTGCCGCTTCTGACCCCTCCTCTGCTGCAGCTTCCTATCAGAGGGGAGTCTACAAATTGCTAACTGTGCACCATGCAATATCACTGCTGCTCAGTTACCTAATACAGCTACCTAATGCATATGACCTCAGCATTGAATATCTGGGGTTAAGGGTCGGCATCCTGCCCAGAGGAATATCAGGCCCTCTATCTTTATTGTGTTAGGTGGGGAGCTAAAGCCCTGATCTTGAATGCATTGGAGAGTTGTAGGCAGAGTCTCTATTTAAATGTGATGGGGATAGAGAACTTGGGTGTACTGGTGCCCCTGTCTTTAATGTGTCAAGGTAGATGGGATTCGGCAAGTTCATTTTTTCAGGGAGTGTTCTTAGTGGCCCTTTCTCTGACAAATTCCTGAGTTGCTTTAATGATTGAGTGTCTCTTGATATTAGACCAGTGGATTTATAAGACAGTGGGAGGGGCACCTATGTAGACACAAACCCATGACCCCACCCATTTGCAACAAAAGCTAGCAAAATCTTTCCAGATTTCCTGGAACCTTTAGCCAGCTGCACAGGAGCCTTCTAAACAAATAAGGAAGAGGGCCAGCGCAAGGAGATGAGACATCCTAGGCAAACCTCATCTCTTGCCCCTTTCCCCTCTGGTGAACATTGCCACTGTTGCCGCCCCTCTCCGGGATGGGTAGCAAGAGACAATGGCCGCAAACATCCCTACGGCGCTTCCCTTGAAACTTTGGCGGTGCAGGTCTTTTACTTCCTCCTCCTTGGACCTCGTGATGAAGACTTCCTGTTTGCAAACAGGAAGTTGGCATTGGGCGTCAGAAGCCATTGCTGCCACTGCAGGTTCCGAGAGGGGCATCAGTGGTGGCAATGTGTACCCCTGGAGGGCCAGTGCTCTAGGCGACCATCTACTTCACCTAATGGTAGTGCCGGCCTTGATGAGGGATAATACCCGGAGCTGAGTGAATGTAACAAAAGGCAATACTGGGATAACAGGAGAGAAGTTTCCAATTTAGCAGCATTTTAAAGTATTTACATGTACATTTCTAGTGTAATACTACCCAAATAATAAGCAGGTTTTGCTGCTATGTTTATCATATTGTGACTGTGCAAATAAATGTTTGCATATCCTGTCATTCCTTATTGCCCTGGGCAGTTGTTAAAGTCTTCACAGGCTCATTTGCTTACTGTTCTATTACCATCTCACTTTTGTCTTGAATTAACTCTCTCCTTCACTCTGGAATACATTGCCTACAGATTTGCATCAGGAAACTTCATTAAGGAAATATAAAATTGGATTACAGCAGTGGTTGCTTCAGCAAGCCTTTGAAGGGATCTTTGTGCCGGTGTTGTGGGCAGAGAGAATTTTTTTCCCCTTTGTAGTGTCCTTGTGGATCTCTGGGTCTGGCACTGCTTATAAGGATGATCATTGCTCTGCTATTCATTCCTCAGCCTTTTGTGTTGGTCCTATGTTTATTGTTGATGCGCTGGCTTTTTTTTTATGAGTATTGTAAGCCGCCATGCTGGCTATATGTAGACTGAAAGGCAGTATCTAAAATTTGTTCAAATAAATAAATAAATTTAGAAAAGTGGACTAACTACAATTCTTTATTCTTATTATGAATGTATGTCTCGTTAACCACAGTTTTTACTAGATGTGTGATCTATAAGTTGATATAAGTAAATAAATAGTGCTATTTTCCCTCCCTTGCTGAATGAAGGAGGGGTTAGGAAAAAATAGAAGATAAGCACAAAGAAATACTCCTTGAATACAATTAAAGAAAAAATATATATATATTTAAATTTTACCAAAATCGCCAGTACTATGAGCTTCTGAATAGATACCGTGAAAATCAACCTAGAAAAAATGCACAATTGGAAATGACTTACAATGATTGTAAAAATGGCTTAGGAAAATCCATAACTGTACACTGGCATTCCTGGATGTATCTGGCGACTGTTACCAGAACTCAAGCACGTGTTTACAGCATGTGATCGCATCACCTTGTGCTGCCTTCCCTGGAAGCTCATGTGACATGCAGGAAGGATTAGAAGCTTCTAGACTTTTTTCTCTTTATTTCCCATTATTGAAAATTATTAATCAATTATCAACAAAAGCCAGGTATAGATTCCGTACAACAATTCCTCCTGCTACCTTTTGGCTTACAGCAGCAGACTCTCCATCCTTCATTTTCCCCTACCTCCCAGAAAAACCTTCTACCCACCTACCCTTAACTATCTCAACCAATTTACAAGCAGGCCAACTCTCTATCTTAGATTCCAGTACTTATCATCTCTATCACACACAGACAATGACACCTCATCTGTAGTCTCTCCCAACCAATGGGCAAACTGCGCCCACACACTGAACATTTTCTAATCTGTCCCTTTTCAGGGCACTTAATTTAGACATCGGCACTTTTGTGTCTCAACCATTATTGATGGTTCTAATTGCTATTGGGGCTTTTACAAGTTTTTTTTTTATTCTAAGGCATTTGGATCAATCTAGACATGCATTACAATATTTCAGCACTCCCCAAATGCCTCACATCTCACAGGAGTACAATGGAAAAAATGTACACGTACCGCTGCCATGGTTCTCAGAAATCCCTGCTTTATGCCCAGGCTATGCCAGCTCACGTCCGCTACCATGTGGGAAGCAATTCCGAAGAGGAAGGCCACCAGCTTCTCGGTGTCCTGCATAGCAGTAACATTCAGCAGAAGTCAACAAACTATGCTAATGCAGGTAAACTGCTGGGCAATGGTCATTCCACACTACAGACATACCCTGCGTCTCTCTACTCTCAGAGTAGTCTAGTGGTTAGAGCATCCTGTTGATGTTCCTGTGATCTTGGGCAAGTCACCTCACCTTTCATTGCTTCAAGTACAAACTCTGGGAAATGTGTATCGCTAATGTCTGCGTTTTTGTTTAGTACAAGAAGAAATTAATTTATAGTTTTATTTCTCCAATGTTGTTGTACACTCCAAGTTTGGCTTTTGGGGTTCCCAGTTTAATTATCGTCTTCCTATTTCTAAATTGTGATCCCTTCTTCTATGTTTGGTGATGGTCTATGTTTTGCATGTGTAACCAAACTGCGGTATTCTGTTCATGTAGTTTCTATGTGACAGTCCCACTTGTTCTCTTTCCCCAGTAGGAGATGTATTGGTATTCTCGGAGATGTATTGGTATTAGTATTTGCAGTCTTGCCTTTTGATAGTCCTGGTAGTGCTGTTATGATATGGCGGGTTTGCTATGGGGTCTAAATGGGCAGGGTTTATAGTACTTCCTAATGTGCCTGGCAATTGGCACTGGAGTATAGTAATGTAGAAATCTGGTAATCTCTTTATCCTCACTGCCATGCAAATGGTATTCAGACACTCATTAAAAGGCATGTCTACTAAAAGTTAATGCACATTCAGAAACGTTAACATGCGCTAACTGCAGCAACACCCATTTATTTCTATTGGTGCACTGGCACTTAACGCACATTAATGTTTAATAAATATGCCCCTAAGTTATTGTTGGGACAAAAAAAAGAGGCTTGTGAAGAGCTCTTTTAAAAGCTGCCTAAAATTTTAGATGCATAAAATTGTGCATAAAATTTTAGATGGGCAACATATACATTTTAAAATAAAATAATTTTATGTAAATGAGGCCCAGTGGATATGCAAATGAGGCTCCACAATGAGTCTCCGCACATGGCCCTGCATCACCCTTCGGCCACCCCAGCTCACAGCGTTCTGCACTTTCTCCTGTCACTTCAATATGTATCTTTAACCTCTGGTAGAACTGTTCTCATTTGAAGGTTTGTTTTAAGAATTCCAGCTGATAACAATCCCATTATCCTTTCTGGTAGGGAAAGAGGCTATATAAGTGATTCAGTGGCCAAAGGCATTTCCTTGGTGCAGTTCTGCTTAAGTGATAACAAATTGTAATTAAACTGTGCAGAAGACTCTTTTTTGTTGTTTAAAGAAATACAAGTTAAGGAAGAAAGAAAAGATAAAAGGCCAAAACACAGTAAAGGATCTTCGTGATCCAATGCCCCCACCAAGCTATGCTGGCTCTCTTAGCCAGGAGCTATCCCCAAAATAACAGATCCACCAGAAAAGGGTATCTCATACACTCCCTGGAATCTAAAGTGGCTGAGCTACACTGCACCCAGATGCAGACCGGGCAGGAGCTATAGGCCTCTGCAGGCCTCTCTTGAAGAATTCACCGTCTGCCCTGAGACAGAGAAAATACTAAGGTCTCCTTCTAGTTGTGCTAGGTTTTATGCCGGTGATGTCATGGCATGGTTTTACTTTATTTTCTCTGTCTCCATCTGCTGGCAGGGGAAATAACCCACTTGTCTGGACTGGCCTAGCAGGAAGATCTGGAAACAGATACGTTTAAGTGTATTTAGTATTTGTTATGTTTTCAGGAATAAAAAGGCTATTATGGAGGGTTTAGGAGATGGGGCAAACCTTGTGCCCTTGTAAGAGTAAGGTATGTAATTTGGGCTTACAGATGAACATATCTTTATATCTGAAAATACACATTAAGTTGGTAGCAAGGGCAGCATTTTTCAAACTAAGGTTGTTGTGGAAATGGAAATGTTTAATCTCTTGGCAGAATATTATTTTGGTGGTTTAGGCATTGGTTGTTGCTCACCTAGATTATTGCAATACAACATCTCAGGGGCTGCAAAACAAGAGATGATGTAAAAGGTTGTGACCAGATTTCTTACTGGCCTGTATTTAGAGTTGCCAACTGGCCAGTTTTCAGCCGGCCTGGCTGGTTTTTCCATGGCCAGGCCGGCTGCCGGCGCAGAGGCAAAACCGGCTTTTCTCCCAACCCGCAAAAAAAACCACCTTCCCTGGGGCGGCCCACACACCGGAGGGCTTCAGAGGGAGCCGGGGAAGCCCGCGCGAGGCCCCGGCTCCCTCTGTACAGCCGCCAGCGTGAAGAGCCTTTTCCTTCATGCTGGCGGCTGTTCCTGTCCTTTAACCTTTCCCACCAATCGCGGCTTCACAGGAACAGCCGCCAGCGTGAAGGAAAAGGCTCTTCACGCTGGCGGCTGTGCAGAGGGAGCTGGGGCCTCGCGCGGGCTTCCCCTGCTCCCTCTAAAGCCTCAGACAGCCGCGGTTTGGGGGGGGGGGGGAGGCCAAGGACTGCATGGGCTGTGATGGGGGAGGGGACCTGGACTGGAAAAGGGCTAGGAGGGGGGAATTGGACTGGAAATGGGTTGTGATAGGGGGGGGACCTGGACCGGAAAAGGGCTATGGGGGGGGGGGGACTTGGACTGGAAAGAAATGGGCTGTGATGGGGGGGGCCTGGACTGTAAAAGGGCTATGGGGGGGGAGGGGACATGGACTGGAAATGGGTTTTGATGGGGAGGGGGACATGGACAGCAAAAGGGCTATGGGGGGGGGGAAATTGCACTGAAAATGGGATATGTTGGAGGGAGGGGGAACTTGGACTGGAAATAGGCTGTGATTAGGGGGACTTGGACTGGAAATGGGTTGTGAAGGGGGGGGGGACCTGGACTGCAAAAGGCGATGGGGGGGGCATTGGACTGGAAAGAAATGGGCGGTGAGGGGGAGGGGGACCTGGACTGTAAAAGGGCTATGTGGGGGGGGGACATGGACTGGAAATGGGTTTTGATGGGGAGGGGGACCTGGACTGGAAAAGGGCTGGGGGGGGGGGACATGGACTGGAAATGGGTTGTGATGGGGAGGGGGACCTGGACTGGAAAAGGGCTATGGGGGGGGGAACTTGGACTGGAAATGGGCTATGGTGGAGGGAGGGGGAACTTGGACTGGAAATAGGCTGTGATAAGGGGGGCTAGGACTGCAAATGGACTATGATGGTGGGGGGGGGTAGGACTGCAAATGGGCTGTGATGGTGCGGGGGGACTCGGACTGCAAATGGGATGTGATGGGGGGGGGCCTAGGACTGGAAATAGGCTGTGATGGGGGACTTGGACTGGAAATGGGCTGTGATTGGGGGGGGGGCTAGGACTGGAAATGGTCTGTGATGTGAGGGCTAGCACTGGAAATGGGCTGATGAAGAGCTGGAATAGGACTGGAAATGGGCTGATGTGGGGCATGGGAGAATGGGACTAGAAGGGAGTGGATGCTGGATGGGTCTAGAACTATAAGGGAACTGATTTTGGGGGAGGACTAGAATAGATGGGGAATGAGAATGGAGAGGGGAAAAAATATTTTGTGTGGAAGAAAAGTCTATGATGGGCTGGGTATTGGGAGAGTGAGGGGCTTGAGAATGGAAGGGTGAAATTTAAATGGATGATAAAGGAATAAGGAAAGAATTGGGGGAAAGAACAAAAGGGAAACAATCAGTATGTTAAAGCAGAAATAGAGAGAGAATGGAAAACATCTAAAAGAGAAGAAAGGACAAATGGATAGGTGAAACCAGAAGAAAGTGACTGGAGCAATTGCAACTGAAAAATAAAACACCCAAACAGAAGGTAGAAAAATACTTTTTATTTTGAATTTATTAGCTGGACTATGTCTGGTCTGGGAAGTGTGTATTGATAACATCTTTGCGTTTTTGTTTAGTGCAAGAGGAAATTACTTTATAGTTTTATTTCTCCAGTGTTGTACATTTCATGTTTGGATTTTGGGGTTCCCAGTTTAATTATTATCTGACCAAGGAAGTTAGCCTACACGTATCCTCGGTAATTTTTGTGGGTGGGGCTGGGGGCAGGGCAGGGGTGGGACTAGGGGTGGAGAATGGGTGGAGCATGGCGAGCCACAGGTGTCGGGTTTTTCTCGGTGAAAAAGTTGGTAACCCTACCTGTATTGTAGAGGCCATAATGCACCTACCTTAAGTGAGCCTGAGCCTGCATTGGCTGCTGCTACAGCAGTGTATTTTGTTTAACCTTGTGGCTTAATTTTGTAAAGCATGTGCAGGAATGGCTCTTGAATATCCGTCCTATCTGTTTTGGACTTCTACTCCAAGAGCATTTTGCTCCATTTCCCAGTCTTACGGGTATTTTTCTTCCACAAAAGAGGCCCAGTTACAGTGGTTTCTGTAAGAGGTTTGGAATGCCGTACCACAAGAAGTGAGAGATTTAGATTTTGAAAAATTCTTAAGCCTCATCTTTTTCTGGAGGCTGAGGGGTCCATGAGATTTTCTTTTGTGTTTGTATGTGCATCAAAATGCTTTTTCTATGTATTATTCTGTTTTCTTTTGTATTCCACCTAGAAAAGGCTTGTGCAAAAATGTGTTGAAATAAATAAATACAGAGAGAGTAAAAAGTAAATTTAAAAGAGGAGAAAGAAAGGCACAGGGACTCTGCAAATTGACTTTATTTCGAGTTGTGCACCTTTTGTCCAAGGGTTTCGTTTCCTTTCGATTCAGGAGGGGAAAGAGTTGTGTGGATGGAACATTATGTGGAGAGCACTGTTAGAACTATGCAGTGCTGATTTTTTGCTGGTTTGCAAACCTGGAACCATTTTTAATGTGCAGCACGTTAATATTTCATGACTTTGCCACCCTTCAAGGCTCTGGAGACAGAAGAAAGGTGCCACACAACTAAGGCACCAGGAGAACAGCAACCAGGAAGTGCCAGCATCTGGTCTGTGGGTATAATGGTAAAGAGATGGGATGACTGGAACTTTATTCCACCAACAGCAAGGAAGGAAACCTCTGCAAACAATGATGAGAATCAAAACAGATGAGAATGAAGGTCGACAAGGGCCGCAAATGGTCCTTCAATAAAGCATTCGTTTTGGACTATTTGCGCCCATTGTCTACCTCTATTCTCGTCAGTTTATTCCACCAGTCATCATAGGAAGGAAGCTGCTGCATGGACCATGCTGTGCAGGAAAAAAGGAGGAGTAGAGCAGACGGAAGGTAGGGACAGGGGGTCCGAGAGGCACTGGCAGAGAGAAGGTCAGCACAGTCAAACACACACTCCTTCCTGACCTGCTATCTTTAGTTTTCAACAACAAAAATCACCGCTGGGAATATTGCAGCACAGCAAAGGCTCCATACTGCTTTTTGATTGAATGTTTTCTCTATAGGATCTTTCACTACATGATGCTAGGGGTGGTTGAATGCTTGGGCAATGGATGTTCTGTTTCAAAACTGTGCACACACACTGACTATAAATCATTATGTATTCTGTTTGTCCTATTTTCACCCAAAATTTAAATCTAGCTATAAATCTCCATAATTCAATATAAGAAACTTTTGCTTGACTCTTAAGAAAAAAAAACAAAACAGAAAGCTCCCTAAAAAAACAATGATTGTAGCTTTTCGGCAGTGCTTACCTCCTCCCATGGCTGGGGATAATTCTTCCTGATGTAATTGATACTGGTGTTGAGAAAAGGTGCCCAGTGAGTGTCTTCAGACACATCATGGTAGATTCCTGGTGAAGAAATGGAAAATAAAAGTCATTAATTACAATGTATATTTTTTTATATGATGTGTAGCCCCTTATTCATTTGGAATGTGGTTACGTAAAATTTTCTGTTTGTTATTAGAGATTCTTGTCAAGTAATCAGAATGTGTTAATAAGAATAGGGACATGTTTATTTATATTCTCTTATATACTGTGCTATTCTGCATCAGTGTGGTTTACATTGAACAAACTGAAATTACATTGAACAGGGTATTATAACTTGGAGATAACTATTTTACAGGGAACATGGGCTATGGAGGGTTAAGTGGCTTGCCCAAGACCACAAGGAGCACCTGTGGAACTAGAAACCCCAGTCCTTCCGGCCCAAGGTTGCTGTCCTCTAGTGGGATTTGAACCCCCAACCTTCCGGCCTGAAGTACCTTGCCCCAACCACTAGGCCACTCCTCCACATGTATACAGATTCCTATATTAGCATTGGGTACACTGAAATGGTGAATTGAACGGCTTTGGGAACTGGTAGACTGTGAATTGTGGAAAGCAAAGGGACTGATCAGCTAAAGGTAAGGGATTAGTGCACTTTTTAGGGAGAACAATGGAAAGGAAAGTAGAAAAACAACATGAAACATCAGGGGTACAAATGCTCATAGTCTATCCGATGAACTCATAAACATAAAAGGCACCATGCTGAAAGAAGATTTTCATGTGATTGCAGTTACTTAATAATGGTTCAGTGACAATCAGGATAGGGAGGTGACCAATTTAACTTTGGGGGGTCATAATATCTAAGCTTTATAAACACTGGGAGGGCGCTGTATTCTCAAACGATGTATCCACACCGGTTCTTTGTAATTTAGAGGGTTGTCAAGATACCCTCCCTAACAATTCCTTTGATCTATTAATGATTCGCCATTATAAGCCTTTTAAATTTCAGGTTCATTTCTATAAAGTTCTCTGAATATTCTGCTTAAGGTGTTCTTTGGTAAGAATGCTCCTAATTGTGATATTTCCACTGTTCACCCTAAATCTATCTATCTATCTATTTATTTATTTAACAAGCTTTTATATACTGCCCCTTCCTGAGATCAAACATCACAGCAACTTTTACATTAAACATGAAACATCACAGCAACTTTTACATTAAACTTTGAAACTATGTACATTTAACTTGTTACTACTATATACAATAATCTTTTTATATCTATGTACAATAGTCTGTGTGTGGTATGGTTGTATACATTGGTATCATGAGGTGTGTTGTGTAATTATGTTACGAATTTTGCATTGCCACTTGGTTATTTTTATAATGTTTTAGATGTCTTGGGATTTATTGATACTATTTGGATCACCAAAATAATCAATGAAATGTTTTAAGTCCTTATAGAATTGCAGAAGGTCCTTTGTTGCTCTTAAGTCATTGGGAAGTGAGTTCCACAATATTGGAGCAATGTAAGAGAAGGCTTGGGAACTAGTACATTGCTTTGTGTTGTGGATATGGGAGGGGATTTTGTAGGTGTTTTCGGAACAGTTTCTTCGTTCCTTTGAAGAGTTAGGTGTTGTGAGGAGGGCTGATAGTGGTGTTGTGGCAGTGTTATTATGGTGCTTAAATATGATCATTAGGTATTTATATTTTATTCTAGAGGTGATTGGTAACCAATGGAGGTCGTAGAGTATGGGGGTGATGTGTTCAACTCGCCTTGTTTTTGTTGCTATGCATGCAGGAAGGTTTTGTGCTAGTTGGAGCTGGTGTGTAGTTTTTTTGGGAAGTCCTTGTAAGATACTATTATAGTAATCTATGTGTGGTGTTATTAGAGATTGTAGGACTGTTCTGAAATCATTATCTTCTAAGAATGGTCTGAGCCGTTAGATAGTTCTTAATTTGAAGTATATACTTTTTGCAACTGCTTTTATGTGTTGGGTCATGCGTAGAGTTTTATCTAGAACTATGCCTAAGTCTTGTCATCTGAGCTTCTAAAGAAAGCTTAGGTTTGATCTCCTCTAGTACCGACTGGTTTGTTCTTCGGGCAGTCCATGGTATACACAGTATTCGCCGCCAGCACCATAATTCAAAGGCATCAATTTTCTTCCTGTCTGTCTTTTTCACTGTCCAGCTTTCACATCCATATGATGTTATTGAAAATACCATGGCTTGAACAAGTCGAATCTTTGTATGGAGAGAGACATCTCTGCTCTTGAGAATCTTATCTAGGTCTTTCATAGCCATTCTGCCAAGAGCAATGCGTCGTCTGATTTCTTGACTGCTTGTTGCTTCTTTATTGATAGTTGATCCAAGTAGGTTAAAGTTGTTCACGATTTCAATTTCTTCTCCTTCAACGATGAACCTGTTGATTATGCCAGTTGTCATGATCTTTGTCTTCTTTACATTAAGGTGCAGGCCCATTTTAAGACTATGTTCTTTGATTGTGAGAAGCAAATGTTTCAGATCATCTTCACTTTCAGCCAGTAATGTGGTATCATCAGCATAGCGAAGGTTGTTGATGAGTCTTCCACCAATCTTCACACCTCTGTTGTCTTCATACAGTCCTGCTTCTCTGATGATTTGTTCTGCATATAAATTAAACAGGTAGGGGGAAAGTATGCAGCCTTGTCTTACACCTTTGCTTATTTTAAACCATTCTGTTTCTCCTTGTTCCGTTCGAACTGTTGCTTCTTGATCAATGTACAGATTGCGCAAGAGAACGATCAGGTGTTCTGGTATACCCATGCTTCTTAACGTGGCCCAGAGTTTCTCATGGTTTACCAGTCAAAAGCCTTGCTATAGTCGATAAAGCACAAATAGACATCCTTTTGGTATTCTTTAGTCTTTTCAAGGATCCATCTCACATCCGCAATGATGTCTCTCGTTCCTCGTCCTTTCCTGAAACCTGCTTGCACTTCAGGTAGTTCTTGTTCTAGGTATGGCTGTAGTCTCTTTTGAATAATCTTCAGTAGAATCTTGCTGGCATGTGGGATCAGAGCGATTGTGCGATAATTTCCACAGTCAGTTGGATCACCTTTCTTTAGTATTGGTATAAACACAGATCTTTTCCAGTCAGTTGGCCATGATGTTGTCTTCCATATTTCTTGGCAGAGCCTTGTAAGTACGGTAACAGCTGCATCAGATTGCTGCAATACTTCTATGGGAATGCCATCAATGCCTGGTGCTTTGTTCTTTGATAAGGCTTTCAATGCTGCTTCAACTTCTTCTTTCATCACCAATGGTTCCTGATCATAAGGTATAGGTTGAAACGGCTGTTGGTCCACTTGATCTTTATCATATAAAAACTCTGTATATTCCTTCCACCTTTTCTTGATCTTCTCAGCATCATTCAACATAGAACCTTGAGCATCTTGTAACATTCCAATTCGAGGCTGGAACTTTTTCTTTAGCTCTCGCAGCTTTAGGAAAGCCGATCTTGTTCTTCCTCTAATAGTTTCTGCTTCTATTTCCTTGCAAGTGTCATTGTAGTACTTTTCCTTGTCCTGTCTTGCTGCACGTTGGAAATCTCTGTTGAGTTCTGAGATTGTCTTTCTTTCTCCTTTGACTTTCATACTTCGGACACATCATGCGAAGAGAGAGATCATTAGAGAAAGACATCATGCTTGGCAAGATAGAAGGTCAACGCAAAAGAGGAAGGCCAGCAATGAGATGGATCGCTACGATAACAGCAGCTACGGGTACCAGTCTGTCAACAATGAGCTGCCTGACTGAAGACCGAACACAATTTAGGATAGCTATCCAGAGGGTCGCCATGAGTTGACTCCGACTCGACGGCACTTAACAACAACAACATGCCTAAGTATTTTATTTCTTCCTTGACTTCCAGTTCTGTCTATGAGTATTTTATTGGGGGGGGGGGTGAAGTTTGGGTTTCTTGAGATAAAGAGGAGTTTGTTTTTTTTTAGATTGATTTTGAGGTTGTGAGTGTCAAGCCATTTTGTAATTTCGGTCATGCATGCTGTTATTTGGGAGAGATCCAGGTCTGAAGTGTTTATCGGATGGTACATCATTATGTCATCCGCATAGAGATGATAGTTAATATTGTGTGGATTGAAAATGTTGCAGATTGGCTGAATGTAAATATTGAACAATAGTGCGGATAATGATGAGCCTTGGGGGATTCCCTGTTTCTGTGAGAAGACTGAGGATGAGTTCTGGCCTATTTTTAACTGCTGTGTTCTGTTTGTAAGATAAGATGTAAACCATTGTATGACTGTTCCTTGCAGTCCAATTTGTTTTAGCCTGTCTATTAGGAAGATGTGATTTATTCTGTCAAATGCTGCTGCTATGTTGATAAAAATTAGTATAAAAGCCCGTTTACTAGAGTCTAGGCCACGTATCAGTTTGTCTAGCAATGTTAGCATAAGGGTCGCAACACTATGTTGCGGTCTAAATCCGTGTTGATTCTCATCCAGTGGTACATTTAGTTCAATGAAATCTTGAAGTTGCAATTGTACAACTTTTTCTGTCACCTTCGTTAGGAATGGTAAGCTTGATATTGGTCGATAAGAATTGGGTAGATTTTTGTCAGAGGATGAAGCTTTTAGTATGGGACAGATTGTAGCCTGTCTTAATGCAGATGGCATGTATCCTTGTATCTAAATGGGAATGATAGATCCAGCTATTAATACCTTTAAAGATGTGGCGTTATGAGATTTGACTCAAATAGAAGCAAAATACTCATTCTGCACCTGGTATAATCTTTTCTATGCGAACAGGCTCTGGACCAATTAAAAATGAATACCGAGGAAAGGAAAGAGCAATTGTACTGCAAGTCTGGCAAAGTTATTTGGTAGATGCCAATAGTTGTCTGACTAACTTCTGTTGTAAACTATCATCTGATCCTACAATGAACCTTCAGAAAGTAATTTTAGATCTAGCAGGGGAAGAACGCTCTATGGGCTTCCTTATTGAAAAGGAATCAAGTTTCTGATTGGGGAATACCTGTGTATTTCTATTATATATTTCCTTCCTAAAATGCATAAAAATATACCGTAGCCCCCAGTAAGACCATCATTTCTACAAGAGGTTGAGATGATGGTCTTACGGCTTGAAGTAAAAAAAAGATAAAGGCATTTATACAGGATATAATGTATTTGCTGATGATTTTTTCTCTTTTTTTAAATTTATTTATAAGATGTGCTCTCATTGGATCCTTTGCTGAGAATGATTTATGCTTGTGATGGTATACAAGGAGTGAAAGTTGGGTCATGTATATTCAAGGTTTCTGCTTTTGCGGATGATTTATTAGTCATGTTGTTAAATCCTTGTGAATCTTTAACAAGACTTCTAGATATGATTAGACGATTTGGAGAAATTGCTGGTTTCAGATTGAATATGACTAAATCAGAAGCATTGGATGTTAATGGGGGGTTACAGGAAAAATGGGGTGATGAGTTTCCATTAAGATGGGCTAATAATAAATTTAAATATTTAGGAATTTGGTTGCCTAAAAATCCAAACCATTTGTATAGGCAGAATGTTAGGCCGTTGATGCGAGATATACAAAATAAATTGCAGGTTTGGACTCCTTTGCCTCTTTCATTAGGTGGTAGGATAGCTGCATATAAAATGATGATTTTTCCAAAAATTTTGTATATTTTACAAATAATTCCATTGCGACTATTAAAGCAAGATGTGCAGAAATTAGAGAGATTACTGCAGGGATTTTTTTGGAGAGGGAAACATCCCAGATTTAGAATTGATCGTTTATATGGTTCATGGCAACAAGGTGGTATGGGGTTGCCTTGTTTAGAAATATATAATATGGGTTGTTTACTTCGTCATGTACGTGATTGGATAGGTGGTACTTCAGTTTACACTCCTTATGATCTTGAATCAGCATTAGTTGCTCCTTATTCCCTTCGGTCAGTGTTACATGTATCAAGAGCGAAGTTGCCTAAAGTATTTAAAAATAATATATTATTTCAGGGGGTTCGATGGAGTTGGCAGAAGCTTTGTGAAAAATTGGGTGTTCCAAGTGAAATTTCAGGTTATTTGCCTCTACAGGGAAATATAGACTTTCAACAAAGTATAAAGTCAATTTTATTTAAAGGATGGGAGAAAAAAGGTCTTCAGTTGTTGTATCAAGTAATTAACGAAGAAGGTGTACTTAAATCATTTATTGATTTAAAAAGATGTTATGGATTGTCTCAGGGGCATTTTTATGCATATTTACATTTAAAATATTATTTGATTTCAATAGCAGATAGGAGAACTTGTTTGAGATCAGAAAATTTTAAGAAATTAGAAGAGTGGTTTGCGTTTAAGGACAAAGAGAGGATAACTGTAGCAGAATATAATAAGGCTTTATTTAATTTAGTTCATGTTAAGAATTTTGATCATTTGAGTTTGCAATGGGGGGAAGAATTAGGAATTAATCTTGAAAGGTTTGCCTGGGAAAAGGCTATTGGGCGTATCCCTAGACAAATAGTGGGGGCAAAATTACGTGAAATGCAATTTAAAATAATAGTACGTGCTTACATATCACCATATAGAGCATGGAGGGGGGGCTTTGCACAATGTAGTGAATGCCCAAGGTGTAGAATGGAAAAGGCACATTTGGGGCATATGTTCTGGACTTGTATATGTGTGAAGAAATTTTGGAATAAAATTCAAAATTATTTAAGTGGTATATTGAGGCAAGCTTTAATTTTGACTCCAGGGTTTGCTATACTTGATGTTCCTGATTCTATGGGACTTTCCTTATCAGGGAATAGACTCTTGGTAAGAAAATGTTGTCTGCTTGCTAAACACTGTATACTTCGGAATTGGAGAGATCCTAAAGGTCCAGAATATTGGGAGTGGAGAAACGTATTGCACCAATTGATATTATGGGAAGGATTATCTACTAGGAAACATGTGCGTAGAAGAACTTATTTTTTAAAAGTTTGGTCTCCTTATCTTGATGGGGTTTCAGCAAGGGCTAGGAATGATATTTTAACAATTTAAATTGGCTTAGTTAGGATAAAATAAGGGGAGGGGTGAGAAATGAAAATAGATTAGTGGGGAGGATGTGGATTGAAAGGGGAAAGTACAAAAGGGTGAAGGTGAAAGGGAAAATTAAAATGTATTAATTATATCCTTTTGTGGATTATTACTGAGTGGGGGAGGGGGATAAAGGTATGGACTGGGAGGGAGTATGGGATGGTGGTGATGGATAATGGGGGGGAGGGAGTGGGGAATTAAAAAGTAAAATATATATATATATTCCCCGTTGTGGGAATGAATATGGTTGTTTAACATTGTTTAATATGTATGTTGTTTAAATTGTTTCGATATATATGCTACTTATATTGTTTCAAAATGTATGTTGTCTACAATATGTTAACTGCTTACAATGAATAAAAAGATTAAATACTAAAAGTAAAAAAAAAAAAATAAATAAATAAAAAAAAATAATAATTTAAAGACATGGAAAAAGGTGACCTTTATGCTATCCTTTGATGTTACAGCCTTATCTACACGTGTACCTCAACAGGGGCTCTTGAACTCTACTGAATATAGTTGGACGGAGGAGAATTCCTACTGTATTCTTGTTGAGTCTGGCAGAGATAGTCCTGACCAAAAATAATTTTTGGTTTGAAACAACTTTCAATGCACAAATTTGTGGCATGGCCAAGGTGTCATATTAGCTCTATCAGGGGTGACTTTATACGTAACCCATTTTGTACAGACTTATTTATACAATTCAAACCAATTCGATTATGGGGATGCTTTTCAGATGATATTCTGCTGTTCTGATGTTCTGGATGGTTACTGAATCTGATTTAGTGCTCTTTGCAGAATGGTTGAACTCATTAGATAATCATCTACTATGAAATATGATTCATATGAAATGGAATTTTTGAAGGTCCTCATTAAGAAGGGTCAGGATTTTTTTTCAAACTAGTCTGTATCAAAAATCCAGGGAACATAACACTTATTTGCAGTTCTGTAGTTGTCATCCTCAAAAATTAAAAGAAAGTCTTTCGATACGTCAGTTTTTAAGATTATGACGTATATGTTCCACTAAAGATTTTTTGATGCAGGCCTGGAAATTAGAGGATATATTTAAAAGTAAGGGTGCCATTCAGTGAGCATTATAAATGGGCTAGATATGCCAAAAGAAATTTATTACTAACATATAAGATGACTGAGAAACCAGATCATACTGTATGTACTTTATCATAGTCATGCTGCCCAGAAAAATTACTAAAATGATAATCTCATTGGCATATCCTCTCATTGCATGAGGAATTTAAAGAGCCTCCAATACTTGCTTTTCTGAGAAGAAAAAATATAGGCAAAAATGTTACTAACTTTATTCAACAGCAGGAAAACGAGTCTGATTTAAAGGACATTGTTACTGGTGCAATTATACTATTCAGGGTACTACTTGGTAATACCTTACTTAGGGCTTTCTTTTTCAAGCTACTATTATTATTACTAGAGGGTTTTTCTTATTGTGAATCCATGTATGTAATCTATATAAAAGTGTGCCCATGCTCTCTTACAGTATATATGTAGGAAGAACAAAGCACAAAATCAGATTGCACCTTAATGTACATAAAAGCAGGACCCAGTTTCTCAGCACCTTTGGCAAATCATTGGTTTACTTTTGGCTCTATAATTACAGACTTACGATGTTGAAATATTGAAAGAATAAAATAGAACAGATGGGGAGGGAAATCTTGGCAACCTCTTAAATTACAAAGAATAGACATAGATACATCATTTGGGAATGAGAGCTCCAGGAGAAACATAGAAACATGATAGCAAAGATCATACAACCTATCCAGTCTGCCCTTCCGTAACAACTACTAGAGCCCCCTATTTTTTTTTCCATTAGAGATCTCCTATGTTTGTCACATGCTTTCTTGAATTCAGATACAGTCGTCATCTCTATCATCTCATCGACTATTCAACACATCTACCACTCTTTCTATAAAGAATATTTCCTCAAATTACTCCTGAGTCAATCCCCTTTCACCTTTATCCTATGCCCCCTCGTTGTACTGCAGAGCTTTCTTTGAATTAAAAGAGGCTGTCCTGCTGTGCATTTATGCCACAGAGTTATTTAAACATCTTTATCATGTCTCCCCTCTCCTGCCTTTCTTTCAAAGCATGCATACTGAGATCTTTAAGTCTGTCCTGAATGCCTTATGACAAAGCCCACTGACCATTTTGGTAGCCACCCTCTGCACCGACTCCATCCTGTTTATATCCTTTTGAATGTGTGGTCTCCAGAACTGTACACAATACTCCAAATGAGGTCTCACTAAAGACTTATACAGAGGCACTATCACCTTTTTCCTGCTGGCCATTTCTCTTCCTATGCACTCAAACATCTTTCTGGCTTTTGCCATCATCTTTTCTACATGCTTAGCCACCTTAAGATCATCAGAAACAGTCATGCTCAGGTCCCACTCTTCTTTTGTAGACAGAAGTACTTCACCCCATACTATATCGCTTTCTTAGATTTTTGCAGCCCAAATGCATGACCCTACATTTTTTAGTGTTACAGTAAATCTCAGCTGCCAAATTCTAAATCTAAACCATTCTTAAGCTTCGCTAGATCCCACCTTATCTTATCTACTTCTTCCTGGGAGTCTACTGTATCGCAAATTTTGGTATCATCTGCAAATAGGAAAACCTTACCCATCAGCCCTTCCTCAATTACTAACAAAAAATGTTAAAAAGAATCCTTGCACACACCATTGGTAACATCCTTTTACCTGTCCCTTTGTTGCCTCCCACTCAACCAATTTCTAATCCTATCAGTCACTTTAGGGTTCATCCCTAGGGCACTCAATTTATTTATATGGCGCCTATGTAGAACAGTATCAAAGGTATTACTGAAATGTAAGTACACGTGTAGGGCTCTCTCTCAATCTAACTCTCTGGTTGCCAATCAAAGAAATTAATTAGATTTGTATGACAAGACCTGCCTCTAGTAAAACCATACTGTCTCAGATCCTGCAATCCACTGGACTCCAAAAACCTCACTATCCTCTATTTTAGCAGCATTCCAATTAATTTACTCACCACAGAGGTCAGACTAACTGGCCTGTTCTCCCAGGACAGGCAGGATGAGTCAGCCACAAGTGGTGACGTCATCCGACGGAGCCAAAGACGGAAGTACTCTCATTAGCCCAGAAGGCTTTAGCCCTCTGGGCGTGACCACTAGCCCTGCCCTCGAGACCCGCCCCTAGCTGGCCAGATTTCTGTCTTCCGCTTGCCAGCAAGACGTGTTTCCTTACTCTCAAGACCAACAGCAACTTAAACTTACTTTGATGAAGAAACCTGGCTTCAAAAAATGTTCAGGGTGCTCCAGGAAGATGGCCAACGCAGATTCTCATCAGCTGTGCGTACGATGCCCGGGTAAGGAGCACCCCGTTGAGGATTGCCTCTCTTGCATCCGTATGTCCCCCCGGGCTCTCAAGTCACGTAAGCATGCTCTCTTTGACTCCGCGGCTGCCGAGTCTACCACCACTGCATCCAGAATTGCTCCAGGAACTGCCGCCGATCACACTCCGGCCAGGGACATGCCTTCCCAAGCCTCTGTTCCCCGCTGCGATGTTGAGACTCCCTCCACCTCATGTCTTCCTATGGAGGCTGCCATGTCTGCCCGACAAGACTCCGCCCTACTTCCTGCTCCTCTTCCGGGTCCCAGCCACCTGACCTCTGATCCTGAGCCTATCAGCGCTGCCTTCTCACTATGCAGACCTTCCGATGCGCAGAGGAGCACAGAGGGACGGCGCAGATCTTCTCAGCGCAGGCTAAGCCTGCACCGACACCACCGGAGCCACCACAGATCCTAGAGCAGACAACGGAGCCGGCATCGATCTTCCCGCAGCAGGAGCCGGCGCCGCAGCGCCAGTCACTCCCCTGCTCACCACCGGCATGGCATGCAGCGCAGAAAGCAGCAACGGAGCAGGAGCAGACACAGTGACAGCCGGAGTTCATCACGGCACAGATCTCAGCGCCGTAGGAGCAGCCGCAGCCGCAGCAGGGACAGTGGGTCGAGCCGGGGGAGTCGCTATGCTCAGCGCAGACAAGCGCACCAGTCTTCTCCCTCTCCTGCGTCAAGCCACAAGGATGGTGAGTCCTCTCCTTCCTCTCAATCCGCTTTGGCCTGCTCTATATCTTCGGACGACGGTGAGGAACTGTTGCACAACCCCCCTGATCCTACAGCACCAGCTGCTCCACTGCAGCAGGCCCCTGAGACACTTCAGCTGTTCACAGACATGTTCCAGCAGTGGGCCTCCTCTCTAGCCAGCCTGGCCTCTAAACAGTGGTTGATGCCACCCCCTCAGCCCGCGCCTTCTGTGGCTGCTACCATTCCTCAGCCCGCGCACTCTGTGCCTGCTACCACCGAGCCGCTTCTTGCAGCCATCCCATCACCTCCATGGGCAGACCCCGCCGATCCTCCCTCTCAAGCCGGGCCCACGCCCACCAGAGACTCCATCTCCACTGCCTCTGACTACCCCTCAACCTCTGACAACTCTCCCAGTTCTACAGAGGATTTGTCCTACTACAAATTCATCTGCAAGGTTATTTCCTCGCTATCCATCGCATGTCTGGATGCCCCGGACCAACGCGATGAAGTACAGGGCGCCCTCAAGTTTGTCGACGCCCCCATGGCTATCACCGCTTTTCCGGTTCATCAGCTCCTTCAGGACAACCTTGTCAAAATGTGGCAGACCCCCGCTTCCAACCAGGCCTGCCCTCGTAAATTGGATCTCAAGTATGCCATTCAACCCTTGCCTGGATTTGACAAGACGCAGCTACCACATCAATCTATTGTTGTTGAGTCTGCTCTCAAACATTCAAAGTCTTCCCGCGTCTCTGCTAATGCACCCCTGGGAAAGAACAACAAACTTCTGGACGATATGGCGAAACGGTTCTACCAATGAGCCATGTTAGGCGCAAGAATAGCAGCACATCAGTTTCAGCATGCTATCTACCAAGACCTGCTAGTCACCAACATTAAAACCGCCGTCGCACAGCTCATCGAGCCCCCACCAGCTCTCATCTCAGCCCTGGCAGATCTCGAGGAGGCCAATAAACATCAAGGCCGGGCGGCCCACGATGCTTTCGAGACAGCTGCCAGAACTGCGGGCTCGGCCATCTCCGCGCATCGCCTATCCTGGCTCAGAGCTTCAGGGTTGCGATCTGACTCTCACGACAAACTTGCAGATGCCTCCTGCGCTGGCGACTCGCTCTTCGGTGATAAAGTAAAAGACACGGTGAACGACATGCGAGAGCGCTGTACCACTCTCCAAACCCTTGAAGAGAGCTCTGGTCGTCCTCGCTCTTACCGCAAAGGCACTTCGCACAACTCTTCATCCTACAAGCGTTACAACTCATACCGCAAATGGCAACAACCGCGGTACAAACAGCAGTCTTACCAGCAGCCCTACCAGCAGAAACCGAGACAGCGAGAACGCGCTCAGAAGAAGGCCACGCCCGGCCCAGCTAAAAACAACCCCAGTTTTTGACTCTCCGCCCTGCCTGCACCTACCGACTGGGGGCCGCTTGTCCGCATTCCGGCGTTCATGGGAGACCATAACGACGGACAGGTGGGTGCTCAACATTCTCAAGCAGGGCTACAAAATAAAATTTGCCTCATCTCCACCCCGGCGCTCCCTACCAGCGAGCAACACCCCCTCCCAGCATCTTGCGGCTTTGACCTCAGAAACTGCATCGCTCCTGCTGTCCAGAGCCATCGAGCCTGTTCCTCCCAGCGACATCAACAAGGGGTTCTACTCCAGGTATTTCCTCGTTCCCAAGAAGTCGGGGGGCGTTCGACTCATTCTCGACCTGCAGAAACTCAACAGATGTATCGTCAAGGAGAAATTCCGGATGCACTCCCTGTCATCCATCCTCCCTCTCATCCAGACAAAAGAGTGGTTAGCCTCTCTGGACCTCCAGGATGCCTACACCCATGTTCCCATGCACCCTCACCACAGAAAATTTCTGCGCTTCAAGATAGCGGGCAACCACTACCAGTACAAGGTCCTCCCCTTCGGGCTATCCCCTGCACCCCGGGTATTTACCAAATGTGTGGCAGTGGCGGCAGCGCACCTTCGCAAACTCGGGATAGTCGTTTTCCCCTATCTGGACGATTGGCTATTCACCACATCGTCTCCTGCGGACCTCAAGAGCGCAGTCAAGAGGGCGGTGGTGCTTCTGAACTCTTTGGGCTTCCTAGTCAACTACGGAAAGTCACACCTCAACCCAGTTCAGAAGCTGGAGTTCATCGGAGCTTACATAGACACTACACGGACCAGGGCCTTCCTTCCGTGAAGCAGGATGAACACTATCATTCGCCTGTCCTCACAGGTGCTGAACTCCTCGCGGGCGACGGCACAAACCCTTCTTCGTCTCCTGGGGCACATGGCGGCCACCACTCATGTTCTTCCCCTTGCGAGGCTACACATGAGAGTTCTCTAGTGGCACCTTCACTCACACTGGTGCCAGCACTCTCAGCCCCTGTCCGTCATGATACCCATCGACCCCTCGGTGTCCAGAGCAATCCGCTGGTGGACCAACTCACGCAATCTGAAACAGGGCAGGAGTCTCCAGCCAGCCGCACATCAAGTCACTGTCACCACAGATGCCTCTCCCCTAGGCTTGGGTGCACATTGTGCTCGGTTCCGCACTCAAGGCTCATGGTCGACAACAGAAAAGGCATTACACATCAATGTCCTCGAACTCAGAGCTGTCCGCCTAGCGCTTGTGGCCTTCCAGGAACATATAAGAGGCAAAGTTGTCAGGATCCTAACCGACAACCAAGTGACCATGTTCTACATAAACAAGCAAGGGGGCACAGGGTCAAGGAGTCTTTGCAAGGAGGCCCTTCACACCTGGTGCACCGCCCTCTCATACAAATGCAGCCTCCAGGCATCCTATCTCCCAGGGGAGGAGAACGTCAAGGCCGATCGCCTCAGCAGGCAACTAAACCCTCACGAATGGTCTCTCCACGTAACTGTGGCAGAGTCGCTCTTCACAAGGTGGGGTCAGCTAAGCATCGATTTCTTCGCGTCTCCGGAGAACGCCAAATGCCGTCTATTTTGCTCCAAGAGACCCGCCCCTCATAGGGTAGCAGCAGACGCCTTCGACGTGGCATGGAATCAGTGGCCCCTGGTGTATGCCTTTCCCCCCACCCCGCTCATCATGCTGACTATCCAGTGCCTGATCAGGGACGGGGCCACGGCCATCCTGGTAGCCCCTTATTGGCCGAGGCAAGTCTGATTCCCATTCCTACACCGCCTGGCACTGGAGCCCCCTATCCGCCTACCCCGGAAATCGGACTTGCTCTCACAGGACAACGGCATGCTGCTCCACCCAAATCTTCAGATGCTATCGCTTGCGGCTTGGAAGCTGAGAGGCTAACCCTAGCACCGTACAACCTCGCTGCTGATGTACAGCATATCATCCTAGCAGCCCGACGCCCTTCCACACGTAAATCCTACAGTCTGAAGTGGCGCCGTTTCAGCCTCTGGTGCGAGGTGCAGCGCATAGACCCCTTCTCTTGTCTGGTGCCGGCGCTCCTCCAGTACCTCTCCGCCCTTTCGGCAAGTGGGCTGCGGACACAGTCAGTTCAAGTCCACCTGTCTGCCATAGCGGCATTCCATCAGCGCATTGGAGAATCCTCGGTGGCAACGCTTCCTCTAGTGACCCGCTTCATGAGGGGCCTGTTCAATCTACACCCCCCTGTCACTCAGCCTGTGCCTCCTTGGGACCTTAACATCATCCTTAACCAGCTCACGGGGGAACCCTTCGAGCCTCTCCAGCTTGCAAACCTAAAATTCGTCTCCTGGAAGACGCTATTCCTTCTTGCCATCACCTCTGCCAGGCGGATAAGCGAGCTTCACGCCCTCGTAGCTTACCCGCCGTATACCACTCTCCATCAGGACCGTGCTTGCCTTCGGACTCACCCAAAATTTGTCCCAAAGGTGGCCACTGCTTTCCACATCAATCAGACCATTGAGTTGCCATGCTTCTTACCTGGGCCCCACTCGGACCAAGAACAGCAACAGCTCCACACCCTGGACTGTGTTAGGGCCCTCCGTTGCTATTTAGAACGGACATCCACCCTTCGGAAGGGCTCCCAACTGTTTGTTTCATACGACCCTAACAAACCCGGGCGCCCTGTGTCCAAGCATACCTTGTCCATCTGGATCTCCTCCTGCATCTCTCTGTGCCTGTCACGTGCGGGAGCTCCTCCCGCCTCTGGAGTCAGAGCTCACCACCTGAGAGCACTCGCAACCACTATTGCTAATCTGATATCCGTCCCAGTCCCGGACATCTGCAGAGCAGCCACTTGGGCCACCGTCCATACCTTCCAGCGCCACTACTGCCTGGATATGGCGAATCAAAGTGGACCCGCGTTCGGTCTTGCGGTTCTGTCTGCGGCCTCCAATCCGCCGCCGGATGCTCAGCCGCACTAAGACTGCACGGCTCCATCCTTAACGAAGCATGCCGTCTGCACGGCAACACCTTCCTCTGCCTCTGTTCGCTCTAATGCGCATTGTGTTGCACTATTGTTCTGCACTTTTACAACGTTTTACACTGTTATTGCACTGCTGTGCCACTTTGACTGTGATTTTGCACATTTCCATGCTATGTTGCTATTGTTTGCTGTGTTGCACATTAAAAACTGTTGCACCTTAACGCCCTGTCTTCATTAATTCTGAATCCCCCAAACCCTCTTGCCGCTGTAAGTGTAGCTTGGGAGGCACCACTTGTGGCTGACTCATCCTGCCTGTCCTGGGAGAAAGCAAGGTTACTTACCTGTAACGTAAGTTCTCCAGGGACAGCAGGATAAGTCAGCCACACCTTCCCACCCGCCTCCCCGGCAAGAGGATGGGGGGGGGGGGGACTCTTGGCAGCATGCCTCTGCAATCCGCCTCCTAGCTCTTGCGTGCCTCTGGACTCCAAAAACCTCACTATCCTCTATTTTAGCAGCATTCCAATTAATTTACTCACCACAGAGGTCAGACTAACTGGCCTGTAATTCCCAACCTCATCTTTACTTCCACTTTTGTATAAAGGGACCACATGCACCCTTCTCAAGTCCTCTGGGACCACTCTTGACTCTAAAGAAGCATTGAAATGGTCAAACAGTGGAGCCAATAGAACTTCCCTATGTTTCTTCAATACTCTCAGATGCATCCCATCCAACCACATCACTTTGTCTACTTTTAGTTTATCTAGCTCCTCACAAACATAGGGGTATGTTTACTAAATGGCAGTAAGGGAGTAAGTGTGCCATTAACACATGATAACGGCACACATGGCCCCTCAACGCCACAAAAATGGCGAGTTTCCAAGTGTAAAAGGCTCCTGCAGCGTAAAGGTAACAGGCAGAGAGTGGGTGATAAAAATGTGTATTCCTTTAATGCCTGTTGTGCTAACATCCCCTTAATGCTTGTAAGCGGGATATAAATACAGCTAAATAAAAAATAAATAAACCTTACCACCATGTGAAACATCATGGAAAGGGTGTCTGATGAGCAGAGAGAGCCTATTTAAACGTCTGCAATGTGATGCACTGACAGGGGAGCCCCAGACAGTGATAGTAGTGCTCATTAGCAGCAACAGCACGGTGCCCACGTATGTTGATGGTACAAATGGGCCACAAGAGGTTGCACATGGGTCATGCAGTGCACAGGGCAAACCAGGCAGCTGCCCAGGTGGCACATAGTTACATAAGAACATAAGATCATAAGATATGCCATACTGGGTCAGACTAAGGTCCATTGAGGCCGGTATTCTGTGTCCAACATTGACCAATCTGGGTCACAGGGACCTAACAGTTTCACCACAAGACACACGTGTTCCACAATGCCTGTAGTGGGGCATGCAGTACATTTCCCGGGTCCCCTTGTATGTTGGTTTTTGGACGGTTCTCCAGGAACCTGTCCAAATCATCTTTAAACCTAGCTGCACATAAAGCTTTTACTACATCCCCCATTAATGAATTCCAGTATTTGGTTAAGCGTTGCATGTGAAACTATTTTCTCTTATTTGTCTTACATGGGTTACACTGTTGCCTCATTGCATGTCCTCTAACCTTTCCACGTTTGGATGACGTATACAATCAATCTATGTTTACATGTTCCAATCCATTCACTGATTTCTACACCATCATATCTCCACTCAGCCGTCTCTTCTCTATGTTGATGGGCCCTAATCTTTGGAGCCTCAGTTCATAGAGGTATCCTTCCATCCACAGTACCATCTGTGATGTCCATCATGATCCCACATTGACAGTGGCAGCACACAGACAAGCTGCTGCTGCAGAAAGGTGATGTGCCACATAGGGCAATCCAGGGGATCCGGCACCCTGAGTACAGATCCTAGCTGGCCACCCCCACTGCTGCTGAACCCAGCTGTGGAAGAGGTGACCGATAGCGCTAGCAGCTGTAGCCCTCCAGGTAGCTGCAAGATGCAGGTGTTGGGCAACTACCACAGTAGTGCCTGTCTTTCCTTCACATGAGATGTATCGGCGGCAGGCAGTGCTGGGGACCCTGCAAGTCAAATGGTTGGGAGGGGCTGCGTCGTTGTCCATGTGTGCCTCTGCCCACCCCCCAAACCAGACCTTGCACCCTAGGTACACACCAGGCTCGCACATTAAACAGGCTGGGACTGTACACAGACATGTCAGCATGGTGTGGGGATGTTGATGATGGAGGAAGCAACACCCACCTGCAGCAGACCAGAGCCATGCCTTGGCCCTGTGTGCCATGTGCATTGCATCGTATGGCAAGGTCTGTCTGATGTGGAACATGACATCCCCAGGGACTGTTGTATCTATATGGCAGCACTGTGGGTCAACACAAACAGTTGGTATGTATATGAGCAGAGGGTTACAAGTTCAATTCCTGGATACAGATCATGTATTGTATGTCCCTGTGTCTAAACTTTAGCCTACAGTGTAAGTGCCACAGTTATGTTATTGAGTCAGCTCCATTCTTCACCTTAGAAATTATAACTATTGAATAGACGCGGCGGCGGCGGCATCTTCTGGGTGAATGGTAGACGGTACTGCAGCAGTGGATTGGGTACCAAATGAGGAATGCTATAAATTAATTTCAAAATCCCCTGAAGAAACGTATGATCGTGAAACACCACGGCGCTGACATTCGGCGTTGGGATAAGTTTCAACTTTTTGAAGATAAGCATGGGATAAGTTTCAACTTTTTGAAGATAAGCATTGCCTTTCAATTTTGGGAAAAGTTTCAACATTTTGAAGATAAATATTGCTTTTCAATCTTTAATGATTAGAGTAGTTAAGTTCAGCATAGGTGAAGCTGGCAAAAATAACCCGATTATTAGCTCATAGTTTAAACGGCAACACAATGAGTCGTTGATGCATCTTTAAGGCACTGACTCCACACTTCTATGGTAGTTCAGTAAAAAGCCTTGTTCTAGTCTGAGACTCAGTTACTATTTATAGAGCTTCTTAATAGGGATATGAGCTTGATTCAATAGTTATAATTTCTAAGGTGAAGAATGGAGCTGACTCAATAACATAACTGTGACGTTTAAGAAGCTCTGAAAAGTGACAAGAGATAAGATTTGTGAATACAGTGTAAGTGCAGCACCAGCATCCCCCAATGAAATATCCAGGAAAGATATAAACCCCCCACAGTTTCCACCATCCACAGCTGGATGGAGAGGCAGGCTGAGAGCACCTGCACACTGAGTGGGTGCTAACAACGGGTGTTAATGTCAGGGCACGCTAATAACACCTGCACAATGAGCACACGTTAACAATGCTTAAGTTGATATGGAGACCAATGTGGCAGGCAGGAATGGCAATAATTTCCATTTTTGCACATCACAGTGATGTGAATATGTATGTGTGTGTGTATATATATGTCTCTCCCTTGTTATGTGGCTTTCTGCACTTCACCGTGCTTCACATTACCTAAGCTGTTCCCAGAGTTAGTGTGCAAATGTGCATGATGAGGAGCAGAGGATTGTGAGTATGGCCTGGAACAGAGCGGATTGGCCTGGATGTGCCGGCCTCAACAGTAGGATCAATGACTGAGACTTCATTGTGGCCAATCTGCTATGTGCATGGCCTGGTTGGCCATAGCATGTCATGCTGAGACAGAGCAGTGACCATGGCACAGCTATGTATCCACATAGTGCTATATACTGTCTGGCTCCAATGATGTGGGTACAATCTGTGTCTGGGGAGCCCTATCGCTGAGCCACATGCTGGATGTCCATGCCATTTATCCCAAACCAGGGTGCATATAGTCACTCTGTGCACATGCATTGTGTGCTGACCAGCTGAGGTTGGTATGTGCATGGCTGAAACAGTCCAGTGGTGGGCAGAAAGTGCAGTTTGACTGAGCTTATTATGGTGGATTGTTAGTCCTCAATGGTTGGGGCAGCAGTTGTTCCTGACCTACTCACTGTGGTCATGGCAGGATCAGCAGGACTGTAGCAGCAATCCCATACCAGCCTAGAAGCCTCCACTGCATTTGGCATCCATGGCATTAGCTTTTTCACACTGGGGACTAACATGCACTGTGCTGGGAGGGTCCCTGTCCAACAGGGCCAAGCTGTGACTGGCATCTACAGCATGCTGCAATTGTGCAGGAAACAAGATGACTAGCAAAACACACTGCAAACAATACCTGCCACACACTGACAGTGATGTGGACCTGCAGTACAGCCAGCAGAGTACATCTCTAGTACTGCAAGTTCTGGGGACCAGGTGCTGGGCGTCCATCCTTACCCCCTCAGGGTGACTGTTGAAACTGCTCAGCAGCACGGTGTGTAGCTGTTATGTGCATGTTGCACCCAATGTCAGTGCATCTAACTGAGTGGATGTGATGGATTAGTGCATTCTCCATTTGGTGATAGCTGCAGGCTGCTGTTCTGCCTGTGGAGTGCCTCATGGGTACTGGAGGGGTTAGTCTATACCAGCACACACAGCAGGCAGTCTAAGCAGTGATCTGCAGGGTCTTAGAATCCCGACATTGCTGTGTAGGGAGGTGTAGCCTACTAGTTAGTGTAATGTCTTCATATGCATGGGACAGGAGCTCGATTCTCACTTGGTCATTTTGGGCCTGTGTGCTACTCGGGCCATTTCCCTGGCTCTACTGTGACTTGCAGACACTCATCTTTCTACTTTGTTATGTGCTGGCCACACTTTGGGTCAGCGAACATGCTATTGCACATCATGGCCTTCTGCGAGCATGGCTTTATTGACTCTTATACAGCCCATTGAAGGGGATCTGACATGTTCACCCTGCTTGAAGGCGTGGCATGATGGTAATGATGATAGGTTGGAGGCCAAGATACCACGGGTTAAGGCCCATTGCCATTTCTTATGTGATGTTTCTGTCGCATTTTATGTCTGCCACAAATTTCATGGACTGACAATACCTCCTTGTGACCTTGAGCTGAGAACTTAACCCACCAATGGCTCAGATGACTGCAGGTCCATACAGTCCATGTTTATCATCAGACATTACCAATTGATGGTAAGATGTACCCCAATGTGACTGTACTGCTACAATGGAATACTGACAGGCAGTTACATGCATACAGCTGTAACCTACTTGGGCAACATGAGTCATGTATGACATTATGACTGTTACTGTATAGCTTTGGCTCCCTTCCATCTCTTCAGTACATGTGGACACATCCTACCACTCGGATATCCATCCCTGATATTTGTGCCCCTTCCCGCCGCCAGCTAACTTCCCTGCCGGTTGTACAGGGAAGTAATCGGGGGTGGGGAAGGGAAGGATCGGGGGCAGAGTTAGGGCAGGCAGAGGGCAGTCATCAGCCCTGGATGTACAGGGCCGATTCTAATGTTGGCCCTGTACGTCCGATGTCAGCGATCTGTATGGGGAATTTATTCCCTAGATGTTGGGGATCAGTGGCCTGGGGTGCGGATAAGACGGGGTGGGGGGTGGGGGGAGGGACCGAGGACATTCCTAGCAGCCCAACCCTGGCCTTAGGAGGACAGGTCGGGCTACAGGGAAAATCGATGCTAGTGCTGGTGGCCGGGGATCGCGACTCGTCAATGGAGCCGTGGTGCCATGGCAACTGGACGCCATGGCGTTGTGGTTCTATTGAACTGCCCTGACCTAGTTAGTCGGGCAGGGCCTGTATGTGCAGGCTGGGCTGAATCGCAGTCCCAGCCTGCACGTACAGGCCTGATCGCGATTCTGATCCTGCGGGGCTAGACGTGCTCCGCGGAATCAGAATTGTAAAGCCCTCTGTATGTCTGGTTCAGACTGGGTATACAGAGGGCATGCACGTCTGGGACAGAATCGGGACTAAGGGTAATAAAAGGGGGAGAAACTGGAGGGAGCACCATCTTATTATATTTATAATAAGTGCTATGATATGTTTATTATAGTGTGCTAAGTAATAATCGTCAATTATTGGGGGCTGTATTGTAATTAAAAACAAATGAGACATAATTATTTGTGTGTACATATTGGTCCTGTACTAAACCACACAGCAATATGTAGAGAACCACTGTATATTTAATATATTAAAAAACCGAAATTGTATAAAGAAGGAGGCGGACACAACGAGAGGAGGAAAATAGTAACAAATCCCTTTAGGTATTATCCACAAAGCAAACTTTATCTAATTGAAAGCTTCCCATTGGTCCATCCTAAAATAAACTCAGCCAATCTATCTTCCTATTAAGACTATGAGGATGAATCATATTTAATCGGTATATCAACATTGTTCCAACCACTGAAGTTTCGAAATACGATTACTACATCGGGGGTCCAATGGAACATGATCAATGACTGTCCAAGTAAAGTCATCAAATGTGTGGGATAACTCCATACAACGTTCCACCACTGGGGCAGAGCGCATTTTTGGAACGAATGCATGAAGCGTGTTTTTATAGATCGAATCATGCGGCCAATGTACAATAATCGACAAGGACATTGAAGCAAATAAATCACATATTCAGAAGTACATGTGGTATTCCAATGCCGGTGGTGTGGAAAAACCCATCATCAACCCCTCACAACTTGTATCCGATAAAGTCATAATACAATATGGACATTGGCCGCAAGGTGTGTGGCCAAAAACCTGCCCAGACAAATGTGGAGGACAATCCATAGGTACAGCAGATTTAACTAAAATGTCCTGCAAATTTGAACCCCTGGAGTACGCGATGGTTAAAGGTTTGGCAAAACAGGAATGTAGATTCAATACCGATCAATGTTTTTTCAACAGAGTGACAACCCGAAAAGAGTTATGTATGAAAGGTAAAACACCCACTATAGTATCTGAATCATGTCGATCTTTTTGATTTGCTTGCTTTCCTCAATGATGTGGGGAAATTCCTTGTTTCTCATTGGTGATTCTACTGAGTGCACATGATAACATCTAGCCAATGATAATATATGCAGACTCTTATAAGATATTTTTGGAATCTTTTGGCACAACAGTGAGACAAGTCTCTTCTCCTGCTGATTCAACCGACAAAAAAACTAGCTAGATCTAAGAGTGCCTGCATTTCTTCTGGTGGTTTTGATTTCATTAGGACTTTATTATAATCACTGGTTTGGGGACTGTTAGTTGCAAACAATAGATTCTGATAGCTGGGGTGGGGGGGGAGGGGGGAGGGTAACACTTAGGGTTTCCCTAGGGTGCTAACACTTTGAGCCAGCTCTGGGGCCGGCTCTGACTATCTACATATTGCTCATTCTTCCTGTAGGTATAGGTGTGCACTTTTGACTCTGAGTTTCTGTGGTTGCCATGTCCTTCTACTTTACTTTGACTGTAGCTTCTCTTTACTGCTCCCCCCTCAAGAAGCTGCTGCCGTAGGCAACTGCCTGATTTGTCAAGTGTTGGGCCGGCCTTGGACCCCTGTCTCATTTTAAACTTTAGTTCAAGTCAATTATTCTAACATGGAGAACACTGATTCAGCATATTGCACAGAGACTGGAAATCTGAAGACACCACACACATACTGAGGGATAAATTTAAGAATCAGGCAAAAGCTGCGAAGGGCTTGTAAATCCATACACACGTGAAATAACACATATTTGGCTCACAGCTTTAATTTCCTGCAGGGTTTTTTATGTTCATTGGCTGCAAATGAGTAAGAAGGATCAAAATGCACATCCATTATTACAAAACTGCACTGGCTCCCCATCAGAGGCAGCATGAGGGTTTCTGCCACTCTAGGCAGACCTCTCTTGCCACTGTCCACCCCAAAAAAATGCGCCTCCGTCCAGCTCACCATGCAGCCCCCACCTTGCACTGAAATGGCAGCGGCTGAACTGCCTCTTCAGCGCTGCATTGGGTTTTAAAGTGCAAATGCACACTCATGGCCTGCTGCTCCTGCCCCCCTCCGATGCAACGTTCTTGGAGGGCAGGCAGGAACAGCACACCAGAACTGTGCGCATGTGCGCAGGTGTTTTAAAGCCTGCCACGGTGCTAAAGCAGCAGTTCAGCTGCTGCTTCCCAGGGGGCTGGGTTAGCGATGCCACCCACCAGGGTCTGCTGTCCTAGGTAACCTCCTAGTTCACCTAGTGGACAGGCCGGCCCTGCTTCACATTAAGCAAAGGTGTTATTTGAAGCTGTTGGTGATGGTTTTTAAAACAATTAAATTAGGAAAAACCCAATACTTGCTGAATAATACATTGTACACTTTGATTGTTGGAAAAGTGATATAGAAAAAGTGTTAAATAAATAAATATGCTTTGGAGATAGAGACCAGCTAACATGGAGGGCAAAAGCCTTCAGTCTGGTAGACCCAGAGCAGTGGAATATCTTGCCTGGCCCCTAAAAGAGGAAGCTAACCTAATAGCGTTTAGGAAAGGCTTGAAACTGTTACTGTTCCCCAAGGTTGATTAATATAGCAAAGTAGAGAGCTGGGTACTTGGTTTAGATGTTAAAGGAAGAATAGGGAATTTCTCTTTTATGTTAAGAACTGGCTATACATCTACAGAATTCTATCTTTTACTGTTTATTTAAACTGGTTTATTTAAACTGGTTATGTAAACCATTTTCAATAACTTTTGTTAGAAAGATGGTATAGAAAAGCTTTTAAATAAATAAATTGGTTGCTTCACAGACACTGTGTGGTATTGCAGAGGTTTTTTAGGACTTTCCTGAACCATATACTTCACTTCTTTTTAATGTTCTGTTAATATTTGATTGGTCTGGCTTGAGTGGCTTGGTCTGGTGGAGTTGAGTGGAATGACAAAGTGAGGTTAATAAAACCCATAATATTTCGATTTGTCAATGTCTTTTCTGTTTTACCATTCTTACAGAGACCAGGGTAGAAAGCATCAGGATACACACTTCCAGCCTGGTACGCATCCTGGTGTTTTAGCAGCAGCTGTAGGACAGAAAGACAACAGCGCAAAGGTTAATCGTGATGCATCAAGCAAGGATAGCAAATGAACCGCTTAGAAATGTCTACAGCATACCCACCAGCTTTGGGTAAAACAGTGTGCTCGCAGTGTTCATACACTCAAATGCATAGAAATAAAGGCTAATAAATAAAAACAAAAGGTATAAAGGGATACCTTCTTATTGGACGAACTTAATCCGCTTTTGGGACCTAACACCCTTTTCTTAGGTCAGAACAGAATGAGGAAAAGATGTTAATATTAGAAAATGTGAGTGAATCATAATTGGAATGATAGTGGGAAGGGAAGGTGATTGACGGGTGTTTAGAAGATCACAGGCAGCAGACTTTTATGATTTATAATGTATAAGAAAGTCCAGATCTTGATTAAGTCTTTCCTTATTAGTTTTAAAACATATCATCATTTTAACTTCAAAAGTCTCAATATTGCTGGACTAAAAAAAAAAAAAAAAAGATTTCTTTGAGCATCCTGATCATGAGGTCATTGAAGTAGTGGCGGTCTAGCTGAAAATTACTCACCCACGGAGGTGTCCCTTCATCTGTTTTGTGGTATTTGATCAAAGCAGTTCAAGGTGACTCTTCTGAGGGGAGTATGTTTTGGCCAGACCACTGCACCAGTCATCTTATAATCACAATGCGCAAAGAAAATTTTAAATCTGTATAGGAACATTATAGCTTTTGAAATTACAGTGATTAAATATTTTGGAACATGAAAAGACTTAACAAACATCTGGTCTTTCCAATGCATTATGAGTTATACAGTTCTACTGCCTGTGACCTTCTGATCACCTATCAATCCCCCTCCCCAACCTTTCCCCTAAAACTATCATTGGAATCTTTCTTATGATTCATGTATATTTTTAGTATTGTGATACTTTGCTCATGGAGGATAATTTTATAAGAGGCCATGTAGGTGCCTACATAAAATACTAGGGGCAAACCAACAGAAATAGCTGCTAGATTGGGGCTATGGACATTATACCTGCTCTGGAGCGGGAGCAAAGGTTAGCGCATAAAGTATATATTGAATTCACAACTCTGCCCCAGAACATGCCTATACGCCATTTGCCTTCTTGTCACCACACCTAACCACTGATGTAATTTTATAAAAGGCCTTTTGTGCTTGTAAAAAGGTTTTTATATAAGAAAATACTATAAAATTACCTCCATACTGTCCTGATCTGAGAAAGTGGGTGTTAGCTCACAGAAGCTAGTCAAGAAATGTATTGTTAGTCAAATAAGAGTGTCACTTTATTTTTTTAAATTAAGCTTTGTTTTTGAATCAACAAGAGAAAATGCCCAAGAGAGAAATTTCCTCAACTCTACTGTCCCTAAGTCCCCTTGTCTTGAAAATCTTGGAGTGGGGGAACTTTGCATAGTCGGTCCCCTGCAGGAATGCCCAGTGACCCTGTTCCTGCAGGCAGGCTTTCAGCAACTGCTGGCATTTAAAGTTGCATACGGGTATGCTGTACTGTTCACAGTCCTGTTTCTTCCAAAGGAAATCAGCAACCCAGAAGTGCCAAATGCTGAGCTCCACAAACTAGCTCACTTGCCAGTTTTAGCTCTAGTGAAAATCTCTGCCATATCGTTTTTTTATATTTCAGCTGTCACTGTCCCAAAGCATCAAAAAAGAAAAAAAAAAAACAGTGAGTACAGCAAAGCATAGCAAATAACATGTAAGTAAATTGAAAATACAAAACCAGACCCACAGCAGATTACCCCCTAGATCCACCACTCATAATCCTAATGCAGACCATTAATTTTTTATAGTAACAAAAGACCTGTCCCTATCCATCCCCCAGGACCAGCTCAAGGGCATCTGGTGCTCTAGACAAACCTTCAGCCATGCTGGTCCCCTCAAACTGTCACATGCGCCCCCAACTTTTTGCATGCACCCCTCAGTCATGGTCCCCCCTGCCATGTTGGATTCCCTGCTGCTACGAGGCAGCTGTGGTACTGTACTTCCATCACTCTCCCTCTGGTCTGTGCCACGTTGGATTCCCTGCTGCTGGGGAGCAGCTGCGGTACTATACTTCCATCAATCTCCCTCTGGTCTGTGACTGTGTGACCACCGAAAATTGAATGTTACCACACTCCAGAGCCAACTGCACAGATACTGGCATCCAAATAATATATTACTAATGACAACTGCCCTCACTTATTTTGCAGCTTGTCGTGCTGTGAGGGCTTGAGTGCATCAGTGATGCTGAGAGCTAAGCTATCGGTAGCTTAACTACTGGCAGGGTCTCCCAAGATTGACAGGTCTCAGCTGAGGTGCCAGACCAAGACAATCCACCCATCTGGGCATCAGCATGATGGGATGGTTTTGGCAATGGAGGATCACATTTCTGTGACAACGGCAACAACCCTAGAATTACCTGCGCAGAAGAAAGGCCCGGCAATCTACTTCCGTATCTTGCCATGAAAACCCAATGGATAGTCACAACAAAACAAATTGCACCATAGTGCTGAAAAATGAGACCCCCCCCAGGTTGGAAGACACTCAACTGGCTACTAAGGAGGAGCTGAAGACTTTTCAGAATAAAGCCAGCATTTATGATGTGGTTGGATCAAAGCCCTTGGGATATCTGACTACTGATGTAGATGTGCATGAAATGAGAGTGAGAAGCTGCAAAGATGTCTTACATATTGATACATAGAACATACAAAGCATGAACAAAAGCAAGTTGGAAGTAGTCTAGAATGAAATGGAACGTGTACAACCCGATCTGTTGGGTGTCAGTAAACTGAAATGGACTGGCATCGGGCACTTTGCATCTGATGATCACATGGAGCCTGATTCAGAGAGGGGCACATCCAGACCATCTGGACGGCCCCAAGCAAGATGGGTCCATTTGGACCAGATTCAGGACTGTAGGAACAAAACGATCCACAGTGGCCAGAATCGGGTCCGAGGATGGCCCGGCATGCCCCTACCACCTGCGGGGATGTCCTCCCCGCAGGCGCCCCAAACTCCTGCAGCTCTGGCCACCCTTCTCTTTGCCACCTGACCCAAGGCTGGCCTGCTGTGGCCTGGATCAGGTGGTGAGGACCCCACCACACTTAGCCCCAGCCCCGGGGGAGGGGTGATCTCCAGGCCTAATCACCAGGTTTCGTTGCTTATTCCACCTTTGAGGTAGAATAAGCAACACATCCCCATGGGCCCGGCATGACATATAGGGCCATGACCTGAATCAGCCCTGTACATCCTGCCAGGCTCACCCACCCCTGCTTCACCCTGATCCTGCCCCCACCAGCTCTCCCCGTCCTGAAAATCAGGACATATGGGGAGGGCCGGAGGAGAAACCTGCAACCTGGAATCAGGCCATGGTCTACTATGCTGGAAATGAAAGACAAAGAAGAAATGGTGTTGCATTTATAATCAAGAAGAAACTTGCAAGAACTGTAATGAAATATAATGCAATTAGTGAACGCTTAATTTCTATTTGTCTATGAGGAATGCCCATCAACATAACTATAAATCAGGTATATGCCCGAATGACAGCTGCAGAAGAGGATAAAGTTGATGAGTTTTATGAAAAAATACAAGCTGAAATTGACAGAACATGCAGACAGGATATCCTGATAGTCATGTGTGACTGGAACAAAAAAGTTGGCAACAAAGAAGGCGGCAAAGTGGTTGGAAAATATGGACTTGGCAACAGAAATGAAGTTGGAGAAAGACATAGAATTCTACAAGACCAACGATCTATTCATCTCAAACACCTTCTAGCAACACAAGTAGTGACTGAACACATAGATTTCACCCAATGGATTGTACGGGGGAGGGAAAAGCTGATCAGTTTGTGGTCAGACCATGAAGCATACCTTCACAGCCCTTAGCTAGGGAGTCACCCAGGTATGGCTGACTCATCCTGCTTGTCTATGAAGAAAGTGAGGTTATTTACCTGTAACGGGGGTTCTCCGTGGACAGCAGGAAAAGTCAGCCACACAAACCCACCTGCCTCCCCTCTAGGATGAACCTATCCTCTAAGAGGAGCCCATCCATAGCTGGAGTACAGACTGAAGAGAAGAGGGGACAGGCCCTGGGGTGGGGTGACTGGCACATGCCCAGAAGAGTCTTCTGACTATTCTGAGCTATTGGAGAGCATTCCATGGCGCCATTGGATGACATCACCCAGGTGTGACTGACTTATCCTGCTGGAACCCAGTCCAAACGTGGTAAAGAGATAAGGACAACTACTTTATTAGAAATTATAACAGGGGTATAATAGCCAAGCCGACTCGACACAGGCCATGTTTCGGTTATGCCTTCATCAGGGGTATTCTTGGCATACAATAGCAAGGAGAAAAAATCTTTTGTTGATTATATTTATTTATTTATTTGGTTTCATTTGTATACTGCTACTTCCAGCGATCAGAAGCGGTTTACTCTACACATCAAACATTGGTTACATATGGTAAGAATCAACAATTTACATTTTCATTGAGGTGTACTTGACTGTACATTTATACATATTTACATTTTATATTGTTTTGCTTGCTTTTTTACAGATTTGAATATTGAAATTTTGTTTTCATTTATACAGTGTAAGGCATCTATATAGTATTTAAACAGTATGGGCCATGTACAGTTTTGTTTCAGTGGTTGCAATATATACATTTTGGTTACAACAAATCGGTTCTTAATATTTTTGTTCATTTCGGTTGCGAGGTTATGTTCATTCTGGATTGTTTATGTTAAGTTATAATGATCCTGGAAGAGGTGGGTCTTTAGTTTTCTCCTAAAGTCCTGTAGGTCGCTGTTCGATCTCAGTTCGTTTGGTAGTTAATTCCATAATGTGGGTGCTGAGTAGGTAAATGCTCTGTTGCTTGTACAAACTTTTACAATTTGGATGTTAGTTGAGACGTGAAGGGTGTTTAAGTTGTGAGTCCTTCTGCTTCTGTTAGGGGGTTGTGTGGTGATGAGGTTGGAGAGGTAGGATGGTGCTATATTATGTATCAGCTTGAATACAGTTACTAATAGTTTGTATTTTATGTGGACTGTAATGGGAAGCCAGTGTAGCTCAATTAGTATAGGTGTAATATGTTCGGTGAGTTTTCTGTTGAGGATAATCCTGGCTGTGACATTTTGCGCCATTTGCAGTATGTTAAGGGTTTTTTTTGGCAACCCTTGGAGAATGGCGTTACAGTAGTCTAGGTGGGGAGTTATGAGTGCTTGTGCTACTGTTCTGAAATCAGAGTGTTCGATGATGTTGCGTAAAGGTTGGAGGACTCTTAGTTTATGGAATATTGCCCGGTTAAGCATCCGAAGATATTTCTCCATCCTTAGGTTTTTGTCGAGTATTACTCCTAGGTATTTTATTTCATTCTTTATGTTGTAGGTGCTGTTGTTCATGGTGATTGCTGATGGAGGGTTGAAATCTGGTTTTTTGGAGATGTACATTACTTCTGTTTTCTTGTGGTTTATGGACATATTGTTTTGCTGTAGCCAGGTTTGTATTTCATTAAGGCATTCCTCTAGCTGGTTGTAATTTGGATTGGTCGAGTTCAGTTGGGTGTAGATCATAATGTCGTCTGCATAAATGTGGTAAGTGACCTTGTGCTTCTGAAATATTGTGCAGACCGGTTTAATGTATAGGTTGAACAGTAAGGAGGACAATGCTGAGCCTTGTGGTATTCCCTGGGTTTGGGGGAATGCCTTCACTTTTTCCTTATTGAATTGGACTTGCATGCTGTTCGTTATATAGGATATGAACCAGTTTAGGGGGGTTCCTGTTATTCCTATGGATTCCAGCCTGTTGATGAGGGTTCTGTGGTTTACTGTATTGAATGCAGCAGATATATCTATGAATATTAGAATGTACATCTTCTTTTTATCTTCCAAGCCTTTGATCAGTCTATCTAGTAGAACTAGTAGTAAGGTTTCGACATCATGGTGTTGGCGGAATCCGTATTGTTGCTCATCGAGTGCGTTCATGGTGTCAACGTGGTCCTGTAATTGCTGCTCTACTGCTTTTTCAATAATTTTGGCTAGGAATGATATACTTGAGATTGGTCGGTAAGAGGCTGGGTTATCCTTTTCTAGAGTTTTGTTTTTTAGTATGGGTCTTATGAGGGATTTTTTGAGTTCGGCTGGCATGACTCCTTGTTGGAGTGATTGGTTTACTATGTGTGTGATGTATTGGGCAACTTCTTGTTTTGTTGCCTTGAGCCAGGCTGCTGGGCAGGGATCTAGTAGAGAGGTTGTAGTGTTTAGGTTTGTGATTATGTTTATTATTTGCTTGTTTTCCATCTCGTAGAATGCGTTCCATTCCTTGTTCCTGTCCGTGTTCGTGTCTTGTTGAGATGGGTGGTCAGCGGTCCAGTTTAGGGTGGGGTGTCCGGTTGATGGTGGGTTGAGTTTGCTGGCGTAGTGGTCAGCTAATGTTTGCACTTTAATGGTGTCGGTGGTGTTATCTTCATGGGAGGTTTTGGTGAGGGATTTGACGAGTTCAAATAGTTCTCTTGGTCTGTTCAGTGCCTTGTTGAGTATGTTGGTATGATGGGGTTTTTTTGCAAGGTTGATTTCGGTTTTGTATTTTGAGAGGAACGTTAAGATTATAACCGCTTATGTTGTCTTGTAAGCTAATGCAGAATTGTGTTTAAAAAAACAGCGATACCAGCGCTTACTGTTGTCACCACCAGGTGGGCAGGCTGCCGCCTAGGGTTGCAGATCTGTGTCTGATGGTGATTAAGTAGTTGTGAACACGAATGGTTTAAGGTAAAAGGATTTATTTCCCCTCCCGGGGTCGGATTTTTCAGGTAATATAACACAATACTCAAAACAAATAAGCCATACTTTCTGGCAAAACACAAAGGGAATTATAACAGCTTTTTCTTGCTTCTTAAAGTAAAGAGTAAACGTTAAACAGGCAAAACTCAGCACATAGCTTTCATATGTGCAAAACAGCACTCTTCACTGATAGTGTTTTCCCTCCACACTATACAGCCTTTTGACTAGCAAAAAGACGTCCCTTTATCAGAGAAAATCAATGTGCAGTCCATTGGGTCACTATCAAATGAACATTCACTGACTGTATCAATGACCATAGGCTCCTGCATACATTCAGAATTGTCTGAGTTCTCCTTGCCACAATATTTCTGCAAGTTCCCCTGTAATGTGCCGTCACAGAGTCTCTCTGCACAACTTCCTCTAGGGCTGGAATAACAGCTACCGTATTCCTCGGTGTTTGGGAGAGAGGGAAGCCACCATTCAGGGTTCTTAGAGTTTAATTCCTTCTGGCAGGTTCTACCCTTGGAACGCTTATAAGCTCTGGCTTCAGGCTTTGCAAAAGAATATTCTTCTCCCCTATTAACACCAAGTTTAAGCCTGCGGGGTTTTCTCTGAGGCTTAGGAACTGCTAATATATCTTCCTCAGACATGCACACATCTTCAGGGAAATACCTTTCTCTCTCTGGGGTTGTTAACTGCTCTCTCTTCAGCTCGGTGCTCAAATCCCTTGGCTGGGTGTTACTGCCCTGCCCCCACCTAGGATTTATCACACGAGGCTTCTCAGTGTTAACCCTGTAGGTATTTCTTTTATCAGTAAACTTTAACTTCCTATCAGAGTTATTCTCCAGGCTACAGCTCTCAAATACATACTGTTTGTCTTTAGGCTTCCAATCACTCCAGTTGGAACGTTGCCTCTGAGCTCCAAACAGCTTGCAATCAGCAGAACACTTGCAACTGTTCTGTGACCTCACTGGCTGCTTTCTCCTGCAGTGCTCTGGGTAGTTTCTGTGGTGAACCCTTCCTGGTTCTGGCTCTGACTCACGTCCTGGGTCAGAGTCTGAAACTCCTCCTTCTTCCTCTAGACCAGCTGGTTCAGTTAGTTCAGCTAGTCCTCCTCGTTCTACCCGGTCTCCTCATTCTAACTCCGTCTAACTCTGTATTTCCTGCATAGCTCTTATAATGGCTATAAGCTCTTCCCCTTTCCAGGTGCACGCTATTAGGAATTGGGGAATGTTTCTCAGCTGGGCTTATTTGCAAACCCCGTGGCTGGGTTTGTTTATGTCACCCCTGACAACTGCTGCTCACATGGCCTGCCTGCCTGTCAGCTTCAAGACTAGAACTCAGTGAATCCTGTGTTTTTAAGGTAGGAAATGGAGCTTCTTCATCACACTGTACACCATGTGAAAATGAACCTTGAAGTCTTAGATTGCAAAAGGGGTTATAATCGACAAAGGATTTTTTTCTCCTTGCTATTGTATGTACTATATTGTATTACGAAAACATAATGAGAGTTTGATATAGAACAAGGAGGGGGCCATGCTGTCAGTTTCCAATTAGATTGATGCTTGGGAAAAAATACAAGCAGAATTTAAGAAACATACAGGCATAACTGATCCTTTAAATACTGCAATCTCAGGGATAGAAGCTGCCTTTGTTAATGTGCTTTTGCCACCTCATTATGGCTGTTGGGGAAAGTTAGTGGAAATAGCAAAACCCTGTTATCTTAAAGTAGTTCAAAAAAATTTCAGGAAGTCATCTAAGCCCAGACACATGCTCCACAATTGGAAAGAGATACTTGGAGACAGGCTGGGTGCACTTTGCATTCTGATGGGCTCTGGAAAATCCACACTGGCCATGTGGCACTTCCAGATGTTCTTTTGCCTCATGTTGCCTCCAGGTGTCAAAGGAAAAGGGGAATGATTCACAAATTCTGACAAGACTGGTACAATTCTAAATTTGCCAACATGGCAGAAGTGTGTGCAACTTGCCCTATTTGTAAATTGCACAATAGTACTAAACATGTGAAGATCAGACAAGGGCATAAGCCACAGCCATTGGAACCCTTTCTGAATTTATAAATGGATTATATCCAGTTACTTAAATGTCAAGGATTTGAATACTGTTAGGTGATTGTTTCATGGATGGGTAGAAACATATCCTTATAGAAGGTAGATATTACTACTTTAACACAATTTAATCCAGGTTATTTACTCTTTTCGCTTCAAGGTAGTTTGCTGTTCTTCTGGATGAAGCCTGGAGCTGTGTCACCAGTTGCAACCCAAGAGATTCCAACAAAAGAATTTCCTAGAATCTAGATGGAAAGGTCCATGCCAAGTGCTCCTGATTACCCACTGCAGTGAAGTGTGAAAGCGTCCTACTTGGATTCACATGTCACAATGCTAGCCAAGATACTAGCTAATGAGAGTGGAAGGTCCAACCTTTGGGAGAAACCAACTTCACCTTCACAGAAAAGTGAAGCACACTACGAAGTCCTGAAGAACTGCTGAGAAGCAAGATCAAATTATCTGAAGAATGGAAGGAGAATCATTAGACTGATTTTGTGGGAGAGACCCAAGTGGAAAGTGGTGTCTTTTGGGGACATTTATAACTATTTTCTTACTTATTATTTTGTTTTGTTAACATTACCTTACCAAGTAGCGGTAATTCTAAAGCACAATTCTGCTATGTTTATTTATTTATGTATTATTTATTACAGGCTCTTATATACCGCACTATTTAGCATCAGCGCGGTTTACAATATAACAATAGACCAGAACAACAAGCAGTTTGGTTTTACATAGAACAGGTATGAGAACTTGGATAAACATGGGGGAAATTGTTAACTGAGACTATTTACATATGTATTTAAATGTATATACAGCAGGAATTATTCTTAGGTTGAGTTGGGTCCTGTGGAACAGGTGTTCAAAAAAGGGGATGGGCGGTCAGGTCGGTGTTTGGTTGGTCTGGTAATATTGGGGGAATAGGTGGGATTTGAGTGCCTTTCTGAAAAGAGTTAGATCGGTGACAGCCCGAATCTCCGGTGGTAAGGTGTTCCAGCACTTAGGGGCATAGAAACTGAAAGCCCTGTTAGACGTCGCTAGTGAGCATTTTGTTGCTGCCTTAGGGATTACTAGCACGTTTGTAGATATCGTTCTCCTAGATCTGTTAGGTGGAACGGTCTGAATGAGGTCTATTAGTGAGGAGGAGGTGATGCCTTTGATAGCCTTGAAGGTGAGTAGTAAGGTCTTGAACAACAGTCTCCCATGTATGGGGAGCCAGTGAAGCTGCTTTAGAATAGGTGTTACATGGTCCCTTCTTGATGCTCCGTAGAGGATTCTGGCAGCGGTGTTCATGGCAAGTTGTAAAGGGTTTAAGGTGGAGCGTGGGAGGCCTTGAAAAATGGCATTAGCATAGTCGAGGTGCGGTAAGGTTAAAGCTTGGAATATGGTCCGGAAGTTCTCAGGATCGAGCAAGGAGCGAAGGTGTCGGAGTGTCCGGATCTTGAGATAGATCGCTCTGACTACATTGGTTATATGTAATTTCATATCCAGGCGTTGGTCCAAGGTGACCCCAAGGTATCGGATTGAAGGCTTTGTTTGGAGCTCGGCTTCTTTCACCTTTATCTGGGGTGGGGGGGGGGTGAAAAATGGGTCCCTAGTGACGAAGAGAACCTCAGTTTTCTTGTGTTGAATGCGGAGGTTCTGGGATTGGAGCCATTCAGACACTGCATCAAAACATTTGGTCAGCGGTGAAAGATCCATGTGGACTGTGGAGAAAGGCATGTAGAGAAGAATGTCGTCTGCGTATATCAAGCAGTCGACCTTGAAGGACTTGATGATGTTGCAGACGGGCTGTATGTATATGTTAAATAAGAGTGATGATAGGGATGACCCTTGTGGCACACCCTGTCTTTGATGAAAAGGTGTGGATGTTGCTGTTCCTGAGGTTACATACTGCCATCTCTGATCCAGGTATGATCTGCACCAGGCCAGAGCAGTGTCGTTGATGCCCTTTTCTTTTAGCCGCCCTATTAAAAGATCGTGATGTACAGAGTCAAAAGCCGCAGCAATGTCCAAGAAGATAAGAACAAAGCCTTGGTGGATGTTGTCGATGCCTGTGATAATGTTGTTGCAGAGGGTGGTGAGGAGGGTTTCTACACCGTGGAACTCCCTGAAGCCATACTGGCATTGGTCTAGAGGGGAGGCGGTGTCGATGTGATCCTGTATTTGCCTTTGAGCTTCCTTTTCAATTATTTTAGCTAGAAGGGGTATACTAGCTATGGGTCTATAAGATTCTACCTTTTGTGGGTCGAGTTTGGGGTTCTTCAGGAGGGGTCTAATGGACGTTCTCTTGAGGGCTGATGGGAAGGAACCAGATGTAAAGGATAAATTCATCATTCTAGTGATGAGAGGGCTGAGATCACAGCGTAGCTCCTTTATCCAATAGGCTGGGCAGGGGTCGGTTTGTGCAGTGGTGGTGTTGAGGGCAGCGATGGTGTTCTCAACATGTTTTTTAGATGGTGTAGAGAACATAGATAGGTTCGATTGGCAGATGGTGTCTTGAGCAGTGATTGTTGCGATGTTGTCAGTTAGTAGCAGCTTGGATTGAAGATATTCAGCGAAAGCTTGTGGGTGAATGAGTTCAAGTTGTTCAGACGGAGGTTCCTTAGTTAAGGTCTTGACTAGATTAAAAAGATCACGTGGTTTATTTAGTGATCTTTTAAGTGTGTCGGTATGGAATTGTTTCATTTTAGCCATGACTGACTCTCTGTGCGTAGATAGGTGTAATTTGTAGGCTGTTTGGTCTTCCGTGGAGCGTGATCGACGCCACCGTTTTTCCAATCTTCTTAGGTGTATGAGGGAAGCTCTTAGGTCAGGGGAGAACCAAGGAGATGGTTTTCTTTTCTTCAGGTTGGTACTCTGGTTTGGTTGTAGTGCAATGGTGCTGAGATTGCTATTCCAGGCGGTGATCAGGTCTTCCAGGCTGAGAGAGGTGTCATTGAGGAGAGGACGGGTTTCAGCAAGAATATGTTCTTTGTTGAAAGCTCTGAACCTCCGAGATGTTACTTTTGTTGAGATGATAGAGTTTTTGTTGAAGTGTGATGATGTCTTGCTCTTGATGGGAATGGGGAAGGTGATTAACTTGTGGTCTGACCAAGGTACTGGAGTTACAGATGTGTCAAGTTTATTGTTAGAATCAAGGGCTGTCAGAGGGGCAAAGATCATGTCAAGGATGTTTCCTTTTTTGTGTGTGGGAACTTTGACAATTTGCTTGTAGCCCAGCTCGTTGATTGCTTCTAGGAGGGCTGAGGCGTGACTGGGGTGAAGTGTTGGGAGATTGAAGTCTCCTAGTATCCAATTAGGAATGCTGGGATTGCGTGTGTTGGCTGCTAAGTCTAAAATGTTAGGAAGGTTGTCAGGAGAGGGTGAGGGTGCTCTGTATATTAAATTGATGGAGCACTGTTCATTTGCGATGGATATGACGTCCATGTTGTTTGAGCTTGTGGAGTCAACGGTGTGGAAATGTAGATCCGCCTTGGTAAGTATAAAAATACCTCCTCCTCTCTTGTTCTCTCTATGTTGGGAGTGGACGAAGAAGTTGGAGGGTACCAGTTGATTAAGGATTACATTATCTACGTCAGATAACCAGGTTTCAGTTATCATGAGTATATCCAGATTGTAGGAAGAGATTGTGTCAGCGATAACTGGCCATTTCTTACGGATAGACCGTGCGTTTATGAGTGCACAATTTAGGCATAGGGGTTGAGGGGGTTCCACTTGTTTATTCTTCTTGGAGTGTTGGAGAGCTATGTGTAATAGGTGAGAGTGGCGCATGGGGGCTTCAACTCTTAGGTTAAGATAGGGAGCTTCTGCCCATCTTTTTCCATGGCTCTGGAGTATTGGAATTTGGTGAGCTGTGTGATGTAGGGCAAGGGATTTGTTAAGCCAGCCTAGGAGAAAGAGGATACAGATAGCTAGGGCATTGATTGGTAGAGCCATTTGGAGGTTTCCGTTGATTGGGTGAGGCACTTTCTATGGGAATTGGAGATACTGTTATGCTTGCCTACTCAGGTGCTATCAAACCTGATCGAGGATGCTCAGTGTGGAATGGATGTTTGTGAGCAACCAGGTTGGTAAAAGGGATATGTAGTGATTTGTATATCTGATTTGATATGTATATTTCTAAGAGTAAATTTGATAAAGCCTCTAGTTATGATGGAATAGAAAATGACTTGCAGAGATTGATGGGAATAACAGTATGTGTTGTCAATAGATCCCGTGGGATCTATGACAAAAAGGGGGGAGGAAGCTGTGGAACGAAAGGGTTAACCAGAGACTGAAAAGCTAAAAATCTAAGAAATAACAGACTGCTGACTTGTAGGGCTTCAGATTAATTAATGAGCATGACTGTGTCTCCAGGAACTGTGTGCAGGAACTTACACACTGTTAAGATAAAGTGTTATAATTCAAGGCTGGCAAATGTTTGTATAAATCATCTGTAAGCTTTGCTGCATCTCCTATATAAGTCAGAGCTGCTGCATGGGCATTTTAGAGAAAGCATTCAGTTGTACTGTACACTGTTTCCTCTCTTGCTTGCAAAATAATAAAAAACCTAATGCTCAAGTAGGCATGATGTGATGCAATCTTATTTCAGAATCCACACAGAGAACACTGAGAAGGATCCAGCCTAGGGCTCAATCAGTGAGAAACAACAGATTTGGGACTTAAATTGACTGTTCTTTCTAGTTTTGCTGTTTGTCTACTTTATCATACTGTATATATTTGCTTTTATGAAGATATTACCGAATAAATGTATTTTTATATAAACATACCCTGGTGTGGACCAAAGGTTTTTTCCAAAGCTCTTTAGGAGTTTTGTGAATCAACCACTAAAGGCCTTGGGGCCTCCTTCCTCCCTTCCATCAGAATCTTTACTTTTGTGCCTTCTTCTAATTTGGTGTATCCTCTAGAGGGCAGCTATCACCCTGCTGCTGAAGAGAGTTCCTTCCTGAGATTTTGTTAAACTCAGCAATCATGATTATCCCAACACCACCCCTCCAGAATGATACTGTAAAAATGCATACTTGGACATCAGTCTTTCAAATATTAAAATCCTTGGGATATGAAATCTTTTATTTTTTATTTATTAGTGTTTATCTCACGCCTTTCCAGTAGACAAGGCGAGTTACATCCAGGTACAATATGCATTTCCCTGTCCCTGGAGGATTTACGGCTGATGCAGGAAGCAAGCTGGCCCCGGAAAAACACCAAAAAAACGTGCTAAACTGCAGCACCCTTAGCATGAAAATTGCTGCATAAGAAATTGTACCTGATGTAAAAAACTGTGTTGAACCTTAGTGCAGCTTTTTATGCTGTCTTTTAACGCTGGATCCCCACGCCAGCTTCGGGCAGGTGTAAAGATCCAGCTGAGAGCCAAAGAATCATCTGAGAGAAAGTTTGACACTTCACTTCAGATGAGCCAGGCATCGAGGAAAGCCCCCGATGCCATCAGAATACTGTTTGGGGGATAGTGCTCCCTCCCGACAGAAACCAAATCCCTGGTGGCCCAGCAGCCCCGAACCCCCCACTCACTCACTAAAAAAAATCCCTGGTGGCCCGGTGGCCCCAAAATCTCCCACCCCCTTTCGGTACCTCTAATCTGAAGCGAGTGTCACCCACAAACTCCCACCTCTGTGCTGCCATCTTTAAAAAAGGCAGTGGCTGGACCCGCATAGCTAGGACCTATCCTCCAGGTGATGTAAAAAACTCTCTCGCACCAAGGAGGTTTCTCCAGGGCCATGTGGCCATGAGGGAAGGGTTAGGATAGCCAATATAGTTGGCAATTCGATCATTAGGCATGTAGATAGCTGGGTACTGGTAGACATGAGGATCACCTGGTAACATCCCTGCCTGGTGCGAAGGTAGCGGAACTCACATGCCACCTAGACAAGGTTTTAGATAGTGCAGGGGAGGAGTCTGCTGTCTTGGTACCTGTTGGTACCAATGACATAAGAAAGTGTAGAAAGGGGGTTCTGGAGGCCAAATTTAGGTTTCGTGGAAGTCAACAATGGAAAAGCTCTATAACATCAACAAAAACAAAACCTGGAGCTGACTGTGGTACAGATTACCAACTACTAGTATGCAAACTCAAGCTAAAGCTGAAAAAGAACAAACCACTCATGAATGCAGCAAAATATGATCTTGAGAATATACCATTGGAATTTAAAGACTGCCTGCAAAATCGATTTGCTGCTTTAGATACAAATGACAGAGCTCCAGAAGAGTTATGGAATGACATCAAGAAGGTTGTGCTGGAAGAAAGCGAGAAGTCTCTACAAAAAGTGAAAAAGCAAAAAATGGATGACGGAAGAAACTCTGAAAATTGCCCAGAAATGCAGAGAAGCTAAAGCCAGAGGAGAAAGAAAGACACAGAACTCAACAGAGATTTCCAACGCGCAGCAACACAGGACAAGGAAAAGTACTACAATGACACATGCAAGGAAATAGAAGCAGAAACTATTAGAAGAAGAACAAGATCAGCTTTCTTAAAGCTACGAGAGTTAAAGAAAAAATTCCAGCATCGAATTGGAATGTTACAAGATGCTCAAGGTTCTATGTTGAATGATGTTGAGAAGATCAAGAAAAGGTGGAAAGAATATACAGAGTTTTTATATGATAAAGATCAAGTGGACCAACAGCCATTTCAACCTGTACCTTATGATTCAGAACCATTGGTGATGAAAGAAGAAATTGAAGGAGCATTGAAAGCCTTATCAAAGAACTAAGTACCAAGCATTGATGGCATTCCCATAGAAGTATTACAGCAATCTGAAGCAGCTGTTACCATACTTACAAGGCTCTGCCAAGAAATTTGGAAGATAACATCATGGCCAACTGACTGGAAAAGATCTGAGTTTATAGCAATACTAAAGAAAGGTGATCCAACTGACTGTGGAAATTATCGCACAAGGGCAAGGAACGAGAGACATCATTGCGGATGTGAGATGGATCGTTGAAAAGACTAAAGAATAACAAAAGGATATCTATTTGTGCTTTATCGACTATAGCAAGGCTTTTGACTGTGTAAACCATGAGAAACTCTGGGCCACATTAAGAAGCATGGGTATACCAGAACACCTGATCATTCTTTTGCACAATCTGTACATTGATCAAGAAGAAACAGTTTGAACGAAACAAGGAGAAACAGAATGGTTTAAAATAAGCAAAGGTGTAAGACAAGGCTGCATACTTTACCCCTACCTGTTTAATTTATATGCAGAACAAATCATCAGAGAAGCAGGATTGTATGAAGACAACACCTTCGCTATGCTGATGATATCACATTACTGGCTGAAAGTGAAGATAATATTATTTATTTATTTAGCTGCATTTATATACCGCTTTTCACCGGGTCAAAGCGGTGTTACATATAGGGGTGGGGAGATTAAGTACGAGGGTAGGGCCAACACCGAGGAGGCAACATTGATGATTTTGAGATAGGACAGACTTTGGACATTGGACAGACTTTAGACATAGACAAGGTAGTATAGCTTTGAGTCAGAGGTTCGTTGTGGGCGAGATCAGGGGTTTGTGGGTTTTTCGGTGGGGTTCGTGTTGAAGCATTCCTGGAAAAGAATGTTTTTTAGCTGTTTTCTGAAAGATGGTAGGTTGGTATTGTTTCTGAGACAGCTCGGTAGTGAGTTCCATAAGGATGGAGCATAAAGTTCAAAGGCTCGATTGCAGGTCCGTTGCGAGCATTTGGTTCTTTTGTGAGGGACGGTGAGGGAAACGCTGGAGGCATGTCTAGTGGTTCTGCCGTGAGCTGGGCGGGCCAGTAGGGCGTGGAGCTGGGTGTTCTGTGTTTGATGGATGGCTTTGTGGGTGAGCAGGATGGCTTTGTATTTAGTCCTTGCTTCAAGGGGAAGAATGTGTAGCTCTTTCAGAATTGGGGTGATGTGGTCGGTTTTCTTTGTCCTCTGAATGATTCTCACAGTGGTGTTCAATGCTGTTCAGAGGGGGTTGGTCTGTGTGGCTGGAAGGCCATGGTAGATTATGTTGCAGTAGTCCAGATGTGGGAGTGTCATGGCTTGCATCACGGTTCGGAAGTCTTTATGTTCCAGAAGGGGTCTGAGTCGTTGCACTGTTCTTGCCTTATGGAATATAGTGCCAGAGGTTTTTGTGATATGTTGCTTTAAGGTGAGGGCTTGGTCAATAATAATGCCCAGGTATCTTATCTGTGGTCGTATTTGGATGCTTGTGGTTCCTAAGTTGAGGTGTGTAGGTGGTGTGAAGTCTGGGTCCTTTGTTACTATGAGAGCTTCAGTTTTCTTTATATTGATGGATAGGTGGTTTGCTTGTAACCAGTCAGACACGGCGGTGAAGCATGCTGAGAGGTTGGTGTTTGCTGGGTTTGTGGTCGTAATGGGGGCATAGAGCATGATATCATCAGCATATATGTGGAAGCTGATGTTGTGAGTGCGTATGACTGTGCAGAGTGGCTGGAGGTAGATATTGAAGAGCATGGCTGATAGTGTGGATCCTTGAGGTACTCCCTGGTGTTGTTGGAATGGGGGGGGAGGTTGAGGTGCTGGTGCGGATTAGTTGTTGTCTGTTGGTTAGGTAGGTTTGAAACCACTTCAGTACGGTGTCCTTGATCCCAATAGTCTGTAGTCTGTGTATGAGGATGTTGTGGGAGATGGTGTCAAAGGCTGCAGATATATCAAGGAAGATCATAGCATATCCAGAGTGTTTTTCTTGAATTCCTGTGAGGAGGGTGTTCATCAGTGTGGTCATGAGGGTCTCAACTCCATGTAGAGGGCGGAAGCCGTGTTGTTGTGGGTCCAGTATGTTGTTAATATCCAGGTGTTCCTGAAGCTGCTGCTGGACGATCTTCTCTATTATTTTGGCAGTGAAAGGTAGGCTTGCTATGGGTCTGTAGGATGCTGGGTCTAGAGGATCCAGGTTTTGCTTTTTCAAGGAGGGTCGGATGATCGTAGTTTTGAGGGCGTCTGGCATGTGTCCTCTGGAGAAAGATTCATTGACGATATGGGCTAATGGCGTGCTCAGTTCGTTTTTTGATTTCTTTATCCAGTCAGTGGGGCATGGGTCCAGCGGGGAGGTGGTGGTGTGGAGGCAGGAGATGGTGGTTGAAATTTCGTCTGTTGATATTTCTTTGAAGGTGGTCCAGTCACTGTGCAAGTTGGGGTGGAGGTTCTCTGCAGTTGTCTGTGGGTTTGGCTGTGGGTTTTGTGGTTGTTGAAGTTGTTTGTATTGGCGGGCCAGTAGGTCTGGTGGAATCTGCGGTAATTGGTCAGAGTTATGAGGCGCTTTTGTCAGTTTTTTGATTATTTGAAAGAGTTCACGAGGTTTGTTTATGGAGGTATTGATGATTTTCATGTGGTAGATTTTCTTTGCTTTGTCAGTCTCGTAGTGATATGCGTTGAGTTCATGTAGGTATTTCATTTTGTCATTTTCGTCGTTGGTTTTTCTCCATTTTCTTTCAGTTCTTCTGAGTTTTGTTTTTAACTTTCGGAGACCGGGAGTATACCATCTGGCCTTTGAGGAAGGGGGTCTGGTGATGGCTTTGTTTGTTGATGCCTCAGATGCTGTGGAGATCGTAGTGTTCCAGTTGTGTATGAGGTCATTAATGTCACTGGAGTTCATTTGTAATTTGGGTAGAGTTTGTTCTAGGAAGTCCTCTTTGTTAAATGGTTTAAATCGTCTTAAGTGGTGTCCATCATCGTTGTTGTTCTTATGTTGGTAGGTGTAAGGTATGGTGATGAGGTGGTGGTCAGACCAAGGTACCGGCGAGATCTGTGGGATCTTTCCTGAGGCAGTGGTTGTGGAGTTGAGGATCCATCTGAAACATTTGCTTCCCACGATCAAGAAACATAGTCTTAAAATGGGCCTGCACCTTAATGTATAGAAGTCAAGGATCATGACAACTGGCAAAATCAACAAGTTCATCATTGAAAGAGAAGAAATTGAAATAATGGACAACTTTAATTAACTTGGATCAACTATCAATAAAGAAGCAACAAGCAGTCAAGAAATCCGACGAAGCATTGCTCTTGGCAAAATGGCTATGAAAGACCTAGACAAGATTCTCAAGAGCAGAGATGTCTCTCTCCATACAAAGATTTGACTTGTTCAAGCCATGGTATTTTCAATAACATTATATGGATGTGAAAGCTGGACAGTGAAAAAGATAGGAAGAAAATTGATGCCTTTGAATTATGGTGCTGGCGATGAATACTGCATATACCATGGACTGCCCGAAGAACAAACCAGTCAGTACTAGAGGACATCAAACCTAAGCTTTCTTTAGAAGCTCAGATGACAAGACTTCGACTTTCATACTTTTGCACATCATGCGAAGAGAGAGATTGTTAGAGAAAGACATCATGCTTGGCAAGATAGGTGGTCAATGCAAAAGAGGAAGGCCATCAATGAGATGGATCGATACAATAACAGCAGCTATGGGTACCAGTCTGTCAACAATGAGCCGCCTGACTGAAGACCAAACACAATTTAGGACAACTATCCAGAGGGTCACCATGAGTCGACACCAACTTGACGGCACTTTACAACAACAGGTAGGAAGTTGAAATCCAGAACTTCCAGGATAGCATTCTCCAAAATGCTTACTTTTCCATGAGCAGGACCCAAAAGGTAGGCAGAGCTCCAGAGTCTCAATGCATGGATGAGACAATAGTGCAAAGAAGAGCATTTTGGATTAGTTAATAACTGGGCAACATTCTGGGGAAGGGAGGGGCTTTTCTGAAGGGATGAGCTCCACCTTAACCTGAGTGGAACCAGGCTGCTGGCATTAACCTTTAAAAAAGAGATAGAACAACTTTTAAACTAGATAATAGGGGAAAGCCGACAGTCATCCAAGAGCACATGGTTCGGAAAGATGCATCTTTGAAGGATACCAGCAAAAGAGGGAAGTTAGAGCAACCCAACAGAGAGGTTCCAATAAAGATAAAAGTAACCCAAATGCCCTTAAGTACAGAGCTGAAAGATCTCAAATTACCCCTAACAACTGATAACCATATTAATATAAAATAAAATAGAATCTTTAAAATGCCTGTATGCAAATGCTAGAAGTCTGAAAAATAAGATGGGAGAGATAGAATATATAGCACTGAATGAAAGGTTAGATATGATTGGCATCTCAGAGGCCTGGTAGAAAGAGGATAACCAGTGGGACACTGTGATACCTGGATACATACTATATCGCAATGACAGGGTAGATCAAACTCGTGGAGGACTCTATGTTAGAGAGGGCATTGAGTCACATAGGATTAAAGTTTTGCATGGAACAAAATACACAGTAGAATCTCTATGGATAGAAATCCCATATATAAAGGGAAGGTGATGAGGGTGATTTCAATTACCCTGGTATCGACTGGGTCAATGTCATAGCAGGACATGCTAGGGAAATGAAAGGTCCCCTGAATTTCCACCCACCCAATCCTGGGACCTCAACATCATCCTTTGCTAGCTCATGCTACCCCCCTTTAAACCTATCAAGAGTTCCTTCCTCAAATTGATCAGCTGGAAAACTCTCTTCCTTTTTGTCATCACCTCAGCCAGATGCATAAGCAAGCTGCAAGCCCTCATGGACTACCCATCCTACACTCTGCTTCTTCCTGACTATGCAATCCTCAGGACCCACCTTAGGTTCCTGCCCAAGGTTGTATCCACCTTCCACATTAATCAAAATCATTGTACTTCCCTCCTTCTACCCTGAACCACATGCCATGCTAAAGGAGTAGCACCTATATACCTTGGACTGCACTTAGACCCTAAGTTGTTACATCCACAGAACAAAGCCCCTCAGAGAAGCCTTGCAGTTCTTCATTTTCTATGACTCTTAACATGTTGCAGGCTCCAGTCTCTAAGTGTATACTCCCCCTTTGGGTTTCAGGCGGTATCGCCTTTGCTACACACATGTAGGACTACAACTAAAAGACAAGGTTTGTACATACCACCTCAGAGTTATGGCCATTATGATGGCTATCCTCAACTCATGGAAGACATCTGCAGAACAGCCACTTGGTCCTCTATACACACCTTCATCAAATATTATTGCCTAGACTGCCCTCTGCCTGCCTTCAGCACCTTTGGGCACACAGTCCTCTGGATGATACTCATGCCCCACCATCAGGCAAAGCCCCTAAATCCAGACTATTTGACATCATGGGACTGTATGCCCAGTTATTAATACTATTACCACAGGTTCACTATTATTCAATTGTTCGGGCTCTTTGCTGCTGAGTGTCTCTATGATTGTCACCATTGTTTGTATTGTCTAGCACTGAATGTTCCTAAGACATGTTCAGTTACATTCTTACAATACGTGTGTACTCCCCTCATTACTTGGATTGCTTGTGGATGTCTGCTAATTTCATTGCATCTTTATCCTACTATAGCAACAGGTTGGGCTGTAAAGGGGAAAGGGGCCATGAGATCTGTGCACAACACCTCCCCTTACACCCCTCAGCTGACTCATCCTGCTTGTCAATGGAGAAAGTGAGGTTACTTACCTATAATAGGCAGGGCTGGCATACAGAGATGAGGCGCCCTGGGTGAACCTCATCCCTTGTGCCCCTCCTTATTGCCGCCAATGCTGCCCCTCACTAGGACCTACAGCAGCAGCAATAACCTCAAACAGCCCCACGGCACTTACCTTCAAACTTTGGCACCGCGGGCCTGTCTGCTTCAACCCCACCAATGCGGACTTCCTTTTGTATGGTGCTTCCACCCCTATGCAAATAGAAGTTGGCACTGGGCGCTGGTGTGGGTGTAAGCAAACATCCCAGTGACATTGGAGTTTGAAGGTAAGTGCCGCAGGGCTGTTTGAGGTCATTGTTGTGATTGTAGATCCCAGTGAGGGGCAGCAGCAGTGGCAATGGGCGCCCCCGGAGGGCCAGCCCTCTAGATGGCCACCTAGTTTGCCTGATGGTAGCACCAGCGCTGATAACTCCCATTACAGGTAAATAATCTCATTTTCTTGCTCCCATTTGCCACGTGCTTCTTTGAAATACTGCACAACACATAGTGAGTATGGTGATCTTTAGAGCTACAGTATCCTTCTGAGACCAGGAAGCAAAAGAGATAAAGTCTTGACAAGACCTGAGTGGAAATTCTGGTTCGCTGTGTCATCACAATAGCTGCTCTTTGTTTTCAGTTTCAAGAGTGAAAAATCTCCACTTGACCAGAAAATGATTGGTGGATCCTGACTGTGGGAATGTACCACTGTAGTTTTGATATGGTTGGACATATGGGTTCTGAAAACCTCTCAAAAACAGGAGAAGCATAGAAAGTCTCATACCTGTCTATAATCAACACTGCTGCCTTCATGCAGACTGAAAAATTCCAGAGCTCTGTGAGCTATAAAAAACAAGAATACAGGTTACAAAATACTATTGACATTGCCAAATTTAAATTTATTTCACTTAAGATAAAAAATCATTTTGAAGTCAGTTTACTCCTTTTTCTTAGGTTAGCAGAGTACGGAATTATAGCAATTAAGCATCTTTCTATTCATTTTTTCGGGCACAAGGATAATCTTTTCAGCAGCTCACCATGCTTACCAAGCTTCCAAAGCTCCTCAAGGCCCCATCTAATTTTTTTAAGTATTTTATAGTAAGTGAACAATTAGACATGCATGACTGTGATTATTTCAACAGTGTCTGATTTCAGAATTATATATTTTTTAGTGTGCTCCCTGTAATTGAGTCCAACCATGCTTATGAGAATGGGAACTTAATTTCTAACGTTACCATGGGGGGAGGGGGGACAGCTCCATGCTGCAGGAGTCTGGTATAAAAAGTGCTGCCGGACACCAAGTTCCCAATATTACAATAACACATTAATTAAAAAATGTAAAATAAAAGTACTGCTTTGCTAATGCAGACACTGCTTCCCAAATCATCACTTCCCATAGTGATTACACAGTTCTTTAAAAAAATATTTTTACAATAAAAAAGCCAAGTCTTTCTCCTTTTAGGCCAGGGCACCTCTGCTCCACAGGTCATTCCCCGTTGGCAGTATGTCAAGGGGCCTCTGGCAGGAGAACATGTTAATATTTTCTTTGACCTTTTGTCCACTTTTTTGTTTTTTCTTCCCTTTCAAAATTCACCAGGCAGCCCAGATCCCCTTATTGGCGGATGCTGGCCAGGGATGTCCCTTCCAAACCAGAATATCTTGTAAACTGTAGCACATAATTCCTGTAATCCATGTGACCATCTGATTCTAATACATTGGCATGGAGAAGTAGCCTAGAGGTTAGTGTACTGGGCTAAAAACCAGCGGAACCAAGGTTCAAAACTCACTGACACCTCTTGTGACTTTGGACAAGTCACTTAACCCTCAAGTAGAAACAGATTGTAAGCTCTATGGGATCAATGAAATTTTTACCTACTGTACCTGAATGTAACTCACCTGAAGCTACTACTAGAAAGGAAATAGAATGCAATGGACACTGTAAAGTGGAACCAAGGGCTGCAATCACCTAAGTTCTGTTTTGGCCTCCTAGAATTTCCTTCTGTCTAAACCAGTAATAGAGAACCCTTCTTATTAGCTTACTTAATTATAATTACTTTTTCACTTACTTGTGTGGATCCTAAACTGAGGTGCTTCTCTCTGCTACAGAGTGATTAGGAGGAAATGTAGTGGAGAATGAGGTTTTATTCTTAGGGAATGTAAAGATGTCTTGTTTGCAAACAGGATTGTCTTCTTTGATGTGCAATGCTACTCACAACAGAATGAGGGTAAGGCAAGGTGTGCAAAGAGGAGTGAGATAAGATTTTCTTTTCTTCTTGGGTACATTTTACAAACTGAACAACTTCATTCTATATGGGATTTTTTCTTTTCTAGGAATGTTTCACTTAAGCGGGAATGTCTACTGTTGTCAATGGGCCCGATATTGAGTTGCAATGGCTATGCGTTTCTAAGGTGCATAGCTGTAGCTGCAGAGCTTTAACCACAGATAATCAATCTGGGGCCATATCCGGCCACCAGAATTGAATATACAGATCTGCCACAACACACTGCACAGTGCGGAAGCTAACCAGGCAGCAGCGATATTAAGCTGCTGCCCAGTTAGCTCCCACAGGTAAAGATAGTTGAAGTTTTCCCATGCCTATCTTTACCTGTAGGTTGCTAACCGAGTAGCGGTTCAATATTGCGCTGCTAGGTTAGCAAAAGGTGGCACCTCCACTCTGCCTCAGAATGCCCACGACACGCCCTAAATCTACACAGAGAGTACCAGGGCAGAACTGATGGATATTCATCAGCACGATGAATATCCCTCTATAGTGGCATTTACACAATTTACAGGTTTTTTAAACCATGTAAATGCCTTTGAATATTGGGCCCAATATGTCTCGTCAATTTGTCCCTCTGTACACACCAGTGTTTGTGCGGTCAGATAGCAAAAAGACAAGCAGTAGAACTGAGGTGGTACCAAAAGAGAAAAACAGAGTGCCAGTAGGGCTTCCCAAGCCCTATGTGCTGAGGGAGACCCAAGTCATGGTGGAGAAGATGGCAGTGGTTCCAAAGCTCCACTGGTTCACTAACTGAAGGAGATCTATGCAATGGTGTAGAAATAGCACAGCGCCAACATAAGGAATGTGATACAGGGTCTGACCGAAGAACCATCAAGCCCAGTATCCCCCATGGTAACATCATAAGTACCTGCCAGGTTCCCAAAATGTAGACAGATTTGATGCTGCTTGTCCCAGGGGTAAACAGTGGATTTTCCCAGTCCACTTTAATAATGGTTTATGGACTTTTCCTCCAGGAACTTGTCCAAATGTTTTTTAAATCCCGCTACACCAACAGCTTTTACTATGTCATAGAAACATAGAAACATGATGACATGTCCTCTGGCAATGCAGGATTTTGCCCAGGTGGGGAATTCTGTGCAAATTCTGTGCTGTGCAGAATTTCCCCAGGAGTAAAATATGCATTGGGAAACATAAAGATATGCCATACTGGATCAGATCAAGAGTTCATTAAGGTCAGTATCCCGTTTCCAACAGGGACTATTCCAAGTCTCAAGTATCTTTCGGATTCCCAAAAGTATACATATTTCATACTGCTTGTCCCAGGGATAAGCAGTGAATTTCCCCAGTCCTCTTTAATAATGGTTTATGGACTTTTCCTCCAAAAACTCGTCCAAACCTGTTTTGAACCCAGCTACACTAAGAGCTTTTACTACATCCTCCAGTAATGAATTCCAGAGTTTGAATATGTACTGAGTGAAAAAATATTTTTTTCTGATTAGTCTTGTGTGCCACATTGTAGCTTCATTGTGTGTCCCCTAGTCTTTCTACACATGCACTGGCATCTGTGAGTAGTGAAGCAGGCTCAGAGCTCACAAGCTTAAAAAGCACTCAGCCTGCTACACTGTGTTTCCCTTTGCTCCTGTGGCTGTATTACACTTCCGACACCACATCATTAAGTTTTACACCCTAACAAGAAACAGTAAGTGCTTTTGTTGACCTTTCTAAGATGTGTGATGCTGGTGTCGGAAGTGTAACACAGCCATGTGAGTGAAGGGAAACACGCCCGTGGTTGTTTAAAATGTCGTGATTGGGCAGAGAAGGTGAGTGTCTGGGGCTGGAAATTGGAGAGGAGCTGGGGACTGGAGAGGACTGATGGTGAGTTGGGGGGATAGGGAGGACTGCTGATAAGTCGGAAGGATGACTGGGGGCTGGAGAGGACTGATGGTGAGTTGGGGGTGACTGGGGTCAGGAGAGGACTGACAGTCAAAGGGTGAATGGGGGCTAGAGAGGAATGATGGTGAGTTGAGAGGTGAATGGGGGCTGAAGAGGACTAATGATGTGTCGGGGGTAACTGGGGCTGGAGGGGGACTGATAGTGGGTCAGGGGAGTGACTGGGAGCTAGAGAGGTGAGTCGGGATCTTCCTAGAAGTTAGAGGGAGAGAGAACGAGGGGGGTAGAGGGAAGGACTAGGTGTTGGAGAGAGACCTCTTATTTACAGCTGGGGGAATTCTGCACAAAAATGTACTAATAAAACATGCAGAATGTTACAGAATTTTAAAATCCACTGCACAGAATTTTATTAATTTTTTGTGCAGAATTCCCCCAGGTATAATATCTGTTCTGTTATTTTCCTTCTATCACACAGGTGAAAGAGTCTACCCTTAAAAGATGTGGCTCATGACTTCTATAGAAGAACTGCAGGAGGCAGAAGATTATAAAAAGGACCCATCACTAAACCATGGCTATCACTAAGACGACCTTTGGCCTCTTCAAAAGCTGGTCTGTATTTTATGGAATTTAAACCATAGGTGAAAATGCTGGTAGTGGGTGAGGCTTTGCACTTAAAAACACAAAGGCAGACCAAAGTAGAAAACAGGTAAAATATTTATTTTGGTATTTGTTTCTTTCTTATAAAACACACTACCTTCCTGAACAACCATTCAACAAAAAATTACAATACATTAAAATACAAAGACAACCTCACCGTTAAAACAAACTAGAACAAAGAACAGACATATACAATATATTTTTTTATATGCCATCAAGTCAATGCTGACTCTTAGGGGCTTGTTTACAAAGCCGCGGTAGCGGTTCATGATCGTTATCGTGATTTCAATGGGGCCGCGGCTCCGATAACGATCGCGAACCGCTACCGCGGCTTTGTAAACAAGCCCCTTAGTGAAGTGTGACCGATAGTAGATTGCCAGGCCTTTTCCTCCAATTTATTTATTTATTTACATTCTCTTATATACCGCGCTATTCTGCATCAGTGCGGTTTACATTGAACAAACTGAAATTACATTGAACAGGGCATTATAACTTGGAGATAACTATTTTACAGGGAACATGGGCTATGGAGGGTTAAGTGGCTTGCCCAAGACCACAAGGAGCACCTATGGGACTAGAAACCCCAGTCCTTCCGGCCCAAGGTTGCTGTCCTCTAGTGGGATTTGAACCCCTGACCTTCCGGCCTGAAGTACCTTGCCCCAACCACTAGGCCACTCCTCCAAGGCAATAGATGGTAAAGTGACTTGACCAAGGTCATAAGGAGTGCCAGTGAGAACTGAATCCTGATCTCTTGGGTACTAGGCTGTTGCTCTAACCACTAGGCTACCCCTCCACTCAAAATTATTACATACAAAAAGAAAATATACAGAAAAAAATAGCATTAAAGCATTCCTGAGAGCTCCTGAAACCATCTATGGAGCGCTCTCAGGAAACCCAGTCAGATCCAATGCCTCAGGTGAACCACAGACACCATAGCCTAGTAATGGGAGGGGGTGGGGGAATGCTCCAGGGGGATCTGTAAGACCTCCCTGAAGTATCTGTGAACCATCTCCTGAGATGAAACCATAGGAGACCTAGGAAAATTAAGCAGTCACAGATTATTTTTACAAATCTGATTTTCCAGATACTCAGTTTTCCTAGCAGTCACATTACTATCTTTAATCTGGGTTTCCTGGAGGCCCCAAAGACGTCCCAAATCCTCCTCGAGTCGGGAAGTCTTCAGCTCCTGATCTTTCACTGCTCCGGAGATCTTCTGCATATCAATTTTCATAGTGGAAAACTCTTTACTCATACTCCCAACAAACGCCAACAGAGAATCATTGACTTGAGCTGTCGTATCCCATGGTGCATCCAAAGTTACTACTGCAGGCTTAACCAGCCCCAGAGGAACCCAGTCCATCACTTGCTCGAGATCCACTCCCAGCCCTATGTCAGATGCCACGATGACCTTATCAGCATCTCCAACTCCCAGGAGGAAACCAGGGCTCGATCTACCCATGACCAGCATACCCTCTTCAATAGTATGCTAACAGCCACACCGGAGGGAAGCACAACAGCAGGCCACACAGGAGTTCCGGGTCGCAGCAGGGGGGCCCGCTGATCAGGGCAGAGAACCACCCCTGAAGCACTCAGTTCCAGTGAGGAAGCCTCACGTGGATCCACCAAAAACATGCATCGGAGCCGGGAGGGACAAACCCACGTGCCACCAAAGTCCTCTGCCCCGACACGGTCACTTGAACTTCACCCGAGGGTAGGTGAAGTGGCTTCTGCTTTCTTCGCCATATCGGAGTCAGGCAGCAAGCGAACTCAGTGTGGAGTGAAACGCCGACCCAGCTCAGTACATCACCGCCATCTTGCTTCTCCCCCCTTCGGGCACTGTTTTTGAGGCAGGATGAGGGTAATCTCTTGGAACCTTTGTGGTCTTGGCACTCCAGTTAAGTGTTACAAGATTTTACGCACATTGGCCCGCCATAATTGTGATATAGCCTTTCTCCAGGAAATGTATCAGACCACCACAGAACATACCAAGTTCCGTTAGGATTCAGGGACATTCTAGCAGCTCAACTGACTGACTTTTTAATGCTTCTTTGGAGTTGGGAGTGGTCCCAGAGGACTGGAGTAAGGCACGTTGTCTTTTTACACAAAAGCGGAAGTAAGAATGAGGTTGAAAACTACAGGTCGGTTAGTCTAACCTCTGTGGTGAGTAAATTATTGGAAAGGCTGCTAAAATAGAGGATAGTGAGGTTTCTGGAGTCTAATGGATTGCAGGATTCAAGGCAGCATGGGTTTACCAGAGGCAGGTCTTGTCAGACAAATCTGATTGATTTCTTTGACTGGGTGACCAGTGAGATGGACCGAGGGAGAGCCCTAGAAGTGGTGTACTTAGATTTCAGTAAAGCCTTTGACACCATTCTGCACAGGCGGCTTATAAATAAACTGAGCACCCTAGGGATGGGCCATAAAGTTACTGATTGGGTTAAAAATTTGTTGAGTGGGAGGTGAAAAAGGGTACAGGTAAATGGAGCTCACTCTAAGGAGGAGGTGGTTACTAGTGGTGTGCTGCTGAGATCTGTCCTTGGTCCGCTTCTTTTTAACATCTTTGTTAGTGATATTGTGGAACGGCTGTCGGGTAAGGTTTGCCTGTTTGCAGATGATATCAAAATCTGCAATAGAGTAGACACCCAGGAAGGAGTAGATAACATAAGGAGGGATCTAGCTAAGCTTGAAGAATGGTTGAGAATTTGGCAGCTGAGATTTAATGCTAAAAAATGCAGGGTCATGCATTTGAGCTGCAAAAATCCAAGGAAATGCTACAGTGTAGGGGACGAAGCACTTCTGTTTATAAGAGTGGGTCCTAGGCGTGGTTGTGTCTGATGATCTTAAAGTAGCTAAACAGGTAGAAAAGGTGACGACAAAAAACAGAAGGATGCTTGGATGCACAGGGAGAGGAATGGCCAGCACAAAAAAGGAGGTGATTGTGCCTCTGTATAAGTTTCTGGTGCGATCTCATTTGGAGTATTGTGTGCAACTCTGGAGACCACACCTTCAAAAGGATATAAACATGTTGGAGTTGGTTCAGAGGGTGGCTACTAAAATGGTTAGTGGTTTTCGTTACAAAGCATATAAGGGCAGACTTAAAAATCTTAATATGTATAGACTAGAGGAAAGGTGCGATAGAGGAGATATGATATGAGATTTTAAATACCTCTGTGACATAAATGCATAGGAGAGTTTATGTTTATGTTTATTTGAATTTGATATACCGCTCAGACCAAAAGGTATTAGAGCGGTTTACAATACTACATCATTTAGGGAAATAAGAAAAGAACACCATTTATAAGATAGGACAGAGTAGAGGACAGAGACAGTCAAATAGATAAGAGGAAGAGAAGGACACGGAACAGCAAGTTACCATGATATATAAGCAGGACATCAATATAGACTCGAGAAACAGATGCCACGGACCAACGCCTAAGGGCCACACCAAAGGGCCCTCTGGCGAGGCCCTCAGGTGCAGGCCCGCAAGGCGCGGGCACGCCCCAGCAACAGCGGTTCTTATGCCGTTGGGCATGGCTGCTGATTGGCGGGCTCGGGGAGGAAGGGGGAGCTCCTGCTCTCACCCCCGTCAAAAGCGCTGCTCTGTTGAAGCCCCGGCAACGGCGGTTCTTATGCCGTTGGGCATGGCTGCTGATTGGCGGGCTCGGGGAGGAAGGGGGAGCTCCTGCTCTCACCCCCGTCAAAAGCGCTGCTCTGTTGAAGCCCCGGCAATGGCGGTTCTTATGCCGTTGGGCATGGCTGCTGATTGGCGGGCTCAGGGAGGAAGGGGGAGCCCCTGCTCTCACCCCCGTCAAAAGCGCTGCTCTGTTGAAGCCCCGGCAATGGCGGTTCTTATGCCGTTGGACATGGCTGCTGATTGGCGGGCTCGGGGAGGAAGGGGGAGCTCCTGCTCTCACCCCCGTCAAAAGCGCTGCTCTGTTGAAGCCCCGGCAACAAAGGGACATAGGATGAGAGTGAAAGAGGATAGACTCAGTAGTAATATTTCTTTATGGAAAGAGTGGTAGATGCATGGAAATTTCTCCCAGTGGAAATGGTAGAGACGAGGACAGTATCTGAATTCAAAAAAGCATGAGACAAACACATGAGGATCTCTAAAGCTAAAAACAGGACTTTTGAAGTTGATATGGAAGGGCAGATTAAATAGGCCATGTGGTCTTTTTCTGCCATCATGTTTCTATGTATTTGGAGCACTGGCACAGGACAGAAAGGGTGGGGTAGTGATTTTGATACACAAATGTGTTTGGTTCACCTGCACAGCTGAAGATCCCAATTCCCAGGGATGATATGTTACGAGGGTTGCTCAGAAAGTAATGCTCCACATGTTTTTTCTCAGTCCAGAATGAAGATAGAGGTGTGAAATTGAAAGGATAGTAACTTGGAACTTCAAAGGACACGTGTGTAATTTTACAGTCGTCCGACAAATAGCGAGGCGGTAGTGATCCTTCAAATGGCGTCTGTGAGTCACACGGTACAAACAACGAGCTGTAATTGAATTCTTGGTGGAGGAGAAAGAAAGTGTGAGAAACATTCACAAACGGTTGTGTGCTTTGTATGGAAGTTCTGCGGTAGATAGGAGCACCGTTGGACGATGGGTGAAGAGAGTAAAGGCTTCAGGAAGTAGTAAAATGGAACTGGAAGATCGGACGCAGTCTGGGCATCCTGCCTCAGCCACCAGTCCCGACAAGTTGCAGTGCGCTGATGACATTATTCATGCGGATCAGCGCATCACGAGTCGGGAATTGTCCGTACAGCTTTCCGTCAGTAGAGGTAGTGCAATGGCAATTATTGACTTTTTGGGATAAAGGCCTCCACCTCAGCTTCAAAACACTCCAACATATCAGAGCAGATGTCTTTCCTTTGGCGTTTGTGTTCGGTTGTGAGACTTCGCGGAACCCATCTTGCACACACCTTTGAATATCCCAAAAAGTCAATAATTGCCATTCCACTACCTCTACTGACGGAAAGCTGTATGGACAATTCCCGACTCGTGATGCACCAATCTGGACTTGTGGCTGAGGCAGGACTTTCTTTCTCCTCCACCAAGAATTCAATTACAGCTCATTGTTTGTACCGTGTCTCACTCACAGATACCATTTGAAGGATCACTACAACCTCGCTATTTGTCGGATGACTGTAAAATTACACACGTGTCCTTTGAAGTTCCAAGTTACTACCCTTTCAATTTCACACCTCTATCTTCATTCTGGACTGAGAAAAAACATGTGGGGCATTACTTTCTGAGCAACCCTCGTATTTTACAAGGCGATCTCGAAAGCCACACGCTGGAATTCTGTAACGTAGCCCTAGTGCACCGAACGCTCCTTTTTATGACCAACTGGCCTCAATGGAGTCCTGGACCCCTTGATAGACACATCTTGCAGGGAGGCAGATGCCAGCAATGGGACCACTCGAATATTACAATGGTTCTTTTGCCAGCTACACTTAATTGACCTGTGGCGGCTTTTGCAGCCACGTGACCAGGACTATACGCATCTATCACATGCTCATGGAACTAGCGCTTATATTGACTATTTACTTACTTTTGCACCTCTATTTTTGCAAGTAGATTTATTTAACAACTCTTTTATACCTGCATATCTACTAGTCACAGTGGTTTAACATGGAACAAGTGGAACGAAAAAACTTGAACTTTAAATGATGCTAAGATAGGGCCAGGCGAGGTCTCAGACCATGCTCCCACATGGGTTGATTTTGCATGGCACTCTCAAATACATGGGACCCCACCTGTGGTATTTCCCTCTCAACTTGTACAAAGATTAACATTTCCAGGTTTATATTAGGGAGAGATGGCAGCTATACGTGAGTCACAATGCACAAAATAGGAGACACCCGAACTGCTCTGGGAAACTGCGAAGTCGGTGCTTAGAGATATTCTGGCCTATACCGCCCCACACCACTGCCTGTTTAATGCGCGAGTGCTGCACCTTGAACACCAAGTTGAACTGGCACAACGAAGACACGCACATATCCTACCCCCAGGTCAAGAACACATCTTTTAAGAGGTACAGGCAGTCCTCAATGAGGTTTTATACCAAAGAGCAAAGAAATCCCTGGTGTATTACAAATTCCAACCTTTTCAGTATGACAATGAAACCAGGAGGCTTCTCGTGTGGTGTCTTAGGGGTAGCAGAGAATCACTGACTATCCCAGCATTGTGAGACGAGGTTGGAAAGCTCCACAAAGACACCCTGGAGATAACATGTTTATTTTGGGTCTTTTACCAAACCCTTTATGAAAGGAACCGAGTTTCTCCTACTAGAAAAGCAGATTATCTTAGGGACCTTTCATTACCTCAAATCTATTTATTTAACCAGTTTTGTATACCACCTTATCCTTCAATCAAAGTGGTTGACAAGACAACAAAGGACTTACATGTTGAGGGCATGGGAAGATCAAATACAATACATTACAATATAAATACAGTACAAACAGTAAATTATAATATTATCTCAATGAAACTGGATATACAAGTTGATCAATTTAAGTTATTTGACCAAATGATTCTATGAATAAATAAGTCTATAAAGATATGCGAAAGCCTTTGATGTCTTCCTGAGCTCTTAATTCTTCAGGAATAGAATTCCATACCTCTGGTGCCATGAAGGAAAATGCTCTTTTAGAGGTCATCTGTTTTGATCTATTGAAGTTTAAAGGTGTACTAAGCTTACTGGAGTTATGAGATCATCTAGGTCTTAGGCTCTTGTCTTTGGATATTATATGTTGTAGAATATCTGCTGAAGATTGGTGAAAGATTTTGAAAATAATCATTACGTTTTTGTATTTTGCTCTTGCAATAATTGGAAGGAATTGTAACTGTTTAAGGACAGGAGTTATGTGATCAAATTTTGCAGAGCCAGTAATTATACATGCAGTAGTGTTTTGAACTAATTGGAGAGGATGGATAGCCTTTTTAGGAAGACCTTGATACAAGACGTTTCCAAAATCAAGAAGGGGACAAATTACGGCACAACAGGAGAAACCATTACTGGGAGAACCCATTACTGTGCCAGACGTGTTCCAGAGTATTCGCCAGGCACAGTGTTGTAAAGGTTCTTTCCCCCAACAGGTTTTTCTGCAGAATTTTACAAACTTGTGCAGGATCTGGTGACGGCCCCCATGGTGGACATATACCGAGACCACATACAGAGTGGGCGCTTTTCATGGGGCGACAATCGGGCTTATAGAACTCTAATTCCCAAACCTGGTAAGGACCCACTCAGGCAGAGACATGCCAATCAATTTCAACTTGAAGTTTTGGGCCAAAGTCCTGGCGGATCAACTGGCACCTCTTCTTCCGACTATTGTGTAGGAGTCTCGAGTTGGTTTCGTGGCAAGGAGATATGCCTCCAGTAACTTGCAGAAGATCGTGGCCTCCTTAGAGTGCGTTCATGAGAAGCAGATGCCGTCATCGTTAATTAGTTTTGACACTGCAAGAAGGCTTTTGATAGGGTGGGATGGGATTATCTTTTCCAGCTTTTGCCATATTATGGTCTGGGGGCCTTGTTTATACAAATGGTTCACCTGCTCTATACTTGCCCGACCGTGGCCATGTTGGTGAATGGGTCTACTTCAGAAGCCTTCAAGTTGGAGCACAGGACATGACAGGGCTGTTCTTTTCCCCCACTCCTGTTTGTACTAACCTTGGATCCTTTTTTGCGCACACTTGTGGAATGTCGGGGAGTGGCCGGTGTGCGCATGGGGGGTTCTGAATTTAAGGTATCCGCTTTCACAGACGATCTTCTAGCTCATATTACTAGACCATGGGCATCCCTGTTATGGTTGTTATTGAAATTTGTCCATTTTGGCCAAATTGCTGGCCTTCAGTTAAACATGGATAAATCGGAGGCACTGGATGTTTCAGGGCAATTGTGTGCTTTGTGGGGGTTGAAATTTCCACTTCGTTGGGCAGATTGAGCCTTTAGGTACTTGAGGATCTAACTGACCAGTGACCCCCATCTGCTCTATTGGCTGAACTGTACCACTGTGTTGGGGCATTTGCAGACCAAAATGCACGAGTGGACCCTGCTGCCCTTCTAAATGATGGAACGGGTGGCAGCCTTTCATATGACTCTGCTCCCTAAATTGTTATATGTCCTAGAGATGCTGCTAGTCCGTTTGTTGCACAAGGATGTGATCTTGTTTGAGCAGGAAATTTGTCAGTTTATGTGGCGGGGTGGGCTTACAAGATGTTCCTGTCTAAAATGCGGGCTTCCTGAAACATGGAGGTATGAGAGTTCCTATATCTATCATTATGCACAGGACTGTCAGCTACAACACTTACGGGATTGGTTGGGGTATACGGAGGTATTTATGCCCCAGGCTTTCGAAGAGGACGTTGCCTCACCTTATACTTTGCTGGCAGTGTTACATTTGGAGGGGTGGGTACTGCCGACAAGGATTACAGGCAGCCTATTGGTAGGATCAGTATGGGGTGTGTGGAGGTATTTGTGTACCCAGTGGCATATTTCTCTGGTTGTTACTAGCTTTTTATGCATTAGAGGTAACCCGCAGTTCAGGCCCGACATGGAGAACAAAGTGTTTTGTGACTGGGAAGATAAGCAGGTGTGTAGTTTGAGACATGTGGTGGATCTAAGGAGGTGCGCATTTTTCCCTGCTTTATGTGCAGAGTTTGAACTAAGACCCAAATATTTGTGTATCTTCAACTCAGCTACTATGTCTGGTCTCTCCCTTCGGACTGCCTGGCTGCAGAGACTTCTGCATGCCTGTCGCAGTTCTTTGAGGTAGGAGACCAGGAGTGCTTGTCTTTCTCACAGTTCTTTCATAAAGTGCAGTTCTTTCATAAAGGCATGGTCTCCTCCTCGAGATTTCTCTGCAGTTGAGGGGCATTGGGTGTAGGAGTTGGGTTTTTCTATAGACCCGGGGGTTGTAAGAAGGGCTATTATGCAGATACAGAGTCTGTTGAAGTCAGAACCAGCTGCAGGAATGTCAGTTTCAAGCGCTCTGCCAGCCTTAGTTCTCCTCCCCGGCGGGCCCTTCGCAGTAGTGTGGCTCAAAGTAGTAGTTGTCCATAGTGCGGGGTGTCTTCGGCTGATTTAGGTCATATGTGATGGAGATTTATTTTCTCTTTAACAGGATTTTTATACCACTTTATCCTTCAGTCAAAATGATTTACATTGCAACTTAAACTTGGTAATATACATTAAACAGGGACAGTGTTAACTTGGATTTTTCTGATGCAATGGAGGGTTAAGTGACTTGCCCAAGACGTGCTAGTGGAACTGAACCCTGGTCTCTTGGTTCCCAAGCCAGTGCTCTAACCATTAGGCTACTTCTCCAATCCATCTTGAAAAATGGCAGCACCTGGTACCAGAGTGCATCCTGAGATTGGGGGTGAGGAGCCGCTGGGCCACCAAGTTTAACTTTAATTGGGTGGGTGGGGGTGAAAATCAGGGCCGCTGGGCCACCAGAGCTAGTTTTAATTGGGGGGGGGGGGTAAAAATTGGGGCCTCTAGGCCACCAGGGATTTGCTTTCTGTCAGGGCACCGGCCCTCTGACAGCATTTTGATGGCAGCAGAGGCTTTACCCAATGCCTGGATCATCTGAGGGGAAGTCTGACACTTCACCTCAGATGATCCAGCCATCTGGGAAAGCGCCTGATGCCATCAAAATATTGGCAAGAGCCAAGCGGGAAGGGGACCACTGCAGCAGCTATAAGAGAGCTAGGTCCAGCTGAAGGAAGAAGTTCAGCAGCCATAAGGATACAGCCAAAAACCACCTAAGGAAAAGAAAGTTCTCTCTAGCAGGCACAAAAAGAGAAGAGAAGGGATTTTTGGAGCTGAATTCATAGGATGAAAAGAAAGAAGTCTATGGGCACCATGCGCAGAGAAGCAGCACATGAAAAAGGCCAAAAGAAGGCAGGTGTCAGTTAACAAGGAAGGACCTGTTGCGGCAGAGAGACAGCAACAGGCTGTATTGAGCAGAAGCACCCTGGAAAGAAGAGCCCAACCTGGGAGAAAGGAGCCTGCGAATCACAACAGGCAGGAGGAGACTGTGCTAGACTAAAGAGAGCCCACAACCTGAGAGAGAGAGAGAGGACAGATCCAGCATGGAAAAAACTCAGTCCAGTAATTGAAATGAATCTTATGGGACAATCCGGTACTGAAACATCAATGCATCTGTTCTTTAATCCAGAACAACATTCAGTTTATGCATTGCTGTGGTACACTCAGCACACTTTAAAAGCAATCAAAAAACTAAAGAAGCACAACAGCAATATGCACCTTACCTATTTCAATATGTGTTGAAATACCACAGGACATGGTTCTTGAGCACTGGCTGCAAATCACAGCCACCAGAACAGACCAAATCCTGTGTGCAGACATGATGCTGGTCTGCTGAAAAATGAAGTTGCAAAAGCTTTGAGGGGTAGGACAGTGACCTTTGAAGTAGGAATTACAGTTATTTGGCTTCAGCACTGTTTAGACATCCAGGTTGCAATGTCATGCAATATGCTGAAATGTGTTTTTATGTACACAGAGTCATCCTGCCTGGGCAGACATGTGCAATTTTTTTAACATATACTGTGTATTCAGATAGGTCTGTGATTGGCTATAGGCTATTAACAATATATGTGCAGTTGGCAAATAACTTGTGATAATTATGAGATTTGCAACTACCTAGTTCTTTGTACTCTAAATTCATCCAAGTTCACCTTATAGTTACACCCTGTTATACTCAAAGTTGATTGTACCTAAACAGTTCATTGTAATTCGAATTTAACTGAGTTTGCCATGTTGTTCCATGTAAATCACTTTGACGGCCAAGAAAAGCGGTATATAAAAAGTGTTAAATAACTAAATAAAAAAAAATAATACAAGAATTAATATTACTTTTATAATCACTGATAAAGCAGTCCAACTTCAACTCCAGGAGCACATTCACAGACATCCACCTCTGGACAGAAATCAACATGGGTTTCGCCCCTTCCACAATGCCGAAATGTTGCTCACCTCACTCACATCAACCCTAATCACCGGAACGGAAAACGCCTCCACTGGTTTCGTGCTGCTCTTCCTAGACATCTCAGCAGTGTTTGACAGTGTCCCACCAGACGCTACTCAACCAGCTCAATAATATTGGGGTTCAAGGCAAGCCACTTGAATGGATCCACTCCTTCCTCTCCCAACCGACACAGCAGATAAGAATTGGAAACCGCATCTCAGCACCTTACTCATTATCTCAAGGAGCTCCCCAGGGTTCTGTGCTGTCCTCTTCAACATTTTCATCAGGCCTCTCTACTACACAATTCGGAAGTTCAATGTTGACTACCAACTATACGCAGATGATATAACAATATTTACTCCATTCCACACCACTGCTCCTGACTACTCCAACCTAACTGCCTGATTCAAAGAAATTGTCTGTTGGCTGCAACACCACAACCTTGCAGTGAACTTCAGCAAGACTGAGATCCTCCATGTGACCAAGAACCCCCAACTTCACACCACCCCCCCTCTATCAAAATTGAGGACACTGAACTACAGGTCAAGTCACAAGTTAAATACCTCGGTGTCATTCTGGATCACCAACTGAACTTCCAACCACATATAAGGAACACCACTAAGAATATCTACTTCCAACTCAGAACCCTCTGCAACCTATGCCCCCTCCTCTCCCCTGAGAGCTTCCGTGCAGTTTGCCAAGCTTCTATTACCCCTCTACTTGATTACTGCAACTCCATTCTTCAAGGACTTCCCAAAACTATCACCGCCCCACTACAGCTAGCCCAGAACGCACCACTGCTGGAGACTCCAGACACACCCACATTACTCCCATATTGAAATCCCTTCATTGGCTTCCCATAGCATCAAGAATCAAACACAAAGTTCTCACTATTATCCATAAGGCACCCATCAACACCACATCCAAGCACCTCCAAACACTCATCAGATGCCTAAACTCCAACAGACCACGCAGACAAAGCACACTCAACCTTCATCTGCCACCTCAAGTACATAAGAGCACACATTGTGCCCAAACGAGAGCCTTCAAACTTTAAGCTCCCACCCAGGGCCGGCCCGTCCATTGAGCGAGAATGTTTTTTGCACAGGGCCCCGCTTTTCAGGGGGCCCCGTGCTAAGGACATTCTGATTTAAAAGTAAATTTTAAAATTAAAAAAAAAAAGCTGTCTGCTGCTGCGACCGCTGCGACAGAATCGAGTGTCCCGCGGGCCCCCCCTGTCCAGCAAAGCCTGCCCTCCCTGCATCAGTTCCCTCTCCGCAGTCCCACCGGCTTTCAGAACGCGAAGGGAGAGTTTCTCCCTCGTGGCTGTGTTAAGCCCACGGGCGCTGTTGGGAAAGTTCCCATCAGCCCCCACGGGCTTAACAGAGCCACGAAAAGGAAACTAGTCTCCCTTCGCGCTCTGAAAGCTGGTGCGACTGCGGAGAGGGAGCTGATGCAGGGAGGGCAGGCTTTGCTGGGCAGGGGGGGCCCCGCAGGACACTCAATTCAGACAGCTTTTTTTTTAACTTTAAAATTTCCCTGGGCTGGGGGGGGGGGGCTTAGGACTGGAAATGGGCTATGGGGGGGGGGGCTTAAACTGAAAATTGGGTGATGGGGGTTAGGACTGGAAATGGGCTGATGGGGGCTTAGGACTGGTAATAGGCTATGGGGGGGCTAGGACTGGTAATGGGTTGGGGGAGTTGCTAGGACTGGAAATGGGCTGAGTGGAGGGGGGTTTGAACTGCAAATAGCTGATGGGGACGGGGACTTGGAATGGAAATGGGCTGAGTGGAAGAGGGGCTTGAACTGCAAATAGCTGATGGGAAGGGGAGCTTGGAATGTAAATGGGCTGTGAGGGGAGGGAGCTAGGACAGGAAATGGGCTGATGGAGGGGCTAGGATAGGACTGGGAATTGGGTGTTGGGGGGAGCTAAGATTGGAAATGGTCTGTAGTGGGGGCTTGGATTAAAATGGACTCATGGAGGGGCTAGAACTGGAAGTAGGCTCATGGGGGGCTTGGATTGGAAATGGGCTGAGTGGAGGGGAGCTAGGATTTGACATGGGCTGATGGTGGGGCTAGGAAAGGACTAGAAATGGGCTGATGGGAGGCTTGTATTGGAAATGAGCTGATGAAGGGACTCGGATAGGACTGGAAATGGATGAGGGAGCTAGGACTGAAAATGGGCTGATGGGGGCTAGGACTGGAAATGGGCTGATGCGGGGACTAGAAAGGAGCGGATACTGGGTGGGGCTGGAACTAGAAGGGAGCTGATGTTGGGGGAGATTAGAATAGGATAGGGATGGGGCTGGGAGACTTAAATGGAGAGGGGAAAAATATTTTGTGTGGGAGGGAAGAAAAATCTACAATTGGCCGGGTATTGGGAGAGTAAGTGGGGATTGAGGATGGAGTGGTAAAATTTGAGTGAATGAATTAGGAATGAGGAAAGAGCAAAAGGAGAAAGATTAGTATGTTAAAGCAAATGTAGAGAGAGAATGGAAAAAACTAGAAGAGAGAAGAAAGGACAAATGGACAGCAGATGATGGAGAGTTAGCAGAAGACACAAAGAAACCAGAAGAAAGTGACTGGAACAATTGCAACTGAAAAAAAATGCACAAAAGGTACAAAGATATCTCTTTATTTTAAATTTATTAACTGGAATATGTCAGCTCTGGGAAATGTGCATCATTAACGTCTGCGCTTTGTTTAGTACAAGAGGAAATTAATTTATAGTTTTATTTCTACATTGTTATTGTACATTCCAAGTTTGGCTTTTAGGGTTCCCAGTTTAATTATTGTCTTCCTGTTTCTAAATTGTGATTCCTTGTTTGGTGATGGTCTATGTTCTGCATGTGTAACTGAGCTGAGGTATTCTGTTTATGTAATTCCTATTTGACATTGCCACTTGTTCTCTTTCCCCAGTAGGTCATGTATTGTTATTCTCTGAAATGTATTGGTTTAATATTTGCAGTGTTGCCTTTTGATAGGTAGGGTATGGTACTTTGTGAGTCCTGGTAATGCTGTCAGGATATGGCGGGTTTGCTATGGGTTCTAAATGGGCAGTGTTTGTAGTAGTTCCTAATGTGCCTGGCGGTTGGCACTGGATTATAGTAATGTAGAAATCTTTTAGTCTTTCTTTATCCATACACTCATGAAGAGGCATGTTTATTAAAAGTTAGTGTATGGTAACATTATGCAAATATTTATGCAAATGAGTCCCTTATGCAAAGGAGTCTCCACACATGGCCCCGCACCCCCCTTTGGGCCACCCCTGTTCCCACCATCTGGAACACTACCTCCTACACTACAATCACACCAAGTCTTCGAAAGACACCTCAATACATACCTCTTTAAAGAGCACTACAACACATCTCCTCCAACTGATTTCCAGCAGGAACACCTGCCACTCCCGCTGATCCTCCCCAATCAGCCATCTCGCCCTACACTAAGGGGTACGTTTAATAAACAGCGGTAGCACCTTCCATGCGAGTCGCCACTACTGCTGTTTAGTAAACATATCCTTAAATATAGCAAGTTCTTTATTAACACCTTGTTCAATGTATAAGTTCTAGTGTTATAACGATCCTGCATGCTCCCTCAGTCTCCCTGTTATACTCTGTTCTTGTGCTGCGTTCCACGGCCCTTGCTGGCTCCTAGAGTTCCTTGTACTCTTGTACCGAGCGCAGAAGAGGCGGTCGGACTTCGCCCTTTGCTTCCACCGGCCTCGAACTCGGCGTCGGAGCACTGAGGAGAGGGAGGGCGGGCGCGTGCGTCGGGCGGTGCAGCGCGGCTCGTGCAGGGAGCCCGGGCTTGCACCGCTCGCTGCACGAGGAGGACGTTCTACGCATGGCGCATCGGCTCTTGCAGCTGCGGCTCGGACTTTTGGGCCTGGGGCCGGTGCGCGGCTACTCGTCCGTGCTGCCCGCGTCGCCCCTGCTGCGCTCGGACGGCTATGTCGGGGGCCGCTGGGTGGCGGCGGCCACCACCTTCCCCGTGCTGGAGCCGGCGAGCGGCGCCGAGCTGCGGCGAGTGGCGGATTGCGGACCGGCCGAGTGCCGCCAGGCGGTGAGCGCCGCGTACAGCGCCTTCTGCGCTTGGAGGGAAGTTCCGGCCAAGGTGAGGAGGGGAAGAGGAGTAGCGCTCGCACCATCTCTGTTCAGCAACAGCTTTCCAGCCTAGTCCGCTTCCTTTAGGCGTCTGAGGCCTGGCTCAGTCCCCAAAGCTCAGCCACATCTTCGCTTAAATCCACCAGGCAAGCGAAAGCTTCCACAACCTGCCAAGCCCTCGTTCTATCTGGTCCTGTTGCAAATTAAGCTATGCAACTCTATTTAGGGGGGGAGGGGGGGGGTGAGCTTCCTCTGGGCAAATTAGCTTTTGCCTTTTTACGTTTATGCTGTGTGCTTCTTTAAAAACGTCTGTTATCTCCACTCGTATAATGCTTAAGCATCTTCTTGTTAAGAGCTTTCCATTGTGTGGCATTCTTTATTCTATTTCCCAATCCCAGCCCTCTTTGACAGGCGCACTTAGCCAATGGGAGACCCGATGTATGCAAATTTATTTTATGCATATTCCTTATGCAATGTGTGCCTTTGAGTCGTGGTAATCCTGAAAATCTAACTGGCTAGTTCACCTCCTAGAGAAACAGAGGTTACACAAATGGGCTGTATGCAAAATCTGTGTGTTAAAATGGGGGAATATGCACAGACCCATGTGCACATACCATATGCATATGGATCTGTGCTAGCAGCAGCTGTATTGGCAGCCGCTGTGCAGATGCTAGAATGTTATTCTGCAGGAAAAGGAAGTGATAGTGCGTCTGTATAAGTCTTTGGTGAGACATCATTTGGAGTATTGTGTACAATTCTGGAGACCACATCTTCAAAGGATATAAATAGGATGGAGTCAGTGTAAAGGGTGGCTACGAAAATGGTTAGTGGTCGTCATTATAAACCATATGGGGACATGCTGAAAGATCTCAATATGTATAGATAGATGAGAAATGATAGAGACGTTTAAATACCTCCGTGGCATAAATGCACAGGAGGAGAGTCTCTTTTAGTTGAAAGAAAGTTCCACAACAAGGGGACATAGGATGAGGGTTAAAGGGGATAGACTCATGAGTAATATGTGGAAATATTTCTTTATGGAAAGAGTAGTAGATGCATGGAATAGTCTCCCAGTGGAGGTAGTAGGGATGAGGACAGTATCTGAATTCAAGAAAGCATAGGACAAACACAGAAGATCTCTAAAGGAAAAAAGGGACTATAGAGGTTTATATGGAAGGGCAGACTATGGATAGGCCATGTGGTCTTTTTCTGCTGTCATCTTTCTATGTATCTATGTTTAAAAATCTGATGTTCAGTTATGCATTTTTTACAGGATTGCTGTGGTGGTGGTGGTGTTAGGATGGTCATGATTGTTGAGTGTAATTATCAAAATCTCAGGGGAGGGCATAAGGCTGAGGGTATATCGAGGGCACCCGGTAGTCTTGCATTAGTTCTGCATATCTTAAAGCTGATTTATAATCCATTTCGAGTTATGTGGTCTTCCTCTACCTGAAACTTGACCTTGTAACTTTTAGATGTTTTCACGTTCGCATAGATATTAGATATAATCATAGAAAATTGATCTCAGAGTCGCACCTCGCTACAGAGGTCACTATTATTAGGTTAACTTTGATTAGGGGGTCATTTATTAACAGGGCACATTTTATGCACACAGAAGAAGCAGGCATAAACTCATGACTTGCACTGGCCACAGAACAGTGAGCTACCCTTTACGCTTCCTCAGACCTTGCGTGAAAACACTGCCATTGCTCTCAGCCTTCTGGTCTTTTGCACACTTCTGTGTTATCTGCGTTGCGTAGCTAATTGCTTCATTACCATCACTTTAAATTGATTTAAATGTGCTATGCATTGTTGTCTGCTCAAGGTGTTATGTAAGCTTGTGCAAAATTTTGCGCTAAAACCAAGCTAATCTGTACTCGGAGGCTAGTGCACTTACTGCATCGACCTGTTTGCTGTTGCAGCTGCATCGTGTTTAGAAGGAAGGTACACAAGAGACATCTAATGACCACCATGCTCTTATATAAGAATAATGTTTTATAATCACCGGATATTTCAGCTCACTGAAATAATCCCCCAAAAATTAAAACTAGAACATATCAATAAAGATGGTGCAGGAACTTAAAAATTGTTTCACTATCTTTTTTTGTTGGAATTTTTGTATCGAGGAGCTGCACGCTACTCATGTAACAAAGTTTCCTATTTATTCTTTTGTATTAAAGACGTCAAACTGTGTGACACTGCCAAGTGAACTATAAAATATAAAATGCTACACTTAGCTTAGGCTTTTAGGTAGGAAGTTGAAATCCAGAACTTCCAAGGTATTGTTCTCCGAAATGCTTCCTGTTCCACGCGCAGGACCCAAAAGGCAGGCAGAGCTCCGGAGTCTCAATGCGTGGATGAGACAATGGTGCAGAGATGAGGGTTTTGGATTTGTTAGGAACTGGGGAACATTCTGGGGAAAGGAGGGGCTCTTCCAAAGGGATGGGCTTCACCTTAACCGGGATGGAACCAGGCTGCTGGCATTAACCTTTAAAAAGGAGAGAGAGCAGCTTTTAAACTAGATAATAGGGGAAAGCAGACAGTTGCCCAAGAGCGCATGGTTCAGAAGAATGTATCCTTGAAGGATACTACCAAAAGCAGAGAGGTTCCAAAAAAGAGTAAAGTAGCACAAATGACCTTGAGTATGGAGCAAACAGAACTTAAAGATCCCAAATTACCCATGCCTACCAATAGCCAGATTAATATGAATAAAATACAGTCTCTAAAATGCTTGTATGCAAATGCTAGAAGTCTAAAAAATAAGATGGGAGAGTTAGAATATATAGCACTAAATGAGAGGTTAGATATGATTGGAATATCAGAGATATGGTGGAAGGAGGACAACCAGTGGGACACGGTGATACCTGGGTACAAACTATATCGTAATGATAGAGCTGATCAAATTGGTGGAGGGGTTGCGCTCTATGTTAGAGAGGGCATTGAGTCAGAAAGGATTAAAGTTTTGCAGGAAACAAAATTTGCTGTAGAATCTCTATGGATTGAAATTCTATGTCAAAAGGGGAAGGCAATGGCAGTGGGGGTGTACTATTGACCGCCTGGCCAGAATGAACAAATGGATGATGAAATGCTCAAAGAAATCAAGGAAGCTAACAAAAGTTACAGCGGAGTAATAATAATGGGTGATTTCAATTACCCCGGTATCGACTGGGTTAGTGTCGCGGCAGGACATGCTTGGGAGATAAAGTTCCTAGATGAAATAAATGACTGCTTCTTGGAGCAGCTGGTTCATGAACCGACCAGAGGGGAAGCCATATTGGACCTAGTCCTTTGTGGAACACCAGATCTAATGCAAGAGATAAGGGTGTTGGGGCCACTTGGCAATAGTGATCATAGCATGATCACGTTTGATTTAATTAGTAGAGGAGGGATAGTAAGGAAATCCACAGTACTACCTTTTAACTTTCGAGGGAGACTATGATAAAATGAGGAAAATAGTTAAGAAAAAACTAAAAGGAGCAGTTGCAAAGATTAAAGACTTACATCAAGCTTGGGTGGTGTTGAAAAATACTGTCTTGGAAGCCCAGACCAGCTGTATTCCATGCTTTAAGAAAAGTGGAAGGAAGTCCAAAAAACTGTCAGCATGGTTTAAAGATGAGGTCAGAGAGGCTGTTGTTGCCAAAAAAGCATCTTTCAGGAAATGGAAAAAAGAGCTAAATGACAAAACCTGGAAACAGCACAAGCACTGGCAAGTCAAATGCAAGGCATTGATAAGGCATACAAAGGGAAAATTTGAGAAGAAGTTTGCTGCGGAAGCAAAAACGCGAAATAAAGACTTTTTCAAGTACATTCGTAGCAAAAAAACCTGTGAGAGAGTCAGTTGGTCCATTAGATGATAGAGGGGTTAAAGAGGCACTAAGAGGCGACAAGGCGATAGCAGAGAGACTGAATGAATTCTTTGCTTCGGTCTTTACTGAGGAAGATGTAGGGATGTTACCCATGACTGAAGTGGTATTTAAAGGTGCGGAAGAATTAAAGGAAATATTGATACATCGGGAAGATGTATTACAACTATTAGATAAACTGAAGAGTAGCAAATCACCTGGGCCGGATGGTATACATCCCAGGGTGTTGAAAGAACTGAAATATGAGATTGCAGACCTGCTATTAGTAATCTGTGAATTTTCATTAAAATCATCTGTAATACCTGAAGATTGGAGGATTGCCAATGTAACGCCAATTTTTAAAAGGGGTTCCAGGGGTGATCCGGGAAACTACAGACCGGTGAGCCTGACGTCAGTACCGGGAAAAATGGTAGAAACCATCATAAAGAACAAAATTACTCAGCATGTAGATAGTCATGGCCTAATGGGAGACAGCCAACATGGCTTTAGATAAGGAAGATCTTGTCTTACTAATCTGTTATGTTTTTTTGAAGGTGTGAATAAACAGGTGGACAAAGGTGAGTCGGTTGATATAGTGTATCTGGACTTTCAGAAAGCCTTTGACAAGGTCCCTCATTAGAAACGTTTGGCAAAACTAAAGAGTCATGGGATAGGAGGCAGTGTACTATTGTGGATCAGGAACTGTTTAAAAGATAGAAAGTAGAGGGTAGGGCTAAATGGCCAATTTTCCCAATGGAGAAAGGTGAATAGTGGTGTACCCCAGGGATCTGTGCTGGGTCCGCTGCTTTTTGACATATTAATAAATGACCTGGAAAGGGGAATAACGTGTGAGGTTATCAAATTTGCAGATGACACAAAACTATTTAAAGTTGTTAAAACCCAAGAGGATTGTGGAAAATTGCAAGAGGATCTTGATAAATTGGAAGACTGGGCATTAAAATGGCAGATGAAATTTAATGTGGACAAGTGCAAGGTTGTGCACCTAGGGAAGAACAACCCAAACTGTGGTTGCACGATGCAGGGTTCCACATTGGGAGCCAACATCCAGGAAAAAGATTTAGGCGTCATTGTGGATAACATGTTAAAACCATCGGCCCAGTGTGCAGCAGTGGCCAAGAGAGCAAATAGAATGCTAGGTATCATAAGGAAAGGAATGGAAAATAAAACAAAGGATATTATAATGCCTCTGTATCGTTCCATGGTGAGACCGCACCTTGAATATTGTGTGCAATTCTGATCACCGTATCTTAAAAAGGATATAGCGTTATTAGAAAAGGTTCAGAGAAGAGCCACCAAAATGGTAAAGGGGATGGAAGGATACTCCTATGAAGAAAGGCTAAAAAGGTTAGGGCTCTTTAACCTGGAAAAGAGACGGCTGAGGGGAGATATGATAGAAGTCTATAAATTAATGAATGGAGTGGAACGGGTAAACGTAGATCGATTGTTTACGTTATCAGAATATAGAAAGACTAGGGGACATGCAATGACGCTACAGGGTAAAACTATTTAAGACTAATAAAAGACAATATTTTTTCACTCAACGTGTAATCAAACTCTGGAATTTGTTACCGGAGGATGTAGTAAAGGCTGTTAGTGTAACTGGGTTTAAAAAAGGTTTGGACAAGTTCCTGGAGGAAAGGTCCATAAAAAATTATTAAGAAGGGACCCAGGATATCAATGCTTGACCTAGTACAAGCATTGTGGAACCTGTGTCTTTTGGGGAAACTGCTAGGTACGTATGACCTAAATTGGCCACTGTTGGAAACAGGATACTGGGCTTGATGGACCTTGGTCTCACCCAGTATGGCATATCTTATGTTCTTATGATGTTAAGTGTAGCGTTTTATATTTTGTAGTTCACTTGGTGGTGTTACACAGTTTGTGGTCTATATGGTGTCTGTAATACAAAAGAATAAATAGGAAACTTTTACATGAGTAGCGGGCAGCTCCTTGATACAAAGATTCCAACAGAAAATTGGTTCACTATCTTGTTAAAGTTCTTGCTCCATCATTATTGATATGTTCTAGCTTTAATTTTGGGGAGCTTATGTAAGGATAGACAGAGAAACACTGACTAGAAGGTTTAGAAAAGTCAGGGAGACCTACAGCAGGAGAGGGAATTAAGGGCGTGCTTTGGATTGCCCACATTCCTCTATCCATTGGTTACTGCCCAAGGGTATGGGCCTACCAGCCAACAGAGATTCGAAAGGGGCTGCCAGAACTGCAAAATCAGGCATCAACTGGCAGCAGTATCCAGCCAAGTTTAAGAATGAGCGAACCTCCCACACCATTTGGGACGATTGGCTGTTTGCGGAGTGCTAAAATGCTGCAGGGTTGATTGATGGGTCCTAAATGATAATTGGGTGACCCAGATAGACAACAGAGGGTTGTTCTAGATCAGCAGTTCTCAACCTGTGGGTCGCGACCCCCATGGGGGTCGCCACAGGATTTAGTGGGGGTCGCTTAGTCTCCACCAAGTTTAAAAAAAAAAATTAAGACGTGCACAAGTTGCTGCTGCTGCCGAGTCCGCTTCTCGGCAGCGGCAAACTCACTGCCTCCTTTTGCAGCCGTGGCTCCCTGCCTCTTAGGGAACCGCGGCTGTGCCTGTAAAATCGTTGCGGGCGTGACAATGCTGCACGGAGCCCGTTAAGACAGGCAGGGCTTCGCAACGATTTTACAGGCACAGCTGCGGTTCCCTAAGAGGCAGGGATCTGCGGCTGCATTAGAAGGGAGGCAGACATGGGGAATGGGGATGAGGGGACAGGGAACCTGCAACACGGCTGACATCGACAGGGGGGGCTGTCATGGAAGGATGGGGGCTGACATGGAGGGAGGGAGGGGGCTGACATGGAGGGGCTGACATGGAGGGAGGGAGCTGATATGGATGGATGGAGGGGGGCTGACATGGACAGATGGAAGGATGGGGGCTGACATGGAGGGGGCTGACATGGAGGGAGGGAGCTGATATGGATGGATGGAGGGGGGCTGACATGGACAGATGGAAGGATGGGGGCTGACATGGAGGGAGGGAGCTGATATGGATGGATGGATGGATGGAGGGAGGGGGCTGACATGGACAGATGGAAGGATGGGGGCTGACAGGGAGGGAGGGAGCTGATATGGATGGATGTATGGAGGGAGGGGGGGCTGACATGGACAGATGGAAAGATTGGGACAGACACGGAGGGAGGGAGGGGGCTGATATATATGGATGGAGGGAGGGGGCTGACATGGAGGGATGGAGGGAGGGGGCTGGCATGGACAAAGGGGAGAGACAGGGGGACATACTGGACAGACGGGATAAATGCTGGACAGAGGCGAGAGACAGTGCGGGTTAGGATTATAATGGGCTGATGGGGGAGCTAGCACTGGTAATGGGCAGATGGGGGGGCTAGGACTGGTAATGGGTTGATTAGGGAAGGCTAGGACTGGGAATGGACTTATCAAGGGGGGGGGGTAGGACCGGTAATGGACTGATGGGGGTCTAGCATTGGAAATGAGCTGATCGGTGAGGTTAGGACTGGAAATGGGCTGATTAGGGGAGCCTAGCACTGGTATTGGGGTTGAGGGGGGTGACTAGCACTGGAAATGAGCTGATTAGGGGAGGCTAGGACTGGTTATGGGCTGATGGGGTAGGGTAGGACTGGTAATGGACTGATGGGAGGCTAGCATTGGAAATGAGCTGATTGGGGGAGCTATGACTGGCAATGAACTGATTAGTGGAGGCTAGGACTGGTAATGATCTGATGGGGGGTAGGACTGGTATTGGGCTGATTAGGGGAGGCTAGCACTGGTAATGGGGTTGAGGGGGGATTAGCACTAGAAGTGAGCTGATTGGGGGGCTTTGACTGGGAATGGGCTGATTGTGTGGAGGGGAGGATAGAGCTGCTGGCCCTGGAAGAAAACTGGGGGCTAAGGCTACAAGTGGGCTGATACAAGGGGATGGGAGAATGGAACTGGAAGGGAGTGGATCTGAGAGGGGCTGCCATGGTATTTGTACTAGAAGGGACTGGTCAGTGGGGAAGGAGGGGGACTGGAAGGGAATGGACATCAGTGGCAGTCATGGGAATGCAAGTTGACATTGGAAGGTACTGGGAGTGAGGACTGGAAAGGGGCTGATACTGGGGAGGGTTACTGGGACTGGAAATAGGCTGATGGAAAGAAGTGAAGAAAACGAAAGAAGAGATAAGAAATGGCAGATGGACCATAGACCACAGAAAGAGAGCTAAGAGAAGACAGGAAAGCAGAAGCCTCAGATCGGGACCAGCATGATCAGAGAATAAATTGGTCAGACAACAAAGGTAGAAAAAATAATTTTATTTCATATTAGTGATTTGACTACAAAATCATCATAATTTTGAAATCAAATATTGTTACTTTGTGATTAATTATTGTGGTTTAAATAAGTATTTTATAAATAAAAACATATTGCAAAGGCCTATAATATATTAATAATTCAACAAATGATTACAGCGACAATGTGTTAACGGTAAAGGAAGAGAGACGCATTTGATTTTATCATTGGGGGTCACCACAAGTTGACCAATGGTAAAAGGGGTCACGGTACAAAAAAGGTTGAGAACCACTGTTCTAGATGCATTTTCTGCTTGGCCACCTTGTGGCTCTTAGCAGCACATACATGGAGTAAGGATCGGAGGCCCAGCTCATGAGAGGACTAATGAGAAGTAAGTCATCCACATACTGTACAAGTATGGATTGCAGAGAGAGATGTCAGAAAGGTTCGTATGAAGGTATTAAAGATGCAAGGACTTTCAGTATAGCCTTATGGTAAGCGAGTCCAGGTGTTCTGCGTATCTCAACAGGTAAAAATGAATGAAATTTGGGATTTAAGGTACAAGGGAATGTGTATGATGGCACTATCTGGTGAAATTTTCAATAGTCGTAGAGTTGGGGACAATGGGACAGCAAGGAATCACTTAGGCGTTCACTGCACTAAGGTCCTGGGTAAGGTACCACGCAGTGCCCCTGTGCTTAGGCACAGTCCAGATGGGGGGATTACGAGTACTCGTTATAGGAACAAGTGTACCATGTGTGATGAGAGAGGAGATAATGGGCGCTAGCTAACCCAGTTTCAGCTTATGCTTTGACACATCACATCAGTTCTGCTTAAAATAAGTCCGTTGCCAGTTTAAATCAGACTTGTAGTGGATGGAATAAATGATCCTACAGGTAAGCCTTACTAATCGTGTAAACCTCGTATATTCATATTGCAAAGTAAAGAGAATAGCATAATGGAAAAATATGCATAAAGTAGTAAAATAAAAAATAATTTGCTGAAAAATTGATAATGGTTGGCAAATCTATGTCTATGTAAAAGAATGTAAGCATATATCTCCAGGAACAAGCAGGAATGAGTCCTCAAATATGGGTACGTCGGAACCGACGGAGCCTGCGCGGGAAAGCTCCCCAGCTTTTCAGATGAAAAGCTTTTGGGGCTTCCCACAGCGCATGCGCGCTGCCTTCCCGCCTTCCTGACCAGCTCTCTTCAATTTCTCTTTTTCCGCGGAGCCAGCAGGTCGTGTTCCTGTCACCGCTGAAGAAATTGTTATTTTAATTTGTTTCTTTTGACCGCGTACCTGCCTTCCCCATACCAAAACCGGTACTGCCGGTCTCTCTTTCTTTCTAAAAAAAAAAAAAAAAAAAAATCTTTTTTTATTTTCAGCACAACGTGGTAACTTTTGCTAGGCCTACACAAATTCTCCTCATGGAGAAGCCAGCTCCTGGTTTTAAAAAGTGTACCAACTGTAGTGCTGTTATTTCTGTCACAGACACCCATGAATGGTGTCTTAAATGTTTGGGACCTGACCACTCCATACCGGACTGCCCATTCTGCTCCCAGATGTCTAAACGTGGTTTGCAGAACCGGGCCAACAAGTTCCATGTGCTGTTTGCTTCAGATAATCCAGCATCACAGTCATCCAGGTCTTCCTCTCCGGATGGATCTCAGGTAACCAAACTTTCTGTGGGCAAATCCTCTAAAAGCAAATCTCTTTCAAAAGATCGAGAGGCTCTCAATCTTGAGTTCGAGGATTCTGCCCAGACCAAAAAACCCCGGCGGGAGGCTCCGGCCTCCAAAGCATCACCTATGGGGTTACAGGTTGACATCGATGGCACGGCCTCGACCGATCACCTGTTAGACTGCTCTGGGGTACCGGTCGATACCGGTACCGACATCCAGGCAGTAGTGGCGTCCATGGGCAATACTGTCCAGACCATGCAGCAGGCCGTTCTGGCTTTCATTAAGGCTGCGACGCCCTCGGTACCGATTCCATCGGTACCGACTCCGGTTCCGGTATCCACACCGGAACTGAGACCATCGACTTCCAAGCGTCGATCGGTTCCGCATGCCGGATTCAGGCTATTGCCCGATACCAATCCCATGCCCGATACGCCCGATCTCGATATCGGTCGGTACGCATATCGTGCATTGGAAGCACAGAGAGAATACTCAGATTCTTCTGATGAGTTCAATTCCTCTGATGACTCTGCTGAGCTTGATCTTCCTGAGGAGCCCTCTTCTCCAAAGAGGAGGATGTCTCCTTCAGAGGATTTATCCTTTCAGGATTTCATTGTTGATGTAGCTAAAGGGCTTTCTATTGCTACATCTTCTGGAACGGAACCAAGATCAAAGAAATTGGATATTTTAGGATACTCCAAAGCTCCTAAAGAGGCAGTTACCCTGCCTATCCATGAAATCCTTCAAGAACACTTGATGGATTTGTGGGAGACTCCTCTAACACTGTCTCCTCATTCCCGTAGGTTGGACACCATGTACCGGGTCCCTCCTTCTCCTGGGTTTCGAAAGACTCAACTGCCTCACCACTCCATTGTGGTGAAGTCTGCCATGAAAAAGATAAAGAGTCCTAAAAGGCACTCTTCTACCCCTCCAGGGCGAGAATGTAAGACCCTTGACTCTTTTGGTAGAAAGATCTTCCAGGCTAGTATGCTTATAGCCAGGATCAATTCCTACAGTCTTTATATGGGCATGTTTCTCAGAGAACTTGCCCTGAAGGTACGGCATTTTGCCCCCTTTATCCCTGAGGATAGAAAGGAGGACTTCACTTCTGTGGTGACACAACTTTCAGAGGTCTCCAAGTTTTCCAACAGGGCAGCCTTTGATTCCTTTGAGGTTGCAGGCAGGGCTTCGGGAATTGCTATTGCAGCCCGACGTCTTGCTTGGCTCCAGGCTTCTGACCTAGAACCCTGGGTCGTGGATGGCTTAAGGAATCTGCCCTGTACAGGTGAGAACTTATTTGGTGAGGACTGGCAAATTAAAGCTGCTCAAATGGACGCAGAAAATGCCACTCTAGATAGACTTTCTAAGTCTACTTCTACTCCTGTCAAAAAGAAGCCTTTTAAGAGGCCTTACTACAAGAAGGCCAGATTTTTCACAAATACTGGCCAACAATCTGCTCAGCCTCGCTTTGCTGCTAAACGTCAGCAATCTAAGCAAGTAAAGTCAAGGCCTGCAGTGTCTGCTACACCCCAGCAGGCTCAACCCCCTCAGGGGTTTTGACTTGCCCCTAGAGAACTTACCATTTCTGGCTCTAGAACAACCAGAGCCCCTCACCATTCCCGGAAGGTTAGCTCACTTTGCTCCCAGATGGGAGAAAATTACATCAGAGCAATGGACCCTCTCTATCATCCGAGAGGGTTACAAACTTCATTTCTCCAGCCTTCCTCCCCATACCATGGTGAGACAATTCAGTTCTCCCCCATCTCTTCTGACCCTGTTGGGTCAGGAAGTCTCCTCTCTCCTTGCCCAAGGGGCAATAGAGGAGGTTCCTCTTCCTCAACAGGGGTTAGGGTTCTACTCCCCTTATTTTCTCATAACAAAGAAGACAGGGGGCTTCAGACCTATCCTAGATCTGAGAGAATTGAACAAGTTTCTATTCAAGGAGAAATTCAAAATGCTCTCTCTGGGCATTCTCCTTCCATACCTTCAGAGTCAGGATTGGCTTTGTTCTCTAGATCTCAAGGATGCGTACACTCATATACTCATCCATCCATCCCACAGAAAATATCTTTGATTTCTGTTCCAGGGAAAACATTTCCAATACAGAGTACTTCCCTTCGGTCTCGCCTCTGCTCCAAGAGTATTCACAAAATGCATGGCAGTCGTAGCCGCATTTCTAAGAGGCATGGGAGTCTTCGTGTTCCCATATCTGGACGACTGGCTCATCCGAGCTCCATCTCAGTCAGAAGCCCATATTTCCTTGGACCGCACAAGGCGTATTCTTCAATATCTGGGACTTGTGGTAAACATTTCCAAGTCCCAACTTATCCCTATTCAGTCCCTGGAATTCATAGGGGCCCACTTGGACTCCACCACTGCAAGGGCCTACCTCCCTCTGGTCCGAGGCCAACGACTAATCAGCTTGGCCTCCCAGGCTCAGTCCATAAGTCACTTGTCAGCCAGGGAACTGCTGCAACTTCTGGGCCACATGGCCTCCACGGTCCATGTGGTGCCCTACGCTCGTCTTCATATGAGGGCAGCTCAATGGACTTTGGCCACCCAGTGGTCTCAAGCATCAGGAGCACTCTCAGACCAAGTACTCACCTCAAAACGTCTGTTTTGGTCTCTCCAGTGGTGGACATCCTCCAAAAATCTGTTGTTGGGGACCCCCTTCCAACCTTCGTTGCCCCAAGCAACCCTCACAACAGATGCCTCCCAAACAGGGTGGGGAGCTCATCTCCAACACCTCTCCACTCAGGGCACCTGGTCTCCCCAGGAGACCACCCTTCACATCAACCTTCTGGAACTGCGAGCAATCTTCCTTGCCCTCACAGTCTTCCACACCCTCCTTGTCAACCTGACTGTCCTAGTCCAGACAGACAATCAGGTAGCCATGTTCTATGTCAACAAACAAGGAGGGATGGGCTCTCTGTCGCTTTGCAACGAAGCTCTCAGATTATGGGCCTTCGCCAGAGAGCATCAAATTCATCTTCTGGCAGTATACCTTCCAGGAGTTCAAAACTCTCGGGCAGACAGACTCAGTCGAGTTCTGCTTCCACACGAATGGTCCCTGCATATGGACCAGATACGCAGAATCTTTCAGGAATGGGGACCCCGGACATAGACCTCTTTGCAAGTCCGTGGAATGCCAAACTTCCCCGGTTCTGTTCCAGGACTCCGTGTCAGGGAGCTCAGGCCAACGACGCCTTTCTCCTGCATTGGGGTCAGGAATTCCTGTATGCTTTTCCACCCATTCCTTTGATTCCCAAGACTCTGTTCAAACTTCAGAGGGATCACGGGTCGATGATCCTCATAGCTCCACGCTGGCCACGCCAAGTGTGGTTCCCTCTACTTCTACAGCTCTCCCAGGGCTCCTCCCTGGACCTGGGAGCTGCGCCAGACCTTCTGTCTCAGGAGAAGGGGACTTTGTGGCATCCAAACCCCAAGTCCCTACATCTCCGAGCTTGGTTACTGAAGGCTTAAGCCTTCATGAGTTTAATCTTTCTCAACCAGTGAAAGATATCCTTCATGCCTCTAGGAAACCCTCTACCAGGCATTCCTATGCTTTCAAATGGAAACGTTTTTCCATTTGGTGTGCTCAACGGGGTCTTGACCCTCTGGCACTTCCTTTGAATTCTCTACTAGACTATCTCCTGCATCTCTCCAATGCAGGCCTCAAGACGAATTCAGTACGAGTCCATTTAAGTGCTATTGCAGCATCCTTAAAACCTATAAATGGACAACCTGTCTCCTCTCATCCTCTTGTTGCAAGGTTCATGAGAGGCCTGACCTTAACTAAACCTCCCATCCGACCTCCGCCGGTAGCATGGGATTTGAACCTAGTTCTAGGTCAGCTTATGAAGCCACCTTTTGAGCCTTTGGACTCCACCTCCTTGAAATTTCTTTCATGGAAGGTAGTTTTCCTTATTGCAGTCACTTCGGCTCGCCGCATCAGTGAACTGCAGGCTTTAGTGGCTAATCCACCTTATACTAGGTTTCATCATGATAAGGTGGTCCTTAGGACGAACCCCCCTTTATGCCCAAAGTGGTCTCGCCTTTTCATCTTAATCAAGAGGTATATCTACCTGTTTTTTTCCCGGCTCCTCATGCATCCACTGCAGAGAGGAACCTTCATACCCTTGATTGTAAAAGAGCTCTCGCCTTTTACCTCAACAGGACTGAGCCACATCGAAAGTCTTCCCAACTTTTTGTGGCTTTTGATCCTTCTCATTTGGGACTTCCAGTCTCCAAGCGTACACTTTCCAATTGGATTGCTCAGTGTATTTCTTTTGCTTACCAGAGTAAGAACATTTCTCTGGAAGGCCATGTCACAGCTCACAATGTGAGAGCCATGGCCACCTCTATGGCTCATCTTCACTCTGTTTCCATAGATCAGATCTGTCGAGCAGCCACTTGGGCCTCGGTTCATACCTTCACAGCCCATTACTGTTTGGACAAGGACTCCCGCCGGGATGCCTTGTTTGGTCAGGCTGTCCTCAAACACCTGTTCCATACTTAAACAACTCCTGCCCACCTTCCCTGGTTGGATGCCTGAGATCCATACGAAGATGATTACCTTTGGAGGGGGATCTCCCAGGCATCTTAGCTAGGGAGTCCCCATATGTGAGGACTCATTCCTGCTTGTTCCTGGAGATAGCACAGTTACTTACCTGTAACAGGTGATCTCTGGGAACAGCAGGAATTAGTCCTCACAACCCACCCACCTCCCCTAGGAGTTGTATCTTCTATCTATCTACCTTCCTTTCCTCTCTCTATTGTCTCAGCTATAAACTCGAACTGAAGAGAGCTGGTCAGGAAGGCGGGAAGGCAGCGCGCATGCGCTGTGGGAAGCCCCAAAAGCTTTTCATCTGAAAAGCTGGGGAGCTTTCCCGCGCAGGCTCCGTCGGTTCCGACGTACCCATATGTGAGGACTAATTCCTGCTGTTCCCAGAGATCACCTGTTACAGGTAAGTAACTGTGCTTTTCAAAGGTTCTAGCTATGTACCTTTGAGAGATAAGTAGCCAGATTGATCCCTTTCAAAAATTTACCAGGTCTGAAAACCTGATGAGCCTGACTAGGTCAGACGTATAGTCAGTTGTGAAAATTCATCTCCTAGTGACCATTATCTTTTGATGCAGCTCTGTGTTTTGGCTCTTCCGCTGTCTGTACCAAAAAAGAATTGAAAAGCTTGACGGTGAATCCATCCTGTCCTATGACCTGCCAGGATCACACTGTTACATTTGTAATGAAATATGCAAGAGACAAGCCTGCATATATTAGCTGTCCGGTGTATGCAAATCTTTCTATTGCATTTTTGTTATGACAGTCCAGGAAACCAGCATGGTTAGGTGTGTGTCTAGGACAGTTTTAGGAATCACTGATGTAGAGGCTGTCTGTGAGAATATTGACTGCCTTAAAGAAAGAGATAAATGAATAAAATTAGAAACTTTAGTGTATCAAGGAAAATAATGTCTTTTAAGTTAAGAATGCAAATTATTCCTCCTTCTTGTTCTTTTTAAACATTTTCTTGCTTATTTAGGTGTTTTGTGTACCTGTTACAGACAATAGCTAATTTTCTCAGCATCTGTAATCCTCTTTTTATATTAATAGGAAAAGTTCCCAGCTGCAAAAGATCTTTTATGTTTTTTTTGGCCTGCAGGAGAGAAGTGCTTTACTTCGCAAATGGTACGATTTGATGATACAGAACAAGGAGGATCTTGCGAAGATAATTACAGCAGAGAATGTAAGAACGATAAGCTGAGCAATTACTTTAGCCCCTCTGCTTTTATCCCCTCCAAATGTTAAAGACTGGTAAAGGAGTGCAGATTTCCTCGGTCAATATGCAAGAATTCACAATCAACTTGTTGCCCACGGTTCTTGGAGAAATGTAATTCGTGCTGTACTTTTGACTACTTATTCCCTCTGCATTGTGGTTGTGAAAATCTAAGGAAAAACCTGATTCTCAGAACTAAGCAGTTAGCAGTCATGTACAACAGTGCTTTCCAGCTGTGCCCTAGAGGCACACCTGACAAGTCTGGTTTTGAGCATGTCCATTCTGAATGAACAGGAGAAATTTATATGCATTGAAGACCTAGTGTTTGCAAATCTATATCATGCATATTTATTGTGGTAATCCTGAAACCCTAATGTCTAGGTGTACCTGCAGGACTGGACTGCAAAACTATGTATGGAATAGACTCCTAGCAGCAGTGGCGGCCAGAGGGTTTCTGCTGCCCTAGGCAGACTCTCTGTGTCATCCCTCCCCCACACTCCCCCCTGTGCTGAAGCAGTGGCAGCTGAAACACTGCTTCAGTGCTGCATCGGGCCTTAAAGTGCCTCCGCACATGCACACTCACGGCCTGCTGCTCCTGCCCCCCTCCGACCTAGCTGTTTTGGAGGGGGCAGGAGTGGCAGGCTGGAACTGCATGCATGTATGCAAGCATTTCAAAGTGTGCTGCGATGCTGAAGTGCAGTTCAGCTGCAGCTTCCCAGGGGGTTTTAACGATGCTGCCCACCAGGGTTGCCTAGTGCATGGTCAGGCCCTGCCTAGCAGACTAGGATTTGTTCCTTTAAGGTCTGTTTCTCCACCCCAATAATCTTTAGAATGAAAGGCAGGGTCTTTAGAGAGATGCAGAGTACATTGTAGAAGTTGTATGTACAATCGGTACAAAATTAAGACCTGGCTTTGTAGGATATGGAGGAACTTTTCAGCAGAATGTTCAAACGAGGAGGTTTCTTGTTTAGATGACCTTCCCAGAAATATCTTGTAATACTCCACAGATAGCTTTAGAAGAGGCCTACAGATTGTAGTTTTCAGCTACTTTAAAAAAGTATGTTATATGAGAGAGACATCAGCAAGTAACCACTTTTTTTGCATCCTATTTGCTCTCTCAGCAAGAGAAGCCACCTTGTGTGTAATTTACTGAGGAGATTCATACTCTAAAGGCGATGGCATGAGTGTGGTCTTGGCAGAGCGCGGGTGGAGTTGTGAAGTACATGCATTGATTATAACATACCCTGATCTAATCACCTGCTTGCATGCCCCCCTGTGGATGTTTACACCTTCGGTGTAGGTGCTGCTGCTGCTGGATTTACTCCAGTATTTTAGTAGGACACCTCCAAATCTAAGTGACCTGTTAGAAAATTATCCTCTTAAAAAGGAGAGAATACAGGAAAATTCATCTTTTGCCTAAGCAAAATCACACAAAAGATTTTAGGTTTGTTAGCAGAAAGAATAGGAACTCCATTTTAATGTATAACACTGGTAAGTAACCCAGTTTCTCCCAGGGCAAGCAGGATGAGTCAGCCACAAGTGGCTTTAGCCTTCTGGGCCTGACCGGTAGCCCCACCTCCCGATCCGCCCCTAGCTGGCCAGTCTTTGTCTTCCGCCTTGCCAGCAAGACGGTTTTTTGTTTTACTCTCACCTCCTCTTCTATGAAACTGTGTTCCTACCTCTACAAATGAAGAAACCTGGATTTAAAAAGTGTCCCGGCTGCTCACGCAAGATGGCCAATTCGGACTCGCACCAACTTTGCCTCAGATGCCTTGGAATGGAGCATGCCGTTGAAGACTGCCCTGCTTGCTGCCGCATGTCCCCCCGGGCACTTAAATCCCGCCGACATGCACTCGTGGACTTCTTAACCCCCGCCGCTGTGAGTACCTCTGCTGCCGATAGCATCGTTGCTGCCGCTCCGGCCGGGGACGCGCCTGGTCAGGCCTCCGTCTCCCGCCGCGAGCATGGGTCCCTCAGCTCCTCGTGTCCTCCCCTGGCGGCTGCCATCTTGTCCGGGCTCCCACACACTCTCCTACGGCACTTCCGGTTGCCCCTCTGACTGCTTCTGGCCAGCCTCTGACCTCTCGGGACAGCGCCGACCAGGACGACGCAGACCAGCTCAGCCTCCACCATGCCGGCAGCGCCTACAATTTTTCCAGGGCAGCCTCCGGAGCGGCAAGCAACCAGCGTGCTCACTCACGGAGCGCCGGGCACCGTCAGAGCCACCGCTCTAAGCACAGCGCTCAGGGGAGCTCTCATAGACACCGGAGCAAGCACGGATCTCAGCGCAGGTCTCGATCTCGGCGCAGATCTCGGAGCCGGGGGCATCAATCACCATCACGGCGCAGATTGCACAGCCGGAGATCACGGAGCAGGCGGGGACAGCGTAAATCGCGCAAATACAGGAGCAGGCACAGAGTTGATTCACAGCGCAGAAGCCGTCGCTCCAGCAGCAGCAGTTCCAGCCGGCACAGTGACACCTCTTCATCATCCAGCAGCAGATCCCGGCAGTCATCTCCTTCCGCCTACAGTGCCCGCAGCTCCTCCCCTGCACACAGCCTCCACAGTGAGCAGGAGGAGCATCAGACACATGAAGAGCACCTACTACCGCCTGCATCAGGCATGCAGGCTGCCCCTGACCCTTTCCAGCAGGAGGCTGCTCCAGAGACCCTCAAATTGCTACAGGACATGCTGCAACAATGGTCCTCCTCTCTGGCTACCCTGGTCTCGGGACCCAGCACCATCGTGCTGCCTCAGCCTGCCCCTCCAGTGACCAGCGCTGTTGCCAGGCCGACACCACACGGCCCGGCCCCCACCCCCCTGCACAGGAGCAGGATGTCCCAGAAGCGCCCTCGCAGACAGATGCGGCGTCCCGCATGGGCTCACCCTCTCACCCCGACGCCCCATCTGACCCTCCTGTTCCCCCTGAGGACATAACCTACTGCAAGTTCATTCAGAAGGTCATAACCGCCCTCTCCATCTCGTCAGTGGACGTTCCGGATCAACGTGACGAGGTACAGAGCGCTCTCAAGTTCATTGATGCTCCCAAGTCCATCTCTGTCTTACCCGTCCATCAGCTTCTCCAGGACAACCTCACCAAGATATGGCAGGCTCTGGCATCCAATCACACCTGCCCACGCAGATTGGACAGCAAGTACAGCGTCCAACCCGTTCCCGGCTTCGCCAAGCCGCAGCTACCGCACCATTCCATTGTTGTGGAATCAGCACTCAAGCGCTCCAAGTCTTCGCGCAACTCTACCAATGCGCCACTGGGCAAGGACAACAAGCTCATGGATGATGTGGCCAAGAGAGTCTATCAAGGAGCTATGCTGAACGCTAGGATCGCGGCCCACCAATTCCAGCACGCGATTTATCAAGACTCTCTGGTGAGCAACATCAGGTCCACCGTTTCCCTCCTGCCTGAGATTCCACCCTCCCTCTCTTCTGCCCTTGTGGAACTTGATGACTGCACACGGCACCAAGGACGGGCCGCCCACGATGCCTTTGAGACCGCAGCCAGAGTGGCGGGCATGGCCATCTTGGCCCGCAGACTAGCCTGGCTCCGGGCTTCCAGCCTTCGGACTGATTCTCACGACAGCATTGCAGACACTCCCTGTTCTGGCGATTCCCTGTTTGGCGATAAGGTCAAGGACACTGTCAATGACATGCGTGAGCGCTGCACCACCCTCCAGACCTTAGAGGAAGGCACTGACCGCCCTCGCACCTACCGCAAGGGAGGCCCTCAAAGCAGCGCCAGTTCCAAGAGGTACCACCCTTATCGCAAGTGGCACCAGCAGCCCCGGTACAAGCAACAGCAGCACTACCAAGCCCCGTACAGGCAAAAGCCTCGCCAGCGGGACCGGGGTTCGAAGAAAGCCCCGTCTGCCCCCGTGAAGAACAATTCTAGTTTTTGACTCGCAGCCCTGCCAGCACCTTCCGACCGGGGGGCGCTTGTCCGCGTTCCTACCTGCCTGGGAGAATATAACGTCAGATAAATGGGTGCTGTCCATCATAAAACAGGGCTTCCGCATCAACTTCTCTTCGAAGCCGCCCCTTCGGCCTCCCCCTCAGAACACAATTCCACCGGAGCACCTCGCCCCTATGGCTGCGGAGATCCAGTCCCTGCTGGCCTCCAGAGCCATCGAACCGGTTCCCCCCGGCGAGACCGGCAAGGGATTCTACTCGAGATACTTCCTGGTCCCCAAGAAGTCAGGAGGTGTATGTCCCATCCTCGATTTGAGAAAACTCAACAGATGCATAGCCAGGGAGAAGTTCAGGATGCACTCCCTCTCCACCATCCTGCCCCTCATCCAACCAAGGGAATGACTTGCCTCTCTGGATCTCCAGGATGCCTACACACACGTCCCAATGCACCCGCAGCACAAGAAGTTTCTACGCTTTCAAGTCGCGGGGCGGCACTACCAGTACAGGGTGCTGCCATTCGGACTCTCGCCCGCTACCAGGGTGTTCACCAAGTGCGTAGCGGTAGCAGCCGCATTTCTTCGAAGGCAAGGGATATGTGTCTTTCCCTACCTGGACGATTGGCTATTCTCCGCCAGCTCCCCCGCATCCCTACGGAGGGCTGTCAACACAGCTATCTCTCTCCTGTCCTCCTTGGGTTTCCTAGTGAACTTCAGGAAGTCCCATCTCTCTCCAGTCCAGAAACTGGAGTTCATCGGTGCCTGCATCGACACAAAGCGGGCCAAGGCTTTCTTGCCTCGGAACAGGAGACATGCAATCATCAGGCTTGCTCTACAGGTCCTAAACATTCTGCGCCTCCTAGGGCACATGGCCGCTGCCACCCATGTCCTCCCCCTCGCAAGGTTGCACATGAGTCCTCCAATGCACCTCCGCTCGCACTGGTGCTAGCACACCCTGCCTTTGTCCACCCCGGTCCCCAGGGACGACAGGTCTTCCAAGGCAGTACGCTGGTGGACCCTTCCCATCCACCTCTCCAGGGGCAAGCATCTGCAAGCGCTCGCACACCAGATCACCATAACCACGGATGCTTCCAAGCGAGGGTGGGGAGCCCACTGCGCCAGCTTGCACACCCAAGGAGCTTGGTCCCCCTCCGAGTCAGCTCTCCATATCAACGTTCTCGAGCTCAGAGCTGTCCGCCACACCCTCTCGGCCTTCCGGAGCCTGATTTCCGACAAAGCCGTCAAGATACTGACCGACAACCAAGTCGCCATGTTCTACATAAACAAGCAGGGGGGCATAGGGTCACGCCCCCTATGTAGAGAAGCCCTCATCACCTGGCATCTTGCCCTCTCGCTCAACTGCAGCCTCCAGGCCTGCTACCTGCCAGGGGAGGAGAATGTCCTAGCCGATCGCCTCAGCAGATAGCTCAGCCCGCACGAGTGGACGCTTCACCAGGACGTTTCATCGTTCCTCTTCAAGGAGTGGGGTCTCCCGCAAATCGACCTCTTCGCATCCCAGAGCAACACGAAATGCCACCTGTTCTGCTCGAAGAGACCTTCCCGGCTCAGGCTGGCGGCAGACGCCTTCGACCTCCCCTGGAACCAATGGCCACTGGCCTATGCGTTTCCGCCGACCCCCTTAGTGACGCGGACCATACAACGCATTATCAGGGACCGTGCGACAGTCATCCTGGTGGTCCCTTACTGGCCCAGGCAAATATGGTTCCCGTATCTGCACCGCCTAGCGACGGAACCTCCAATTCGACTTCCCCTGCGAGCGGACCTCCTGTCACAAGACAACGGATCCATGCTTCATCCCAACCTGCGGACGCTGTCTCTATCAGCTTGGAAGCTGAAAGGCTAAGCCTGGCACCCCTCAACCTGACGGCCGAGGTCCAGCAGATCGTCCTTGCAGCCCGGTGCCCATCCACCAGGAAATGTTACAGTCTTAAATGGCGTCGCTTCAGCATCTGGTGCGAGGCGCGGCACCTTGATCCATTCTCATGCCCGGTGCCCCTGCTTCTTGAGTACCTAGCATCTCTCTCCACCCTGGGCCTGCGCACCCAGTCCATCAAGGTCCACCTCGCCGCCATCGCGGCTTTCCATCACCGCGTTAGCAAGTCGTCGGTGGCGGTCCTCCCATTCGTTGCCAGTTTCATGAAAGGGCTGGCCAATCTGCACCCCGCAATCAGGGAACCGATACCTCCATGGGACCTGAACATTGTCCTCAACCAGCTTACCCAGGAACCTTTCGAGCCTCTGCACTCTTCCGAGATGAAGTTTGTCTCATGGAAAACCCTTTTCCTCATTGCTATCACTTCTGCCAGGCGGATCAGCGAGCTCCATGCCCTCGTCGATTACCCGCCTTACACTGTTCTTTTGCACGACCGTGCTCTTCTGCGGACACACCCAAAGTTTGTCCCCAAGGTGGCGACCTCTTTTCACATCAACCAAGTCATTGAACTGCCCTGCTTCCTCCCCGGACCCCATTCCGATCCAGAGCAGCGGCGACTGCACACGCTGGATTGCGTCCGGGCCCTTCGTTGTTACCTGCAGAGGACTGCCTCCTTGCGCAAAGGGTCTCAGCTCTTCATCTCTTACGACCCTAACAAGCCTGGCCGCCCAGTGTCCAAACGCACGCTGTCAGGATGGATTTCCGCGTGTGTCTCTCGCTAGCTGGAGAAGACCCCCCTGCAGGCGTCAAGGCTCACCACCTGCGAGCGTTGGCCACCTCCATTGCCAACCTGCGCTCCATTCCTGTCCCTGACATCTGCAAGGCCGCCACGTGGTCCTCTGTCCAGACCTTTCAAAGACACTACTGTCTAGATGGCCCGGACCACGGCGGCCCCGCCTTCGGCCTATCTGTATTATCTGTGTGCTCGGGGCTGAGTCGTGTGTCTTGACTCCCTACGGCCAAGACCCCTGACTTGACTGATCTGACCTTGTTGCCACCAGTGCTTGACTGTGAGATTGTAAGATTGCTCATACAATGTACCTTGATGTGTTGCACTTTATGCCTTGCCTATTGGTTGAGCTAAGCCATAGGCATAGGGTTATTGCGTGGCTCTGCCACCGTTGATGTCCTGTTGCACACTCTTTCTGTTAACGTTGAGTTACGCCGTAGGCGTAGGATAATTACATGGCTCTGCCACTGTTGATACCCTGTTGCACATTATTCTGTTAACGTTTGAGCACCTGGTTATGTTTTGCACTTGTGTCACTTACCACTTGTTTATTGCACACCTTGCTCTTTGCACAGACCTTGTTATTTGCACACCTTACTATTGCACAGGCCTGCCTCGTCAGGCCGCATTAAACCTGCCTTGCACCTTACTGTTCGGCTTGAGTCTGTCTCATTATTGATTCCCCGCCGCTGCTTCTGTAGCTGGGGAGACACCACTTGTGGCTGACTCATCCTGCTTGCCCTGGGAGAAATACGAGTTACTTACCTGTAACGTGAGTTCTCCAGGGACAGCAGGATAAGTCAGCCACTTTCCCACCCTCCTCCCCGGCGGGGACCTCCTGTCTCTGCTCTGCCTCCTAGCTGCTGGAAGCACCTCAGCTTGGAAGATCTGGCCAGCTAGGGGCGGATCGGGAGGTGGGGCTACCGGTCAGGCCCAGAAGGCTAAAGCCACTTGTGGCTGACTTATCCTGCTGTCCCTGGAGAACTCACGTTACAGGTAAGTAACTCGTATTTCTGGAGGGAAGTTTTGGTTTTTGAATTTACATATGGGCACCTTTTTTTTTTGGTATTAACAAATCTGCTTCTTTCATTTCAAATTGGCATGACAGATAAAATTTTTGAGGAGAGAAATCAAAAACTGGACCCCTTTCTTCTGCTTCCTTGATTTTCATCTTTGCGGGGGCCATTTTAGTCTTTTTGACACTAAAAAGAGAACTCTGCATTCTTTTTTTTCTTTATTGCTTTGGTATGCCTTAGAGTTATTGGATGTAGCGATGAAGAAAGGGGATGACAAATAATGATGTTGTAACTGTGCCTCCCACCTTTATCACTTCTTCCTAATTTCGTTTTCACAAACTAATCACGTTAGAAATCACTGAAAATGAGTGTAACCCCCTTCCAGTACTTTGCAGAACAAGGAGGCTGTGGGGGAGCTGTTGGGCCATGGTGCAACTCTCCTGGGGGATTCTTCCAGTAGGGAAAGTCCCTTTTTTCCAGAACCCTTAGAGAACGCGTCGGTGGCTTTAGAAGAAAGCACTCTTTGACCAAATTGAGTTGTTCCATAATGAAAAGAGTTTACAGAGAAACTTGCAGAATAGTGAAACGTTTGTAAGCAAACAAACCAGCCCTACTTTCTTGTGGTATTCAAAAATTAAATTCAAACAGTTCCATAATGCAGAGGCCTCCCTTGACTTTAGGCTATTCCAGGGAACCATTCTTGACTCCTTGGGACACCCTTTCTGATTCCTCCTTGTGACTTTCCTCTCCTGAATTTGTTAGAATGAGCGGGGTTGAATAATTACTTCCTCAGTCTTTAGGGTCTCCTCTTTCTGAGGGTAGGAACAGCCCTGGAGAAGCTCCTGCTCCACTTCTCCCTTGGCAGTAGAATTTCTACAGCCGCAAAGACACTGCAGTCTGCTCATGTTCTGTATGTCTTTCCAATTTCTGCAAAGAGTTGGTGTATAAATCTGCCTGCCCCCCCAAACAACCTACTCTAGATTTCCTCATGGCTGCAGCAAATACTCTCCTTTTTTCTTGCTGCCACCAAACCTGATGCACTACTCATTGGGAAGTGTTTATGTAACACTATATTCTTCCTCTGACCCCATACCTATGTGCCCCAGTGGAGATGCATGTTGTCTAGTGACAAACCTTTGCGAGACTAATGGGGCCTACTTATAAGCATAGCGTCCTCTGGCACTTTTTTGGTCTGCAAAATGTGAAAATACATTCCATCCCAGAGGAAGCCCTATCTCCCAAGTTAGCGGATATAGCTGTAAAGCACATGTATTGTACCAAGATACTGCTAATGTGCATTGTCTTTTAAAAAAAACCCCAAAGTTCTTTTTACCACTCACTGCTTGTAAATTGTGTATTTGGCGCAGCAAAACACAGCAGTACCATGAAAGACCGATGTTGTAAATATTACAAGAGGGATTTGGATTTATTGTAGATGGACTGTGCGATTTACAGAAATGTTAATTTGTTTGTTTGCTATTCCTTCTTGCTTGGCAAACCACAGGGCAAGCCGCTGAAGGAGGCCTTAGGGGAAATTCTGTACTCTGCTGGCTTTATTGAATGGTTCTCAGAAGAAGGCCGTCGCACTTATGGTGACATCATTTCCTCTCCTCTGAGGGATCGGCGCATTTTGGTGCTAAAGCAGCCAGTAGGTGTGGCAGCTATCATCACTCCAGTAAGTGCAGTACTGTGGTCTGTAGGACCTCTAACATTGATAATTTGAATATTTGTGATTGCTGCTTTGGAGTTGACTCCTTCTGATGACATTTGGGAATTCAAACTGAGGATATTTCCCTTCCAAACCTGGAGCAGCCAGGCAATCTGTGCCACCTGGGCAACCAACTTAGTGAGGGGAAACAGAAGGACAGAAAAAACACAGACACATATAGCAAGTATGTTTGTAGGTTCAGGCCCTAATTTATTAAGAATGTTTGCTTTTTTCCCATTTTTAGGTCTGTAGGATGGGAACAATATTCTATAAATGAGACCTTCAGCCTCCATAGGTTATCTGATGTCCTTGAGTTTTGGCATTATTTTCCAGCTCATCAGCTTCAACAGATAATATTTTCATTTTCATCCTATTGGGCCAGTTCTGATGCATGGGTTTTGTCCCCTTGTGAAGATGGAGGCAGAGAACACTAAATTGCTGACATCACCCTGTGCAGCCATTGCAGTCCTGTGCAGTCAGTATTCTCCAGCTGTCTAGTTTTCTTTGCCTGCGGCAGAAGGTAAGAAGACCCATGCATCAGGACAGCATCATGAGAAGAAAAAAGGTGGGCTCCCAGATGTCATGGTCTTGGCACTGATCCAATTGAGCAGGGGTTTCAGTGAAGGGCTTGTAGATTGATAGCGAGTTGTTCTTTAAACTAGGGCTGGCAGGATCTGGTTGCTTATCCCTTCATTGCCTTTCCTTTCCTGGTCATGGAGGCTTGCCACTTCTGCTTGGGCAGAAGTTCGACAGAAAGTGATAGCTAAGAGGGTTTTGTTTAGAGGTCTATAAATTAATGAATGGAGTGGAAAGGGTAAGCGTAGATTGGTTGTTTGTGCCATCAAAAAGTAAAAAGGCTAGAGGGCACGTGATGAAGTACAGTGTAACCTGTTTAAGACTAATGAGTAAAAAGATTTTTTCGCTTAACACGAATCAAACTCTGGAATTCATTACCGGAGGATGTAGTAAAAGCTGTTAGTGTAGCTGGGTTTAAAAAAGGTTTGGACAAGTTCCTGGAGCAACATTCCATAAATCATTATTAAGAGGACCCAGGAAATTCACTGCTTACCCCAGGACAAGCATTGTGGGACCTTTTTGGGAATCTGCCAGGTACTTGTGACCTGGATTGGCCACTGTTGGAAACAGGACACTGTGTTTGATGGACCTTGGTCTGACCCAGTATGGCATATCTTATGTTCTTATCTAAGTTAGGATGTTTCTTCCAATGGCGATGCACAGGTGGCCCACTTGGTCTTCCTTGTATTCCTTCTCCAGCCATTACCATCTAGATCAGGGGTTCTCAACCCTGTCCTCGGGACCCACCTAGCCAGTCGGGTTTTCAGGATAACCACAATGAATATGCATAGAGAGATTTGCATATAATGGAGGCAGTGTATGCAAATCTCTCTCATATATATTCATTGTGGTTATCCTGAAATCCCAACTGGCTAGGTGAGTCCTGAGGACAGGGTTGAGAACCCCTGATCTAGATGCTTAGATCAGAGAGGATGCTGCCTTTTCTGTTAGGGTCTCGCCCAGTTTCAGCTTTGATTGGGTACATGCCAGGCATCAGGACTGCTCTGATAGGACCAAAAGGAAGGAAAAGGTTGGGTCTGCCTGTGACGTTCCTTTCTTAGAGTCCTACCAGACCAGTTCTGGACCCACCTTATTTGTCTGCTCTGCCAGTGCATATTATATGAAAATGTAGATATTTTTGTTACATAGAAACATAGAAAATGACAGAGATAAAGACCACAAGGCCTATTCAGTCTGCTCATTTGTAAGAACTTCTAAACTCCCCTCATTTCCCTATGAGATTCTCTGTATTAGTCTCATGTTTTCTTGAATTCAGATACACTTCTTGTCTCCACCACATTCACTGAGAGTCTATTCCATAAAAAATATTTCTTGCCAAAGTCTGAAGTGTCATATCTGAGTCTGAAATAGTTGCTGCTTTGTGCGCAAGTGTTTATTTTGCAGATCATCTGCAAAGTAAAGGGAAGAGATGGGCCAATAGTCAAAGTTTTATGTTGGCTGGTGAGTATTTAACTTTATCTGTATATTTTGAGCTACTATATAGATAGTGATGGGCTGAAAATCTATCTAAGTGCTCCGCCATAGACCACGTGGAAACTCACCCAGGTACCAGCACAGACTACTGGGCCTGCAAACACCAGATACCGCAGGCTGATCGCACCACCAACCATGCCGGATCCCCTCTAACCTGTCTTGCAGCCATCCAGTAGCTAGATGAGAGGATGCATTCCCGCCAGTGAACTCCACCTACATACGAGGCAACATAACCAGCCTCCTCTACTTAAATTGCACAACCTCCTAGGTGGGCCCTCGCCCAAGAGCCAAACCATAGGGCCCTTTGGTGTGGTCCAAGCAAATCTCCAAAATACCCAACACAATACAGTCCTCTCAAACAAAGAAGATGCCAGCACATCCTCTCCCTGATCAGCGGTGTATGCACCACCTCTAACGCCAAACTAAGTTAACCAATTACAACCAATTACTTCCCACAGCACGCCAACAACCTAGCAAGCTAACAACCTACATCTAGCACAAGTGAAACTCCAAATCGCAAGCACAATGCAAAACAAAATATTCACTCTCCTGACCATCACATGCATAATCTCCACGATACTACTGGCTGAATCACAACAATCACAAACCAAATACCTATCATACAAGCCATGAGATATTACGAACCAACTCTGCAAAAAATCAGAACTAAATCTCACAACTTCCTGAAATATATGAAAATTCACAAACTCCCTCACATAAAACGCCACACTCCCTCCGCATCAATCTCAAAGGATCTAACAGGTATACTATACCCTCCGCCCAGTGTGCAGCGGCGGCCAAGAAAGCAAATAGAATGCTAGGTATCATAAGGAAAGGGATGGAGAATAAAACAAAGGATATTATAATGCCTCTGTATCGCTCCATGGTACGACCGCACCTTGAATATTGTGTGCAATTCTGGTCACCGTATCTTAAAAAGGACATAGAGTTATTAGAAAAAGTACAGAGAAGAGCCACCAAATTGGTGAAGGGGATGGAAGGCTACTCCTATGAAGAGAGGCTAAAAAGGTTAGGGCTCTTTAACCTGGAAAAGAGACGGCTGAGGGGAGATATGATAGAGGTCTATAAATTAATGAATGGAGTGGAACGGATAAACGTGGATCAATTGTTTACGCTATCAGAATATAGAAGAACTAGGGGACATGTAATGAAGCTACGGGGTAAACTATTTAAGACAAATAAGAGAAAATATTTCTTCACTCAACGTGTAATCAAACTCTGGAATCTGTTACCGGAGGATGTAGTAAGGGCTGTTAGTATAGCTGGGTTTAAAAAAGGTTTGGACAAGTTCCTGGAGGGAAAGGTCCATAAACCACTATTAAAAAGGGACCCAGGATATCAATGCTTGACCTAGTACAAGCACTGCAGAACCTGTGTCTTTTGGGGAAACTGCTAGGTACGTATGACCTAGATTGGCCACTGTTGGAAACAGGATACTGGGCTTGATGGACCTCGGTCTGACCCAGTATGGCATTTCTTATGTTCTTATGTTCTTACTAATCAACACCAGATCAGTTAGAAACAAAATCACCTTCATGACAGGTTACATAGATGACAACGGCCCAGACATCCTATATCTAACAGAAATATGGCTCAGTGAAGAAGACAATGTCCTTATAAACCTTCTCAAAGTAACTGGATATGACTTTTTTTATAGTAACAGAAATGGCCACAGAGGAGGAGGTGTACTAATCTCCGCAAAGGGCAAATTCAACTTCTCAGCCACAACCATAAGCAATATAGATGGCCTCCACATGGTCCTCATTGAAAACAGATACCTAGTAATATGCTTTAACTACAGATCACCAAAATCATATGAAGCTACATTATCCAACATCCTGGAAACAGCATGCTCACACTCAGCCCAAAACAAACAGCTCATTATACTAGGTGACGTCAACCTTTCTACACTACCACCTAGAAAATCAACAGCATTCTTAGATGCTATGGACGCCTTAGACTTCAACAGATCAATGACCCTACCCACAATGGAGGAGGCACACTCGACCTAATCTTTGCTCCTAAACAATTACTTAACCTATCAGCACCATGATACAAGTCACTCAAGTACCATGGTCTGACCACCACATAATTTCCTTCCAACTTCCATGCAACTTCCCATACCATTACAACACTACCAACATCAATGTTGGATGTCACTTCAAAAGCTTTGACAAAACATCATTCATGAACAACTTATCCCCAGTACTGGATAATGAATTAAACAACCTAGATAACCTCATCTACAACTGCAACAGGATCATATTTGAATACACCATAACACCACACACCAAACAAAACAAGACGGGACCTAATACTACCTGGTATAATCCAGAGCTAAAATAACTAAAAAGAGAACTCAGAAAATTAGAGCACAGATGGTGCCACTCACAAAACGATATTGATAAACACATTTACCTAATCAATCTCAACACCTATCGACATAAAGTCAATAAACACAAAAAAGAATACCACTCTAAACTAATCAGTAGCTCCTTAAATAAGCCCAGAAAATTATTTGACATTGTAAAATCCCTATTAAAACATAACATTCAAACTAGTTAACAATATCGCACCATCATTCCTCTCAACATTAATTACCCATACAACAAACACAAGATCCAAAAGAGGATACACACTGAACACACCTGTACTCCCTCTGACCATTTGTAAAACTAAACAAGTCACAAGCAACAGAGCCTTCTCAATGCGTCATTAAACCCTTCAAGGGGCACTGAAAACATATCCAAGACAAAAGCAAAATGTAATCCTGAAAACCATGTAAATAGTTCAACATGAAATTAGTTGTGTTCAATGTACTATGTTTGGCTATTTGGATTATTCAATTGTTCTATGTAAAGTATTTGTTTATTGTAAATCGCCCCTGATCTTGGGAAGGGGCACTGTAGAAAAACATTGAAATAAATAAAATAAAAATAAATAAATAAATAAATAATGACAACAAAACCACCGATGCTCCCGATCCACAAAGCTTAGCCAGCTTCTTCCAATCCAAACAGATCCTGCTCTAATTCAATGAAACCCCAAATTATCCAAACAACTAACAGCTCTCTTAAATTCTCACCACCATCTCTGGAAAGTTTGGAAAACATCATAAAAACAATTAACGCATCCACATCACTGCTGGATACATACCACCCGCTCCAAAATAGCTTCATTCTTAAGAAGAATAATACAAAATTCCTTTGAACAAACTCATATACCACCAACCGTCAAGAATGGCTCAATCAGACCCATCCTAAAGAATCCAAAGCTAGATGCGAGTGACCCATCTTCATACAGACCTATCACCAGTCTACCGTTTTTAGCCAAAATGATTGAAAAAGTAGTTCTACTTCAACTACAAGATTACATCGACATAAACAACCCATTAAACTTACAGCAACACGGATTTAGAACATATCATGACATAGAGATGCTAATCACTTCTCTCTTTGACAAAATTCTAAAAGGCATTCAGATTCCTTGATATCAAAGTAGTTTTCGATTCAGTATCACAGAAACTACTGATCAAACATCTACAATATATTGGAATACATGGCAAAGCTTTACAATGTTTCCAATCCTACCTGACAGAATGTCAACAACATGTTAAAACTGGAAAATTCATCCCCATTCAAGCTAACACAGGGCATTCCACAATGCTCGGCGCTTTTCTCCCTCTTATTCAACGTTTACCTGCAACCACTCTGCGGCATCATGCAAGCGCACAATAATACTGTACCACATATATGCTGATTATGTTATGATTTACATGCCATTCATCACAACAAAAGCCTGCTACACCCCCATAATAAATTGTTTCAAAGCAATATTCAATTGGTTAATACAACATAACCTCCAAATAAACTAAAAAAAAACCATAGAAATACTATTCATAATATAAGACGACAACAACCAACAAGCCTAAAAATCAACATGGCGCTAGAAGTTAAAACAATCGATCAACGTCTCACCTTACAAACACATATCGGCAACAACACCAGAATGATCTATAAAAAACTAAGAACCCTTCAATGCTTACAACCCTTGCTTGAAGCCCACAACTTCAGAACAGTTTACCAAGCATTAATATTACCTTACTTAGATTTTTGTAATATCATTTTCCAAGGCCTCCCCAAATATCTTCTACTTTCTCTACAGTTCGCACAGCACATTGCAGCCAGTGTCCTTGAAGGAGCATCCAGGATGAACCATATAACCCTTATCTTAAGAAAACTACATTGGCTCCTCCTCCTCTGCCACATAAAATGCAAGGCAATTATGACTATTTTTAAAATTCTACACGACATGTCTGTCACTCATCTACAAACCATGCTGAAAAGACCCCAGAAAATAGAACCAGGAGATCATGCACTCTAAATACTATAATGGTACCAACAGAAAGACTGAAATGTAACCAAATGTCTTATTTATTTATTTATTTAACACTTATTTCTATACCGCACTTTCCCAATTATCAAGTGCGGTTTACAATGAACAGTAAATTATATGGTATGTGGAAGTACATACCTAGTCGTTTTACATAGAACAGGTAGAACTATTTACAAGTAACAATATAACATTTGAACGGTAAAAAGTTAGAACGTATTTACATTATGGGTACTTACAAATTATATCATCAAAATTGTGATGGGTAAATATATTTTGTGTGTTTTGTAGTATTGTGGTATGGTTGCTAACTTGTGTCTCTTTGTGTATTCTGATTAGGTAGTGTATTGTAGTGTAGAGAGAATAAGTGGGTTTTTAGTTTTTTTCTAAATTCTTTTAAGTCTGATAGTTGGCGAATGTTGTCAGGCAGCGTATTCCATAGAAAAGGTGCCGAATGGGAAAAGGCCCTCTTGTTGGTTTGTTTTCTTGCTTTTGTGTAATCTTTTGGAACTGCTATAGTGTTTGTGTTTCTGTTCCTTTGTGATCGTTTATCTGATTCTATATTAATGAGGTGTATTGAGTACAGATGGTGCTAAGTTATTTATTAGTTTAAATGTGGTTAAAATAATTTTATATTTTATTCTGCAGTAAATGGGTAGCCAATGAAGTTCGGCCAGGATCGGTGTGATATGTTCTGTTGATTTTATATTCATTATTATCCTTGCTGCTATGTTCTGGGTTAGTTGTATCTTTTTCATATTTTGCTTTGTGATGCTATTAAGGATTATATTTGCATAATCAAAGTGTGGGGTTATGATGGCTTGAATTATAGTTATGAAGTCTTGTAGGTGTATTAATGGTCTTAATTGTCTCAGTGTCTTGAGTTTGTAATGTATGTTTTTTGTCAGATATTTTATGTGTGAATCCATATTAAGTTTATTGTCGAGTATCACACCTAGGTATTTTATTTCTTTTTTTATGTTGATCTCATGGTTGTCTAGTATAATGGTCTTAGGAGGTGTATATGTTTGATTTTTAGTGATATATAGTACATCAGTTTTTGAGAAATTGATGTGTAGGTTCTGATCGTTGAGCCATATTGTTAGTTCTTTAAAACATTCTGTTATTTGTTGTAGTGGAGGGTGCGGGATTTTAAATGGGAGGTAGAACATTATATCATCGGCGTAAATATGATAATATATGCCATGACGTTTAAAGATGCTACAGACTGGTTGTATGTAAATATTAAATAGTAGTGCTGATAGCGCGGATCCCTGTGGAAGGCCTTGTGTTTGATTGAAAGTGGTAGATGTTTGGTTGAGGATTCTTACTGTTTGTGTTCTGTTTGATAGGTAGGATTTGAACCAGTTATAAACAGTAGATGTTATTCCAATTTGTTGAAGTCTGTTTAGCATTGTTGAGTGATTGACACTGTCAAATGCTGCAGAGATGTCGAGGAATACTAGGATAAATGCTTGTTTAGTGTCATCAATTCCCCTTAGTAGAGTGTCATAAAGTACTGTTAGTAGTGTTTCTACCCCATGGGATGGTCGGAAGCCATATTGGTGTTCGTCAAGGAGGTTCAATGTATCAATGAATTCCTGTAGTTGAGTTTGTACTATTTTTTCTATAAGTTTTGCCATGAAAGGAATACTCAATATTGGTCTGTATGATTTTGGTGATAGTTTGTCTAATGTGTTATTTTTAAGTATTGGTCGTATTTGAACATGTTTGAGAGATGAGGGTAAGTATCCTTTTTTTAGTGATAGATTGACCATAGGGAGGATGAAAGCATAGAGTATTGAGAATGTCTTTTTTATCCAGTCCACTGGGCATGGATCAAGATATGATGTAGTTGTGTTGATGTTAGATATAGTAGTTTTGAGAGTGGCTTTTGAAATTAGGATGAAGTTGGACCAGTTATCAAGTGTAGTGTGTGTTATTTCAGTGTGTGTTATTGGGGGGGTCATTTGTAGTTTTGTTTTATTAATATAGTATTGTGCTAATTCTTGTGGAGAAATATCTATGGAACTTTCGTCTGAGTTGTATGTTTTATTTGTTAGGTTCTTTATTATGCTGAACAATTCCCTTGATCGGTTAATGGAATTATTGATTATGTTAGAGTAATAGTTTCTCTTAGTACTGTCTGTTGTTTCTTTATAAATATGTAAGGTATTTATGTATTTCTCATAAATTGTTGGTGTCTTAGTTTGTCTCCATTTCCTTTCATTGGTTCTTAATTGTCTTTTTAGTTTTTTGAGTGTCATATTGAACCATGGGGCATGTCTTTTTTCGGTTTTATTGTCATTGCTTTTATGTGGTGATGGGACTGGTTTTCTTTCTGCAGCCATGGAGATAGTTTTGTTCCAAGATTTGATAGATTCCTCAAGATTTGTGGGTGTTAGGGTGAGGTGTGGAATTATTTGCTCTAGGAATTCTTCTTCATTGTACTTTATAAATCTCTTAGTTTGTGGGGGTTGTGGTCTTTTAGTATGATATTTGTCAGGGATGGTAATATTGAATTTCAGGAGGTAGTGGTCAGACCAGGGGACAGGTATGTTTGAGAGTGATTCAGTGTTATATAAGTTGTGGAGTGAGTTTGGTAGGAAGACCATGTCAAGTGTTTTTCCTTTATTATGTGTTTGTTCTGTTATTATTTGTTGGAAGTCCAAATTGCTTATTGCATCTAAGAAGTGAGTTGAGTGGGTGTTGGGTGTTAAGGGGAGGTTAAAATCACCCATTAGTATTACTGGGTTTGTATCTGTGGATGAGGCTAGTAGTTCAATTAGATTGTCAGTATTATCTATATTGTATTCTGGTGGCCTATATATTAGGCATATTCTTATATTTTTAATTTTTATAGTTAGCATGTCGACATTATCAATGTTACAAGATGAGACTAGTTTTGCATTGAGATTTTTCTTTACTATTATGAGCACTCCTCCACCTTTTTTATGTGTTCTATGGGTATGGAAGATCTCATATTCTGGTGTTGTTCTTATGCAAGGGCTTTCTCAATATATGCACCTGAACTATGGAATAACCTACTTCCTAAACTCAGAAACATAGACGACATCTACCAATTCAGGAAGGAATTGAAAACTCTGCTATTCAAAGTGGATTTTGAGGATAAAACATAATTCAGCTTCAGCCACAACCTCTCTATATCTTACCACCACACAATCCACCAACTCTCAGAAATGAAACTCGCAACCGCACACTCACATTGATCATCCAAATCATCAAACTGTGCACCCCACTTTGCCTAATTAACATTTAGCAACAATCACTCATTTGTGTAACCCACAAGAGCCAACACTTATCACTGATGTTCTTTATCACCTATTATTTAGCTATCAAACATTACTCTTTGATTGTTAAATGTTATGGCATGTTGACTTTCCCTGCTCTGTGTAAATACATTATTCTTCTTTTGTTAAATATTATTGCATGTTTATTTTCCCAGTTCTATGTAAGGTTAGTTTAAATTGTTCCTTGTAAACCGTGTTGACCTTCGGAAATGCGGTATATAAAACGCGCTAAATAAATAAAAATAAATAAATATATAACAAGGGGCGGAGAGAGTGTGTCAGCTGAAAACTATCTATAGAGCGGCAGTATTCAGCCACTATAAGGGTAATTTTTGTAAGGTGTGCCTAGGTTAACGCGCATTTTTAATGCACATATTTCATGCCTGTTTTGTAAAGTCAAATATGTGCATGCTAGACTTTATAAGATAGGGTGTAAATGCGAAGTATCCCTGTTCCTTTAAGCCATGAGCACTTATGCCAGCTCCATGACTGGTATAGATGCCAGCAACTACTTTTTTAAGAACCCGTGTAAATGATAGTGTTTTATAATTTACACCAATAACTTTGCACTTTGCCCTTGTACATGCCCACAGTGAAAGCACGCCTAGGGCTGATCACGCATATACTTTTAGAATGTGACCGTATCACATACACACTTAAATATCTAAAACACCTAGAGCTGACTTGTAATATATTACAGCATTAGGAGTAAAACACATGAGCATGACCAGTTGTGAGTCACAGAGGAATAATTTGAGATTTTCTTTTCCCTCCCCCCTTGTCTTGTAGTGGAATTTCCCCAGTGCTATGATCACACGGAAGGTGGCGGCTGCTCTGGCAGCCGGGTGCACAGTGGTGGTGAAGCCTGCAGAAGACACGCCTCTGTCGGCTTTAGCGCTTGCTGAGGTGAGCTCATTTGTGACTGCCCGGAGGCCTGGATTTGAATTTGTCTTTCTAAACCAAGCTCAAGGCAAGTTACATTCAAATATAGCAAGTATTTCCCTGCCCCATAGGGCTTACAGTCTAGTTTGTACCTGAGGCAGTGGAGGGTGAAGTGACTTGCCAAGATCACAGAGAGCATCAGCTGAAGAAGCAGAATTTGAACCCAGTTCCCTTGGTTCTCAGCCTGCCTTTCTAAACATTAGACTGATAATCCACTGCTAATCCATGCCTCCTGACAGGGTATGAGGAGGGAGCAGCAGGCCCACGAAAAAGCACTAATGTTGCAGTGTAAATTGCAGAATAGCTAGCTGTAGGTTACAGATGAGTCTTGTTTGATGTCACTGTCTTAAAATGTTAGCATAGGGGCTCCTCAGGTAGACCTTATCATGTAGGGGGACAAGGGAAGTAAGGGGCCTGCATGGTTACTGCTTGTCAGAGGTTTGATATAGCTCTGTACCACTGTTAATGCATCTCAGTGCTTGCCTTCTCAACTTTTATTGTTAATGAATTGTGCCCATTCCATATCATAAGCTATTCCATACTTAGGATTTGCTTGTGATGCTTGCTGTAACTTTTTTTTAAATTATTATGACTAGCCGATCTTCTGAGGTGGATCCCCTCTGAACTGGGGGTCCCTTTTATTGTTCTGCTTGTGGGTGGGGGGGAGGCCCTCATTTGAATGTCTGTCACTGCCTTGAAACAAACTTATCTACCTACCAGTGGGACTTTAATCCTTAGGGGGTTGTTTGCTAATGGGTAGCGCACACTCTCTGCCGCAGGGCCCATAGGAATAAAATGGGCCCTGTAGTAAATGAGCCCCTAAGAGTACTTAAAGGTAACCAGATAGTACAGTGACCTGTAGGGAGGTGTGACTCTGAGGTTAATTGCCAATGATTATATCTAATAACCTATGCACTTGTGAAAATATCTAAAAGTTACAAGGTCAAGTTTCAGGCTGCAGAATATGAATCGACTTTAAGATGCACAGATATTCAGCAGCAGTTAAATGTCCAAGGGCCACCACTGAAAACCCCTGCATAACCTTTAAGCAGATTTCTTATCCATTTAAAGCTATACCTGGTATCTGTGCATCAGCACTGAACATTTGTCATATGGAGAGTGGCTGGATTTGGCTGTATAGTGATTTTATGATCAAACGTTAAGCACTTGGTGCACCAAAATGATGAAAGGACTTATGCCGTCAACGCCCACTGGCGACTGTACGGGCCCTTCTGAATATTACCTCGTTCATGTGGCATGGAAACAAATGAAAGAAATAGGCATACTTTTTGAAATGCAGCACCAAGCTCTGTTGTCACTACAGATATTCCAGTGTGTTATTTTAAAGTGGAGAGTGCTTTTACTTTGCAGCTTTCGCTTATTGTGCACAGGAGTATTTTCCAATCACCCTGTTTTCCCAGTACTCAAACACAGCAGTGCTTCTGCGCAATGCATTTTTCAGCATGTCCATGTGAGGGAACACATTTGGTGTATTCTAAAGTGAAATTTATGGTTGGGAAGCATGTAGGAATCATTTAAATCCCATCCAGGCAAATGTTGTACTGTTAAGTGTTCAGAGTCCAAAGCTTCCAGAGCTGTCCCTTTAAAATGTTGCTCTGGGTTCAGCTTCTGTAGTTGCAGTTTCCAGGGGACTGCGGCACATTGCATCGCCCCCAAGCACTAGCAGAGCTGCCTTGCAGTGAGTGAGTGAGTTAATCCCCCCTGAAGAAGGGTGTACAAACATTTTGAAACTGGATTTCAGCATGGTTTGACAGACTGTGCGGATTGCAGTACATCTGATTTTTCTCGGGGATATAAATCTGGGGAGACCTGAGGCATGTGATTTGCAAACCTTTGCATTTTCCATTGATCTGCTGCTGTCTATGCAGTGGGCTCCTTTCTTGAACCGGTTCAGATTTCCCAAATTGGTTTATAGTCCTGTTGCGGTTAAAAGATACTGTTGATGAATTTCAGTGCTTCTGTTCTGAACTTTTATTGTTCTGTAAACTATGCTTAGGTTTTTGCATATTTTACAGCAGGCATGGCAAGCATATTGTTGTTTGTTTTTATTTTTAATTATTATAGCTGGCTGACCAGGCTGGGATTCCTGCAGGTGTGTATAATGTTGTCCCCTGTTCTAGAGGAAAAGCTGCTTTGGTGGGAGAGGCTCTTTGTACTGACCCCTTGGTAGCCAAAATCTCTTTCACTGGCTCAACTGCAACGGGAAAGGTAAGGTGATGTAAAGGATTGTGTTAGAAACAGAAAACATGACGGCAGAAAATGATCATAAGGCTGACATTCAGAATGTTTAAAGATAGATTTTAGATGGGCCATAGAGGGGGGAATTTAGACATCCAGGTCAGGATATGGAAAATTCCCAGAGTATTTTGCAAGAGGTTCTGCCAAACTCTGAGCCTCTTGTAAAGAGGTGTAGGTAATCGACCATTAGCCAATGTTTTATTGTCTAACTCACATGCTAACATCAGAGTTGGAAGTATCTTATATTTGGATCTGCCTGGTACAGTTGCTGATGAAATCGGGCAAACTTCCACCTTCTTTCTCCATCCTCAAATAAGTAGTCCTATTTCCCATCTCTAACTGCCACTATAGCATTCTGAACAAGTCTTATTTTTGGCTTCATAGCTAATAATTTGCTGCTTGCATTCTTCATTTGGTAAAACCTTTGTTTTACACGGTTCATCTCAAAATCAATCTCCAGGTACAATTCTTGAAGTCTTCCTTGCCACAGCTAATTCAATAGCTTTCTTCATCATACCTACCTGCTTAAGCTTAAGTTTCGGTTGACTGCTAGCACACATTTGTCTCTCTCTACCATTCCCTTCTCTTTTTGGTAGCCCACATTATAGATTTCCCCTTAACACTGCTTTTAAGGCGTCTCAACCCACACCAATATTGACTTCTCCACTGCCATTTCTTATATTATACTCCTCTATCTCTTGCTAAATGGAATCACATGTTTATTTTTATCTCCAAGTAAATTATTTGTTTGTTTATTAAACAACTTGTTTTACCACCATAAACCTGGGCAGGTACCTCAGTGGTTTACAATAAAACAAAATAAAGGTCAAAGAAAGGATCTCCATTAAATCATAAAAGGTAAGTAAAATAGAGCAATAGGGAGACCAAAGAAAAGACAGAAAATAGAAATCTGCATACAACAGATAAAGGCAAAAAACACAGCCTTCGCAAAATTCAAAAGCTTGCAAACAGAGGAACACTGAAAGGAATACAGGATCAAACTCAGAGACAAAAAGAGAACTAAGGAAAGCAAAATCAAAGGCAGAGGAAAAGATGGCTAAAGATGTGAAGTGTGGCGACAACTTTCTTCAAGTATATTTGGGAAAGGAGGAAAATCAGAGGTGGAATTGCAGGACTCAAAAGTGCTGGCAACGGATTCATGGAAAGTGACATTGAAAAAGCGAAATTGCTAAACAAATACTTCTGCTCTGTTTTTACTAAAGAAAATCCTGGAGAAGGACCACCTGTGACTCCCAAATATAAAAATGTTAATGAAGTAGACACGACACCATTCACAAAAGATGATGTGTTAGAACAAGTTGCAAAACTGAAAGTGGACAAGGCCATGGGACCGGATGGGATACATCCCAGGATACTGAAAGAGCTCAGAGAGGTTCTTGCAGGGCCGTTAAAGGATGTTTTCAACAGATCCTTAGAAACAGGAGTAGTTCCTCAGGACTGGAGAATGGCTGATGTGGTACCTCTTCACAAAAGTGGTGACAGGGAAGAAGTGACAAACTACAGGCCTGTAAGCCTTACCTTGGTGGCGGGAAAGGTAATAGAAGTGCTCCTGAAAGAGCGAATAGTGGATTGTCTCAAAACCAACAGGTTGCATGATCCACGGCAACATGGTTTTACCGAAGGACGATCTTGCCAAACAAACCTGATTGAGTTCTTTGACTGGGTGACCAGAGAACTAGATCAAGGGCATGCGATGGATGTCATCTACCTGGATTTCAGCAAAGCCTTTGATACTGTTCCTCATAGGAGGCTTATCAAGAAACTCAGTAGTTTGAGGATGGGTCCCAAGGTGGTGAACTGGATCAGAAATTGGTTGACTGACAGACGACAGAAAGTGATGGTAAATGAAGCTCACTCGGATGAAAGGAAGGTGATTAGCGGGGTGCCCCAGGGTGCGGTGCTGGGCCCGGCACTGTTCAATGTATTTGTGAGTGATATTGCTGAAGGACTGAATGGAAAAGTCTGTCTTTTTGCAGATGACATGAACATTTTCAACAGAGTGGACTCCCCCGAAGGAGTGGTTAACATGAGGAAAGATCTACAAAAGCTGGAAGAATGGTCTAATGCTTGGCAGTTAAGATTTAGTGCGAAGAAGTGCAGTGTCATGCACTTGGGAAGCAGAAATCCAGGGGAAATGTACGCGATAGGGGGCGAGAGGTTGGTGTGCACGGACCAGGAGAAGGACCTTGGTGTGATTATTTCTGAGGATCTCAAGGTGGCAAAACAGTGCGACAAGGAGGTGGCAAAAGCCAGGAGGATGTTGGGCTGCATACAAAGAGGAATTACCAGCAGAAAGGAAGAGGTACTAATGCCACTTTATAAGTCACTGGTGAGGCCTCACTTGGAATACTGTGTTCAGTTTTGGAGACCGTATCTTGCAAAGGATGTAAAAAGACTGGAAACTGTTCAGAGGAAGACAACCAAAATGATTTGGAGCCTGCGCCAGAAGCCTTATGAGAAGAGACTTGAAGACCTAAATATGTACACTCTGGAGGAGAGGAGGGATAGGGGAGATATGATTCAGACCTTTAAATATTTAAAGAGAAATAATGAACAAATAAACCTCTTCCAAAGATGGGGCAGGTGTAAAACTAGAGGGCATAATATGACGCTGCAAAGGGGTAAATTGAAAGGCAATGTCAGGAAATACTTTTTCACTGAAAGGATGGTGGATGCTTGGAATGCTCTCCCGATGGAAGTAGTGGGGGCAAATACAGTGACAGAATTCAAGATGGCATGGGACAGACACAGTGGATCCCTTTACAGCAACAGGATAAAATCAAAATAAACTTACTATCTAATTTCTCAACAAATAGGGGTGTCCTACATGGAGCGGTGGGTTCACCCCTAAACAAAGATATGGGGAGGGGTGGCCTGCATAGAGTGGCAGGTGCACCAACTCTTGCCATCTTACTGGGCAGACTAGATGGACCATGCTGGTCTTTATCTGCCGTCATTTACTATGTTATTATGTAACTACGCAAAAAATGCATACTATCCCTGCGCTCCTGCCCCAAGAAGGCCTGTTCAAAGTAATGACATTTAAGGGATGCTTTAAATTTGTTAAGAAAGGTTCTGAATGAATATAGTCTGGTAATGCATTCCAGAGGTAAGGGTGAGAAAATAGAAGGCTGAATGCTGCGTGGACTCATATCTAGCCGAGTGAACTGAAGGGAGAATGTTTGTTTATGTTTATTTAAGCTTGATATACTGCCCTTTATAACGTCAGGGCGGTTTACAAAATTTACAAAAGTACCAGAAACAGAATAAGCACTGGGCTCATAGAAAAGAAAATAGAACTCCATATTTTTGACAGGAAAGAGAAGATTATGAAGCACACAGACAAGACAAAGAGAGGTATTTCACAAGCATAAATAAAACAGTAGGTCATGTAGGAGTGTCTGGGAGATTGAATGCCAATGTGAAAAGCTGAGTTTTCAGGGAGGCTTTGAATGTTGCATAGGTCTGTTCCAGACAGAGGGATATGGGCAGAGAGTTCCAGAGAGCAGGACCGAGAAAAAGAAGGCTGAGTTATGTGTCGATTGCAGATGTGCCCGTGACGGTGGGGGGAGACAAAGACGATTTAAGTGGAGTGAGCGGAGGCTTCGAGTGGGAATATGAAAATGCAGAAGATCAACAAGATATTGTGGCGTATCTGTATAGAGTGTGCAATGTACCAGAATGAGAATCTTATAGCATATATGGAATTCGATTGGGAGCCAGTGTAGGTGAATTAGTAGGGGAGTGACATGATCTCTGCGTGAAGAGTGAGTTAGAAGTCTTGCTGCTGTGTTCTGTATCAATTGTAACCGATGGACTTGTATGTGCATGATGCCAGCAAGAGCAGAATTGCAAAAATCAAGGCGGGAGATGACAGTTGCTAGTGTGAGTGTGGTCAGAGCAGCAGGGGGCAGAAAAGGGCGAATAGTACATATTTGGCGAAGGTGAAAGTAAGATGTTCTGGCAAGTTGGGAGATGTGGTCTCTAAAGGTTAGACCGGAATCAAGGATAACCCCCAGGTACCTAAAGGATGGGACCAAGGGAATGGAAGCATTCCCAAGGACAGGGGCTGTACAAGGACCGGAACCCCCGAAAGTGAACCAGGTGCAAGATGTCTTAGTTAGATTTAGGTGAAGACAATTTGTGGAGAGCCATTCTGCCACCAGAGAAAGACAAGAGTTAAGTGGCCCAAGATCAGGGTGAAGAGGATTAGTATGGTGGAAGATAACAATGTCATCTGCATAGTAAAATGCAGACAGACCGAATAGTTGTATTAAGAGAGCCAAGGGGGAGAGAAAGAGATTGAACAGGAGGGGAGCTAGAACAGACCCTTGAGGAACACCACAGAGAAGAGTTACAGGATCTGAAACAGTCTGTGAACCAGGCGAGGAGGCCACAGAGAAAGTGCGAGAAGAGAGATAAGAGTAGAACCAGTGATAGACAGAACCACGTAATCCGGCATCCCTGAGTCATGAAAGAAGAAGTGAGTGATCGACAAGATCAAAGGCCGCTGAGAGATCTAAGGAGACCACCACCGTGATGTCATCCCTATCATGTGAAGATCGAAGTTCATTTAGAAAAGCCAACAAAACCATTTCAACACTGTGACCCTGACGAAACCCTGATTGGCGGGGGTGAAGGTAGTTGATTGAGGCAAGGTGTTGTGATAATTAAGTGAAAACGGTTCTTTCAAGAATCTTCGCTAGGAAGGGGAGAGTGGAAACTGGCCGATAATGCGTGGGGATGTGAGGGACAGTTTGCGTTTTATGACTTAAGAGACCTAACTGGACAGTATGGTATCAGTAGAGAGGAAAGATAGGTGTAAAATGATTTATGGACTCGAATCAGCATCTTGAAATAGGATCAGTAAAAAAGAGGAAGCCAGTGGTGTTTATATTGTAATGGAGAAAGGTGGTCAAATCATGAAGCATTCGATAGGAGCCGAACAGCAGTGTTTTGAACTAATTGTAACTTTTTGAGATTGGTAGTCTGGAGGCCACAGTAAACGGTATTATAATAATCTAACCTAGAAGTAATTAATGGCATGTATTAAACTGTAAAGAGCAGTGCCCTGCTTGGCACCCAACTCTTTCCAAAACCAGCCAGACTTATTGTTGTTTAATATCAGTCTCCTGTATCCTGTCCACCAGATTTTTATCAATCAATGGAAAGTCTATTCTCAAATAGGCTTTATGAACACTCGAGAAAATTGTATAATTAGTTTGTTGCCAATGCTGAATCCTCCAGCAGTCCACCTGTAATAACTACATTATGTGCGTTAATCTATCTCTCTGCATTTTAGTTTTCTCGTCTTCTCTCTTTGTTTTATCCCCATGTAGATTGATAACTATATTGATTTCTCGCCTCCCTCCCCTGCTATAATTATTTTGCCTTCTACAAAATATTAAATAACACTATCAAAGAATGTTCCTTGGTGTTGGTTATGGGTATATATATGTACCAAGGTCAAAGACTCCTCATAGAACTTCCCCCTTAGAAACCAAAGTTTTCTCTCCCTGTCCTTTTGAATACCAGTGATCTCTATTGGGATATTTCAGTTAATCAAAATTGCTGCTACTCCCATTTTGCTCTGTTTCCCTTGGCTGCCCAAAAAACATGTAGGTATTGTTTATCCCTCAATAACCTGACATCCTTATATCCTGAATGAGCACTACATCCCCTCTTCACTTCTTTGAAAAACTGTCTCTTCATCAGGATGTTTAACCCATCCATGCTCAAGGAATCCATTCTCGGCTCTTGCAGCATTTTTTTTTTCAGTGCTGTCAAGTCCGTGCTGACTCCTGGTGACCCAATAGCCCCTAGGTTGTCTTGGCAAGGTATGATCGTAAGTAGCTTGCCAGGCCTTTTCTTCTGAGGCCATGGAGGGTAAGGTGACTTGCCCAAGGTCACAAGGAGTGCCAGTGGGAATTGAACCCAGATCTTGTGGATGCTAGGCTGTTGCTCTAACCACTAGGCTACTCCTCCACTCCATAGTGAGGCCGCACTGATGCAGAATAGCGCGGTATATAAGAGAATGTAAATAAATAAAAATAAATAAATAAACAGTGATTTCTTTACTTGACCTCTCTCCCCACACTGCCCCTCCCCATCACAGAAGAAATATCACTGCAGGGCACAAACCACCCATTACTGCACCTCCCATATAGTTCCCTCCCTCCAGCAGAATCTTGAGCTAGCAACCTTATTTCATTATATTACTAAGACAAACAGTAGTGCAACATGAAGAATCAAATACAAAAGATATTCCTTAGACCTCCATATATTCACTATAGCGTGATTCTTCCTCCTTCCCACTCCTCCCACTTTCTCTTCCCCCCCATGTGTTTATGAAAAGCTTCCTCTATTAGTCACGCTTCCATTGCTTCCCTTCCCTTTTCTTCCCTTTCTCCGCATTCGCTTCTCCCCCTTCCACTTATCCCTCACTAACCTTCCTTACACACTCCCTCCCCATCCCCATGTATTCCTGCTCGCATTCATTCCCCTTGCATTTCACATACATGCAAGCTCATTATTTTCTTCCAAACTCCTTTTTAAGTTTCTGGTTACATGTCCTCAAGTGTAGCAGTCCTTCAAGTTATCTGCCACAGTTCATCCTGTGCTGGATCTAAAGCATGTAAATTGAGCCCTACAGATTCCTCACTTCCATATGAAAATGTTGCACTCTGTCATAGTGGCGGTGAGGCAGGGGGAATACTTGACGTCTGTAGACCTCACCGAGGCTTATTTGCATATGCCTATTCACCCGGACCATCAAAAGTACCTGCCATTGGTGGTGCTCAAGGGGCATTACCAGTTCTGGGCCTTGCCCTTTGGTTTAGCTATGACGCCACGGACATTTACAAAGGTCATGGAAATAGTGGTGGTGATGGCGCTTCGTCAGGATGGAATTTTAGTTCATCCTTACCTGGACAACTGGTTAATCAGAGCAAAGTCTTTGCTGGAAAGTCAGAGTGACAAATCGTGTGCTCTCCTTTCTCCGGAGTTTGGTTTGGGTAGTCAACCTGAACAGGAGCCAATCTCACACCGCACTTCAGTACGGATGTGAATCAAGTGTTCTTTCCTTTCAAGAGGGCCAAAACGTTGCAGTGTCAGTTCCGCAAGTGGGTCCCGATGTCTTGGTATTACCTTCAGATCTTGGGTACCATGATGGCGACCTTGGACTTGGTGCTCTGGGCTCAGGCTCCTATGATGCCCCTTCAGGGATCTCTTATTTCTCATTGGTCACCACAGAGGCATTCTCTTTCCAGGAGGCTACCTTGTCTTCAATTGGCCAAGAGGAGCTTGAAATGGTGCCTTGATCCAACCAAGTTGGTGAAAGGGATTCCCTTGGAGCCACTGCAGTGAATTGTGGTGACTACCGATGCCAGCCTGTTGGATTGGGAGGCTCATTGTGTCTCTCAGGTGGTGCAAGATCAATAGTTTCGCAAGGAGAGCACTTGGTCCATCAACAAGTTGGAGATGTGAACAGTTTTTCTGGTACTCCAAGCCTTTCTGCCCCACATCTGGTTCAAGGCAGTGAGAGTGTTCTCCGACAATGCGACTACAGTTGCTTACATCAGTCATCAGGGGGCACAGGCAGTCCGCTTCTGGGTGGACACGAATCTTCTGATGCTATCAGCAGCTCACATTGCAGGAAAAGAAAACATACAGGCCGACTTTCTCAGTCACCATCAACTGGATTCCGGCGAGTGGACGCTGGAGAATTTGGACGCTGGAGAATTCGGAGTATAGCATGGCACTGGGGACTGCCGGTAATGGATCTGATGGCTTCAGCAGCTAATGCCAAGGTTCAGCACTTCTTCAATTGCAGGAGAGAGCGAATGTCTAAAGGTCTCAATGCACTCGCTCAACAATGGCCAAATGAAGGGCTGCTCTATGTAATTCCTCCCTGGATCTTGATCAGCCCAGTGGTTCAGAGAATAGAGGGGCACCAGGGACTAGTAATCCTGATTGCTCCAGATTGGCCTCAGAGACCATGGTATGTGGTTGCTGCAGATGGACGATCTTCTGGTGTAGGGGCCAATTCTAATGCTGAATATTGCTTGATTCTTGCTTTTGACTTTGCTCTTGAGAGGCTAAGTTGAGGAAAAAAGGTTATTTGGCCAGTCATTGCTACCTTGCTTCAGGCTCATAAGCATTCAACATCCTTATTATATATACACGTTTGGCGTATTTTCGAGAGTTTTTATGTGAAGATAGGAATCTTTGGTCTCTTGTGGCTTCCCTTCCAGATATCTTGGCATTTTTACAAGCAGGTTTGGAGAAGAGTCTCACACTCAATTTTTTATGAGTGCAAGAAGTGGTGTTAGCTTGTTATCATGGTAAGATTCATGGCTATTCTCTTGCTTCTCATCCTGATGTCTCTTGCTATCTCAGAGCAGTTAAACACCTTCATCTGCTGGCACATCCTGCGGTTCCTCCATGGGATTTAAACCTGGTACTATCTGCCCTTACAGATTCTTCTTTTCAGTCGCTGGGTCATTTTGTCCATGAAAGATTTTACATTGAAAGTTGTATTCCTAGTGGCCATTCGCTTGGCTCGATATATCTCAAAGCTGCAAGTACTTTCCTGTCGAGAACCTTTTCTGTTAATCTTCAAGGAAAAAATGGTTTGCATCCTTCTTTTTTGCCTAAAGTGCTGTCACCGTTTCATCTCTGTAACTCTGCCTGTATTTCTGGGTCTGGCTGCTTCCACAGAGGATTTGCAACTGTGTCTGCTGGATATCCTTAGAGTTCTTTGTTGATATCTGAAGTGAACCAAATCTTTCAGGAAATCGGATCATCTTTTTGTTCTCTTTGGGGGTCCCCGAAGAGGAAAGGCGGCTTCTAAAGCTTCTATTGAAAGTTGGATAAAGGACGCTATAGCATTGGCATATCTCCTTAAGAAGAGACCTATTCCAGTGGGCTTAGGGGCTCTTTCGACCAGGGCTCAGGCGGCTTCCTGGGCAGAGATTAGTCTTGTTCCACCTGTGGATATATGTAAGGCTGTGACATGGTCCACACACCATACATTTGCTTGCCATTACCATGAAATTTGATGCACGGTTTGGGGCATGTGTGCTGCAGGCCGGGCTCACAGGTCCCTCTCGTCATTAGTACTGCTCTGGCACATCCCATACATCTGGACTGGACTGGAGGGATGATAAGGAAGGTGAAATTAATCCTTACCTGCTAGTTTTCTTTTCTTGAGTCTTTCCAGTCCAGTCCAGAAGCCACCCTTTCTCAGGATTTTGTTTTGTTTTGTTTGCTTTTAAAGTGAGCCTGGTCTCTGAAGATTTGCATTTCTGTATTTTGTTGTTTGATGAAACTCTTTCTCATCTTTGAGAATATGTGATCATTTTCAGAGATCGTTCAAGCACTGTTTTTGTTGTGTTTGGTTCTCTATGAAAAGATATATCTGCTACTCTATCTTGGCTACTTGTATATAGTTTACTTATCTTTGACTTAAATTAATGTTGCTCTTTGGTGGAGTCTGCTTTGTTATTAGAATACTGGACACTGAGGATTGGCACAGAGCCCTTATACTATGACATCACCAAAGTTCCTGTGATTCTCAGTCTCCATCTGCTGATCAGAGGGCACAACCCATACATCTGGACTAGGCTGGAGAGATTCAAGGAAAGAAAATTAACAGGTAAGGACTAATTCACCATGCACTAGGCCCACTGGCTTACCTTCATCTACCTGTTCGCTCACACCTTCAACAAAATGTAGCAGATTGGTGAGGAAAGATTTCCCTTTGCTAAAGCTATGTTTGTTTTGTCTTATTAAACCATGACTATCTATATGTTCAGTAATTTTGTTCGGTTTCTGCAATTTTACTTTGCACTGACATCAGATTCACCAGTCTTTATTTTCCTATCTTACCCCTGGAATCCTTTTTAATATCTGACATTATGCTGGCCACTCTCCAGTCTTCATGTAATATAGACAGTTTTAATGATAGTTTACAAATTATTAATAGTAGATCTGCAGTTTAATTTTTGAGTTCTTTCAGTACCCTGGGATGTATACCATCTGATCCAGGTGATTTGTACTATTTTGTTTGTCAGATTGCCCTACTACATCTTTCAGGTTCACAGAAGATTTGTTTCAATCCTCTGATTCATCACCTTTAACTATAATTTCTGGCATGGCTATCTCCCATATATCTTTTCAGTTTTTTCATCTTTTAGAGGTGCTATTGAAATCCCCCTCATAGTCTTTTGAGCTTTATCTGTAATTCTGTTTGCATTTTGCTGATGTATGCTGCTCGTGGAATGACTTTGGTGAAAAGTTGCACTTTTTCACCAAATTTCTTTTTAATATGGCATTGTCTCCTTTTCCTGCCTACTTGCAGATACTCCTGCAACATGCGGCGGGCACCGTGAAGAGAGTTTCTATGGAGCTTGGGGGCCATGCCCCATTCATCGTGTTTGACAGTGCCAACATTGACAAAGCTGTGGAAGGAGCCTTGGCTTCAAAGTATCGAAACTCTGGGCAAGTGAGTTTCCTTCTGTGTGTCAAAAGCATGAGCAGGGTGAGGGAAAAAGATAGGGGTAGCAGCTAACTTTCCTACTAATTTACAAAGAGCAATTGAGTGCAACAGCAGCAAACTTAATTTGGCTAAAATTATCTTACGTTAATGCAGGTGAAGGTTTAGATAAATTTTGTAGAGCTGCATGTGTTTAATTGCTGGGTGCTATTGTCAATAACAAATATTTGGCTAAAATGAGCCATTGTTTCATCTCCTGTAGGAGGCCAGATATGTCATTTCTTCAACCTAGTAGTTCTGCAGAGCCTTGCTCCAAAGGCTGCTTTGCTCTCGGGTTATCAATTCACTGAAATGCAAAATAAGGAATTTCTGTGGGGTCTTGCTTCAGGAGTGTTATTGGGGAATAGTACTGCCTATCACAAAGTTACCCCTTTTTTATAATGTTTTCTGTGGCTCCTAAGCTCATTCTCCTGCATTTTCACAAGAGTACCAGTGGCAGGAGAGGACTTTGCTCTACAAACGTACTGCTTACATAAGATGGTTTATATCTTTCTCTGATTGATTTCTTCATAGGCCTTCTTGCTCCCCTGTGTGGCGAGTGCTCAATGATATGCATCACCTCTTAAGGGGTAATTTTATAAGATGGTGTATAAGTTAATTGGGCAGGAAGATACCTATTTTATAAAGACACACCAGGTGCCTAAGTGATGTTGTAAAATACTAATGAAAATCCTGCCAAAATCTTGGCTATGTCAGGTGAAAATGGCATTGCACATTTTATAAAATATGCATATAAATGGTGACTTTGCCCGTGATTTCACCCAAACTTCACCCCGAGCATGCTCTAAGAGCCCATTTGCGTGTGAAAATGGTTTATATAATTACCCTCTTTTCTACTGATCCATACTTCAAGAAACACTCTTCAGTACTTCTGTACCAAGTTCTTCTTCCATATTGTCCTGCTAGACCAGTCCAGATAAGTGGGTTGTATTCCCCTACCAGCAGATTAGTGGAAACAAAGACCAATGAAAAGCCAGGATTTCAATGACATCACTCCCATGTCTCTATCTGCCTCAGCCACCAGAGGTCCCTTCAATATTTCTTTGTCTCCAGCAAATGGTGGATGGATTTTCTCTTCTCTGAAGAAAATTCTGAAGATTTGAAAGGAAAAGATGTATTTAAAATTCTCATGAACGACAGGCTGCAGGTTGATCTCTCACTAGAGCGTGATGTGGGAGGCTTTGTTAGACTGCAGTCTTTTTGGTGACCATAGGAGGAGGGAAAATTTGGTTTGATTGCCTTGTAAGAGCCTGTTGAGCCGCCAGAAGTCGGAAGGATCTGGAAAAGTACAGCTGCCTCACACAACCTCAATGCCCCCTCCCTCCTTCTCCGTTCCCCCCTGCTCTCTCCCGAAGATTGTAGAAGGCTCTCAGAGGGATCTGCCTACTAGCCACTTAAAAAGCAGTGCTGCAAAGCCAGAGAAACAGTTCCTGAGGAGTAGAGCTGAGCTCTGCATAAGTTTTCTATCTGGGGCTTTGAGGGGTTGAGTATCAAGGCTTGACCTTGTCACTGTCCTTGTTGGGGGCTCCTGTTCCCATCTTCCTGGGACACAATTTGGGTTGGACCGCTGGCGCCAGCACAGTGTGGGGGTTTTGCACCATTTTCTGCACACATTAGTAGCATTGTTTTCATATTGTGTACCTGGCGGTCACGCGGTCCTAACTCTCATTCCACTAAAGTGGCTCCAGCACCATTCCTTCCCTAGCACCTGTAACCCGTGTTGCTCTTAAAAGCACAGTAACCGCACACCTTCGGGTCGCCGCGGCCTTACCATGTGCTGTTGTGATGCTTGCCTTAACTCTTTGTCTTCCAGGAAACTTTGTTTGACCAGTGATAAGCAAGGGGCCTCATCTCTGGATTCTGTACTCTGCTCCTCCTGTATAGCAGTCTCTGAGTCATCCCTGGAGGGACTGTTCCCCCTCTCTCAGCCAGGTGATGAAGTTAGTCCGGCCTTGCCTTCCTCAGGTCAGGAGATGATGGATGGCACTTTTGTGTAAGGATATCCAGCCGACTGGCAGTTCTGGCGACTGGGTTGTGAGCAACCCCTCATCCTCTAGGGGATCTGTGGCGGTGATGCCTCCTGGTTTGGGGAGTCTTTTCTGGGAGGTGATCTTTCGGATTCCAGATTGTCCTCCTCAGAATTCTTTTCCTTTTTACAGCGGGCTTGGCCCTGGCATGGAAATTCAGACCCTGCGGCCTCTGGGTGTCCCCGGGCGCAGTCTCGTGCGGAGCAGGCAGAGAGGGGAAGCCCTGTTCGATTGCCTTTGACCAAGCATTCCCGTCACGGAGCGCCCCCTGGAGATGGGGAACATCTGGGTGCTTAATCATGACTTAGATTCTGATGGTTCGGTACTGGGCTCTGACATGGATGTAGAAGTACTCTCACCTGCAGGGGATTGTGAGGAGTCCAGTGTGATCTGCCTATTCCTGCAGGAGGAGTTGGTGGCATCGATTGCCAGGGTCTCATCCGCCTTGAACTTGACAGAGGCTTCTGGCATGGAGCAGGAGCCAAAAGTACACCCGCTCCTTCAAGAGGTGTGAAAATCCGCTACTGTCTTCCCATTCCTGGGTGTGATCAAGGATATGATCAAACTACTCAAACCACTACTCAGCCCAGAACACTTCCAAACTATGCTCCAGGCCATAATCATGCCCATTCTGGATTACTGCAACCCTATATACCTGGGCCTACCCAAACAAACTCTCCGACCACTGCAGATGGTACAGAACACTGCTGCCCGTATTATAACTGGCTCTTCTAAACATGACCACTTCACTCTCCTCTTGAACCACCTTCACTGGCTCCCCATCAGCTCTCGGATCAAATATAAATCTGTGCTAAACATTTATAAAATCAAGCAATCCATATCAGCTGATGCATTGAAGAATCTCATTAACATGAACAACAGCTCAAGACCTAGAAGACGCACCACCAATGATACAATCAGCACCCCCAGCAGATTTGCCAAATCCAATCAATCCACATCCGGAAGAGCTATATCCCTAGCAGCCCCTGCGCTATGGAATGCACTCCCAGACGAACTAAGAGCCACCTCAGACTCCAAGGACTTCCGGAAAAGATTGAAAGCAGCTCTCTACATGGAGCACTTTGGAGACATTACATAACAGTACAAAACAAGCCCTTACCCCTAAATGCGATTTCCTCCTATCCCTCCTAACACCCCACCTAACCTCTCCCCTCTCTTGTAATGTAATGTAAATAGCTTATCCTGTAAATAGTTAAACTAAGCTCATGCATGCCCCCGCTCCCATGGTTTTATGTTAAAACTGTTTGTTATACTGTAAACCGCTTTGATTGTAAGAGAAAGCAGTATAGAAGTCCTACTGAATAAATAAATGATCCAAATGGAGTGCGACTCTCTCTACTCCTTGCCTAAAGGGTTAGGAATGTGTAAGAAGATCTCCGCTCTTCCGGAAGAGTGTGTTGAGTGGCTTGGCATTCCCAAGGTGGATGCACAGGTCATGGCAATTACCAGACTGACCGCTATTCCTGTGGAAGGCAGATCGGCCTTAAAGGATTTTCTGGGCCATAAGTTGGATTTGTGATTGAGGAACCAGTTTTGACATGGCGGCAGCTATTCTGCAGCTAGAAGTATGTACCAGCTTGATGTCTCGCGCCCTGCTCCAGTGAATTCAATCTCTTTCTCTGGATGATACTGTCCCTCTTTTGGAGTCTGTTACGGTCTTCCTTTCTGATGCCATGTGTGACCTGGTGCATTTGGCAGCCATGGATGGTGTCCTGACGACAGTGTCATGGTATTGGATTTGGCTCCGGCACTGGGCATCAGACATATCTTCCAAAGTCCGGTTGGCCCAACTGGTTTTTAAGGGGAAGCTTCTATTTGGAGCCAATTTGGAGAAGCTGGTGAAGAACCTGGTGAGACAATATCTACTATCTTCTGGAAGATGGGTCCAAGGGGGCTGTGAAGTGGGCTGCTGCCCCTTCAGCCTCCGCCTATCCACCGAGGGTGCGCTGGCTGGATTCCCAGGAGCCTCTGGACTTTCATCATCACTGACCTGGAAAAACCTTTCTTCTTTTCTGCTTCTGGGTTTAGGGCTCACTCTCAGTCCTTTCGTGGAGCACATTATCCCAGTGACTCGGTCCCTTCCAGAGGAGGACCTCCCAGGTTGCGCAGTGAATGTTTTGGAGCCCATTCTGGAGTTCCTCCAGTTGTAGGCAGGCTTCACCTTTTCTTTCAGTAATGGGCCTGGGGTGCCAAGGATCGCTGGGTGCTAGACATCATTTAGTTTGGCTATGTCCTGGAATGCAAAGAGCTGATTGCAGATGCCTTTGTCTTCTCCCCTTGTGTGTCTGCGATCAAAAGTGCCGCTGTGCGGATCACTTTGGATAAGCTGCTGCGCCTAAAGGCAGTGATGCCCTTCCTGTCGGATGAGTGGGGCTAGGGCAGATACTCCATCTATTTTGTGATGCCCAAAAGGATGGTTCCTTCTGGCCCATTCTGGGCTTCAAAGGGGTCAGTGAGCACTTGTGCATCCTGTGCTTCCAGATGGAATCCTTGCGCTTTGTGATTCAAGCAGTGTGCCAAGGGGAACTCTTGGCTTCTCTGGATCTGGCTGAGATGTATTTTCATATCCCGATCTGGGTGGATTAGCAAAGTATCTATGTGTTGCCGTGCTTGGTTCTCACTATCTGTTCGCCACCCTCCCTTTTGGGCTTTCCATCACTCCAAAGATGTTCTGCTAGGCCATGGCAGTGATGATGTCTGTAGCGCCAAGGGATCTGTGTCTTTTGTAGAAAGTCTTGGTTGAGTGATCAATCGGGGAAGAGCCAGTTGTGGCCTTACCAGTCCTGGAGTTTCTGGAAGCATGTTTTGATTCTCAAATGGGCAGAGTTTTCCTGCCAGAGGAGAACATTAAAGTCTGGTGGATTGTCTGGCACTGTTCTGTGTGCAGCAGGCTCCCAGAGTCTGGGATTCTCTTCAGCTCCTTAGATTGATGTCGGCGACCATAGAGATGATGCCGTGGGTGTGTGCTCACATGCGACCACTCCAGCGGCCCTTGTTGATTCTGTGGTCCCTGAGTTCTCAGTAGTTTGAGCTCAGGCTACCGCTGCTGTTGATGATGAAGTCCATTCTGCGGTGGTGGCAGCAGCCCTGTCATCTGGGGAAGGGAGTGCCACTGGACAATTGCTCCTGGATCCTCCTGACGATGGATGCCAGTCTCTTAGGCTAGGGGGCCCATTGCCAAGACTGTATGGCCTAGGGCCATTGGAACCATAGAGAAGCAGTGCGGTCAATCAACTGCCTTGAGGCAAGGGCCATCAGGTTGGCTTTTCTGCGTTTCCGACCTCTGATTGAGGGTTAGGCGGTTCAAGTGTTGTCATATAATGCCACAGCAGTGGCTTATGTCAATCGGCAAGGTGGCACAAGGAGTACCGGGGTAGCTCTGGAGATGGCTTGCCTGTTTGCCTGGGCAGAGAAGAACCTCCTAGCCTTGTCAGCTCAGCACATTTCTGGGGTGGACAGTGTGGAAGTGGACTTCCTGAACCAGCGCTGTCTGGATCTTGAAGAGTGGGAGTGGAATTAGGAGGCTTTTCAGTTGATTCTGCACTGCTGCGATCGCCCTAAAATGGATCTAATGGCGACCTGCTCCTACGCCAAAGTTTGCCACTTCTTCAGTTGTCACATGGAGATGGGGTCAGAGAGTGTTGATGCCCTGACCCAGACTTGGCCAGCACTACCTGTATGTGTTTCCTCCGTGGCCCCTGATGGGGCATATGATTCAGCGTATAGAACGCCACCCAGGCAGGATTGTTCTGGTGGTGCCAGGTTGGCTGAGGAAAGTGTGGTTTGGAGACCTGATGCAGCTCCTGTGGGTGCCTCCTTTTTGATTGCCTTCTTCTTGGGGCCTGTTGCGGCAGGGACCAATCGTCCTGGAGGACCCAATTCCCTTCTCTCTTATAGCTTGACTCTTGTAAGGAGACAGCTAGCATGTAAGGGTTGCTCTCCAGTGGTGGTCTCCACTCTGCTCGGAGCCCAGAAGAAGTCTACCAAACTACCATAAGTATGGATCAGGTGCCTCCTTTGAGCAATGGTATGGTGCTCAGCAGTTGGCTTCTGAGGCAGCCAAGCTGCCATCTCTGTTGGCCTTTGTACAGGATGGCCTGGAGAAAGGCCTTTCCCTTATCTCCTTGAATGTTCAGGTAGCAGTTTTGGCCTGTTTCCGAGGTCTAGTGGCTGATAAGTCTTGAGCCGTGCACCCGGACATCGCATACTTTCTCGAGGGGGTTCGGCGTCTTCCCCTCCAGTCTGTGATCCCTTCCTGAGATCTGTGTTGGGTACTTAAGGCTCTGATGGCGGCACCCTATGAGCCATTGAAACACACTACTTTAAAGGATTTGACACTCAAGACGGTCTTCTTGGTCGTGATTTTTTCCGCAACGTGGATTTCCAAGCAGCAGGCTCTGTCTTGCTGAGATCCTTATCTGTCTTTTTCAAGGAGGCCATTTCTCCCTTTCACGTGAACCAGGTGGTACACCTGCCCTTCTTCTCTAAGGAGTAGTGTCGGGGGAAGGATAAGGATCCTTGACTTGGGGAAGGATAAGGATCCTTGACTTGTGGTTGTCCAAAGGGTGCTTCTCCGGTACTTGGAGTTTATGAATTCCTTTTGTAAGTTTGACCATCTTTTTGTGCTGTTTGCTAGCCTGTGCTAGGGTGACGCGGCAGCTAAATTGACTTCAGGGCACTGGATTAAGGAGGCTTTTGTCTCGGTGTGACTGTTACACAACTGGCTGGTTCCAGAGGGTTTGTGCTCCATTCTACCCGCGCGCAAGCATCCTCATGGGAGTGGCGGAGCTCGGTAGCTCCTGCAGTCATTTATCGAGCAGCAATGTGGGCATCACTTTCCACTTTTGTCAAGCATAACCACTTGGATGTCCATGAGCGGGTGGATCCGGTCTTTGGCTCAAGGGTTTTGCGAGCTGCTGTGTCTTCTTCCCATCCAGTTGTAGTTTTGGTACATCCCACTTATCTGGACGAGTCTAATATGACAATATGGAAGGTGACATTTTATTTACCAGTTAATGTCCTTTCCTTGAGTCCTACTAGACCAGTCCAGGGCCCGCCCCTGGAGCTGTATTGCGGTGTTCTTCTGCTGCGGTACCCTTGGGTCTTCTCTGATTTTTATACTTGGCTCTGCAGGTTCATCATCTAGTGTCAGCCCTATGTTTTATGCTTTCCTGTACATAATTCTCTACTGTTGATCACCCATTGTTGCCTATGGTTGAGGTTGTGTGAGGCTTGTCATGTTTCTCCCATATTCTTTGGGATGAATACTGAAGGGACCTCGGGTGGCTGAGGCAAATAGAGGCATGGGAGTGATGTCATTGAAACCTGTACTTTTCATTGGTTCTTTGTCTCCACCAATCTGCTAGTAGGGGAACACACCCACTTGTCTGGACTGGTCTAGCAGGACTCAGGGAAAGGACATTAACTGGTGAGTAAAATGTCATCTTTCTGTTTCTTAACTGCTTTCATATGTGTACCCTCAGACGTGTGTCTGCACAAACCGTTTCTTGGTACAGAAGGGAGTCCACGACGCCTTTGTGAAAACGTTTGCTGAAGCTATTCAGAAAGAGCTGCGTGTGGGAAGTGGATTCCAGGAAGGCACCACTCAGGGCCCTTTAATTAATGAAAAAGCAGTAGAAAAGGTAAATAAAATAATTCTAACTCCTGGGAAAATTCTAAAGTCGTTTTTTTGTTCAAGCATTGCCATAAGTTGTTATGTAAATACTGAGGGTATCTTTCAAAGCCATTTCCCTGGGTTAAATTGCACTTTGCTAGCAGGAATAGGCCTTTCGATAATTAATTTTTTCCGTGGACAAGCAGGAAGGAAGTTCTCACATATGGGTGACATCTCTGATGGAGCACGATATGGGAACACTTCCCAGCTTTTATTGGAAGCTTTTGGGAGGCTCCACCATGCCTGCCTTTCAGCCTGCCACCACAGTGCCATCTTCTCCAGTCTTCGTTATTCTGTGGAGCCCCATGGACATTGTTTTAGTCCTCCACCAGTAAATATTGTTTTTCTCCTTTGGGGGCCTTCCTGACAACTATGGTTCATAGTCCCGCTGTGGATCACGTCAGTTCCATCCAGTTGCGGTTCCATCATCTGTTCTGGCATTCTTCAGTAAATTTTAATTTTCTCAGTTGCTTTCCTTGTGGCCCAACCGGGCCCATGGTCACCATTGAGCCATTTGATTTAGCCATGTCCATCTTCCCAGACATGTCCCAGAAACTGGCCAGCGGGTTCAAGAAATGCATCAAGTGTACCAGGACCATTTCTATCACAGGCAGGCACAATTGATGCCTCCAGTGCCTGGATTCCTATTACCAGTCCTCTTCTTACAATTTAGAACATAAGAAATGCCATACTGGGTCAGATCAAGGTCCATCATGCCCCATATCCTGTTTCCAACAGTGGCCAATTCGGGTCACAAGTACCTTTGTGTTTGTAGATGACAAGGAGAGGCCTGAGGAGTTGGGAGAAACAGAGAGAATCCCTCTTTAGCCAGATGTCTTATTTAGCATCTTTGGCACTGGCATCATTCTCAATGGCTTCCCAGGAATCCACCGATGGTGCATCAACATTGAGAAGTTCTTGGGCTCAATCGGAGCCGAGCCCCCGCAGTGCTCAGAGCATTGGCCATCAGTCGGTCTCTGCCTGGAGTCAAGAAAGGATTCAGTCTCACCTACGTCAATGGGGGATCCATGCGAGCACTGGACAAAGACCAGGATGCATTGACATTGGAGCCCTTCCAAGCGAGATGTTGAGAGTGATGGGTGCAAGTGGCCCATCAAGGTGCCCCGGAGAGAGTGCTAATCAACCTTCAGGATTTCGGAGGGGCACCAACCATCTCCCGATACCCCTGCTCAGATGCCAGAAATATTGGTCGAAGCTGCTGAGGCCCCAAGGCCTTCGGAATCAGCAGCCATGGAGGAGCACTTTCTTCAGGCACTCAAGTCTGCATTGTGTCGTTGCTGAAAAAAGCAGCTGGCTAGTTGCCACAGTGCCCGCAGCATCGTCATTGGAGAGGCATCGAAGAGATCAGACACTGATTCCTGGCAGAGCCATCCCCTTTTTGAGTGTCTCGGGTTCTGATGCCCTGGGGAAATCTTGGACGCCCTCGATGCATCATCGATCCTGTTGAAGCTCACACTCCTCTCAAGGCAGGAGGGAGCTCCAGGCAGAGTCCCAGGGGTACTTTGACTTATTTTTGGAGTCTGACTGATGGCTGAGTGACCAATGTGGAATTGGAGAACTTGTCGGAGGGCAGACCTCCTGAGCTCCCATCAGACCTTTTCCCTTCTCACAAATGGTGAAAGTCTCCTCCGGAGGATATGACCTTCCAGGATTTCATGAGGTATATGGCCAAGGTCATCCCATTGTCACTGGAGACAGAGGATGAACCCAGGGCTGAGGAGTTGGATATCAGGTGGTAGAGAAGGCGGGCATCATAGAGAAGTAGCACATCACCAGACTTGTGAGATCCATGTCCGAACTAGCTGTCTGTAAAAGGAGATATCAAAGTGGAGGCCAGAGGAAGACTTGTTACCCATATAGGTGCAGGTACTTCCTTGGTCCTCAACCCTGTCAGCAAAAAATGCAGGCTCCTCACTTACAGCATTGAGAAAAGCATTAAACAGTCTAGCCTTCCTTGCAACCGAAGCTGGGAGTGGGGTTTTGACTGGTTCCTTCGGAGCATAGCAATCTGCCAGTGTCCACAGAGGGGAGCCCTCCAGTTTAGGAAAGGCTCGCTCTTTTTGCCCACAGGTGGCTCCTCATAACTTCAAACTCATGAGTTCTACAGATAGTCCAAAGCGGCCACATGTTGCACTTCGCCGAGCTGCTGCCACATTGCCCCCGGAGGGTGTATCCTCTCAACCCTCTGCATCTAGACCTACTTCGGAGAGAAATCTTGCCATCAAGCCTGTGCCACAGGAGCAGATCAGGCAGGGATTTTACTCCAGGTACATTCTGTTCCCCAAGAAGTCAGGGGAATTCCAGCTCATCCTGGACCTCAGAAACCTCAACACCTTTTGTGTGTGAGAAAAGTTCAATATGGTATCTCTAGGTATTCCATCTCCTTTATCTTCAGAATGACGATTACCTATGCTTCCTGGATCTAAAGGTATTCCCACATACTGATCCATCCCGCTTATAGGAGTACTGGATACTACCTTTCGAGCTGGCTTCGGTACCCCGAGTCTTCACAAAATGCCTCGTGGTGGTAGCAGCCTATTTCAGAACACTAGGGGTCTTTGTCTTCCCTTATTTGGATGACTGACTCATAAAAGGCACCACTCCAGATGGAGTCCAACAATCAACATGGTTGACCATTCAAGTGCTAGAGCTGTTGGGGTTTGTAGTCAATTACCTGAAGTCTCACCTTCAGCCCGCCCAACAGCTGGAGTTCATAGGGGCTCTTCTCAACATGACTCAAGTGAAGGCCTGCCTTCCACTAGATGACACTAGAGATTGATGGCCTTGGTATGTGATATCCAGCGGAGTCATCAGACAACAGATTGAGGAATGCTGACCGTGTGTTGTCATATGGCTTCTATAATGTACGTCACACCCATGACTCGTCTTTTGATAAGACAAGCTCAGTGGACATTGAGGACTCAGTGTAACCAGGCCACTGGCCACCTTCAAGATCAGGTGGTTGTCGTCAGTTTTCTCATCCAGTCCCTGAGCTGGTGGTTGGATCATCAGACCCTGTTCAAAGATATCCCCTTTCAAAAGGCATCACCCCAGAAAACATTGACAACAGACGCATCCAAACTGGAGTGGGTAGCGCATCTGGATGGCCTTCATATTCAGAGTGTCTGGTCCAAACAGAAGAGCTTGCACTGGATCAATTTCTTGGAATTGAGAGCCATAGCGAATGCCCGCAAGGCTTTCCGAAAATGGCTAGCCAATCAGATTGTCCTGATTCAGACCGACAATCAGGTAGTGATGTACTGCATAAACAAGCAGGGGGGCACAGGTCTTCTGTGATGGGAGACGGTCCAGTTATGGAGGTTTGTCATCGCTTACAGGGTGGAGCTAAGGGCCACATATCTGCCAGGGGAGCAGAATACCCTGGCAGACCAGCTGAGTCATGTCCTCCAGCTGTACGAGTGGACACTGGACAAGGACGTCACAGCCCACATCTTTCAGAAGTGGAGTACCCCTTCAATAGATCTGTTTGCCACTCAGCAAAATGCCCAAGTGGATCAGTTCTGCTCCAGAGTTGCCTTGCGCAGCAACCTGGCACTGGATGCTTTTCTTGTGCACTGGAGAAAGGGCCTGTTACACGCATATCCTCCCATACCTCTCATAGCAAAAACCCTACTGAAACTCCAGACAGACGGATACAATGATACTTATCGTGTCGTATTGGCCCAGACAGCCATGGTTTCTCTTTCTACTTCAATTCTTCCAGTGGGAACCTCTACAGCTGGGCTCTGCCCCAGACCTTATATCACAGGCAGACAGGAGGATGCTGCATCCCAACATCCGGTCCTTGGCCCTAACTGCATGGATGTTGAGAGGCTAATCCTGTCGGAGCGTAACCTGTCCGACAGAGTAACAAATGTTCTGTTGGCCTTTAGGAGGGCCTCGACAAGAAGGTCTTCTGTGTTCAAATGGAGGAGGTTTGCTATCTTGTGTGCAGAACAGGCACTAGTTCCTTTTAATTGCCCCACTAACAGACTAGTTGAGTACCTCCTACACCTCTCGGAGTTGGGTCTCAAGTCCAACTCTGTCAGGGCCCACCTCAGCATGATTGGGGCCTACCATTGCAAAATGGAGGGAAGTTCTATCTCGGCTCAGCCTTTAGTAATTCACTTCAGGCAGGGTTTGCTTCTCTCAAAGCTTCCCTTCAAGTCCCCGACAGTGGCTTGGGACCTCAAGTGGTTCTGGCACAGCTCATGTTTAACTCCCTTTGAGCCGCTCGATTCCTGCCATATGAAGTTCTTGACTTGGAAATTCTTGTTTCTGGTTGCGGTTACGTCAGCACAACCCGGTAAGTGCGTTCCAGGCTCTAGTAGTTCTTTTGCCATACATCAGGTTCCGTCATAATAGAGTGATCCTGTGCACTCATCCTCAATTCATTCCAAAGCTGGTATTGATTTTCCATCTTAATCAGTCAGTCATTCTACCAACTTTCTTCCTGAGGCCTGGTGCCCACAGAGGGGAAGCAGTGCTGCACATGTCGGACTGCAAACGAGCCTTAGACTACTTCTTAGAGCGGACGAAGACCCACTGAAAGTCCATCCAGCTGTTTTATTTCTTTTGACCCCAGCAAACTAGGGGCTGCCTTTTCCAAATGCACACTTTCAATTTGGCTGACGGACTGCATCTCTCTTGCTTATGTCCAGGCTAGCCTGAGCCTTGATGGTTGTGTCACAGCTCACAGAGTCAGAGCCAGGGCTGCAGTGGTGGCCAACTTGCACTCGGTTTCCATGGAAGAGATCTGCAGGGCTGCAACGTGGTCTTCTGTCCACACATTCCCATCTCACTACTGTCCACACATTCCCATCTCACTACTGTCCACACATTCCCAACTCACTACTGTCCACACATTCCCATCTCACTACTGTCCACACATTCCCAACTCACTACTGTCCACACATTCCCATCTCACTACTGTCCACACATTCCCATCTCACTACTGTCCACACATTCCCAACTCACTACTGTCCACACATTCCCATCTCACTACTGTCCACACATTCCCAACTCACTACTGTCCACACATTCCCATCTCAATACTGTCTGAATGTGGATTCCCGAAGTGACAGCAACTTTGGCCAATTGGTACTCTGACATCTGTTTGGGGATTAGAATCCAACTCCATCCTCACAAGGCCCTACTGTCCGCCCAGGCTACCAAAAATAAATGGTTGAAGAAGCTGAATTGATGAGTTTCTTTTTTGTGAACTACCACTGTAGTTTATTCTCCAGTTCTAAGTTTAATTTTACCCCTGTTGGGCTTCTTGGCAGCCTCCTTGGTTTTCAGTAGCTGTAGCTTGAGAGTCCCATATGCAAGGACTTCCTGCTTGTCCACAGAGAGGGTGGTTGCTGTCCTCAGTGGACAGCAGGAATAAGTCCTCACAACCCTCCTACCTCCCTGCTCCAGCTTTGTTATCAGACTGAAGAAGATGGCGCCACAACAGCAGGCAAGCAGGCACGGTGGAGCCACCCAAAAGTTTCCAATAGAAGAATGAGTAAACGTGTAGTGTCACTCTGCATGTAATTTTATCCATAGTAGGGTGAGACGTTCCTGGAGGTCAGAGCTTGGAAATACACACTTTTTGAGTTTTCAAAAGTGTGAATTTACTCAGAAAATGTACCTACATCAAAAAAAAGGGGTGGAGGTATGTAGGAATTTTTTCTTTAGGCAGTTTTAAAGAGATGGCACGTGTGTGCTTTTGCTTTGAAAATTGGTGTAGAGTCTATGGATAAACATTACCTGTGGGCTTTGCAGATAATGCAGGCAGTTTGAAAATTGCTATTTCTGTGTCACTTTGCATATGCAATGTCATTTCAGCAATTACGTAATTGTATTATAATAACGATGCTTTAAAGTGGAAAGCATGAGGGGGGTGGGGGAATTTATTTGCTGACAGCTGTGAATCTTGAGTGGCCATAGCACGGATCGTATTTGCCACTTTGGGTGCCACTGCTGTAGGTTTGCCATCACTGATGTATAGTAAGTAACCTGTTGTCTCTTTATATATTACTGACTTTGTCAGCAGACAACAATGAAGTCATTACTTTTTTCATTGACAAAGCAGGATGCAATCAGGCATTCAAGTGGGCGACATTGCCGCATGGTGCTGGGCTGGAATGGCTTTCTCAGAGCTCAGTGATGTAAGAATTCTGAGCACCTGTGCTGAATGGATGCAGAAGCTTTTCAAGCATTACTCTTGTTCATCTTCTAATCTTGCTTCCGTCATTTTTTAAGAAAAGGAATTTTAATTTTATTTTTACATCGTTCCTGTGGAACATAACACAGATTGAGTCAGGATTCAAGTTGCATCCTCCATATGGAAGAAATATCTAGAACCTTGACACCCAGTCCATGTGTCCCATCTGTATGGACTCGGATCATAACCAAGGTAAATGCAAGTACTGTGACAGAATGTCTGCAAAAGTCTGAAAGGAATGTCTCTTAATTGCCTTGCAGCCATTGCAAGATAGAAAATCGACTCCTGGTTGTACAGAAAAGAAGCACAAAGATTGGCCACCTTTGCGCACTCACATAGATTTTCCTCTGTGGGTATTGTCTCTCCTCACCTGTGCAATGACTTCAAAAGTCCAATTGTGAAGGGGGAATGCCAGGATCCTCTTGTTTGGTGCAATTCTCAGCTGAGACTTCTCAAACTAAAGCACAGATGTCTTTGGCGCAGTCACATATGTCAGAGCACAAGGCAGCTCCCAAACCACACTCTTAAAACAGTGGAGAGACGATGCCATATCAGCGTACGTAACAGGACAATAAATCTAAGCAAAATCAGAAACAAATCTCTGCTGCATTACCTGCACCCGAGAAATGTCTTGACAGGGTCAGAGTGCTGATGTACACTCTGCACTGTAAGCACAGAAGGTTGAGCAGTTGATTACCAGCACAGGTGTGGGAGGCACCTAAGTGCAGACCACTGCATATCAGTTGGAGTTCACTGCAGTGCACAAAGCCAGTGCAGACCTCATCTTGTTGGTCAATTGTAGCACAAGTTCCTGCATTATTTTCTCCTGTGCAGTGTCCTTCCATTCAACCTTCAGAGGGGAAACTGTTGGCATCCACTGCAGTGTTAGTAACTATGACAGATGAGTCTTTCTCATCAGTATCTCTACCTCTGTCAGATCAGCCACACTCATTCTTGCAAAAGATGTTTATTGACTTTAAGGGCTATTGCAAGGATCTTCCGGGTATAACATATCTGGTCCAAACCACAGATTAGGCCTCTCAGTCTACTGGAGCTACCCCTGTGCAAAGAGAGGTGCATTCCTTCCAATATCCTATAGTCACCTTTTTGTCTACATCAGATTCAGAACCATAGAGAGGACAGCTTTTACCACCTCCATCTCCAAGGTCTGAGAATTTCCAAAGTGACCTGGAGAATCATCCAGATTTGGATTACATCCTGAGATGGAGATGTTCTCTACAGGGATCCCCTTTGATCCATCGTCTCCTTATGATAACCGAGGTCTCTTCAATGCATGTCCCCGGAGATTCCTTTTCCCTTGCAACAGGACTTGGAAGCTTGCTCTGATGTTTTTGATCTTTTGAAATACATAGGACACAATAGCAGCCCCTCTACTAGATTTATTGCATGAGAAGCGACTTCATGTGTGCCAAACTACAGTGATGATTCATCCCGCCTCTGAGAAACTGGATTTGAAGTATAATCAATTCCAGGATTCAACAAAGAACAGCTTTCTCATACTTCTATTGAAGGTGGACTCAGCAATGACAAAAGCTAAGAAATCTACAGAATTCCCTAAACTGTCTCTTAGAAAAGGTCCTGGGTTGTTAGATCATTTTGAGCAAGAAAGTATTCCAAAGAGCCATGTTATTAGCAAGAATTGCGGCTCATTAGCTTTGCATGGTGCAATATATTAATACCATTCTGTAGGCTGCAGAGCTTATCTAGTCTATCCCCTCAAGCACAGTCTGAGCTGGTGACTGCTCTTTCTGAGGCACATAAGCATGGATCCCATCGTATCTGTCCAGTCTTTGATGTCTTTGACACCTCTTCTAGAATTTTAGCCTTTGCCTTTGCTATCAGACGACTAGATAACTTCATGCCTCTGGGTTGTGGGAAACATATCTATTAAGTTGACAGTTGTGCCTTGCGCTGGCAACATTCTCTGTAGTGGCAAGCTTAAAGAGATGGTAGATACTATCAAGGACCACTGTACCATGTAGCAGCATCTTTCCACTGTAGTTCTAGAATCTACGTCATCCTCCAGGTGAACAAGCACACCACAATATAGGAGAACTTTCTACTATAGTAAAAGAGCTTTGTACCTTTGTTTAAGTCAGCTGCAACAGACCCAGCATAAACACTATGTGAGGCCTCACCAAAGGGGAAAATAACAACTGAAGCAATCTGCCATTGTGCTACCTAAGTCGCCTTCTTCCTTTTGATTGCACTGGTGAATAATGCAATTCCTTTTATGAATAATTATCTTGCCCTACCTGTAGGGCCTGAGGTGCAGATTTTTCTGGCAAAGGGTTGGCAAAGGATAACAGATTCCCTGGATATTCAGCATTTTAAAATCTGTCTACTGTCTCAGTGTTTTGTCAGTTCTTCCTGGAGGAAAAAGTTCATAAACTATTATTAAGGTGGATTTGGGGCAATCTACTGCTTATCCCTGAGATAAGCAGCATGGAATCTAACATTTAGGATCCTGCCAGGTACTTGTGACTGGATTGGCCACTGTCGTAAACAGGATGCTGGGCTTGATAGATCTTTGGTCTAACTCACTATGGCAAATCTTATGTTCTAAACCCATTCCTGCCTAATTAATGAAAAAGTGCAAATTCTCCAGTAGGCTAGTTCTGTAAAATCCATTTTGATTCCGGAAATGAATCAGGGATTCTTTTCCAAGTATTGCCTCATTCCCATAAAGTAAAAGAGACTGTGGCCTGTCTTGTATGTCAGAGACTTCAACTGGTTCCTTTGCAAAGAGAAGTTCAGAATGAACACGTTCCCTTCAGTCTTCTCCTGTTTGGTGAAAGGAGACTGACTGTTGTCACTAGCCCTCAAGGATGTCAACAGAGGTATCTTTGTTTCATTCTGCAAATCAGCCATTACCTTTGCTTTCTCCTTGGCCACCAAAATGTTTTACCAAATATCTGTTGGTCGTAGAAGCTCACCTCTACGAACAAGAACACTTGGTTTTTCCATTTTAGATGATTAACTCCTGTTAGTTTCATCGAGAAACCTAGCACTCTCCTTCAGGAACTTAACAATCCATCTGCCTCAAAAACTTGTTTTTCTCATCAAGTTCAAAAAAATGACCAGCTTACAAACAAATCTCATTCATAGGATCTCTTCTGGACAGGAGTGTGTGTGTGTGTGTGTGTGAGATATGATGACTGATTACTGAACAGATGCTCTTTAAGCTAACTCCCACTAAAAACCTCCAAAATAGTAGAAAAGCAGCAAAAATTGATATCACGTTCAGATTCCATAAGCCTTACAGCACTTGTCAACCTTTTGCAAACTCATCGAGAGCTACTTTCTAAGTAAGATACCACATGCAGGGAAGGATAGAGAAAATGGATCATACAACAAGATGGTGGCAGATGTCGAATCTGCAGTGCAAGCAACACAAATGGTGGTTGCACTACAAGCAGAGGCAGTACGGGAGATAACTCAGCACTTAAACAGTAGCCCTCGAGGACAAGCTTGAAGGACAACAAAAGGGGACTGCTTCTTCTGAAGAGAGATCTACAATTGTAAGTATTTACTAATGGGAATTTTTCTAAATGTTTGGGAAAAAATAATTCTTTAGATTAAAGCTGATTAATCTGTGAACCCAGTGTAATTGTTAAATCAGTCAGGGCCTAGTAGCAGCAGAGTTTAAATTTCAGTTTAAATTTAAAACACAGCAGAGAGCTTTCTGGTTAAATTTAGAACCCAGGACTCCCTCTATCAAATCAAGGTCTGTGGGACTCCCCCTGGCGATTGGTCACAGATTACTTTAGAAGCACAGGACAGGGTAATGTGTAGCAGCCAGCTTTTAATAAGTCTTCTTTCCCTCCCTCCCTGACACCCACCCACCCCTGGGATAATCGTAACTTTATAGGTGCTTAAACCTCCTAAAGGAAAGGGGGTGCTATATTCACTCTCAGGTGCAGCTGTTTATTCTCATCAGCATACATTAAGGACCTGAGATTAATTAAACTTCAGGTGAACAAAGTACATGAAACATATTAGTATAGTTTTATTAGTATAAGTATCCCTAGCAACCTTTAGTAAGTAAAGAACTTAAATATCTAAACACAACCTTAAAACAAAGTTGCAGACAGCAGTCCAGCAACGAGATGGGGGCTTTCCAGTCTTTTGCATTGATTGTCACATGTATGATTTTTCTCCCAGTTGGTGAGGGGTCTTACGTGTGCACAAGTTGCTCTCAGGGAACGAGTCCGATCTCTGGAGGCAAGAGTAGTGGACTTGGAAAACATAAGGAAGACAGAGAGGTACATAGACGAGACCTACAGGGATATAGTCCTGAAGTCCCACTTCCAGTCTGGCAGCATCCCTGTTGCCATGGAGGAGAGAGGTCACGTGACAGGAGAGCATCACCCTGGTGTGGCAGGAAGTGATCCTATAGCTAGGACCCTCTCGCACCGAGGAAGTTTCTCCAGGGCCATGTGCCCATGAGGGAAGGTTTAGGACAGCCGTTATAGTTGGTGATTTGATCATTAGGCATGTAGATAGCTGGGTGGTAGGTGGACGTGAGGATCGCCTGGTAACATGCCTGCCTGGTGCGAAGGTAGCGGACCTCACGCGCCACCTAGACAAGGTCTTAGATAGTGCTGGGGAGGATTCTGCTGTCTTGGTACATGTCGGTACCAATGACATAGGAAAATGTGGTAGGGAGGTTCTGGAGGCTAAATTTAGACTTTTAGGTAGGAAGTTGAAATCCAGAACTTCCAGGGTAGCGTTCTCTGAAATGTTTCCCGTTCCATGCGCAGGACCCAAAAGGCAGGCAGAGCTCCGGAGTCTCAATGCGTCGATGAGACGATGGTGCAAGGATGAGGGTTTTGGATTTGTTAGGAACTGGGGAACATACTGGGGAATGGATGGGCTTCACCTTAACTGGGATGGAACCACGCTGCTGGCATTAACCTTTAAAAAGGAGATAGAGCAGCTTTTAAACTAGAAAATAGGGGAGAGCCGACAGTCACCCAAGAGCGCATGGTTCGGAACAATGTATCCTTGAAGAATACTACCAAAAAAATGAAGTTAGGGCAAATCAGCAGAGAGGTTCCAATAAAGACAAAGGTAGCCCAAATGTCCTTGAGTACAGAGCAGAGCTTAAAGATTCCATATTGCCCCTGCCTACTGATAGCCAGATTAATATGAATAAAATAGTCTCTAAAGTGCTTGTATGCAAATGCTAGTAGTCCAAAAAATAAGATGGGAGAATTAGAATATATAGCACTATAGTACATAACTATATAGTACATAGTTATAGTACATAACTATATAGTACATAGTTGATTGTACATAGTTCCCCAAAGTTTATTTGTTAAAGTTAAGTTGTACATAATTCAAGCATGTTTAATGTAAAAACAGATATGTTATACTGTTTCTTTACCTGTTATATGTAAACCGCACCTGATCATTGGAAGGTAGCGGTATATAAGCGACTGTTAAATAAATAAATAAAAATAAATGAGAAGTTAGATATGATTAGTATCTCAGAGACATGGTGGAAGGAGGACAACCAGTGGGACACTGTGATACCTGGGTACAAACTATATTGTAATGATAGAGCTGATCAAATTGGTGGAGGGGTTGCGCTCTATGTCAGAGAGGGCATTGGGGGGCGCTCGGGAGCCCGACCAACATGGCTGCTTTAGCTTAGAGCTCCTCAGATGCCTCCTTTTATTTCTGATACTTTTGGCTCTTAAAGTGAAATTCTTCAGCTAAAAATGTCCTGATTAAGGAAGGGAACTTTGGCGGATCATTATGCTACCGCTGGATCGCTCTTTATAGCTAAAGGCTGCCCCAGGCTACTACTTCCCCAGCACTGCCCTCATCGGAGGGAATATTGAAATAAGACTGCTGTGTTCTACACTCGGTGTGCTACTGAAGCAGAAGCTGTGAATCGTATTGCAGCTACATCGGAATGTAAGCGCTGCCTATTTTGACTTGCTTGCCCTGTTTTTGTGCCTCCTGAGATGAATGTGCCAATATCTCAGACTCCCGATCTCCCTGCAGAAGCTTTGTTTATGTGGACCTGTAAACTGAGGTTATTAGAGTCTCATTGATTCCCCGGCAACAACGAAGTCACTGCTTTAAAGAATGGTGAAATCCGGGTGGAATACCTTCGTCGGATACCCTGCCTGGCTGTACATTCTGTGTGCTGACCAGAATAAATGTAAGTGATACAGTTTTAAAAGATCGAGGGGGACAGTGCGAAATGAAGAAGACTCCCTCAGCAAGATGTATTTGCAGTTAATGGCTTTGCCTCAGATATCCCCTGCCTCCCCGCGATTCTCTGAAGATAAATAAAGTGAATCCTAATGATTAAGTGGATAAATCATGGCGGTACCTGTGAGTTTGGTGTTGGAACGCAGATGAGGGTATAAGTGGAAGCGGGAAAATCCTTTGGAACGCAAGCTGGTGCTGACGAAAGCAGAGCTCCTGCAGCTGTGTGCTGTATGTAGAATTGAATCCTTGAAAATGGCTGCCGGGTCCTGGAACGCATGATTGGAACGCATGACTGCTTCAAAATGGCTGCCTTCAGTGATTTTTTTTTTTTAATTTATTTAAGGTCTTTTAGTCATATACAATAACCAAATCAGAATAAGACAAATTACTGATGTTATACATATTAAAGAACATAATCAATAGAAAATAAACAAGGAAATTGTAATACAACAGATGTTACAGTCCACATCACGGGAGCTAACCGTTGATAAACTAACAAAAAAGTACAAACTATAGAAACCAAGTCAATTGACTACATATTAGGAGGAAACAACCACACTATGAGACCCAATTGAACCCTGCTTGTCAAGCAAAAATCTTTCCAAATGTGAGACCTCAAGAAAAACAAAAGAAGCGCCCTCATGAAAGATCAGGCACTTACAGGGAAATTTTAGGAAAAATGTAGCACCCAGAGCTAGGACGTGCGACTTTAAAGATAGAAACTGTCGGCGACGCATCTGAGTGCTACGAGACACATCTGGGAAGATATTAATTTTTTGTCCACAAAATAAGGCTGCCTTCACCTTAAAGAACGCCTTCAAAATGCGTTGTTTAACCGAAACAGACGGTAGGGTGACCAGCAAAGTGGACCGGGTATTTATCGTGTCTGAGGAATCCTCAAGAAAATTAGTGAGATTCGCAACATTAGGAATAATTTCATCCAATTCACCATCTATGGGGTTAATCCTTTTAGTGCCAGAAGGAATATAATATATCTGCAACACATCAAAAACATCAGATATAGTAAGTATTTCCTTGACATATTTATCAAAAAGACTTTTCGGTGCTAAAAGAGGCGTGCAGGGAAAATTCAAAAATCTTAAATTAGATATTCGTATGGAATTCTCAAGCGATTCAGTCTTAGAATGAAAAAACAAAGAATCCTTGATTCCCAACACATTTGTAGCTTGTAACGAATGCACCTGAGATTCCAGCTTAACAACTGCTTTGTCCATTAAGGACACTTTCTCATCAAGTTGCTGCACTGCTATTGCAGCTTTCTGCGAGAAATGAGTAAACGAAGTAATAACTGTAGACACTTTAGAGTCTATGCACTTCAAAGCCCCCCATAAATCTTTTAAAGTAACATCAGATTCAGAAGGGAGGGCTGGAAGCTCAAAAACAGTATCCAGCACTGCCGTCTGAACAGGGATAGGCATTTTAACAACAATCTTATCTCTCTCTACACCTTCTGAGGAAACCCCCATATTAGACACTTCTACAGCAACAGGACAGGGAGGGGGAGATCTCCCCCCAGGGCTCAGAGATGCCCCCTCAGGTGAGGACTGCGCGAGGGGGAGGGGGGCAAAATGTTTGTCCAATGGGCCGGCCTGTTTCAAAGTACCGGGGTCAGCCGATTGGATTTTGCCTTGTGGTTTAGCCTTCCGCTTACCCATAACCAAACAGCAAAACACCCACAAAAACAAGCAAAAAGGAAAGCTGAAACCCTCTCACCAAACTGCAACTGCGTGTTAGCCTCCCACTCCGTCAGATGGCATCGAAACAGCGTCGAAAGGGCGTCTAAGAGGCAGAACCTGTCCCTTTAGACATGCCCCTTATGAAACGCCCCCCGGCCCGCTCCACGGTCGCGGAGAGGAACTGACTGCAATTTATACCAGAAAAACAGAAAGGCCCCTTCGAGCAGCAGGCTGTCCCCGGAGTGCCTGATGGTCCAGCAACACGGCAGAGGGGCAGAGCAGTCACAGCACTCCTCCAGCCCTCGGCAAGGCACACGCTCCTCCAACTCTCTCCAAAGGTAGCTCCGCGGCAGAAATGACACCGGGGGAATTTAAAGAGCTCCAAGCCCCCTCGAGCAGCAGGCTGTCCCCGGAGTGCCTGATGGTCCAGCAACACGGCAGAGGGGCAGAGCAGTCACAGCACTCCTCCAGCCCTCGGCAAGGCACACGCTCCTCCAACTCTCTCCAAAGGTAGCTCCGCGGCAGAAATGACACCGGGGGAATTTAAAGAGCTCCAAGCCCCCTCGAGCAGCAGGCTGTCCCCGGAGTGCCTGATGGTCCAGCAACACGGCAGAGGGGCAGAGCAGTCACAGCACTCCTCCAGCCCTCGGCAAGGCACACGCTTCTCCAACTCTCTCCAAAGGTAGCTCCCTGCCTTCAGTGATTGATGTTTGCTGCATCTTCAAGACTGCTGCTATCCCCAGCAAGGTGAAACGAAGTGACAAGTTGTTAGTGGAAAAGTCAGCCCTTCAGATGATCCTGTCTGCTCTGGTTAAGCTACCTGCCGTATGCTGCTCATGCTTTCTCTAATCGTTGTGAGTGTTCAGCTATATCTTTATAGCTGATTTTCTGTACGGGAGCGCCCTCGTGTGTCCTGAGGTGGTATTGCAGGGCTTTCTAATTTATTGCTCCTAAAGTCAAATCTCTCTGTACTTGGCTCCTGCCTCCTTGACTCCAGTGTTGGGGAAAATCCTCTGGTGAAGATGGGATGCTTCTGAGGAAGAAGCTGGGGTTCAAATACCTGGTGTCAGTCTCTGCTACTCATTGTCAGGGGGAAGTTACCCCGCTACACAGGAGCCAAATTATAGCTAGGTGGTGGGCTCAAAGGTGAAGTTCTACAGGAGGGAGTCCGCTTCCCTGGTTTGTCTTAGTGCACATAAAGTAAGAAATTTCCAGGTGGATCCGGCAGTTTTTGGCTGACAACTATGGCTACTGCAAAATCATACGCAGCTTCCCTTGCCAAGTTTGGGAGATCTTGTCCCTAGTGGTTGGGACAAGGTACTTCAGGCCGGAAGGTCGGGAGTTCAAATCCCACTAGAGGACAGCAACCTTGGGCTGGAAGGACTGGGGTTTCTAGTCCCACAGGTGCTCCTTGTGGTCTTGGGCAAGCCACTTAACCCTCCATAGCCCATCTTCCCTGTAAAATAGTTATCTCCAAGTTATAATGCCCTGTTCAATGTAATTTCAGTTTGTTCAATGTAAACCGCACTGATGCAGAATAGCGCGGTATATAAGAGAATATAAATAAATAAAAAATAATAAATAAAAATAACCCTCAGTCCTCTCATACTGCTGAAACTCACTCAAGCTCTAAAGCTGCCATATCTGGCCCACAGTCACCAGTTACCAAAGCGGACTTTCTGGAAATTTTAAAGGAGCTCAAGTTGTTTCGTCAAGATTTCTCAAAGGCAGTGAGTGATATTCGATCCGATATTAAATCTTTGGATGACAGGGTTACTCAGACGGAGTTAAATATTGGGCAGCAAATGGACTCCTCTTTGCCCCTCCAGACTAAAATTGTGCAATTGGACCATCTCTCGAAGGAGCTAAAAGAACGCCAGGATGACCTTGAAAACAGACAAAGACGCAATAACTTGAGAATACTGGGTCTTCAAGAACAACCGGGAGGGCTGGAGGATACGATGTCGTTAGTTCAAGAACTGTATGCTTTTTGTCTGCCCAATGCTCCTAAACCGGTCCGATTAGAACGTGCACATCGATCTCTGGGGGTTCATCGATCCTCTAATTCAAAACCGAGAGCGATTATCATCTGTTTCTGCTTCTTCTCAGACAAAGTGGCACTAATGAGAAGTTTGCGGGGGAAGCGCTCCGTTCTTTTCAAGGGTCAGGAACTTCAAATTTATCAGTACCTTTCTCAGTATACCCTTGAGCGTAGGTGGAGCTTTCGACCTTTAACTCAGGCTTTACAGAAGAGAGAAATCTTCTACAGATGGGGATTTCCCTTTGATTTGATATTCGATTGGAATGGTCGTGCTCAAAAAATCACTGAGTTCTCGACTGCAATGGACTTTCTTGATATCCTGCAAAATGGAGAGCGCCCAATGGGACAGAGAGGTACTAATGGAGAATGGGAGACATCTCTACCGAAGAGACGCAAGGTGCCGGGGTCCCGGAGATCCTCTAACTCTGATACTGACTCCAGTCTGCAGAAGGCGATGGACACTACTGCTCCTACTTGAGTTGGGTTGTTTGTTTAAGGCATGAGGAGGGGGGTATTTGGGACGGATATATTCTGTATATGGAGGGTGAGGGGAATGGGGATGTTAGGTCCTTGTGAAACACAACTACAATCTGGAGGGACTTAGAGGTTAGTTGCAGTGGGGAGGGTGGTGAGGAATTGGGAGAGGTTTATAAGGGAGAGGTGGAGTTCATGGGAGCACGAGAATAGGTCTACTTTATGTACCTTGAGGGTATATCTGGGGGTCAGGATGGTCTTCTTTCTTTGAGCCGATCTGGGGGAGGGGGCAGGTGGGGAGGCTCTTGCTCTTCTCTTCTCTATTCTATGCTTCAGTTGATGGCACTTACTGTGTCATCGGAGTTGCAAGGGTTACATGATAAATATCCTTCCTGCAGTTATAGGAAGGTGGGGGGGAGAATGATGGGAGGGGAAGGGGAAAGGGGAGGGGGGAGAGAAGGGGGGGAGGGGGGTTGGGGAGGAGGGGGGGAGGGACCCTTTGTTGACCTAAGCATCTACTGGTCTTTTCTGTTCATATTGTATACTTTCTCCGACTCTTTCTCATTTCTACTTCATAAGGAGGGAAGTTACAACTTGGGCCTAGGGGTTGGTAGAGCTAGTCCTGATGTTCGGGGGCGCCGTTGGCTCAAGGCGCTGCTTTGGATTGTCGCTTATCATTGGCTTTTCTTCAGATTTGGGTATGGTTAGGGCTATCTCTTGGAATGTTCATGGTCTCAATAGCCCCGTTAAACGCAGAAGGGTGTTGGATCAGCTGTTCAGGGAGAAAGCAGAGGTCATATTTCTCCAAGAAACTCATTTTTTCTAAGAAGGATCACTTTGATTCAACTAAAGGCAAGTTCCCACAAATCTACTTAGCCAATTATTCTACCAAGAAACGGGGGGTAGCTATTCTGATGTCCGCTGCCTGTCCTTTTCAATTGGTTGATAGTGTTAGTGACCCGGAGGGTCGTTTTCTGATACTGGTTGGTACTATTCAGGGTTTGACCCTGACGCTTGTGAATGTGTATCTCCCGCCAGCAGAGGTGAGAAGTTCCCTAGTGGATCTCTTGAGGGCGATTCAGACCTTTTGCCAGGGACCGCTGATTGTGGGGGAGACTTTAACTGTGTTTGTTCTGAGCTAGACCGTTCAGGGACTCGACTCGTAAGGTCCCCCTTGGGGAAGGTTCTGGAGGGGTGGGAAGATCAATTTGATTTGTGTGATGTCTGGAGACATTTACATGCTTCTGAGAGGGATTACACATTTTATTCGCAGGTCTATCAGTGCCATTCATGTATTGACCGACGGCTTCTGTCTAGATCGGGGATTTCTTGGTTGAATCAGGCGGATATAGGGACCATGGTCCTTCGGATCATGCGATTGTATCTATTGGTCTTACCGTAGGGGAGGACGACACGTCGGCTAGGGTGTGGTCTCTTCCTAGGGAGTTATTGCTTAATACTGAATTTGCGGAGGGGGTGAGGAAAGGTTGGGTGGAATATTTACAGCTAAATGATTCCTCTGACATTTCTAGAGCTCTCTTATGGGATGCAGGGAAAGCTGTCCTCCGGGGACAGCTTATTTCTTTGTCAAGTGCATTTAAGAAACGGTTGTCTGCCAAACAGGGGATTTTGCGACAAGAAATTGCGGAATTAGAGATAAAGCATCGGAAAGGAGGTGGTACTAAGGTGTGGACGTTATTGACCAGACATAAAGGGGAATTAGCGGCATTGGAAACTGACCGTACGGCGTCGCTTCTGTTGCGCACCAAACAGCGGTATTATGAGCAGGGCAATAAAGCAGGGAAGTTGTTGATGTGGCAATTGAAAAGGCAGCGGCAGCGACGCCGCGTAGTGGCCATTAACTCGCCACGGGGCGAGACACTGTATAGATCATGGGATATTGCGTCCGAATTTGCTAGATTCTATAAACACTTGTATACTAGTGAACTCTCCGCGACTCCATCGGACATCTCGGCGTGGTTGCAAGAGGCCACTCTCCCGCAGATTTCTGCGGAAGATAAGGATCACCTAGATAGGCCGTTTACTTCAGGGGAGGTTCTGATGGCTATGAAGAATCTTAAATCTGCTAAGGCGGCAGGCCCAGACCTTTTACCTGCTGAGCTGTATAAGACTTTCCCGGATTTATTTGCCCCAACTCTGCTCTCCGTTTATAACGAAATTCTTATCAGGAAGACTCTTCCTGCTTCTTTTTATCAGGCATCTATTGTTGTAATCCCAAAGGATACTAAAGACCCTTTGCAGTGCTCTAATTATCGTCCTATCTCTCTTCTAAATCTTGATTATAAGATTTTTACTTCTATTTTGGCTAGTAAATTGGGTAAACTCATGCCTGATATAGTTCACCCAAATCAGACTGGCTTCATCAAAAATAGATATGGGTTTGAGAACGTTCGTCGGCTGATTAATGTTTTGCACAGACTGGCACGGGATGATGGCTCGTATGGCATTCTCTCACTGGACGCTGAGAAGGCCTTTGACAAAATAGAGTGGCCTTACCTTCTGCAGGTGCTGAGGGAATTTGGGTTTGGGCAGATTTCCTGCACTTGGATTACAGCATTATACTCCAACCCCCAGGCGGTGGTGTCCGTTAATGGCTTGGCTTCTTCTTCCTTTTGTTTGGGGAGAGGTACGAGACAAGGGTGTCTGCTATCTCCCTTATTGTTCGCACTCGCTATGGAACCGCTGGCCGCTCATATTAGGCTAAGAGCAGAGGAGGTTGGGATTTGCCTAGGGTCGGAATGGCATTCTATTTCTTTATACGCGGATGATACTTTAATTTACTTGAGGGACTGTTCTAGGGCTTTACCTATTGTACTCGGTATCTTAGAACGTTTCTCTTTGGTTTCGGGTTTTTCTATTAACCGCCAGAAGTCCACACTTTTGCGCTGTATGTCCCGTTCCTCAGCTGATGATCAGGACTTGGGAGCTGATTTTCCAGTGGTAGACCACTTTAAATATTTAGGCATTGTCATTCATCGGGATATTTCGCGATTGTATAGTTTAAATTATACGCCCCTTCTACAATCAATCAAGGCGGACATGGAGCACTGGAGTTCGTGCTCGGTTACATGGTTAGGTCGGATTAATGCATATAAGATGTTGATCTTGCCCAGGTTGCTTTTTCTTTTTATGCAACTACCTATCGCTCTACCCCGCAAGTTGTTTCAGAAGTTGCGAACGGCCGTTACTAGATTTATTTGGATGGGGAAGCGGCCGGCGATCAGCTGGCGGCTACTCACGTTGCCTAGAGGGTCTGGGGGGTTGGGGCTTTCAGATCCGGAATTATATTATTCCTGTATTTGCTTGAGATCATTACTCTTGTGGAGAATTCACTCAGGGGCCGAATGGGCCTCGCTGGAAGCAGATTGGTTACACCTGATCCCATTGGGGGCGGTACCCTTTCTTTCTGAGGGTCGCGAGATCAATCTGGTGAAGCTGCACGTGTTTATTGGGCCCTGTTGGATGGCGTGGCGGCAGGTCTGTAAACAGGTGGGGATTTCTAATTCCCAATCACCCTTTACTATTTTAGGGGCTTTGGGATTTATACGTGAGATGTTCAAGCGCTCGAACCTGGACTTATTAGCGATTAGATTAGCTTCTCTGTATGTGCATTCGCGACCGGCCCCTAAGCAGAGTTTAGAGGAATGACTGGATCGCTCCCTGTCAGTCTTTCAGTATCTGCAACTCTCTCATTGCTTGTCTACTCAATTCTCGATGTCCGAAATGTCTCGACATCCTAGGGGTTGGGAGCAGGACCTTTTCGTCTCTAGGAAACTTAAGGCATTTATAGCCCGGTTGTATCAGCATGTGATTACTGACATTCAGGCCCCGATTACTCCGAAGCTCCCCCATCACGTTGGGAGATGACTTTGCCGGGTAAGGAGCAGGAGTTCTGGCTGGAAGTCTACTCTTATACACACTCATGTTCCATCTCACTGGGGTTACTTCATACACAACTTCGGATCCTTTATCGCTTAAATATTACGCCGGTTGATTTGTTTCATTGGGGAAGAGCTGATGACCCACTATGTTGGAGACTGTGTGGTCGACAGGGTACTTTTGATCATATGTGGTGGTCATGTCCGTACATTCAGGGATATTGGAGGAGTGTAACAGGCCATATTGCGGTAAAATTGCAGGTGTCTCTCCCAGTTGAGATGGAGTCTTGTTTATTAGGGATGTGCCCAGAGTTCTCGTCCTGGCGCTCTCTCCGCAGACTGGTGCAGTCACTTCTGTTGGCGGCCCGGTCGGTGTTGGCTCGTTACTGGAAACATCGTAGAGCACCCTCTCTTTTTGAATGGCGTGCTAAATGCTGGGAAATGTACCGGCTGGAAAAAATGACTGCTTCAATTCGGGGTCGTCCTTTTCTAGAAGAGAACCTCTGGAGCTTAGTGTTTCAAGAGGACCCTTGAAGATCTGCCGACCTGTTTTGCTGGGAGGTCTGGGGGGTTGTAGCTTTTGGAAGGGGTTGGAGGTGGGATCTGTTCTTTCTGCTTAGGCTTGCTTTCTTTCTTTCTATCTTGTCTTCCGCTCTCATTATGGGAGGGATTGCTAGGTCAACAGGGTTGGGGGGTGGGGAGGTAGGGGGAGGGGTGAGGGGAGTGGGCTATGGGGGGAGGAGGGGGAAAGATTATTAGAGCAGAGTTGTTTTTCCTTCCCTCTGCATACTTTAGACATTGTGGGTACCTTCTACTTTTACGGTCTGGAAGAGTATGGAAGTTAGCAGTGACCTGTTTCATATCTCGCAAGACTGTGTTGGTCTGCTTTATTCTAAGATATTCTGATTTGATTGCTGTGTTCTGTATTGTTTTACTGTATGTAACGACACTTCTGTACTTGTCTCTCTTTGATTCTGTATTGTAGAGGTCCCCCACCCCCTGATGAGGATTTGGAGGGTGAGGGAGGGCAGGGTATTTGAATACAGTGCTGGTCATTTTATGATGCCTGATATTTGATTTGGGGTTCTGATAGTTGAACTGGCTAATGTGCCAAATTTGTTCTTATATTCTACTATTGATAATTGGTGGGGTATGTTCCAGAGGAATGGTGAATGTATTACATTGTTGTGTTTAAGATATTGGACTGTATGTTATTACACTTTGCTCAATAAAATTTATTACATAAAAAAAAGAGAGGGCATTGAGTAACAAAGGATTAAAGTTTTGCAGGAAACAAAATTTGCTGTAGAATCTCTATGGATTGAAATTCCATGTAAAAAGAGGAAGGCGATAGCAGTGGGGTTGTACTATCGACCGCCTGCCAGAATGAAAAAATGGATGATGAAATGCTCAAAGAAATCAGGGAAGCTAACAAAAGTTACAGAACAGTAATTATAATGGGTGATTTCAATTACCCTGGTATTGACTGGGTCAGTGTCACGACAGGACATGCTAGGGTGATAAAGTTTCTAGATAACATAAATGACTGCTTCTTGGAGCAGCTAGTTCATGAACCGACCAGAGGGGAAGCCATTTTGGACTTAGTCCTTAGTCGAACACCAGATCTGGTGCAAGAGATAAGGGTGCTGGGGCTACTTGGCAACAGTGACCATAGCATGATCGCGTTTGATTTAATTAGTGGAGGAGGGATAGAAAGGAAATCCACAGTACTACCTTTTAACTTTCGAAAGGGAGACTATGATAAAATGAGGAAAATAGTTAAGAAAAAACTAAAAGGAGCAGTTGCAAAGGTCAAAGATTTACATCAAGCTTAGGTGGTGCTTAAAAATACTGTCTTGGGGGAGAGAGCACCGCATGTGAGGGAGCCGCCGCGTGATTCCATCAGTGAGGTTTCAGTGCAGCAGTACCCAGTCGGAGGCTTGGTGTGTCAGCGTGCAGGCGGGAAAAGGATGTGCCCTGATTCGGAGGACCTTTCCCTGCTCGATAAAGCCCAGAGGTATCTGAGAGAATATTGGAGAGGGCACCGCATGTGAGGGAGCTGCCGCGTGATTCCATCAGCGCGGTTTCAGCGCAGCAGTACCCTGTTGGAGGCTTGGTGTGTCAGCGTGCAGGCAGGAGAAGGACGTGCCCTGATTCGGAGGACCCTTCCCTGCTCGATAAAGCCCAGAGGTTCTTCACGCGGCCGCAACCTAAGGGGCAGGACACACCCCTTTGGCACACATGAGGTGTTCATGTGAGCTGTGAAGTTCGTTTATTCCATGGGCAAATGGAAGGCAAAGGTTGGAATGAAGTCTGGTGATGGTGTTGCAAGTAGGAAAGTGGTGGGTCCTATGGATAAACATGTAACTTCGCTGTTGCCTGAAGGTCATTCACCGGAAGGGGCATCGTTGAGCCATGTTCTCCGGTCTCCTCCTCCTCTCCCTCTACCTCCACTCTCATCAACGTTTTTAGAGCTTTCCCCTGAGAGTTCTCATCCATTTCCGCTCCCGGTTTTTCCGGCTGAGGCATACCCAGGAACTTTTGTTCCCTCTTCCGGAGAAGTGACTCTTGTGGACATTTGGACCGCTATTCAGAAAATTGATACACGTTTAACTTCTACTGTATCCTCCCTTTGCAAATTTTTCCAAGATGTGGTTGATAAATTATAACATGTTGATGATCAAATGGATACTTTTAGCAAGTTTGTTGCTCGTACTGATTCCCAGCTCCAGTCCTTTTGTGACTCGGGTGCTGTTTTGACCAGAGATTTCCTATCAGTTTCCTATAGGTTAGAAGTGCTGGAAAATCAGTCTCGAGCACTGTCAGACGGCTGCCTGGGTGAGAATCTTGACAGTCTTGTCAAGTGCATATATCTATATGATTTGCAAGGTATTGTGGGCAATGCAGTTCATTCACACCAGACACAGCTGCTGACAATAATTTAGTTGTGCTCTTGGGTAAAGCCAATAAGATATTTATTTATGGGGTTATTTCTCCCAACACAGATATGCTTGGTAGCACATAAATTAGGTAACTTGCTTTCAGTGTTAACTTGGAAAAACAAAGTCAAAATCAGGAAAATAACAAATGAAAAGTCACAAAGCAAGAAACAAACTGTTCTTTTCAGGTTAACTTCTGATTACTTCCCACATAGATACAGAAGTGATTCTCTCCTAGCTCACAAGCAATTAGGTAAGGCTTAATTGCTAGCAGTTACCAGCTGAAACCCCTTAGCTGGCTTGCCTTCCACTGTGTGGGTCAAATCCTGCTTCAGGAGCTTTTCTGAGTAGATTAAAGAACAAATTTGTATTTCTTTGTGATGGTTGCTGTACTTTATAACAGAAAGTTACCAACGGAGTTTAGATAGAGAGCAGTCCATATAAACAGGATCCTCATCTGCTATTATTCCCCCTTGTTCAACAAGCATGGGTTCAATATCATGGATTGGCACAGATGAATCTCTCAATGGAGCATTTTCAGGAGAATACTTGTTTCCCTGCTGTCTTTCAAGGTTATAGCTAGGGCATAGATCAGTGTTCATACCTGAGCTTCCATTGCTGCTAGAGTTCCTCTCTATATAGCCTGGCCAGTATGTAGTCCATTTCTTATGTCCAGCCTTCCAATCCAGATCCCTGGACACTGGATCTCTCTTCACATACCTTCTGGCACAGGTCTTAGGGTCCCTTCCACGTGCAGCCGTCTCCCTCACAGGTAGCCTCTGGTGATTCCTAGCTCTGCAGCACCATTCCTCTGGCTTTCCCCAGTCCAGTGGTGTATGCTGGCCCTTGGAATACCTCCCAGTATACGTACTGCTTTGGACTCTTCTAGACCTCTCAAAGGCTTTTCTCTTCCTTCTTCCAAAGGGTCTCTTTCCCTCTCTGTCCGTCCGGTTTGGCTTCTGCTTCTAATGATCCTTCAGATGAAACTGATGATCAAGCTCAAGCTGCTTCTCAGGATATCCAAGGTGATCATGAAGATGGTCATCTGTAGAATAAACTCTACTCTTATTCTGCCTTGATGAGTGCTCCTCCCTAACACAGCGCAGCTGTGCTGAATCAGGCCCTGCCCTTTGAGATGAGTGCTTAGGGATTACCTCATAGCCCTCCTGATTGAACACACGTTTCCCCACTTCAGCTCCTCTAATGGCTGTTGGAAACCTGGTGCATTCTGGGACTGGTAGTCTTTTATGGGAAAATTCTGTTTTCTTATTTCTACCAGAACTGACAGGTTGCTTGTTCAGAGTCACTTCACCTTTTCTATAGCTCCTTCCTGAGCTATGATAAGCTTCCTTATCACAGCACGTAACTTGCGCTTTTTGAATTTTCCTTTCACACATTTATTATCTCCTGAAATTTTATTGGGAAAGTATTTTTCTGAAGTGTTACATTTAGAGGGGGATTCACATGCTGTCCACATGTATTACCTACCCGTTGGTTCTTCTTCCACTCCGCAGACTGTGGGGGCTGATGCTCCTTCGGTTTGCTCCATGGATCAGAACTTAACGGCTTTCCTGGAGGATTCCTCTGATGTTATTCTAAAACGCAATACTTTGGTGGTGAAGTTTGTTTCTGATCTGCCAAATTGCATGTTTTGAGAGCATACTTTAAAGTTAGAGATGCTCTCTTCTGTGGTTATAAGCTCCAAGTTTTCCCTGATGTCTGTCGAATTACTCAAAACCGGCGGAAGCAGTTTTTGATGTTGAAATCTCAGGTTGTGGCTCTGGGGGCAACGTTTTTCTTGAAGTTTCCCTGTCGCTGTATTGTTACTCTTGGGGGACAAACTTATGCTTATACGGATGTAAAGTCTTTGCAGCAGTTTCTTGATGGGAAAGAGGCGGGTGAGACTTAGTTGGAGGAATTGATATTGTTTGTTTTCAGCTCCCTATTATGGAGTTTGATACTCTTTGTTTCTCTTTCTTTTTCTTTATGCATGATGTATAATTTGTGGTTCTCTCTCCCTTGATGAGGTTCGATTATGTGTTATGGATTCTATTTTTGGATTGAAATTGATTTTGTATCTTGTTAATTTCTTATTTATTATATTATATTCAGAGAACTCTTAAATAAAATATTTAAAAAAAATACTATCATGGGGGCGTTCCAAGATGGCAGCAGCCCTTCGTACCGTGTGAGCACGATTTCCTGATGGGAAGGAAGCGAAAAGGCAAATCTGGGCCGGTGCCCCCCCAGCCCTCTGCTGCCTCAACGCCTGTTTCTCCTGCTATTGGTCCTTTGGATAGTTACCTTTTGCGAGCCACTCGGGGTTCAGACGTTGTCGGTGGGGATAGCCGATTGGCAGTTTTGTCGGAGCTTGATAGCTCGGCAACTGCCTCGGCGTCATCTTTCTCCCCGTTGCTGAGCCCGACGTCAAAGGTCTTCCGCACCCACGCATTGCCTGAGGGCTTCCTGGAGGTCCCTTCCCCTGCTATGTCGGAGGATATTGGTGCCTCGGGTGGGCCAGGAAAAGATGTGTCAGTTGAGCTGAAAAGTGGAGCTATGAGTAAGCTCCCAGATATTGCATCAACTTTGGCGCCTGAGGGAGAAGTGTGCGCAAGGCAGGTTGTTTCTTCTGCCCTGCGGGTTGATCTGCAGACACACTTGGAAATCGAGGACTCAGCGCTGAATATGGATGCCGTGTTTTCTCTACAGCGACCAGTGAATTTTACACTGGAGTCTATTTGGACCGCTATTGCCTCGTTGGGAGAAGCTTTATTTCCTCATGTGTCTTCATTAACCACTAAGGTCAACTCTACTATGGGAGCTGTGACTGTTTTCGGAAAAAAGTGTCAGATATCTCCATGGAAGAAGAAGAGATACGAAGTAGGCTTTCTAGTCTGGAAGATCAGTCTGACATTGTTAAAAAGAACTCTTTGTCGGTACTCATGAAATTAGAGCAGTTGGAAAATTTGTCTCGTGTTAATAATTTGAGAATTGTAAATTTTCCTAGATCCTCTTCTATTGGGGCTAAAGAGATGTTTAAAGAATATCTCCTGGAAGTTTTGGGTGTCTCCCCGGAGTTAATGCCTCCCTTATTTAAAGTGTATTATTTACCTAAAGCAATGCGCGCTACTCCTAGCAGCGCTTTGGAGGGGGTTCTGACACAAGGGGATGTGTTAAATGTTACCAATTTGTTAGAGAATTCTCGGGACTCTTTGGAGTCTTCCACTCTTCTTGTTACTTTTGCTCTGTTATCGGATAGAGAGTGGTTATTGAAGTTGTTTTTTCGTAAAAGGAAAATCCCCTTTCGTGGTTTTGCTGTCCGTATTTATCCTGACCTATCAAGAGTCACACAGAAACGTCATAGAGAGTTTCTTTTGTAATGGCCTGGGGTTTTGCAGTTGGGGGGCTCTTTTTTCTCAAACACCCTTGTAAGTGTTTGGTTAAATACCAAAATGTTTCCTATGTATTTTTTGAGCCTTCCCAGCTGCTAGCCTTCATCAGTGCTAGACGTGTAGAATCCTCTATTCTTTCTCCTTAAGGGTGCTCAGCTATGTATTAGTTTGAACTGTTGTGCTGCCTGTTTCTTTTCATATTTGGTATATATATAAATTTTTTTTATGAAACGATCCCCTTCTTTTCGTGGGCTAGAGTGGTTGGACACTGTTATGTTTTCTTGTTACTAATGTATAACAATTTTCGTCATTTGTGTTTTCTGTGTGTCAACCTGTTTCTCTCAAGAGAGTGCTTTGTTGGCTTTCTTGTTGTATTTGTAAAAATTGCATAAATAAAAAATTTAAAAAAAAAAAAGAAAAAAAAAATACTATCTTGAAAACCCAGACCAGCTGTATTCCACGCTTTAAGAAAAGTGGGAGGAAGTCCAAAAAACTGCCTGCATGGTTTAAATGTGAGGTCAGAGAGGCTGTTGCCAAAAAGCATCTTTCAGGAAATGGAAAAAAGAGCCAAATGACGAAAACTGGAAACAGCACAAGCACTGGCAAGTTAAATGCAAGGCATTGATAAGGCAGGCAAAGAGAGAATTTGAGAAGAAACTTGCTGTGAAAGCAAAAACGCATAATAAAGAATTTTTCAAGTACATTTGTAGCAAAAAACCTGTGAGAGAGTCCGTTGGACCATTAGATGATAGAGGGGTAAAAGGGGCAGTAAGAGGGGACAAGGCTAAAGTGGAGAGACTGAATGAATTCTTTGCTTCAGTCTTTACTGAGTAAGATGTAGGGATGTTACCCATGACTGAAGTGGTATTTAAAGGTGATACTGTGGAAGAATTGAAAGAAATATCGATACACTGGGAAGATGTATTACAACTATTTGATAAACTGAAGAGTAGCAAATCACCTGGACCGGATGGTATACATCCAAGGGTGTTGAAAGAACTGAAATATGAGATTGCAGACCTGCTATTAGTAGTCTGTGAACTATCATGTTTATGTTTATTTATTCTTGATATACCACCCTTTATTACATCAGGACGGTTCACAATCATAACATTCAAAAAGTGGCTCAAAGCCAAGGAAAGGAAAAAGAACTACAATGATTACAGGAAAAAGAAGGGAGTAGGAGGCATGGACAGGATATAGAAGAGAAAATTAACAAACATAAATAGACCAGTTCAGTAGTGATTATCTGAGAGATTGTATACCGTGGAGAATAAATGTGTTTTCAGTAGGGATTTGAAAGTGGAATAAGTCTGTTCCTGACGGAGTGGAGTGGGTAAAGAATTCCAGAGGGCAGGGCCGAGGAAGAAAAAGGCAGAATGACGAGTAGATTGTAGATGTGCACGTGATGGGGGGGAAGGTGAAGGTGATTTATATGAAGAGAACGGAGGCTGCGGGTGGGAGTATGAAAATGAAGCAGATCAACCAGGTACTGTGGTGTATGAGTGTGAATAACTTGGTGCACTAGGGTAAGCATCTTACCCTAGTGCACCGTTATCATTGTCCATCATTATCCACCTAGTCCATCATTATCATTAAAATCATCTGCTATACCTGAAGACTGGAGGATCGCCAGTGTAACGCCAATTTTTAAAAAGGGTTCCAGGGGTGATCCGGGAAACTACAGACCTGTGAGCCTGATGTCAGTACCGTGAAAAATGGTAGAAACCATTATAAAGAACAAAATTAGATAGTCATGGCTTAATGGGAGACAGCCAACATGGCTTTAGACAAGGAAGATCTTGTCTTACTAATCTCTTATGTTTTTTTGAAGATGTGAATAAACAGGTAGACAAAGGTGAGTCGGTTGATATAGTGTATCTGGACTTTCAGAAAGCCTTTGTAAAGTCCCTCATCAGAGACTTTTGGCAAAACTAAAAAAAGTCATGGTATAGGAGGCAATGTACTATTGTGGATCAGGAACTGGTTAAAAGATAGAAAGCAGAGGGTAGGGTTAAATGGCCAATTTTCCCAGTGGAGAAAGGTGAATAGTGGAATACCGCAGGGATCTGTGCTGGGTCCGCTGCTTTTTGACATATTCATCAATGATCTGGAAAAGGGAATAACGAGTGAGGTTATCAAATTTGCAGATGACACAAACCTATTTAAAGTTGTTAAAACCCAAGAGGATTGTGGAAAATTGCAAGAGGATCTTGATAAATTGGAAGACTGGGCATCCAAATGGCAGATGAAATTTAATGTGGACAAGTGCAAAGTTATGCACCTAGGGAAGAACAACCCAAACTATGGTTACACGATGCAAGGTTCCACATTGAGAACCACTACCTAGGAAAAAGATTTAGGCGTCATCGTGGATAACAAGTTAAAACCCTCTGCCCAGTGTGCAGCGGCGGCCAAGAGAGTAAATAGAATGCTAGGTATCATAAGGAAAGGAATGGAGAATAAAACAAAAGATATTATAATGCCTCTATACCGTTCCATGGTGAGACCGCACCTTGAATATTTTGTGCAATTCTGGTCGCTGTATCTTAAAAAGGATATAGCATTATTAGAAAAGGTTCAGAGAAGAACCACCAAAATGGTAAAGCGGATGGAAGAATACTCCTATGAAGAAAGGCTAAAAAGGTTAGGGCTCTTTAACTTGGAAAAGAGATGGCTGAGGGGAGATATGATAGAAGTCTATAAATTAATGAACGGAGTGGAACGGGTAAATGTAGATCGATTGTTTACATTATCAGAATATAGAAAGACTAGGGGACATGCAATGAAGCTACAGGGTAAACTATTTAAGACTAATAAGAGAAAATATTTTTTCAGTCAATGTGTAATCAAACTCTGGAATCTGTTACCGGAGGATGTAGTAAAGGCTGTTAGTGTAGCTGGGTTTAAAAAAGGTTTGGACAAGTTCCTGGAGGAAAGGTCCATAAACCATTATTAAAAGGGACCCGGGATATCAATGCTTGATCCAGTACAAGCATTGTGGAACCTGTGTCTTTTGGGGAAACTGCTAGGTACGTATGACCTAGATTGGCCACTGTTGGAAGCAGGATACTGGGCTTGATGGACCTTTGTCTGACCCAGTATGGCATATCTTATGTTCTTATGATATAGCTGCTGCATGGTAGTGCCATTCCCTGCCTCTGCTCCGCCCTGGAATGCTTCTAACATGCCCCGATGCTAACCAGGTAGCATTGGGGCACATAGGGGACTTAGATGGGGATATTCAGTGGCACTAAACATTTAGGTGCCATTGAATTTCCCTATCTAAGACATTAACACGGTTTACTGGGCTGAAAGCCATGTAAATGCCTTTTGAATATGTGTCCCTAAATCCTCAAACAGTATAGGATGTTTTTCAAGTCTTGGACATTTTTAATAGACCAGGTTGTCTAGTGAGCAGTGCACTAGGAGTAAACTGGACTTAGTCCCTCCTTTTATGTTTATCTACCCATCTCTCAAATAGCAGAAGCCCTGCACAGGTTTCAAAGAAGGTCCAGCACAGGGATTCTCATGGCATCATACTGATTTTTGCTCAAGACTCCCATTTCTTTCCCCATGCAAACTCAAAAACTGTCTCACTTTGATAATGCAGAATAAGGGCTTCCTTCTGCATCTCACCCTAAAGTCACTAGCACTAAAGAGTGTGGAAATTGAACAGAGTCTAGTAGTTTCCTTAGCACTCTCTTCTTGAATTCAAGGCTTCTTGGTGGCAGCAAGAAAACCTTCCACTAAATACACGCATGCATTTTAAACAGGAAAGGTTTACAGTCTGGTGTCTCACTCATGAGCAAGACCCCTTTCTGTATCGACCAGATACCATACAGCAGTATCTGTAGCATCTTTATCACCTAGGGCTGCAAAAATCCTCCATCAAAGTATATCTCAAAACACTCTCAGCCTATCATGCCTCCATAGATGGAGCCCTAGCGTCCCAGTGTCTAATCACTTCCAGAGTCATGAATAACTTTCTTCACATCAAGCCACCAAAGCAGAAGCCTTGCATCCCATGGGACCTCAATGTCATTCTTACATCTCTCATAAAACCATCTTTTGAGTCCATGAAATTCTCATCTCTCAAGTATCTAACACAGAAAATACTTTGGTGGTTGGTTAGAAATAGTGAACTACAAGCCTTGCTAAAGCACAGTATGAACCGTACACCAGTTTCATCTTAATAATGTGGTATCACATGCTCATCCTAAATGCCTGTCAAAGATGATTGATTGCATCTTTTCATTTTAATGAAATAGTGCCACCCATGTTTTATCCTAAACCATATGAACATCCATTTCAGAAATCCCTCAGCTCTAAATGTTTCTTGCTTATTATCTTAAAAGAATCAAAGTCTGCATAGCTGTTTGTTTGCTTTATCTCCAACAGATTTGACATTCTAGTGACTAATTGTCTAGCCTTCTATATTCATATTATTTCTGTTATGAGCAGACACCTATGTTTCTAACCAGCAGCGTCAAACCTCATCAGATCAGAGGCATTGTGACTACCGTAGCTCTCTTTAAATCTGCTTTACTGGACAGCATGTGCAAAGTAACTGCTTGGTCCTAACTTCCTGTTTTCACTTCATACTACTGCTTGGAGCAGTCTTCCATCAGAGATGGTGCATTTGGTTGAGGAATACTGACCTGACTTTGTTAAATCTCTTAGATGTATATAAAATTAAAGCAGATGATTTTGTTTCCTCAGGTAGAGAGGCATGTGAGTGATGCTGTGTCTAAAGGAGCACATATAGTGACTGGAGGAAAGCGACACAGCTTTGGGAAGAACTTCTTTGAGCCCACTCTTCTGAGTAATGTGACAACAGACATGCTGTGCATGCAGGAGGAGACCTTTGGTCCCCTGGCCCCAGTAATAAAGTAAGAGGCTTGGAGCTGCTGGTTATCTTTTAAATATTCCCACACTCCCCACAGTTGAATTTGAGCTTTGCACGATGGTGGGAAATGATTTGTAGTGCAGACAAAAAGGGCTCATCCACTAGAGGTGTGAACTTGGGCCAGGTTTTACCTTGGTCCTTAGGCCAGTAAGCTGACAGGAAAATGGAGCTATAACACAAAGGGGCATGTTTACGGGTTAGCACACATTTTTGATGCTGTGCTAAAAAGTAGTTTAGGGCCCTGTGTTAAAAATCCCATGCTGTCTTAGCAGCGACTGAGTGGGGTGTGCGTGTTTCTGCTGCAGCACTGCTAGCATGGGCCTTGAAAGCCTGTGTTGGGAGCAACTATCACCCGCACAGTGGGTGGCAGTAGTTGCTCCCCAGGCCGGTAGTAATATGGTGAGCTGTACTAAATTCAAGGGCTCTCCCCGCCTCCTGCCTCTAGCGCATTGCCCCAATGCAGCCCAAGCTTATGTTACTAGCGAAGGGCTTAGTAAACATGCCCCAAAAACCTCAAACAAGGGCCTTGCATTGATGGCACCCAACAAATCTGCCAACTCTATATAATGTATCATAAAAGATTTAGGGGGTTGTTTTGCAAGCCCTCTTCACATTTAACAGGTGGATATACTGGCACATAAATGTGCATACTTGCATCCATGTGCAGACAGCCTTTTTAGGAGGACCCAATTTTACACGTGTCTGCCATGATCACATCCGAGTTGCACGGGGTCATGGTCTGGTGGGCCAAAATGATATGTATCCCCTATTTCATGTAGGGGGCTCACGTTTTAGGGCAATTGGCCACGTCCAAATGTAAAGCTGCTCCCTGACATGAACAGACTTTTATAAACTGCTCGTTTCAGCCAACCCTCTACGGTAAGGATTAAGGGGATCCCCTATTAATTCCCTAATGTTTATTTCCCCCTCCAAAGTGAAATGAGGTAAACATTGCATCCTCTGTCATGTGTAAGTTGCCATATTCCTGTTGTTTTTGCACATGTGCATGTTTCGGAAATGGCTGCTCCCACGGCATGCGGATAGATCTTCCTTCTGTCCAGGCCTGTTTAGAAGGGACGTCTATCTTCAGGGGTGGAGAGCTGCTGATTATTATTTATTTATTTATTATTTATTTAACTCTTTTGTTTTTTTTATACCGCTTAGTCGATAAATCAAAGCAGTTTACATAGAACCGATAACTGGAAACTTACATGGAATGAAGAACCTGTTATAATTTCAAATACAATAAAATTATACTATTACATCATTTAAATAACTTTTATACAGCTGTGAGGAGCAAGTGGGATGGGGATATTAGTCTTTAAGGTGGTCTTGGAATAGATGTGTTTTTAGTTTCTTGTGGCATATTGCAAGCTCAGTTGTGTTTCTTAGTTCTGTGGGTAATGCATTCCAGGGGTCTGGGGCATACATTCTGAGATGGAGTCAAATGCTGATGTTAAATCGATGAGTATTAGAATAAATCGTTTGGTTGGGTCTAGCTGTTCCTTTTATCAGGGTGTCCATGAGCGAGGTCACTAGTGTTTCAGCTCCATGCTGTTGTTTGAATCTGTGTTGTTGGAGGTCAAGTGGGGCATGTTTGTTGAGGTGGCTCTGTAGTTGTTGTAGTATTACTTTTTCGATGATTTTGATATGAAAGGTAGGGTACATATTGGTCTGTAGGAAGCAGGAGTTTTTTGGTCTGTAACATTGCCTTTTAGTATTGGGCGTACAGATGATATTTGTAATTGTTCAGGTAGGTATCCTTGTTCAAGGGATAGTTGTGTTAGTTTGTGGATTAAGGGGGGATAGTTCAGTCCTGGTTAGCTTTATCCAGGACACTGTGCAGTGGTCAAGTGCTGATGTTCAAGCTATTTATTATGCATTCTATATTTTCCCTTGATGTGGAGTCAGAAGTGCTCCATTGTGTGCTTTGTGCATTGGTTTTTGTTTGCTGGCTGAGGTGTAGTTATTTGATAGTTGAATTTGCTGTGGAAAAAGATTTCTAGGGTTTGTGGGCAAGGTGTGATGTCGGTATTATTTTTATTGTAGTCCATTGTGAGTGAACGGACAATATCAAAATTCCCTTGGGCAGTCAGGGAACTTTGAATAAGTTTAGTGCGGTATTGTTTCTTTTGTGTATTGGTTTGTTTGCGGTATTCCTTTAGTTTGTTTGTGTAGTTTATTTGGTATTCAAATGATTTAGTTCATTTCCGTTTAGTTTTTCTGAGTTGTTTTATGATCCTCAGTTCTTTAGTGTACCAGACTTCATTCAGTTTGTGCTTTAGATTCCGGGTCTTGCTTTCTGTATGTGGTGTTGCTGCTTTGGTCATTATTTTGTTCCATCTTTGCATTAATACGTCGATGTTTGCTGAGTCTTGGTGTAGCTGTGGAATAATTTCCTTTAAGAAGGTTTGTTTGTCAAAGCATTTAGATCTTCGTGTTACTGTGGTGGTGTTTTGTTCAGTTTTTGTGACTTGCTATGTTGAAGTTCAGTATGCTGTGATCTTACCAAGGTACAGGTTGTATTTGTGGTGTTATTGTACTGCTGTTGTTACTTATGTCCTTAGGGATGAAGATTTAGTCTAATGTGTTTCCTTTTGGGTGTGTTGGCTTGTTTACTATTTGCTGATAGTCCAGTGTTATCATGGTTTCAGTGAATGTGATTTCTTGACTTGTTGAGAGATTGAAGTCTCCTAATAGTAATCGATTTTTGTGTTATAATGTGTTCTTGCAGACAGTTTCGAGTATTATTGCGAGGTCTTCAGTGTCCGTTGTTGGTGATCTGTACACTAAGGGGTCTATTCTGACCCGCGAATAGCGGGGCCCCTGCTATTCGTCCCTCTTGCTAGCCCCGACTAAGCCTCCCTGTATGAACAAGGAGTTTGTACGGGAAGGCTTAGCAGGGGCGGAAAGGGACGGTGCGGTGGCTGAGTTAGGGCGGGCAGTGGGTGTCCACGGCCCCAGACATACAGGGTTGATTCTGAAGCTGGCCCTGTACATCTGAGGTGGCAGACCAGACGGGGGACTTACTCCACCTCAGAGGTGAAATAAGTCCCCATAGATGTCGGGGGATGGGTGGCTTCGCTGGGTTCGAAATGATGAGGGGGTGCAGGAGATTCCCCGTAGCCTGATCCTGGCCATGGAAGGCCAGATCAGGGGTTGGACTGCGGGGAAAGGGGAAAATGGTCAGCGACCAGGGATCGTGGCTCCTGAATGGAGCCACAGTGCTGCTGCTCCATTCAGGAGTCTGACTGACTTAACCAGGCAGGGGCCTGTATGTGCAACCGATGGGAATCAGGTCCCGGCCTGCACGCACAGGCCTAGATGTGATTTTGATCCTGCAGGAGCTAGACGTGTCCTGTAGGTTCAGAATCACTTCTACCTCTGTGTGTCCGGTTCCGATCAGACGCACAGTACAGAATGTGCCTCCACGTAGATAGTGAGATATTTGTTTATTACAGGTATGTCTGTTGTATCTGTATTTATCGTTTCTACTGTTTAAAGTCCTAGGTTTGGTTTTGCTATTCTTAGTACTCCACCACCTCTTTTGTTGATTCTTGGGCAGTTATAGATATTGTAGTTTGGCATTCTTAGTTGGTTTGATAGTACTGTGTTAGTTTGGGAAAGACATGATTCTGTTATACATAGGATATCAAGGTTGTTATCTTTAATGCAATCTGTGATTAGTGGTATCTTGTTCCTAGCAGAGCGAGTGTTGATTAGTGCGCATTTTAGTTGTATATATGTATCATTTCTGTGGTTTTTTTGCTTGGGTTACCGTGGGGGAAGATAGGTATTTGGATGGGGCGGTGAGGATATTCTTGCCATCTGCTGCTATGTGTTTTGTTCCGGGTTTGTACAATATTGAAATATTATTGTTGTGTGTCAACCATCAGAGAGGTTGATAAGTATAGTGAATTCAAATGTAGTAAGGATATATGGTTGCCAGGCGTACATCTTAGGATTGTTCAGCTTGCGGTTGAGTATTGCGATTGAGTGTGTTGTAGCACTGAGTTTGAGGTAAATTCCAGTATGTATTGAATATGATGTGGTAAATCTATTTATTTGTTTGTTTGGGAAACTACTCTGTCAAGTGTGTTCAGTGTTTCTTACTGGATTGTAGGCTCCTTGCTTTAGGTGTTTTTGTGGTGTGGGGCTGGTGTAACAGTAGTTAAGCAGACACATTGGTTTGTAGCAAGGTGGTCTTTCTAGTACCTTTGTTGTAGCCTTCATGCTATGTAGCGTAATCTTCAATGTGTCCTCCATTATTTTTGTACTTCTGTTTAGTTTAATCCTCTGTCAGGTGCTCATTGGCAGAGAATGGGGATACTGTCTTCGTTGTTGGGGCCTCTCTAAGGGCCACACCTAAGGGCCAGGTGCGGGCCTGCCTTGGAGCTGTTTAAATTTAAAGGGCTGCTTGAAGCTGGTTGGCTGCGGGGGAGCGGAGAGGAGTTAACCTCTTCTCTCTCTCTCCTTCTTAGAGTCTTCTCTGCCAGCAGCGATCGGTGATCCTGCTTCTTTTAGATTTTAGATTGCACTTACACGTCCATACCCTCTCTTCTAGAATTGGCATAGATTTTTGGACGTTTTCACTTCTTCATCGCAAGAGGCACCTGAAAATGGCCTTTCTGAAATGTGTCTTCAGATGTTCAGTGCATTGGATTGACACAGTTTTGATCCTTACAGCAAGGCAGCATAGTCAAGTTGTTCTCGTCAATGAATTCAGCCAAAGTGTTAGTTATAGATTCAATATTTTAACTTAACTTCCACCAATTTAAATAATTTACCTTAACTGCTAGGGTAAAAAAGCTTGCAATGCAAGAAAATCTTTATGCAATTAAAAATTCTCCGTCCACAGTGCATAGCTATGGCATATTCACATACAAAAATATAAATCACACAAGGTTATCTAAAAAATGATGCTTCAGCAGCCCAAGACAGACTTCACCAAATCTCAAGCAGTGCCTGTGACTGGATGTCTGGAAATAAAATGGTGAAAACCAAAAGTGTAAGCTATTCAAAATATATTATGACAAAAAAGTAGAGAACTAGGAATGGACAAGGGAAAAATAGAATGTTGCTTTAACAGGATATGTAATGAGGTGTTTGACTTTTGCATAGTAGATGGCATTTGCTTGTCTCTCAGTCAGTCCAAAACATTTTAGAAAGAACCGTTATTGGCTTTTTTTTTTTTTTTTTTTTTACCTTGGAAGAAGTAGTGACTGCTATTTTCTTTTCTAACAAGCTTGAAGTTTTCTCCATGGACAAGCAGGCTAATTCAGCCATGCCTAGGTGTTGTCACCCACAGGGACCAGATTAACTCTCCCATAGCTCAGAGGAATCCCCCTTTTTTGGGGGGCGGGGGGAACTTCTCTGAGCATGCTCCCTATCCTTTCCATCCTCGTCCCTACCCTTCCTGCCTCAATTTTTTCTATCCATTTTCAAGGACGAATGAATCCTTCATCTTTCCTACAAAATCCTTTTTTTCTCATACATTCTCCAAACCTTCTTACCTCTGAAAACATGGACAGGCCAGGATTTAAGAAGTGCCCTCGATGCGCCAGGAAAATGAATGCCACAGATGCAAATGACCGGTGCTCCGTTGCCTCGGCCTAGCTCACCATGTGGAGTTCTGCTCGCATTGCAACAGGATGTCCTCGAGGACCAGAAAGCATAGGAAAAATGCACTCCATGAGTATTTGATGGAGTCTCCTCCCCAAGAATCAAGAACGCCAGAGGAACGTGCCCAGATTGCAATTCTGGTCGCCGTATCTTAAAAAGGATATAGCGATTTTAGAAAAGGTTCAGAGAAGAGCCACCAAAATGGTAAAGGGGATGGAAGGATACTCCTATGAAGAAAGGCTTAAAAGGTTAGGGCTCTTTAACCTGGAAAAGAGACGGATGAGGGGAGATATGATAGAAGTCTATAAATTAATGAACGGAGTGGAACGGGTAAACGTAGATCGATTGTATACCTTATCAGAATATAGAAAGACTAGGGGACATGCAATGAAGCTACAGGGTAAACTATTTAAGACTAATAAAAGAAAATATTTTTTCACTCAATGTGTAATCAAACTCTGGAATTTGTTACCGGAGGATGTAGTAAAGGCTGTTAGTGTAGCTGGGTTTAAAAGAGGTTTGGACAAGTTCCTGGAGGAAAGGTCCATAAACCATTATTAAGAAGGGATCCAGGATATCAATGCTTGAACCAATACAAGCATTGTGGAACCTGTGTCCCTTGGGGAAACTGCTAGGTACATATGACCTAGATTGGCCACTGTTGGAAACAATCCGGGCGGTGGGAGAGGAGCCGGGAAGGGCCTCATAACGCGGCGTCCCTACCCCGAGGGAGCCGCAAGTCCAGCCAGCACCCGACCACCACCAACTCCACTCCTGTCCAATCGGGACAGTGGGAGCTGCTCCCGCCCAATCCGGGCGGTGGGAGAGGAGCCGGGAAGGGCCTCATAACGCGGCGTCCCTACCCCGAGGGAGCCGCAAGTCCAGCCAGCACCCGACCACCACCAACTCCACTCCTGTCCAATCGGGACAGTGGGAGCTGCTCCCGCCCAATCCGGGCGGTGGGAGAGGAGCCGGGAAGGGCCTCATAACGCGGTGTCCCTACCCCGAGGGAGCCGCAAGTCCAGCCAGCACCCGACCACCACCAACTCCACTCCTGTCCAATCGGGACAGTGGGAGCTGCTCCCGCCCAATCCGGGCGGTGGGAGAGGAGCCGGGAAGGGCCTCATAACGCGGCGTCCCTACCCCGAGGGAGCCGCAAGTCCAGCCAGCACCCGACCACCACCAACTCCACTCCTGTCCAATCGGGACAGTGGGAGCTGCTCCCGCCCAATCCGGGCGGTGGGAGAGGAGCCGGGAAGGGCCATATAACGCGGCGTCCCTACGGGCGCGCCCGCGCCTGGCGGGCCCGCGCCTGAGGGCCTCGCCAGAGGGCCCTTTGGCGTGGCCCTTAGGCAGTGGCCATTACCGTGGCCCGGAAAATCTCCACAACGGGCAAGGCTCGAGCTCCCCTGATCGGGTCTGAGCTCGCCAAGAAAAAATAGCAACACCATCAACTCCAACAGCCTCAACACCCGACAACCATCTCTGATATAGAGGAGACCCAACACAGCAAACAGCTCAACAGGACAAATACAGGATATTCAAACGCTCCAGCAAACCGGCAAGAAAAAGACTACACTGCTTCAAAACCCCAGGTACTCTTTCACAACATGCCGCCCTTCCTTACACCCATCTACCTTCTCACTCCTCTGCTAACACTGTACCCCCACCCAAACACACTCAGCAATCCTCTTTACGCAGACACACTGACAAGCACAACCCCTTCCGCACAGACCCCTTCCGCACAGACCCTGCACTCCCGCCCCACCACACCTACTGACCTTCCATACACAGGAACCACAGGACTGCAACCCACAAGCATCTACAACACCACGAACAACCCAACTCACACACACCACACGCCAGCCAAAAGCACCAATCACATCAATCACCTGCACCACTCCATCACACTCATAAACGCACGCTCCACCAGGAACAAATATCACATGCTCCAAGACCTGATCATATCTGAGAAGACCGACATCCTATGCATAACAGAAACCTGGCTTACAGAAACGGACACAGTAATAATGAACCAACTGACACCAATCGGATACAGCTTTCATCACTGTTCCCGAACGCACGCAAAAGGCGGAGGAGTAGCCATCATCGCAAAGGACAACCTCCACCTACGCACCCTCACCTCTGAAACCTCCGATGAAGCAGATATCCTCACCCTCACCAACAAAAACCTCACAATATGCCTGGTCTACAGAACACCAGCTGCAAACTCTGACTTACCAAGGATACTACACCTGATTTCCGAAAGCATCGACCCATCAAAGGAACCAATTATACTAGGAGACTTCAATCTCCCATCCCTCCAAGACGCACAAACAGAAACATTCCTTAACGCCATGACAGCAATGAACCTATCGCAGATCATAAATGAACCAACACACGAAAAAGGAAACACCCTGGACCTCATATTCCTGAACTCCCAGGCATCCACCTCATACAGCAGTCCGACAATCTCACCAGTCCCATGGTCAGACCATTACATCATCCATCTCTCCCACGCATATCGACCAAATACAAACAGAGGATACGCCCAACACACACGAAGATTCAAAGCATTCAACAAAGAAGACTTCCTGACGCTGACCTTACCTAATCTACTTACGAACTCAAATAACCTTGACGACCTCATGGACAACTGGAACACCACTATCTCCTCGGCATCCAGAGCAACTGTAAACAAGACCAGCAACAAGCCCATCTCCTCAAAGGCCCGCTGGTTCACCCCTGATCTCCGAAAACTGAAAACAAATCTTAGAAGAACAGAAAGAAAATGGAGAAAAAAACAAAACTGACAAAGACAAAAAGCAATACCTATATGAACTCGCTGCCTACCACACAGAAACCGACAATGCAAAGAGAAACTACCACACCAAAATCATCACGACCGCTGCAAACAAACCTCGAGAACTCTTCCAAATCGCTAAAAAACTGACAAAGACACCAACCACTTCCGATCAACCTCCAGATATCCCCTCGGATCTCTTGGCCCGACAATACAAGCAATTTCAGCAACCTCAACAACCCTACCAATGCGCTACAGCCACAAGAACATACCCAAGGATCACCATAAACGCTAACTGGACTACATTCAATGACACCTCAAAGGAAGAAATATCCTCCACCATCTCCTGTCTGAACACCACTACCTCCCCACTGGACCCCTGCCCTACCGAATGGATAAAGAAAACCAAGGAAGACCTAAGTACCCCACTAACTCACATCGTAAACGAATCCTTTAAACAAGGATACATGCCAGATGCCCTCAAAACATCAGTCATCCGACCAACCATAAAGAAGAACAACCTGGACCCCAAGGACCCCACCTCCTACAGACCGGTGGCAAGCCTCCCCCTCGCCACCAAGATAATAGAAAAGATAGTCCAACACCAGCTCCAAGATCATCTAGACACCAACGACATACTTGACCCTCAGCAACACGGTTTCCGACCACTACATGGAGTTGAGACCCTCATGACCATCCTAATGAACACACTCATCATCGGAACACAAGAGAAAAACTCAGGGTACATCCTGATCTTCCTAGACATATCAGCGGCCTTCGACACAATCTCACACGAAATCCTCATACACAGACTACAAACAATCGGAATCAAGGACACTGTACTCCAATGGTTCAGATCCTACTTAACTAACAGACAGCAACGGATTCGCACCCTCTCCACAACTTCGCCCCCATACAAACAACTTCAAGGAGTACCCCAAGGATCCACCCTATCAGCCATGTTGTTTAACATATACCTACGTCCACTATGCTCAATCATACGCACCCACAACATCAACTTCCACATCTACGCGGACGACATAATGCTCTACGCACCAATTACAACCAACTACCCAAAGAACGAACAGCTATCAGCCTGCTTCAACGACGTGGCCAACTGGCTACAGGAGAACAATCTATCCATCAACATAAAGAAAACCGAAGCACTAATAGTAACAAAAGAACCTGACTTCAAACCACCTACCCACCTCAACATGGGAACCACACAAATACAAATCCAGCCTCAAATAAGATATCTAGGCGTCATCATTGATCAAGCTCTCACCTTCAAACAACAAATCAACAAACCGCTGGGATGATATTCCACAAAGCTAAAACTATCCAACGACTCAGGCCCCTCCTAGAACCTCACGACTTTAGGACAGTGATGCAAGCTGTGACACTCCCTCATCTGGATTTCTGCAACATAATCTATCATGGACTTCCTGCCTCGCACACCAACTCCCTCCGTACTGCCTTAAACACCACAGCAAGGATTATTCAAAATGCAAAAAAACGGGAGCACATCACCCCAATCCTAAGAGACCTTCACCTCCTTCCACTGCAAGCAAGAATCAGGTACAAAGCCATCTTACTCATCCACAAAACTATCCACCAAGCACGGAACACCTCACTACACTCCTTACTGCCTCGACCATCCCACAACAGATCAACCAGACATTCCTCCAATAACTCTATCGTTGTCCCCCACAAAAGAACCAAATCTACACAACGGACCTGCAACAGAGCATTCGAACTTTATGCTCCATCCCTCTGGAACTCTCTACCAAACCACATCAAGAACAACAACGACATCACATCATTTAAGAAACAGCTAAAGACAATCCTATTCCGTGAACATCTTTCAATGGAAACACCACCATGACCTCACACTTAGATTTTAGCAGAAGTAAATCATGTCCATGTCCACCCATAATCATTAATTGTTGACCCTGGTGATGGCCCCTTCCTAAAAGAAATTACCCCTCCCTATGTTACATGTTACACCGCTTTGACCCGGTGAAAAGCGGGATATAAATGCAGTTAAATAAATAAAATAAATAAATAAATACTGGGCTTGATGGACCTTGGTCTGACCCAGTATGGCATATCTTATGATCTTATGTTCTTATGCTCTGCTGGACCAAAATAAGAGCAAGGGCAAAAGCTGACGAAATGAGAGACTGCCTGAGCCTTCAGCAGCACAAGGATTGCATGCCACTGACACATGGCATGTGAGGGGAGGCATGCTCGGTGGCCAGCAGCACTCCCCAGGACAGCAGAGATCAGTTGCGATGCTTCTGAGTCCCCCGCAGCCCGCCACGAGGACCCCACAGTTCTCTAGGATGGCCCAGCGCTGCACCTGGATCCAAACAAGGCCTCCCGCACGAGCACGTCCAGTCACGCGGCAGCAGCATCAGACTAGCACCATGCAGATGGCCCAACCACTGCTGACTTTGCCCCCCCCCCTCTTCCAAGGGAGTGCCAAAGAGGAAGCAGACAGGAGCACAAAGGCATTGGCGCGAGTCTCAGTCCTGAAGCCATCACACGAAGCAGGACAAAGGACACCAGTCACGTCATAGCCATTCCTACCAACAATGACGTAGATGTAGCTCTGCCACAAGGCCCAAAGGCATCCCCATGGTTCAACCTTCTCCTCACCCTCCCCAGAGCGCAAGAGGCACTGTTTAAGTAGTAGCCACAACACTACCAAGAGGGTGACAACATCAGGAGACAGCTGACCACACTCCAGTCACAGACACATCATGGACTGGCCCATAGCGTTACCCCCATGGCCCACTACACAGCAACACACTACCATGCAGCAGCAGCAAATCCTCCTTGACCTCTGGGGGGAAACTCATGACCCTACAACCCCCGTCAAACCCCCCTCACACACACCCTCAGCACTCCTTTTGTGTCATGTCACCACTGATATCTCCGCAACCCATCTTTTCACCAGAGGTGTATCTCATGAAGGAAGATGGGGAGATCCTGGACTCCGACGGCTACGCATGGGACTCCCAATAACTCCAGTGGGGCTTGGTCACCAGCTTCGCCACAGTCACTGGATATTCCATCCAATACCTTGCCATCTCCCTAGATTTCTGCAGAAGCTCTGCACAGCTGGGAATTTCACCAAAGGACACGCTGGACCCCAGGAATGAGGTCTTGGGGCTTCTCAAATACCTGGATGACCCAAAAACCATGGTAGCGGTCCCCGTGCACAAAGTGCTCCTGGACTGCAAGGAAAAGGTGTGGCAGACCCAGTCAGTGGGACTGACTGCTACAGAAAGACTGGACCTCAAATACCAGGTGCAATCTGCCTCCGGCTTTGACAGGTCATAGCTACCATGCCACTCCTTCGTTGTGGAGTTGGCCATAAAGTGGAACAAGAGTTCCTACCAACACCCCCTGGAAAGGACCAAAGGACCCTAGATGGCATTGGGAAGATGGTCTTCCAGGGTGCCATGCTGAACATAAGGATCACTGTCCACCAGTTCCAAATTGTCCTGTATCACAATGCCTTATTATTTATTTATTTATTTACATTCTTTTATATACCGCGCTATTCTGCATCAGTGCGGTTTACATTGAACAAACTGAAATTACATTGAACAGGGCATTATAACTTGGAGATAACTATTTTACAGGGAACATGGGCAATGGAGGGTTAAGTGGCTCGCCCAAGACCACAAGGAGCACCTGTGGGAATACAAACCCCAGTCCTTCCGGCCCAAGGTTGCTGTCCTCTAGTGGGATTTGAACCCCCGACCTTCCGGCCTGAAGTACCTTGCTCCAACCACTAGGCCACTCCTCCACTCCTTAGCCTCCTTGCCACCAGAAGCAAAGAACCTCCTGTCCTCCATCCTTCTGGATGTTGGAGTCTACAGAAAGCATCTCATATGCTCATCGTTTGATGCCTTTGAGAAAGCCACCCACACGGCAAGATCTGCCATTGCCGTCAGACACCTAGTATGGTTTAGGGCAGGGGTCTCCAATTCCGATCCTGGAGGGCCGCAAACCAGTCAGGAGTCCTAATGAATATGCATGAGATAAATTTGCATACAATGGGGCAGTGCATGCAAATATATCTCATGCAAATTTATTCGGAACATTCTGAAAACCTGACTGATTTGCAGCCCTCCAGGACCAGAATTGGAGACCCCTGGCTTAGGGCATCCAGCCTCCATGAGGACATTCACGAGAACTTGGCCAGTGTTCCCTGCTCTGGAGAAAACTTGTTCAGCAGTAAGGTGAAGGAGATGGTTGACGTCATAAAGGACAACTGCATCACTCTCCAAACACTGTCTAGCATGGGGCTGTATAGCCACTGGACAACAAAGCATCACAGCTTGCACCCTCACAAACCCTTCTACCTGTCACGCCGGTATAACCCCTACACCAGAGGCCAAACACTGTACCACAAGCCTTAATACTACCGGGGCGCCTACCAGCAAAAGCCGCATCAGAGGGATAGGAAGCCACAGAAATCGCATACCACATCAATGGCGAAGTCCTCACTGGGGCTTTGACCACTTGCCCACGAGGACCGTACTAGTGGGGGGGGCCACCTCTCCTGCTTTGCAAAGGCATGTTCGTGCACCACCACTGACCAATGGGTCATCAACATCATTTGCCAGGGCTTCTGCATTTGCTTCCAGTCCAAGCTCTCTCCCAGGTAAGGACAGAGTGACTCGCCTTTGAGGTGTGCCTCTACATCAGTCTTCTGGAGCTCAGGCCAATGGGGAATGTCCTGTGAGCCTTCCATCCCTAGATCTCAGGAAAAACCATCCTCATCCAGAGGGACAACCAAGTCGCCACATTCTGCATCAACAAGCAGGGCAGCATGGGCTCACACAAACTCTGCAGGGAAACCTCCCAGATCTGGCACTTCGCTATCTCACTGGGATCATATCTGTAGACCATCCTACCTACCAGGGGACAACAACACTATGGTGGACACCCTGAGCCAGCAGCTTGCACCCTATAAGTAGTCACTCAAGTACTCAGTCACCTCCAACCTATTCTGGCAATAGGGGAGCTCCGCATTGGACCTCTTCGCCTATGAGGACAATGCAGAGTGTCAGAGCCTTTTTCTCCAGATGGCCCTCCCCCTGCAGATTGACTGCAGGTACATTCTCAATCCACTGGGGGCCCCATCTCTGCTACTCCTACCCGCCAACTCCACTTATTGCCAAGACCCTACAGAAGATCATACGCGATAGGGCAAAGTTTATCCTTATCGCATCCTACTGGTCGAGATAGCCATGGTTCCCATATCTACAGCTCTTGTCCAGCCAACTGTACCTCTACCTCCCAGAGTGCCTGGATCTCATCACGCAGGACAGTGGGCACACGCTCCATGCCAACCTGCAGGCTCCAGAGCAGGATCTTAATATCATCACCCAGCAACTCATGTGGCCCCCCCTTCAAACTCTTTGAGGACTCCCACCTGAAATTTCTGACATGGAAGACTCTCTTCTTGGTGGCCATCACCTCGATGAGACGCATCAGCAAACTGCAGGCCCTAATGGACTATCCTCCCAACACCTAGCTCCAGCACGACCGGGCCATCCTCAGGACGCACCCGAAATTCCTCCCCAAGGTAGTCTCCACTTTCCACATCAACCAGGCCATCGAGTTTGTTTTCTTTTGTTGCAAATAAATGTCCATTGTGTTCAGATTACACAGGCCTCATTGTCTATTTCAGATGCTGCACATATGGTAGCGCAGCCTCTTCCTACCACAGCAAGCCCAAGGATGTGAGGGGGCATGACCAGCGCCTTCTGGTACATGCAATCCTCCACATGTCCGCTCGGGAGTCACCTAGGTGTGGCTGACTCAGCCTGCTTGTCAATGGAGAAAGTGAGGTTACTTACCACAATGGGGGTTCTCCGTGGACAGCAGGATGAGTCGGCCACGCCAACCTATCCACTATCCTCTTTGGATATGCCTGCCAGGCTAGGAAATGACTGAGGCAGGAAGGGCAGGAACGGGGGTGGAAAGGGGAGGGAGCATGCTCAGAGGAGTCCCAAAAGAAAGAGATTGATCTAAGCTATGGGAGAGCTAATCCGGTACTTGCGGGTGACAACACCTAGGCATGGCTGATTCATTCTGTTGTCCACGGAGAACCCCCGTTACGGTAAGTAACCTCAATTTCTCTTCTCACCAGGAAGATGTACAGCCTTTCACAGAGGGGAGCAAAACGGGATTCATTGTGCATTACTGCTTGCTTCTGTTTCTGATATCTGCTGCCTTAAATTTACAGGTTTGACACAGAGGAAGAAGCAATGGCCATAGCAAATTCAACCAATGTAGGCTTAGCAGGTAAGGCCTCTCTTTAGGAATAATTCACAGCATGAGACTTGGTGACATCCTGTATTGTATAGGAGAGCCAAATTATTCTGTGTGCAGTATGGTAGTTTTACATATTCTTTGTTTTGATTTCATTTGTTTAAAAGCTGCTATATCACTGACCAGTGCTGAATGGTTTTAAAAGCAGTGTATGGTGAAGTAGCCCTAAAATACAAGGGGGGGGGGGAGAAAGCTACTACAGAGAATATTTTGATTTTTACAAAATTAGGAGAGTATACATTAGAACAAAATAAAAGATAGTGAAGACCTACAAAATAAAAACAAAACAAAACAAGACATGTTAGGGCTGAAATCGGCTAAATTGCTGTGCTCTTTGGAAGATTCCAGCTAGTGGCACCACTTAGACTGTTGAGTTCTAGCGCCAGTTCTGGTCTTCATTCTCTTAAAGATTCTGTATTGTGTTGGTGCCTCATGTGATTCCAGGGTTGCAGCAGAGCTGTTCCCTTTCTAAGATCCAGGAACACAGTGACAACGAGTTGGTCAACTGGTTATGATCCTTGAAGAAATAAAAGGTTTAGTTTATTAGTTTAGAATAGGCGGTATATCAGATTTTTAATAAACAACAAGGCGGTTAACTTTGGTCCTGTTCACACTTTATAACAGCATCCTTCTGTAATACTGCTTTCTTTTTAGGTGCGTTTTGCATAAGCAATAGCACTTATTGGGGAGGCTCCATTCATCTGTCTGTCTGTTTGTCCATCCGTCCATATGCGTTTTTTTTATACATGTGCATAGAACAGCAACTGGAAGAGCTGGTGGGAGTCCCTAGCGCCTATCGCATGACGTGACTGGCCATTACAGAAGAGAAGCTGTGGGTTAGGGAGCAGAGCATGTGAGAAGGAGTAGGATTAGGAGAAATGAGAAGAGAGGGGAGGGGTGGGATTAGGAGGTAAGGAAGGGGGAAGAGAGAGGGAAGAGTGGAGAAGGAGAAGAAGAATTAGGAAAGTGCAAGGGGATATGGAAAGTAGGGAGGAAGTACAAGGAGGGAAAAGGATGGAGGGAAGGAGTGAAAGGAGGTGGCAGGAGAGGAATAAGAGGGAGAATGCACGGTGAGTGGCAGGGAAGGAGGGTGAGTAGCCTAGGGTGGCAGAGGGGAATAGAGCATGATGGAGAAGGGAGTAAGTGCAGGGGGGCTTGGGAAGTAAGAAAGCTACAGCCCCCACCTTCCTATCCCATCCCATCCCACCATCCCACAAACACACTCCCTACCCCACCACACATACCCATCTGCTTGCACATCACCTGCTACCCTACTGAGATACATTTTACCATGGCTGTTTCAACCAAAATCCCAGCAAAGATATGCCTGAGCCTGCAAATTGAGGAAAGGGGAAACATGTCATTGTTACACTGTAAGTGTACACTTTTCAACTTGTTTATATTCTCACTTTATTTTGTTTTCATTTTACTCCTATTTTGTGTTTCCCTTTTATATTTATTATTTATTTATTTATTTATTATAGTTTCTTATATTCCGCGCTATTCGGTATCAGCGCGGTTTACATCACAACACAACGACCATAACAACAAGCTGTCTGGTTTGCTTTTGGTAGATAAGGTCCCCTTACTGCCCAGAGTTGGAATGGAAGCTGGAATCCTCCCATCAGACGGCTTAGGACCTTTGTAGCCAGAATCCAGGTGTCACATGCCCACTTCCAGAGCATCCTGCTAGACCAGTCCAGACAAGCTTTAATAGTAGTTTTTACATATAGTGCCACTCCTCCTCCCCTACTTCCTACCCTGTCCTTTCTGAATAAAGTATAGCCAGGTATAGTTACATCCCAATCATGGTTTTCTGTGAACCATGTTTCTGTAACTGTTCTTATGGAATCAGTTGACAGCAACCCTGAGTACCTCAGCGTTGGAGTGCCTTGTGTTGAACGGTGGTTTTCAGGGCTCCGAAGTTGATATAGTCCTGCTGTGGCGTTTGAGAACCTCATGGCCTGCACTCTATTTTCGGCGTGTCACAGCATGCAGGCCAGTTTTCCACTGAAAGTGGCCTTCTTGGAATACACACGCGCCTTTCACTATGCCGGCTCCCCTCCCGCACTGTGTCACCTGTGGCAAACAGCGCCACTTCTTGATTGAGCGGCTTGCACAGCTTGCTCAGATGATCCAGAAGAGCCTTCAGTGTGGGAGACACGGCCTTGCTTTTGATCCCGGTGGCAAGGCCCACCGGGATCAAAGGCCCACAGTCAATGCAGACTGGCAAACCCGCAGGACGTGAAGAGCCATCACCACCAGCGCTAGTGCCCTAAGGAATGGAGGACAGTATTCTGCCATCACGAGAGTCCTTGCTGGGGTCTGAGGTGGTGGAATTCATCGCACTCTTTAATCAGGCAGGGCTGTTTAGAAGGGAGGTCTGGGTGCCACAACCATCAGCCCTGCGACCCAGCCAACACATGCTCCCAGTTCCAAGGCTAGTAGGAAGCGACCCCGGGCAAGCGAGGCTGACCAGGGCGGCTCCCACCCAAGCAAAGGCCTTTGCATGGGCTCTGGATTATCCGGAGAAGGACAGTGGGGACTGTGGGTCTGAGATCCTGGAGACATTGTCTGCAGGGGACTTCTGTCAGGAAGAGGGAGAGATCTCCTCCATGGAAGAGGATGGAGAGTCTCAGATCGTCCGACTTTTCCAGAGGGAAGAGGTCATGTCATTGATAGTGCAGGTGGCTGCGGAGTTGCACATACTGATGTCATCTGCCCCTGACACCCAGTCTTTGGTGGATCCTATCCTCAAGGGGATTAAGACACCCTCTCGGGCATTTCCCTTCCCTTCGGAGCTGCAGCAAATGGTCTCCAAGGAATGGAAGAAGCCAGACCCCACGCTGCAGGCAGCCAGACATCTCAGCATTTATTCCTGGTCCCAGGAGGATTTGCACTAATGGCTACGCTACCCCCGAGGGAGTCCTTGGTCACAGTGGTGACCAAGTTCATGACCATCCCGGTGGAAGGCAAGGTGGTGCTTTGTGACACTCACGACCAGAAAGTTGAAGGGTTGCTGAAGACAGCCTTTTCAGCGTTGTACTTGGTGGTTGAGATGTCCATTTGTGGGGGGCTGGCTACTCAGGCCCTCCTGTGTTGGATCCAGCTGCTGCTGGAGGACGAGAACATGTTTGGAGTCTGTGTCAGCTTTCCTAGTGGCTGCCTTCTATGATCTCCTGTGCCTGGCTGCTTGGAGCATGGCTGCAGCCAATGTGGTGCAGAGGTGGTTGTGGTTATGGAATTGGTTGGCCGACATGGTGCCTAAGGCCTTCTTAGCCAGTCTTCCCTTTAAGTCAATCTAGTTGCTTGGAGAGGACTTGGAGAAGCTAGTCAAGGACCTCAGTGATGTCAAGCGGCAGAGTTCTCTCGGACAATGGCACAACAGTGGCCTCTGTGAACCACCAGGACGTGCCCCGTGAGATGCAGTTGCTGTTTCCCTGGACAGAAAATCATCTATTGGCCCTCTCAGCCCAGCACATTGTGGGGGAGGAGAATGTCCAGGCAGACTATCTCTATCTGCATCTGCTTGATCTGAGCAAATGAGAGTTGGTCCCTTGGACCTTCCATCACATAGTGTGCCACTGGGGTTTCCCAGATATGTATTTGATGGCGGCACCCGGGAATAGCAAGGTTCCCTCCTTCAGTCAATGCCAGACCACCAGATCGAGAGGCATGGATATCTTGATTCAACCGTGGCCACATACTCTGCTGTTATATGTCTCCTCCCCCCCCCCCATGGCCTTTGATCCCCCAGGTGCTCCTGCGGATAGAGCAGCACCCGAACCTGGTGATCTTAGTGGCTCCGGATTGGCCACGGCGACTGTGGTATGCAGATCTTGTGCAACTGCAGGTGTAGCCAGCTCTGTCCCTGGGTAGCCACAGGGGTCTGCTGCAGCAGGGTCCCATCATCATGGATGATCGGCTCTCTTCGCGCTTACGGCCTGGCTATTGAAAGGTGCCATCTGAGGTGGAAGGGCTACTCAGCGGCGGTGGTCTCTAGCTTCTGCAGGCCTGACACCGCTCCACCTCATTGGCCTATGTGGGTCCTCTTTGAGTGGTGGTGCCACAAACATTATCAGTCCCCTTGGCGGACTCAGCTTCCTGCTATTCTGGCCTTCCTACAGGATGAGTTTCAGAAGGGGTTGGCCTGGAACTCCCTTCAGCTACAAGTGGTGGCCCTTGAGACTTGCCGGGGTCCGGTGATGGGGCGGTCCCTTGCCTGCCATTGCAATGTGAGTCATTCCCTTAGAGGGGTTCAGGCATTGCGGCGCTGGTGCAACTGGCAGTACTGCCCTGGGATCTGCCGCTTGTACGCCGAGGTCTGATGCAAGCCCTGTTTCAGCCTCTGAAACAGGCCACCATCAAAGATTTGACCATGAAAGCTGACTTTCTGATCACTATGTCCTCAGCCAGGCAAGTCTCTGAGCTGCAGGCACTGTTGTACTGGGACCTGTTTCTTGCCTTTTCTGAAGAAGGGGGTCACGCTGTGGACCTTGTCTTTGTTTCTGCCCAAGGTCCTTTTGACCTTTCACGTTAATCAGGTGATCTCCTTGCTCTCTTTTGCTCAGGTACAGTGTCATGGCAAGAATAGCCATCTCCGGCACCTGGATGTGTGGAAGGTTTTGATCCAATATCTGGAGGTCACAGACTCCTTTAATTTGCGGAACACCTCTTTGTGGATTTAGGAGGCGGTTTCTTCTGCGTATTTGTTTGCAGGCAAGGCTGTGCCTGCTGGTTTGAAAGCTCATTCGATGCGTGCTCAGCCGTCTTCATGGGTGGAGGCTTCATTGGTGTCTCCCTTGGACATTTGCAGGGTAGCAACATGGTCCTCCTTGTCTTCCTTTGCTCGCTATTACTGCTTGGATGTGCAAGCGCATTCTGCGGTTCAATTCAGCACTGGTGTGCTAATGGCTGCACTGTCAACCCGCCTGGATGGGGAGTAGCTTTGGCACTTCCCGCTTGTCTGGGCTGTTCTAGCCAGGATGCTCTGGAAGGATAAATTTTACTTACCGGTAATTTCCTTTGCTGGAGTCGTGCTAAACCAGTCCAGGGCCCGCCCTAAGGTAGTTAGTGGTCTGGGGTACTAGTTAGTACTCTAAAGTCATTTTATGGATTGTATATAGTTGGAATTTGGGGCCCCTTTGAAGGATCCTTTTGTGGGTTTCTCTCACTTATGACAAAATACTGGAGAGTGCCCCTAGCTGTACTGGGTATTATGCTAATGATGAGGTCACAGCTCTGCTAGTTTTTTCTCTGTCTCATCATCTGCTGGTTGGAGGAGATAACCCGCTTGTCTGAACTGGTCTATCAGGACTCTAGGAAAGGAAATTATTGATAAGTAAAATTTCCCCATCTATCAAGCTATGAGAACAGTTTAATTTAAGTGCTTATGCATCTGTCTGTTTGGTATCTCACTTGCCTGCTTACCTCTTGCAGGTTACTTTTACTCCCAGGATCCAGCTCAGATTTGGAGAGTGGCAGAGCGGCTGGAAGTCGGGATGGTTGGAGTAAATGAGGGACTCTTGTCGTCAGTGGAGTGTCCTTTTGGTGGTGTGAAACAGTCTGGCCTAGGTCGTGAGGGCTCAAAGTATGGCATTGATGAGTACTTGGAGATTAAATATGTATGTTTTGGAAGCTTGTAAACAATGATAGGAAGAGGAAAAGAAATTTAAGAGGATTAACAAAACACTTGAAAATTGTTAAAATAATCTGCAGATCCTTGATCTATGTGTGTAATATAGTTTCATGTCTTGTCGAATGTAATGAATTAATTTCTGTTTTTACAGAACAGTAGCAACCCTAAGATTTCAAAAGAAGTACCAGCATAGGGTCATGATGCCCACATGTGAGAATGTTGCTCTAGTTTTGAGACCAAACTGTGTTTATTTGCAACAAAAAGCAGTATTGATCACCAGCACAAACCCTCGCTTTCTGCAAATTTTTGAGAACAGGGTTGTACATTGCTAAGTAGGGAAGGTCATTTCCATTTTCAACTCAAACCTTGCCTCCCTAGTCTGGTGGCACATGCAGACCCTGGGTGGGGAGGGGAAGAAAGGGGAAATCATAGTTGCATCACTACTGTCTTCCAGAAGTGCCTTCTGCAAGGCAAAGAGCAGCACTGGCTGCAGTATATGAAGGAGCCACATCCTGCAACCATTGACCAGAGGAGATCCCTGTGACTCATGACCTTGTATGGAAAGAAATATAGGCTTAAAAGACCAGGAGGTATACTGTGACAATGTGAGGTAAGCTGCAGGAAAGGATTATGTATAACTTTACAAGGAACAAACAAGGCAAAATGGAAAAGGTGGGGTTACTGGTTCTGCCTTACCTTCTGGAATCATCATCCTTTTCAGGACAGATTTTATTTTATCCATGACTCCTTATCTGCTCTAAATTCACTCCTTCCACTGTGGCATTTTATAAGAAGGAGATGTTCCCCAGGAGATTGCTCAAATTTTATAACCTGTCCAAAGTGTTTCTTTTCATCTCTGCTGGGAACTTTAGGCTCAGTGTCTGTAATTCATGTTTTACAGCAATGAACATGCCTCCATATTCACATCTTGACTTGGTTTTCCATACATATTTTGAATAAGTGAAAAGAAGAATGGCAGAACCCTTCAAAAAGAGTTGTATGACCCAGTAATGACAATTTAAAGGAGCTTATGTCTGAGGTGCACATGACAAAGCTAACAAATTTACTCAAGAAGGTGAAAAGATCACTGTCGCACATTCCCACTGTAAAAAGAAATATTCGAACACTAAAGAGCATGTTTACTAAAGGTTAAAATGCATTAAGTAAAGTTAACGCACGTTAAGTGCTTCAATGGCCCATAGAAATGAATGGACAGTGACAGACTTAACATGCATTAATTTTACTTAACGCGTGTTAATGTTTAGTAAACATGTTCCCATAACTACATCAGGGCAATGAATAGAATGATCAGTAATCGGATCTTTATCAGATTTTAATTGCACATGCTATGGACTAAATGTGTGGTGTTCCTGTGTTAGTGTCAGCTGGAAGGCTTAATAAATATCATATCATATCATATAGCTCCTATTGATTACTTTGGAATCTATATCAGACAGTCATATTCGGTGAACATCTCCTGTCCAGAGCCAGGAGGCAAGATGGAAGAGCTCTGGAGGGGATATTATGTCACTGTATATGTCTGCCACAAGACTCTGAATTCAGTTCTTATTAATTAGTGGAAGACAACTTAGTAACTGAGCCATTAAAAAGAGGTTGGATGTATTTGAATCAGCAATAATTACTTTAACCAGATTTTCTAGAAATACTGATGCAAAAACAATTTGTATGCTTTATTCCCACTGGAAGGAGGCATGTGCAGCCAACCCCTGGCAGTCCATTCTGTTTAGCCTTGGTACATTTTTGGACTATCTGTCTGTGATGTTTAACCCTAAAGGATGCTGTTTTAGTAACAGCATGCACACTTGCTTGAAAAATATTTGTATATTTCACAGAGTAAAGGGCACATCCTGATTTCATACATCTTATTTTTGTATAACAGGCTGAAAAAAAGGATGCAGACTGAGTTTACTTTTACTTTCCACTAGTCAATGTACTAATTTTATTTTGTTTACTCAATTAGAAGTATTTGCTGAAATTTCAGAGTAGTTTAGTGATCAGAGCATCTATCTTAGGAGTAAATGTCACATTCAGAGCATTATAATGATAGTTGCAAGGATGTCAGGCTGCACAGGAGAATACATTTTTGTAGTGAAGAAAATAAAAACAGAAGTTCCAATATCAGAGAGACACCATGAGTAGCTGTTGGTGGTTTTCTTGTTGTGTGCCAAATGAATTGTATGATTTTAATCTTTCTAGAGATGAAATGTGAATATTTTGGAGAAAGGTTCAGTGATTAGCGCCGTACCTAGCCCTGTGCGAGCGGTGCAGCCGCACAGGGTGCAAAAGATCAGGGGCGCATTTCAGGCTGCTGACCTCTGCTCCCCCAACGCTGCCTGCTGTTGCCCTGCCACCACCAATTTTTGTTTTCTCAGCGGTGGCATCACCGGCAGCAGTGGAACAAACCTTACTTCAAATTAAAAAAAAACAAAAAAAAAACACACAGGTCTTTCCTCTGAGCTTGTACAAAGATCTGATCCCTCCCTCCCTTCTCGTAGGTTACATCAGAGAAGGGAGGGACCAGGCCAGCCATTCAAGCGTGGAGTTGTAAAGACCCGTATTTGAATGGCTGGTCTGGTGCCTCCCTCCTCTGACGCTAACCTAGATCAGAGCAGGGAGGGATCAGATCTGCGTACATGCACAGAGGAAAGACCCATGTATTTTTTTGCTTTTTATAAACTTGAAGTCGGGTCTACTCCGTTGCTGGTGGGGGGGGGACAGATGTGCACGTCACACAGGGTGCAATTATGGCTTGGTATGGCCCTGTCAGTGATAGAAACATTTTAGCCATTGTACATCTCTTTACTAATTATTTTAAAAGCAGTATAGTAAATACAATTAAACAATAAATCATTTTTAAACATCTAGTAAATTTTATTGTAGAAATGATTTCTTCATTCTGTTTAAGGTTTTTTTTTCCAGTCTCATGCTGCAGTTAAATAAACTGAATTTGCCGATAGCAATAAAGTAATTTAATTGGAAATTCGGTCATTTTTAGATGCCCTTGTAAAAAGAGGACTTCTTATGTAGAGATCCTGTCTGTCTGTGACCTAAGAGCAGCAAAGAAACAGAAAGAGCTGGCATTGGAGAGGTCACATGTGGCAACTTAGGGGCATGTTTGCTAAGCCGTGCTAAGGTTTTGCAGGTATCACCCACTGAGAGTAGAAATCAAGGTGCAGTATGTGCAACAGTTGTGTGCTGCTCGTCGGGGGCATGTACAGCATGGCCCCAGCTGCTACTATACTGACTGCTACTGGCACACGTTAGGGTCTGAATCGCCCTTAACAGAGATGTTCTTAATGCCACCCATTTATTTATTTAGCTGGGTTTATATACCGCCTTTCCCTGGGTCAAAGCAGTGTACATGGAACAGAGAACGGTTTTCGGATACAGCGAAACAAATTAACTATATACAGCATGCATTAGTTAGATTAACTATATACAATTTATAATAATCAGCATGCATTAGTTATATAGGATTGGTTAAACTATATACAATATATGTTTGTTACATGGAGTATTGTCTATATGGAGAAGTCTGGGGGAAGGGAGAATTATATAGTGGGGCTGAAATGTTCAGAGAAGTGGTGGGTCTTTAAATGTTTTCAGAAGGTAAGTAGATGGGTGATGTTTCAAATTGATGGTGCATAGAGTTGAAAGGCTCGTCCATAGGTTTGTTGTCTGAATTTAGTTCTGGCGTGGGGAATGATGAGTGTGTTCATTTTAGATGTTCGTCTGGCTCTATTAAGTTGACAGGTTTGAAGCAAAGTTTGGAGATGTGGGGGGAGGGGCTGAGAGTGTATGGCTTTGTGAGTCAGAAGGAAGATCTTGTATTTTATATGGCTGGGTAGAGGTAACCAGTGGAGTTGTTTGAGGATGGGCTTAATATGGTTTTGTTTTGTTGCTCCTTGGAGGATGTGGGCTATTGTGTATAGAGCAGTCCATAGATTGTGTAGGGTGGATGGAGGGAAGCTCTGGTAGACAGAGTTGCAGTAGTTAAGTGGTGGGAGAATTATAGCTTTGAGTGCTGAGGGAAAGTCAGGAGGTTCGAGGAGTGGTTGGAGACTTTGTAGGATTTTTGCTTTGTAGTATATTGCTTTGGCAGTTTTGTTTATTTGGGTTTTGAAGGAGAGGTGTTGATCGAGAGTGATGCCAAGGTACTTCACTTCTGTTTGGATTTTCACTTGAGTGTTGTTTAGGGTTAAGGAGGTTGGGGGGGGGAATGTGTGTGTCCTTTTTTATGAATAGGGCTTCCATTTTTTATAGTTGATTGATAGGTTTGTTAGCCAGTTGGAGACATCAGCAAAGCATTCTTGATGATTAGGATAGGAGGCTTTCTTCATGTTGAATGTACCATATAGCATGAAGTCGTCTGAGTAGATGTAGAAGTTGAGGTTGTGGGATTTGGTGATTGAGCAGAGGAGTTGAAGGTAGATGTTGAAGAGGAATGCTGATAGGGTAGATCCTTGGGGTACTCCTTGTGTTTGGTGATATGGGGTAGAGGCGTTTGTGCCCATTTTTATTTGTTGGTGCCTATTGGTTAGGTAAGATTTGAACTATTGGAGAACTGTGCTTTCGATTCCAGTGGATTGAAGACATTGAAGAAGAATATTGTGGTTGACAGTGTCAAACGTAGCTGAGATATTCAGGAACATTATCCTTGAGTAGTATTTTGTATGCCTTTTTTATTGTTTATTTTTAAGTTTTACAATAACACCATCATCAACAAACATAACACATAATATTACTACAATGCATCCCAACTCCCCCCTCCCTCCTCGGCTCTCTGAGGGGACTACATTAACTCATTCTGAATCCACAGACTGTCGTTATTGTCAAATCTGAGTACCCTCCCAACATAACTATGGGGGGGAGAGGGATTACAATCCTCAGCGCTTTACAACGCACCTTCTGATAGCTTAGCTCGGGCTGCATATTTATCCAACAGCAACCATTTCTCTAAATTTGGAACAGCTTTGTCTGGCTGATGTAGCTTACTATAAAGTTTCTCATATCTGGCACTTTGACAAAAAAGATTCCACCATACCTTCCAATTCAATTTTTGAGAATTCTTCCAATTCGCAAGAATAACTTTTAAAGCAATTGCTAACATGAAGTTCAATAAGAAAAATTTATCCTTTGACATGCCATAACAATACTCTAAGGATCTTAAACATACGATGTTCCAAGAAATAACACTTGAGACATCTAATATTCTCTGGATTCTGACCCAAATAAGCCTCCAGAATCTCTGAATATTGGGGCATTCAAAGAACATGTGTGCAAATGTGCCTGCCTCTTTCTGACAGGACCAACAATTGCCCCCTGCCATTCTATCCCATTTAGCCAATTTAACTGGTGTGATATACGCACGATGCATAAAGAAAAACATCAATTGTGTGATCGCAGCTGATCTGGATACCCTTGTTATCGGGCCCAATAAAACTTTCCAGTTGTTAGGAGAGAGCGAGTGGTTTAGCTCCAGTTCCCAGACTTTTGACAATCCTGCCAACTTATGAGGGGCATAATCTCTAAAATAAGCATAAATTATTGAAGCAGCTCCTGCTTTCTCTGCGACTTCGTTAATATTTTTAAACAAAACACCCTCTGCTGCCAAGCCACTTACATTGACTTTAGTCGCCCCCACACTATGAGTTGAAGCCACTGAAGAAAGCCAGCCCCGGGAAGCGAAAATTCAGCTTGTAGAGTGGAGAAATCCTTCCAACCATTTACCCCTAGTAGTTGGCCGAGGGTTCAGATGCCGCAATCTTGCCATCTCTTCCGCGCTAACATCTTTCCTTTGATTTTAAACATCAGATTCCACCAAAGTGGCAGCATCCCGGAAGGAGGGTTATCCTTTCCTATAATATGCGTAAGAGTCAGATAGGCCTCTTGCGTAGCTGAAATAACTTTCCCTACTGAAGTCCACTCCGGATGTTTCATCCCAAGGAGGAGGAATAGGGGGCAGGGCGCAATGGTTCGACTCTCCACCTCAAGCCAAATTGGTCTCTGAGCAAAATCGTCAAAGCCCGCCCACAACGCCCCCTGTTTTAACAAAAAGGTATGGTGGTATCAGCAGAAATCTGAGAATTGGACACCCCCCCCTTCTCTTTAGAGGCTTTTAATTTTTTCTTGGTGATCCTAGGCTGCGAACCACCCCATAGAAACTTGCTCAGGCTTCTTTCCAAAGCAGCATACATCCCCGAAGGAAGAGTGAAAGGCAGCATTCCTAACACTTAGTTAATTTTTGGCATTAAGGTCATTTTAATAGTTTCTAATCTTCCCCACCATGTAAGGTGCAGAGGAGACCATGTTAATGTCATTTTACGTATCATATTTAATAAATCCTCTATGTTGATTTGAATAGTTTGCTCTATCGAGCACCATATCTGACTCCCAAATATTTGATATTACCTGCCTCCCAACGAAATGGGAATACCACCATTGACTCCGAGGCAGTCAAGTTATTCAATGGGAAGGCCACTGACTTAGTCCAGTTTATTTTGTATCCCGACAACCCTGAGTAGGAATCAATCAGTTCTAAGACCACAGGAACAGCAGAAGACTGAGTGAAAAGAAGGAGATCATCTGTATACGCAGATAATTTCACCTGTAAATCGCCTATTACAAATCCATATATTTCCTCTTTCTGCCTGATGTCTATGGCCAGAGGTTCAAGAGCCAAATTAAAAAGTAACGGGGAAAGCGGACAGCCTTGACTGGTGCCTCTATGCAACAAAAAGGAGCGAGACAAGATACCATTAGCGAATATACAGGCTCTTGGTCTCGAATATAGTACATGTATCTTGTTTATCAAACCTGAACCAAGCCCAAACCAATCTAAAATTCAGAACAGAAAAGGCCATTCAAGTCTGTTGAACGCCTTTTCTGCGTCCAGAGAGAGGCCCACATAGGGGGAGTCTACCAGGTTTGCCCTATCTAACAGGTTACAAAGTAATCTTGCGTTATCGGAAGTCAACCTCCCAGGGATAAAGCCACATTGGTCAGGATGAATCAAGTCCCTTATAACTTTAGAGAGCCTATTGCTAACATACTTGCGTATATTTTGTAATCTGAATTTAATAGGGAAATTGGTCTATAATTTATGACTCGACTGGAATCCTTCCCTGGTTTTTCCAAAACTACAATCGTGGCTTCTGAGAAATTTCCCATGTGTCCCTGTGAGCTATCAAGCTCCTCAAAGTAAATCAGTAAGTATGGGATCATTTCATCTCCAAAAACTTTATAAAACTCTGCTGGTATTCCATCCGGACCTACTGCCTTTCCCGAGGCCATAGAGTTGATTACCGTATGTATTTCTCCACTCAATAGGGGTTTATCCAACTCTCTGGACTGCTGTTCCTCCAGTTTGGGCTGGTTTAAATTTCTTAAAAAGTCATTAGAGGCTTCAAGATTGGATGTTAATTCCGAGGAATATAAATTATCATAGTAACCAGAGAACACCTCTAAAATTTGCTCATTGCTAGTCAGTCTACCCTGTTTATCATCAAGAATGGAAGTAATGTGCGATCTCTCTTGCTTCCCTCTTAAAGCATTAGCAAGAAGTTTGCCCATTTTATTTTGTTCGACATGGTACTGGGATAATTGCTTGAGCATTACTTGCTCTACTTCCGAACTTAAAATTTCATTATATTGGTATCTTAGTCTCTGGAGCTGCAATAATATACCCGCATCTGATTGGTTTTGCCATAGTCGCTCCCCGGCTCTAATTTGCTCATCTAGGTCATTTAACTGGGCCTTTCTCCTTCTATTCTCATTAATAGTGAAGCTAGTGATTGTTGCCCGAAGGAAGGCTTTAAAAGCCTCCCACCATGCCCAACTTGCCATATCACCTAATTTATTTGTGCTAAAATAGCCCTTTATAGCAGATCTCATTTCTTCCTGGAATGAGGCTTCCGCTAACCAGGATCTGCTAAAGGACCATGCCGGAGTGTGTTTAATTTCTCACGGTAGCAGTACTTTTAGGGTAATAGCTGCATGATCCGAGATGTGCATGCTCAGGGTGTCCGCATCACAGGATTCCGAAACTAATGATCTGGAGATTAGAAAAAAATCTATTCGAGAGAGGGAGTTATGCGGTGGGAAAAAAAAGGTGTAATCTTTATCAGTGGGATGGAGCAGTCTCCAGATGTCTACCAATCCACTAGACTCCATAAGGGCCCTGAGTGCAATCTTGGAAGTTTTCTCCACTCTACCAGGGTTCCGATCTAATAATGGATCCAAAACCAGATTATAGTCACGTCCCATCATAACTGGTGACAAAATGTCCTCCTGTAAAATTCCAGCTAAATCCTTAAAGAATTTGGGATCATCATTGTTAGGTCCGTAGACATTAAGAATTGTTAACTTGGTCTCACCAACCAAAATAGATGATTTCACCCATCTCTATATCATTACGCGTGTTTTCCACCTTCATCCCTAAAGATTTACGTGCTAAAATAGCCACACCGTTTTTTCTTTGGACTGCAGGAGAGTGGCCAATTAAAGAAAAATGACTTTCCTCCAACTTTTTTGTCTCAGCCAAAGTTAGATGGGTTTCCTGCAGTAGGACCAAATCAGCTTGCTGCTGTTTGCAATATATTATAATCTTTTTCCTTTTTATCGGCCTCTTAATACCCTTAACGTTCAGAGATAGTATCTTCACCACATTTGCCATGATTTCCTAGTAAAGATGTATCTATAACAGCCTGTGAACTTCAGAAAACAATTACCCATACTTCTCCAACCCTCAGAGAGCCACCTGTCGCCCCCATAACCAAGGGAGCAATTCATTGGGTGAGACAGCAAATACATCAAAATATGGCATGCCCCCGACCCATTGGTTGTTACGTTTTTTTTGCTCCCCTATCAACATGTAATTAAACAATCTTCTCGAATATGCCTTTACCGGCCCAGGGAATAACAGTGGCCCCATCAACTTTTATTCAATACTTCAACACACCCTTTCCTCTTTACCTCCCATCTACCCTTACTCACTTCAACAAGTTACACCATAAGGTAATTCCAGCCATATAATAATCCATGCTCAAATAGGTACAACATTAACCAACAAATTATAGCGTCCAAATTTAAAGATGACAAATAGCAGTCAGCATCTCGCCAGCGATACGGAGCGCAACAACGTCATGACTTGACCTTGAAGTATTCTTCATCAACTCCTATAGGAGACCCACCAGCGCACTGGGAGAGCAGTTTCTAACTTTGATGCATTAGCAATGCTTCCTGCGCTTTGATAAACAACTCCAATGACGCCGGATCATCAAATGTTTTTGTGGACTTGTTCAAGGTGACTTTAAAACGAGCTGGATAAAATAATCTGTATCGTGCCTGCAGATGCTGAAGTCTTGATCTGAGTGCCAGAAATTTCTTTCTCTTCTCTACTGTTATCTTGCTAAAATCTGGGTAAAAAGCAATTTTATGGCCTTCGTACTGGAGAGAAGTGGCAGATCTGGCCATCATCATTATTTGTGTGACTTGCTGATATCTTAATACACAGAGGATCATAGGCCTTGGCCTCGTGATTTGTGAGTTAGTTGTCGGAATGTGATGCGCCCTTTCTGTTTCAAATGGGCGGGTAAACACTATTTTCAACAACTTAGGAATTAGAGCTTCCAGGAAAGCAACTGGGTCTTTCCCTTCTGTGCCCTCTGGAATCCCCACTATACGGATGTTGTTCCTCCTGGCTCTATTATTCATGTCTTCCATGCTACATTCCAGCCATTCCGCTCTTCACAATGTTTTGATGAGCTGCAGGATTCGCTCCTCATGGGCCGCAGCAGTCACTTCAGCTTTCTCCACTCTAGTTGTAAGAGTTAGCATTTGCGCCCTCATTTCCTTCAAATCTGTCTGCATTTCGTTCACTCTCTGTTATCATTGATGCGATTGCGGACCGCGCAAATCTCTGTTAGAATCTCCTGCATTCCCTCTGCAGAATCATGTTGCGACGCCATCTTGTGCAGGGACAATGGGTCTGATTTTGATCTTTTTGTACCTGTACTTTGTGCGTTCACAAAGTCTAATCGGGTTTGTTTGCTGCTAGCAATATTCTTTTTACGTAGGCCCCGCTTTCCTATCCGACGTTGATAGGGCAGGATTAGTTGACTGAGTCTGTGGGAGAGAGTCTCTTAAGCGGCCATGTTGATCCTTTGCTGGCTCCGCCCCCTATGCCTTTTATTAGGGTGTTGACGAGGAAGACTATCAGGGTTTATACTCCATGAAGAGGGCGGAATCCATGTTGCTGTGAGTCAAGGAGATTGTTTCTGTCAGTGCGATCCTGGAATTGGCAGTAAAGGTGAGGCTGGCTATTGGCCTGTAGGAGGCTGGGTCTGAGGGGTTGAGGTTGGGTTTCTTCAAGGTGGGACGTATGGAGGAGATTTTAAGGCATCTGGGCATTTGACCTTGCTGATGTGCTGACTAGGTGATTTTGGCGAGTGTGGGGCCGAGTTCCTTCTTAGCTGCCTTGATCCAATTGACTGAGCATGGGTTGGGGGGCTAGGTTGTTGTGTTGAGTAATGAGATGATGGTTTCAATGCTTTCTTTGCTGATGCTGTCAAAGGAGGACTATGGGATAGGGTGGGAGGTTTCAGGGGGGGGGTGGGGGCTGGGGCTGGCTCTAGCTCTGGCTCTGGCTGGGGATGGAGTTGCTTATAGTGAACTGCCAATTGTTGGGGAGTGATTGTGATATCTTGGTTGGCAGCGACTGGTGTCTTTGTCAGCTGTTTTATGAGGTCAAAGAGTTTTCTTGGATGATTGATTGAGGAATTAAGCAGTTTGGTGTGATATTTGCACTTGGCTTTGTCTTTTGCGGTACAATAGTCATTTAATAGTTTTCGATAGTTAAGTCTATCTTGTCTGATGTTTTCCCCCATTTTTTTTCAAGTTTTTGGAGTTGAGTTTTCAATGAGTTTCCATGGCGTTTTGGAGCATTTCTTGTTTGAGCATGTTGGAGTGGTTGTTATGGTAGTTACTTTTTCGATGATGTGGTTCCAGTTGTCTGCGAGTATATTGGGGTCGCTTGAGTCAGTTTGAAGCTGACAAAGGATGTTTCTAGGACATCTTCTTGTTGGTTGGTGGGTGAGGGTTGTATTAGGGTTAGGAGAAAGGGAGAAGCTGATTAATTTGTGGTCAAACCAAGGTCCTAAATGGCTTTGTATTGATTGTGGGGGACCTCTGTGTGTTGTATGGTTGTTGATGAAGATCATGTTGAGGGTGTTGCCCTTTTCATATGTGGGAGTTACTGTGATCTATCTAAGGTCCATTCCTGACATTGCTTCCAAGCATTGTGGAACCTGTGTCCCTTGGGGAAACTGCTAGGTACGTATGACCTAGATTGGCCACTGTTGGAAACAGAATACTGGGCTTGATGGACCTTGGTCTGACCCAGTAGGGCATATCTTATGTTCTTATGTAATGTGCTAGCATTTTTTGGTTGTACTGCTGGGAGGTTGCAGTCTCCTAAGACAAGGAGGTCTTTGTTAACTTTAGTGTTTGTGAGTACTTTGTCCAGGATGTTGAATAGATTGGTGGAGGTTGTGGTTGGTGTTCTCTACATGAGAAAGATGGTCAGCTGCTTGTTTGTTAGGGTGAGGGAGTCTGTATTGTTTGTGCTTTCTGTTGAGTGGTATTGGAATTTGAGCTGAGTTTTGGATATGAACATTACACTTCTGCCTCTTATTGGGATCGTGAGCAGAGGTAGAGGGTATATCCATTCAGTATGAGTTGGTTTAGGAGAATGTTGTCTGTTTCTGTGATCCATGTCTGTTATGCATAGTGGGCCCGATATTCAAAAGGCATTTATACAGTTTACAGCCCAGTAAACTGTGTAAATGCCTTAGATGGGGATATTCAACGGCATCTACACAGTTAGTGCCGTTGAATGTCCCCGTCTAAGTCCCCTTCGTGCCCTGATGCTATCCAGTTAGCATTGGGGTGTGTTGGGGGCATTCTGGGGCGGAGCAGAGACAGAGAATGGCACTAACTGTGCAGCAGTGATATTGGCTGCTGCCCAGTTAGCAATTGGTGCCTTAAAGATAGGCGAGGAAAACCATCACCTATCTTTAAGGTTCCGATTGCTAATCAGGCAGCAGTCAATATCGCTGCTGCAGGGTTAGCTTCGGCAGCTTCCAGCTTGGGCAGTGATCACCAGATATTCAATGCTGTCGCTGCGGCATTGAATATCCAGTTTGGAGGTCGGCAGGGAGAGCTATGCGCCTGTCGGCACATAGCCCTTTGAAGATACGGGCAAAGGAATATCGGGCTCAGTATGTCCAGGCAGTAGGTTGTAAGTAGGTCTCTGATAATGGGGATTTTTTTTTGATCGAGCGGAAGTTGATGAGTGTACAGTTGAGTGTGTGCTTGAAAGACTTGTGAGTTGAGGTTGATGTAATATAGTTGTGGGAGATTGGTATGTGTATGAGGTGTTGTGGATTTCGTTGGTTGGTATGGTGGTGTGGGATATATGTTAGTTTAATGGGGATTTATACATTGTTTGGGTGTGATGTGTGTGTGATGTTTGTGGGCTGAGGTAAGTAGAAGGAGTGTTAGTAAGGTGTAGAGCATCAGGTATAGTGGTAGCATGATTGGTGAAAGTTTGTAATTAGCGTTCACTCATGGTTTTCTTCTTTGTGTCAGTTCCAGGATGAAGGTTGAAGTTAGTCTGTTCCTGCATTTGTGATGGTGTTTAGCTGGTTCCTAGGAGTGCAATGGATGGATTCTATGAGAATCAGTGTGGTCCTAATCTAAGGGCCCAGCCAAAAGGCCCTTTGGCGTGGCCCTTAGGTGCAGGCCCACCACTGGTGCATCAATCTAAGTATATGGCTGCTGGTTCCGCCTGGGGAAATTCCTTTGAGATAAGGTGGTGTTAAGTACATCTCTGCTAACTGCAATTGACAGTGAACACACATTGCAAAATCCCTGGGCTAACCATGATGTGCAGTCACGCCCACTCTGCCCCATCCCGCCCATTTCCCTCCCTGTCATGCACTAAGCAGATAGTGGGAAATTAACCACGCACTGTATGTTTAGCATACATGCAGTTAGCACAGCCCCCAGATGCTGGTTAGCAAACACTCAATTTACCAAGTGTTAACAATTCAGCTTGGTAAATATGCCCTTAGACTTCAAGATTTAAACATGATTGGAGAGGTTATTTGTTCCATTTTGGAGCGGGGGGATTTTGCCACATTCTGGATGCAATAACACGCATTGATAGGTTTTTTTTTATCACTACTCTGACATTTTTGTGCATGAGAAAACATGTTCATTGAAAAAGGGAAGTAGTGTGTGGCATACAAGAATGCCACTCCCACACATGTAGTCTTAGTGGGAATTTTATGAGAAGCTCGATTTTTGCATAGAATGTCTAAGTATGAATTAGGACATCTACGTTGCGATGTTCATACTTTCCATGTGTGTTTGTAAAATGCATATAAGAATGCATGGGAATCCACTTATAAGTACCAGCATGTCCTGCGAGAATAGCCATTTTAGTAGGAAACGTCCAAAAAAAGTGGCATTTCTCAAGATTTTACTTATGTAAGCGCTGCACATGGAAATGGCACTTAAATGTGTAGATGCCATATTTTACAACCTGGGTGCAACACAACAGAAGCAAATACCACATAAGATGCAGAAACCAGTCCAAGGACGTGATATTGTGGAAAGACAGAGCTTTATTTCTATGAACCAATGACAACCCGACACAGGCCGTGTTTCGATACTCTTTGTCAGGGGTTTGTGTGGCATATGCTCTGTTTGAGGTTGTTAAACCAGAAGGTTTTGTACCATTATAAGCTATTATAATTCTATCTCTTCTCAACCGCAGAACTGCTTGCCTGACTGCTGAAAGTAGGGCTATTGTATTTTTACTTTCAGCAGTCAGGCAAGCAGTTCTGCCATTGAGAAGAGTATACAGAATTATAATAGCTTATAACGGTATGGTACAAGACCACCTGGTTTAACAATCTCAAACAGAGCATATGCCAGACAAACCCCTGACGAAGGGTATCGAAACATGGCCTGTGTCGGGTTGTCATTGGTTCATAGAAATAAAGCTCTGTCTTTCCACAATATCACATATTTTACAAACTTGGACATCCAGAAAGAGACACTTAAGGAGGGCAATATAACTTTCTTTTGTACATTTTAAGGTGGTTTTGAAATTCTGGAAAGTTAAACACAGTTGTCCCTTGAATCACTGGTGCAAACCCCAAGTGAACATAAGCAGTTACCTGACACGTATGCCAGCTCAGAGCAGGTGTAAATGCTAGCGGCCAGATTTGTTTTAAGTATTTGTGTATTTCTACTGTAAAATCAGAAGAACACACTAACTTTTCTGGCCTGCTTACAGCACTCCTCCTTGGAAGCTGCAGATCTACACATATAAATAGTGTCTTTCTAAAATTTCCCTTTACATGTTTACGGCATTTACATGTGCAAATATTGCCATTTACTTGTGTAAAAGCCATGCAAGCCTTCTACAGTGACCTCCAGTAACTTTAGAATCCATTTTTGAAAGATATTTGATTTTAATCTGCTTTTTACCTATTTTTCAAACGCTCATGTGTATGTGTGTACATGTGCCAGTCCCTCTGCATTTCAGGGCAGCAGAAGATATAGGGGTAATTTTTAAGAAGGATCTTTTGCATAAAAGGCCTCATATAAAATTACTGCAAGGGTTATGCACATAAATGTTTTTGGTGACAAAGTACATACTTTTATCCGACCCATATGTAGATGTGTTAGGAGATGCAGTTTGGGTGGATCATGAACAAGAGTTATAAAGTACATGCATGGGTTATAAAATATGCACCTGCACATGTACATCAGTCGAGGACATTTACATCGGCTCCTGAGCAGGTATGCCGCTGCAGTTTGGCCATGATTGTGCAGCTTTTGTGAGGCTATTTTAAAAAGACACACAGGCACCTAGAATAGCCTCAATTTGGGCAACCTGTTATAATATGGCCAGTGTTCCATAGTAATTTCTATATTTGCCTTTGCAATTTCTTGAAAGAATTTTTCAAAAACCAGCAACAACTGGAGGGTCAACAAGAGGGTTTGATTTGTGATCATCATCTTCAAGAAACTTCTGAGTAAGAAATCCAGTTTAAAAAAAATGTTCTTTCAAGTACAACAGTATCTTTTTCAACTTTTTTTTCTATCTTTTCAAATTACAAAACGTCTCATAAAATCCTGTGAAATTTTTGCAAAGTCTTTGTCAATTGTTAGTCTAGAGTTCAGAAGGATTTCCTAAATGTCTTTGCTGTGTTAGTTCACATAGATACGTAGAAATAAAACAGAGTAAATAAATTGTACATGATTATAGGTGATATTTTTTGTTGAACTAAATCCATTGATAACTAGCTTTCGACAACTGCACATGACTAGTTGAAGAAACATGTCCTGAAAGCTAATCACAAGTACATTCAGTTAGTTCAATAAAAAAAAGATGTAATTGGCAGTTTTCTGGTCTTTACTTCTAAAGATTTTACACAAAAGATAATTATATAAACCATTTTTAAGCATAAAATGTCATTTTGCATGTGTAAATGGCTCTTCAAGTTGGAAAAGAGATGACTAAGGGGAGATATGATGCAGGTCTATAAATTAATAATGGAGTGGAAAAGGCACATTGATTGTTTACCCCATCAAAAAGTAGAAAGACTAGGGGACATGCATTGAAGCTACAATGGGGTAAATTGAAAGGCAATGTCAGGAAATACTTTTTCACTGAAAGGGTGGTGGATGCTTGGAATACCCTCCCGATGGCAGTGTTGGGGGCAAATACAGTGACAGTATTCAAAACGGCATGGGACAGACACAGTGGATCCATTTACAGCAACAGGATAAAATTAAAATAAACTTTAACTAATTTCTCAACATACAGGGGTGAAAGACTAGAAAAGGGGACTGTTACTTGTGGAGAGAGATCTGCAACTGTGAGTATATTCTTCTGGGAATTTTCTGAAAGGAATTCTTTTTATTAAAGCTAATTAATCTGTGAACCCACTATTTTTTCTTAAATCAGTCAGGGCCTAGTAGCAGCAGTTTAAGTTTACATTTAAAACACAGAAGAGAACTTTCTGGTTAAATTTCATACCCAGCAGAGAGCTTGTAGTTTAAATTTAATAGTCATTCAGGGCCTAGCATCAGCAAAGTACTTTTAGTTTAAATTTAAAACACAGAAGAGAGCTTTCTGGTTAAATTTCATACCCAGCAGAGAGCTTGTAGTTTAAATTTAATAGTCATTCAGGGCCTAGCATCAGCAAAGTACTTTTAGTTTAAATTTAAAACACAGAAGAGAGCTTTCTGGTTAAATTTAGAACCCAGCAGAGAGCTTGTAGTTTAAATTTCATAATAAGAGCCTAGCAGCAGCAAAGAGCTATAATTTAAATCAAATAAGAATATAGCTTACCTCAGCAGCACAGGACAGGGTACTGTGTAGCAGCCCTCTTTTAATAAGGAGTTAAAGGGGCACTAAGAGGCGACAAGGCGATAGCGGAGAGACTGAATGAATTCTTTGCTTCGGTCTTTACTGAGGAAGATGTAGGGATGTTACCCATGACTGAAGTGGTATTTAAAGGTGCGGAAGAATTGAAGGAAATATCGATACATCGGGAAGATGTATTACAACTATTAGATAGACTGAAGAGTATCAAATCACCTGGGCCGGATGGTATACATCCAAGGGTGTTGAAAGAACTGAAATATGAGATTGCAGACCTGCTATCAGTAATCTGTGAACTATCATTAAAATCATCTCTAATACCTGAATATTGGAGGATCGCCAATGTAACACCAATTTTTAAAAAAGGTTCCAGGGGTGATCCGGGAAACTACAGACCAGTGAGCCTCACGTTAGTACCGGGAAAAATGGTAGAAACCATCATAAAGAATAAAATTACTCAGCATGTAGATCAGGGGTCTCAAACTCAAATTGCTTTGAGGGCCAAATGAGGACTTGTAGAGTAACCCGGGGGCCGCACAAGACGCAGGCCTCATTTGCATAAGGGCATCATTTGCATAAGGGCATCATTTGCATAAATATTTGCATAATGTTACCATACACTAACTTTTAGTAAACATGCCTCTTAATGAGTGTATGGATAAAGAAAGACTAAAAGATTTCTACATTACTATAAACCAGTGCCAACCGCCAGGCACATTAGGAACTACTAGAAACACTGCCCATTTAGAACCCATAGCAAACCTGCCGTGTCCTAACAGCACTACCAGGACTCACAAAGCACCATACCCTAACTATCAAAAGGCAACACTGCAAATATTAAATCAACACATTTCAGAGAATAACAATACATGACCTACTCGGGAAAGAGAACAAGTGGCAATGTCAAATAGGAATTACATAAACAGAATACCTCAGCTCAGTTACACATGCAGAACATACACCATCACCAAACAAGGAATCACAATTTAGAAACAGGAAGACAATTAAACTGGGAACCCCAAAAGCCAAACTTAGAATGTACAACACTGTAGAAATAAAACTATACATTGATTTCCTCTTGTATTAAATAAAGTGCAGACGTTAAAGATGCACATTTCCAAGAGCTGACATATTTCAGTTAATAAATTCAAAATAAAGAGATATTTTTCTACCTTTTGTGCATTTTTTTTTCAGTTGCAATTGTTCCAGTCACTTTTTCTGGTTTCTTTGTGTCTTCTGCTAACTCTCCATCGTCTGCTGTCCATTTCTCCTTTCTTCTTTCCTAGTTTTTTTCCATTCTCTCTACATCTGCTTTAACATACTAATCATTCTCCTTTTGCTCTTTCCTCATTCCTATTTCATCCACTCAAATTTTACCCCTCCATCCTCAATCCCCACTTACTCTCCCAATACCCGGCCAATTGTAGATTTTTCTTCCCTCCCACACAAAATATATTTCCCCTCTCCATTTCACTCTCCCAGCCCCATCCCATTCTAATCGTCCCCCAACATCAACTCCCTTCTAGCTCCTGCCCAACCCAGCATCCGCTCCCTTCTAGTCCCCGCATCATCAGCCCATTTCCAGTCCTAGCTCCCTCCCCTCACAGCCCATTTCCTTTCCAAGCCCCCCTCCCCATCAGCCCATTTCCTTTCCAAGCCCCCCTCCCCATCAGCCCATTTCCATTCCAAGCCCCCTTCCACTCAGCCCATTACCATTCCAAGACCCTGTCCCCATCAGCTATTTGCAGTTCAAGCTCCCCCTTCTAGTCGGCCCATTTCCAGTCATAGCACCCCCCCCCAGTCCATTACCAGTTCTAGCCCCCCCCCCTAGCCCATTATCGGTCCTAAGCCCCCCAACAGCCCACTTCCAGGCCTAACCCTTCCATCGCCCCATCTTCATTCTTAGCCCCCCCATAACCCCATTTTCAGTCTTAGGCCCCCAGTCAGACCACCGCCAGTCCTAACCCCCATCTGTCCATTACCAGTCCTAACCCCCATCACCCCATTTTCAGTACTACCCCCCCCCAGCCCACATCAAGTCCTGCTCCCCCCCATCAAGTCCTGCTCCCCCCCTACATCAAGTCCTGCTCCCCCCCCCACAAGTCCTGCTCCCCCCCATCAAGTCCTGCTCCCCCCCCCCCCACACATCAAGTCCTGCTCCCCCCCCCCATCAAGTCCTGCTCCCCCCCCATCAAGTCCTGCTCCCTCCCCCCCCCCCCCCGGGAAAATTAAACTTTAAAAAAAAAACCGGCTTCTGCTGCTGCTGCCGCCGCTGCCGTGGCCGGCAATAGCAGCAACATCGCAAGTCCCGCGGGCTCCCCCCCACCCGGCAGATCCCTTCCTGCTTGCCTGCCAGTTCTCCGCGTCGGCTTTCAGAGCCGCGAAGGGAGAGCTTCTCCCTCGTGACTCTGTTAAGCCCGCTGGGGCAGATGGGAAATTTCCCATCTGCCCCAGCGAGCTTAACAGAGTCGCGAGGGAGAAGTTCTCCCTTCGCGGCTCTGAAAGCCGAAGCGGAGAACTGGCAGCATTGGCAGGCAAGCAGGAAGGGATCTGCCGGGTGGGGGGGAGCCCGCGGGACTTGCGATGTTGCTGCTATTGCCGGCCACGGCAGCGGCGGCAGCAGCAGCAGAAGCCGTTTTTTTTTTTCCCCCCTATGCATCGCGGGCCGCACAAGGGTCTCTCGCGGGCCGCGTGTTTGAGACCCCTGATGTAGATAGTCATGGCCTAATGGGAGACAGCCAACATGGCTTTAGACAAGGAAGATCTTGTCTTACTAATCTGTTATGTTTTTTTGAAAGTGTGAATAAACAGGTGGACAAAGGTGAGTCGGTTCATATAGTGTATCTGGACTTTCAGAAAGCCTTTGACAAGGTCCCTCATCAGAGACTTTTGGCAAAACTAAAGAGTCATGGGATAGGAGGCAGTGTACTACTGTGGATCAAGAACTGGTTAAGAGATAGAAAGCAGAGTGTTGGGCTAAATGGCCAATTTTCCCAATGGAGAAAGGTGAATAGTGGTGTACCCCAGGGATCTGTGCTGGGTCCGCTGCTTTTTGACATATTCATAAATGACCTGGAAAGTGGAATAACGAGTGAGGGTATCAAATTTGCAGATGACACAAAAATATTTAAAGTTGTTAAAACCCAAGAGGATTGTGGAAAATTGCAAGAGGATCTTGATAAATTAGAAGACTGGGCATCAAAATGGCAGATAAAATTTAATGTGGACAAGTGCAAAGTTCTCCAGGACCAAGCAGGAAGTCAGTCCTTACATATGGGTGACGTCGGCGCCGACGGAGCCCTCGTGCGGAGCATTTCCCCAGCTTTCAAAGAAAGCCTTTGGGAATTGCAGCGCGCATGCGCGGTCCCCTTCCCGCCCAAGGGTGCCATCTTGCTCAGTCTTCTTTTTTCCGCGGAGCCCGACGGACGTAGTTCGTTTTTTGCTGAGGAAAAAGTTGATTTCCCTATTTTTTGTACTTCTCCTTCGGTTCGACGCCGGATCCTTTTCCCGCCTGGGCCCGATACGCCGGTATCGAGCCCACTCTCACCTTTTTCGGTTTTTGTCCTTCGTGACTAGCGTTCGCGCCATTTTTTCTTTTTTCACTGGCAGCCCTGTCTTTTGACCTCGAAGGGGCCCTTTTTCCCCCTATGGCTGCCAGCGGGTTTAAAAAGTCTGATCGGTGTAAGAAACTTATGTCTCTTACCGACACACACGACTGCTGCCTCCGCTGCCTCGGACCCGATCATGACCTGATGATTTGTGGTCCATGTGGCAAAATGTCCTCGAAGGCGTTGAGGAGTCGACAGCACCAGAAGGATAGGATCTTCTCTGACTCCGCGTCCGGACGGGCCCGGACCTCGTCAGAGGCCTCGACGTCTCGGGACTCCGGCCCCGAGCAGCGTCGAGGTTCCTCTGAGCAGGGGTCTCCTTCGCGGGAACAGCGCAGGAAGAAGAAACCCGCGAGGGCGGCGTCAGTGGACGCTCCTGGTTCCTCGAGAGCCAGGTCGCATAGCCCCGATAGCCGTCCCGGGTCTTCGGAGTCGGAGAGGCCTGCCAAGCAACCTCGTCTCGAGATGGAGTCTCCTGGACACGTGAGTGCTGTAGTCCTCGTGGACTCTCCTCCAAGGGAGCCAACGTCGGGCCCGAAGCCCCCCTGAGCTCGGACTCAGGTTGACGGCCTTGGAGAGCAGCCTCGCTGCCTTCATGGAACAGCAGCGGGCATTGATCGCCGGTCTCACCGGTGCATCTGCCCCGACCACCGGGACATCGACGTCCAAGTCGACCCTGGAGGCCGAGCCGATCCTCGAGTCCATGCGGGCTCGAGTCGATCCTCGGCCACGGTCTCCCTCAGCCTCCCGTTCGGGACCAAGGTCATCGACGCCGGTACCCTCGGCGTCGGGGCGGAAGGCATCGGTGCCCGCCCGACCGGAGCTGCTCGACACCTCCTCCGAGGAGTCGGGCTGGGAGACGGAGGACGAAGAGTCACCCGACACCTATTGGACTCGGTGTGTCCCGTCGGACTCGCCGGAGTCTGAGCCTCGGAGACGATCCCCACCGGAGGATACCCGGTTCTCGGACTTCGTGCGGGATATGGCCAAGGCCTTGGCCTTCCCTGCGGATCCCGAGGAGGAGCCTCGAGCCGAGGAGCTCGAGGCCCTCCAGTATGACTCTCCCCCGAAGGAGGCCTTTACTGTACCGGTTCCTCCGATGCTGGAGCGGCTGCTCTTCCGCATGTGGGAGACCCCGGCCTCGACGCCGGTGTTAAGCAAGCGGGTCGATTCCATCTATCGAGTCCGCAAGAGTCCCGGGTTCCAAAAGGCACAATTACCGCACCACTCCATGGTTGTGGAATCGGCCATGCATCGACTGAAAAGTCAGAAGATGCACTCCTCGGTGCCTCCCGGCCGGGAAGCCCAGAACCTGGATGCCCTCGGTAAGAAGTGCTTCCAGGGCTCTATGTTTGCTTGCCGTGTCCAGACATACCAACTCTACATGGGCATGTATCTCCGAGACCTGGCAAAGGAGATTGCCGGGTTCTCTGCTGGTCTTTCCGAGGAACCTTTGCATAGGTTCCTGGCCTTGTCCACCGGTATTCGAGAGTGCTCGAAGTTTATCTCTCGAGCAGCCTACGATGGCTTCGAGGCTTCGGCCCGAGTAGCCGGGGCCAGCATCGGTGCCCGCCGACAGGCTTGGCTACAGTCATCCGACCTCGAGCCATGGGTACAGGACAAGTTGGTCGATGTTCCCTGCTGAGGTGAAAACCTCTTTGGCAAGCCCATGGCTGAAAAGGCTGCAGAACTCGAGACCGAGACTCTGACCAGGGCTAGGCTGTCCAGAAATACCTCTGCCCCTTCTCAGAAGAAGAAGGGCTCGGGAAAAAGACCTTTTACCCGAGGAAGTCATCTGCCTATAAACAATACCCTCATTATCAGGCCTCTGCAGCTCCCCAACAGGGTCAGCAGGCCAAGGGGCAGGGTCATGGGCCCCGTAGGCAGAAGGCCCCCAAGCCACCAACACCGGCCCCTGCTCAGCAGGGTGGGGGGTTTTGACTCACAAAGTATAGCCTCTTCTCCTCAGCTGGCTTCTCTCAGCACAGGAGGCCGGCTGGCCCACTTTGCCCACAGGTGGTCAGCCGTCACATCAGATACCTGGGTACTTCATATAGTCCAACAGGGCTATCTTCTCCATTTTCACCAGGTGCCTCCCTCCTATTTTCCAGGGGAGCCTCCGAGACTCCCTCTGCACAGGGACCACCTCCTTCAGGAGTTGGCAAGTCTACTAAAGGAACAGGCTGTGGAACTGGTGCCCCACCACCTGAGAGGTCACGGCTTTTATTCCAGGTACTTTCTGGTACCAAAAAGAACAGGAGACCTCAGACCCATCCTAGACTTACGCAACCTCAACAAGTTCCTGGAGAGGGAAAAGTTCAAGATGCTTACCCTTGGAATCCTGCTGCCCTACCTCCAGCAGGGAGATTGGCTATGCTCCTTGGATCTAAAGGATGCTTATACTCACATCCTTATTCATCCAGACCACAGACAATATCTCAGATTTGTTGTGGGAGGAAACCACTATCAGTACAGAGTACTACCCTTTGGCCTGACCTCCGCTCCCAGGGTGTTCACCAAGTGCCTGGCAGTGGTGGCGGCCTACCTAAGGCTTCAAGGTCTTTTTGTGTTTCCGTACCTGGACGACTGGCTCATAAGGAGCCAGTCTTCTCAGGAGGCCAATGAAGCCACCCTTCGCACTGTGGCTCTGCTTCAGCACTTGGGGTTTGTCATAAACTTCGAAAAGTCCACTTTGCTCCCGTCCCAGAACTTAGAATTCATAGGAGCAAGGCTGGACACTCTTCAAGCGAAGGCTTTTCTGCCAATGGACAGGGCCCACAGGCTGATGGATCTGGCCAGGCAGTTTCACAGCAATTCCCTGGTTTCTGCCAGGCAATTCCTGAGACTACTCGGCCATATGGCTTCCACGGTTCATGTCACCCCCAATGCCCGCCTGCACATGCGGCCTGCTCAGTGGAGCCTTCGCACTCAGTGGCATCAGGCCACAGGCAGCCTAGCGGACTCCGTAAGAATTTCCGACCTGCTGGTCTCCTCTCTGCAATGGTGGCTTCATCTTCCGAATCTGGTACTCGGAGTGGTTTTTCAATCCCCTCCTCATTCTCAAGTGCTGACGACAGATGCTTCTCTTCTAGGTTGGGGAGCACATTGCCAAGGGGCTTGTACTCAGGGTCTCTGGACCCCCTGGGAGGCTGCTCAACAGGTAAACTTCCTGGAGCTACGGGCGATACGCCTAGCTCTGAGAGCCTTCTCCCATCTCGTCTCTCACCAGTCTGTACTAGTCCAGACGGACAATCAAGTTGCCATGTTCTACGTGAACAAACAAGGAGACACAGGCTCCTTCCTTCTATGTCAGGAGGCACAACGGCTGTGCTCTTGGGCCATCAATCACGGAATCCTCCTCAAGGCTGTCTACCTCCCAGGTCAAGAAAATTACCTGGCGGACAGACTGAGCAGGATCCTGCAACCACAGGAGTGGAGATTGAACCCGTTGGTAGTTCAGCAGATCTTTCTCAGGTGGGGCCTCCCCACCATGGATCTTTTTGCCAGTCCTCTGAACCGGCAACTCCCGAGATTCTGCTCCAGACAACCGCATCCTCTCAGAGTAGCAGCGGATGCGTTTCTGATCTCGTGGTCCACAGGCCTGCTGTATGCATTTCTTTCCACGCCACTAGTGTCCCGAACACTCTTCAAAGTCTTCCAGGACGGGGCCTCAATGATCCTGATAGCCCCCAGGTGGCCGAGGCAACCGTGGTTCCCACTTCTGCTGCAACTGGCGGTGGCCACCCCTCTTCCTCTGGGGTTTCAGCACGATCTCCTGTCTCAGGATCAGGGGTCTCTCTTGCACCCCAACCTCCAGTCCCTTCATCTGATGGCCTGGCTGCTGAAAGGGTAGTCCTGGCTCCCCTACTACTGCCCCATGAGGTGGAAGATGTAGTCTTAGCCTCTAGGCGGCAATCCACCAGGAAATCCTACGCTCTTAAGTGGCATAGATTCTCCGCATGGTGTGCTCAGCACAGTGAGAATCCCTTCTCTTGCTTGGTAGCGGTAGTTTTGCAATATTTGCTTTATCTCTCCAATCTAGGCCTTAAGTCCAACTCTGTCCGGGTTCACCTCAGTGCTCTCTCAGCACACCACTCACCAGTGGACGGACGGCCTCTTTCCAACCACCCTTTGGTGGCTCATTTTCTCAGAGGCCTCCTTCTGCTTAAGCCTCCTTTGCATCCACCAGCCCCTGAGTGGGATCTGAATGTGGTCTTACAGCGCATTACTTGTCCGCCCTTTGAACCTATGGCTATCTGCCCTCTCCGTTTTCTCTCCTGGAAAACCTTGTTTCTGGTAGCTCTTACCCCTGCTAGGCGAGTGAGTGAACTTCAGGCGCTAGTGTCTGATCCTTCTTACACTAGGTTCTACAGGAATAGGGTAGTCTTACGGACTCACCCGAAGTTTCTCCCTAAAGTTGTCTCCCCTTTTCACCTCAATCAGGAGGTGGTTCTTCCGACCTTCTTTCCCAGGCCGCATGCCAACTGGGCTGAGATGGTCCTGCATACCCTGGACTGTAGGAGGGCGTTATCCTTCTACCTTGACCGTACGCGGGAGCATCGGAGGGCTGTTCAGCTCTTCGTTTCTTTTGACCCCAATAAGTTGGGGTTACCTGTCTCCAAGTGTACTTTGTCCATCTGGGTCGCTGACTGTATCGCCTGGGCTTATGGGGCAGCCGGCCTCTCATTGGAGGGTCGAGTCACGGCTCATCATGTGAGGGCGAAGGCTGCGTCAGTGGCTCATCTCCGCTCTGTTCCGTTGGCAGACATCTGCCAGGCTGCTACTTGGTCTTCAAGCCAGACTTTTGCGGCCCATTACTGCCTTGAGAGGGAGTCCCGCAGGGACAGTGCTTTCGGACAGGCAGTACTCCATAATCTCTTTGGGGTTTAGGCAACTCCTACCCTCTGGCCCTGGTGTTGGGCTACCGGTCGGGGGCGTTCTCAGAGAAGATTCCTTCCTTACGTACTGCCGAGCTAGAGAGAGCTCATTTTTTCGGCTTGAGGTCTCCGGTAGCCTTAAGCTGGGAAGTCCCATATGTGAGGACTGACTTCCTGCTTGGTCCTGGAGAAAGAGTAGTTACTCACCTGTAACAGGTGTTCTCCAGGAGCAGCAGGAATCAGTCCTCACAACCCTCCCTCCTCCCCTTGGAGTTGCAGTCATATGATTTATTTTGCTAATTTTTTGCTGTCTTTTAGCTATGTCATCAGACTGAGCAAGATGGCACCCTTGGGCGGGAAGAGGACCGCGCATGCGCGCTGCAATTCTCAAAGGCTTTCTTTGAAAACTGGGGAAATGCTCCGCACGAGGGCTCCGTCGGCGCCGATGTCACCCATATGTGAGGACTGATTCCTGCTGCTCCTGGAGAACACCTGTTACAGGTGAGTAACTACTCTTTATGCACCTAGGGAAGAACAACCCAAACTATGGTTGCACGATGCAAGGTTCCACATTAGGAACCACCACCCAGGAAAAAGATTTAGGCGTCTTTGTGGATAACATGTTAAAACCCTCGGCCCAGTGTGCAGCGGCAGCCAAGAGAGCAAATAGAATGCTAGGTATCATAAGGAAAGGAATGGAAAATAAAACAAAAGATATTATAATGCCTCTATATTGTTCCATGGTGAGACCGCACCTTGAATATTGTGTGCAATTCTGGTCGCCTTATCTTAAAAAGGATATAGAGTTATAAGAAAAGGTTCAGAGACGAGCCACCAAAATGGTAAAGGGGATGGAAGGATACTCCTATGAAGAAAGGCTAAAAAGGTTAGGGCTCTTTAACCTGGAAAAGAGACGGCTGAGGGGAGATATGATAGAAGTCTATAAATTAATGAACGGAGTGGAACGGGTAAACGTAGATCGATTGTTTACGTTATCAGAATATAGAAAGACTAGGGGACATGCAATGAAGCTACAGGGTAAAATAAGACTAATAAAAGAAAATATTTTTTCACTCAATGTGTAATCAAACTCTAGAATTTGTTATCGGAGGATGTAGTGTAGCTGGGTTTAAAAAAGGTTTGGACAAGTTCCTGGAGGAGAGATCCATAAACCATTATTAAGAAGGGACCCAGGATATCAATGCTTGACCCAGTACAAGCATTGCGGAACCTGTGTCTTTTGGGGAAACTGCTAGGTACGTATGACCTAGATTGGCCACTATTGGAAACAGGATACTGGGCTTGATGGACCTTGGTCTGACCCAGTATGGCATATCTTATGTTCCTACACGGAGCGGTGGGTTCACCTCTAAAACAAAGACATGGGGAGGGGTGGCCTGCATGGAGCGGCAGGTTCACCTACTCTTGCCATCTTACTGAGCAGACTAGATGGACCGTACTGGTCTTTATCTGCCTGTCGCGTCCACCCCTTGGTATAGGCGGTTGCCTAGGGGGAATGGACGGACCACATATTTATTTTATCCTTTTTAAGTGCTGCGGTCTCTGTTCCCTTGTAGTTGTGGCAAAGACGGAGTCAGCAAGGAATTGGGTTAACAATAAGTTTTATTGTTATTGTTGCACAAGTGTCTATCTACTATCCCAATAAACAGAAATAAAGGATTCTTCTCCAAACCAAAGTGTCTTTAACTGATACAGCATTATTCACCTGTTAGACATACAGGCATGTTTCTTTCAAAGCACTTTCTTCAAGCTTCTTTCTCTTATAAAACATTCACTGCTTTCTCCTCCAGCAACAAATGCTTTCTTAAAACAAACCATAAAACAGTAATGCTCTTTTCTTCCCCGGTTGCCTAATTGGCCTGGCTTTTACACTTCGGCAGCTCTCTGCCTCTTCCCGTGTAAAATCCCACCAGCACAATCTCAGGCTTCTTCCAGCACTTACTATTAGCATAACATTTTACAGCTTTCACCCTGTCTGGCAAAATGCACAATCTGTTTCCATATCAGAACCCTCGCTTCCAATAACAGCTTCTTCAATCTGCATGGGCTCTCCCTCTGAGTCTGATATGCCTTGTTCAATTACAGGCTTCTCCTGAGCAGGCTTCCACTGCTCTAATAAAGCTTTAATCTGTTTCCAACGGCACTCTTCTTTACTCTGAGGTATGGGGAAGGAACATAGGACACCAGTCTCCTTTAGCACTGACTTAATGGATTCAAAAGGGCTCACCTTTTTCCTGGCCTTCCTTACCCTTTCTGGTAGGCTTACAGGCAACCTTTTGTCCCCAGACTGCTTCCTCTGCTCTCTGCCGTTAAGCTTCTCAACAGGGTCTGACTCTGACTCCTGTCTCCAGAGCTTCCAATCAGCAACTTGCTCCCTGTCAGCTGTGCTTCTCTCTGAACTGGAGCTACACACACGCTGCCTGCAATCAGAGTGTCTGTGCAGCCTTTCAAATGGAGCTTTGTTTCTGCTTAATTTCCCACCTTTTACAACAGCTTCAATGGAAGACTCCTGAGAAGAATTCCTCTGGCCTTTGTACCAAGTTTCCAGCCTTTTCTCCTGAGGACTATTCCTTCTTCTCTCTTCCTCACACTTCCCTTCTCGGTTCCTCTCACAGGTCCCCTCAGACTTCCTTTCACAGCTCCTCTCAGAACTCCTTTCACCGTCCCTCTCAGAACGTTTTTCAGCGTGTCCTTTTCTAACTGTTTCCTCCTGCCTAAATGTTTGGGGCTGTCCTATGGGCTTTGGCTCCGCCCCCCGGCCTCTCACGTCAGCTCCCCTAGTTGCCATGGAGCTGAGGTGTGGCTCTCTCTCCTGCTCTCTGTGCATGGAGTTTTTTTCATAAGTTGAAGGTTTAACCCTTTCCCTTCCTGCACTGTTCTTGGCTACAGGGGAAAAAGAGTGGTTTCTCCTCCTTTCCCTAGCGTTTAACCCAGCTGCGCCATCATATGCCGTCATTTACTATGTTACTATGTAACCCATTTATGACTAATAAGAAAAAATATTTTTTTCACTCAAGATGTAATTAAACACTGGAATCGTTACCGGAGGATGTAGTAAAAGCTGCTGTTGTAGCTCGGTTTAAAAAAGGCTTGGTCAAGTTCCTGGAGGAAAGGTCCATAAACCATTATTAAAGAGGACCTGAGAAATCCACTGCTTGCCCTGGGATGAGGATTGTGGAACCTGTGTGTCTTTTTGGGAACCTGCCAGGTACCTGGATTGGCCACAGTTGGAAACAGGATACTGGGCTTGATGGACCTTGGTCTGACGCAGTATGGCATATCTTAAGTTCTTATATTATGTTCTTTAATAAAATTAGATAATGCCTCAAAATATGCATGGTGCAAGCCAGCATGTACTTGTATGATACATGTGCACAGGGGTGGAGTTTGGATGGAGCATGGGGAGACACGGTGTAGGCGTGATTTCTGCAGATTTGTGCTGCTATTTTCTAAAGACTAGTAAGCACCAATGTGTCTTTTTTGAGATAGGCTAATAATAGGCACCCTATTAGTCTAAGCAGTAGCAAACGAGAGAAAGATATGAATGAGAACTTCCACAGCAGTTCCATGACCAACAAACAACAAGCGGAAGGCATACAGGCAGTAAAAATCTTTTTTTTCAACGGCCCAACCCGGCCAGATTTCAGCTAATAAGCCACCTTTCAGGGGCCTATAAAAATACATACATAAAATCTTTAATAAAGATATACAAAAATGTTTAAAACAATTAAAAATAATTAATACTAATGCACACAGACCAAAAAAGATATGAAATGAATCAGTAAGTCAAAAAACGGAAGAGGGGGAGGAGGGAGGAAGGAAGGTGGGGGGAAAAGGGGAAAGAACTCAATGGTACATATCTCCTATAAAGATAATAATCCATAATGTACACAGACATAAATGATATAGCTTAAAAAGGATAAACATAGGACATTAAGATAACACTTCTTTTGATATGTTATAACCTGAGAGAGGCATAAATTACATCATGTGAACAATCACTTCTTATAAAAACTCATAAAAGAACTTCATTCTTTCCTACTTTAAAAACACCCTTAATATATAAAATAGTACTATGCCAGGCTATGTTATCTATTATACACCATACATCACAGACAGTTTAAAAAATATATTATACATTCTCCAGGACCAAGCAGGAAGTCAGTCCTCACTTATGGGTGACGTCGGCGCCGACGGAGCCCTCGCGGAGCAATTTTCCCCAGCTTTCAAAGAAAGCCTTTGGGAATTGCAGCGCGCATGCGCGGTCCTCTTCCCGCCCAAGGGTGCCATCTTAGCCAGTCTTCTTTTTTCCACGGAGCCCTACAGACGTACCCGTCGTGTCCCCGCGAAAAAGTTGATTTTTCTTCAGAATTTCTCTTTTTTTCCATTCGGTTCGACGCCGATCTTTTTCCCGCCGGACTCGCGACGCCGGTCTCGAGTCCTCTTCTTATTTTTCGGTTTTTCTGACTTAGTCAGTTTTTCGTTTCGGTTTTTCCCTGGCAGCCCGGTCCTTTGACCTCGCCGGGGCCCTTTTTCCCCCGATGGCTGCCAGTGGTTTCAAGCGGTGTAGTCAGTGTGACCGGAATATGTCACTAACTGACACACACGACTTTTGCCTCCGCTGCCTGGGCCCGGATCATGAAGAACTGATCTGTGGGCCCTGCGGCAAAATGTCCTCCAAAGCGTTGAGAAGTCGGCGGCATCAGCGGGATAGGATCTTCGCTGACCCCAGCCGTACCCGGACCTCGTCGGAGGCCTCCGCGTCCAAAGGTTCCAGCTCGGACCGTCGTCGGAGTTCCTCCGACAGGGGTTCTCCCTGCGGGGACCATCGTCGTAAGGTGAAACCCGCGAGGGCGGCGTCGGTGGACGCTCCTGGCTCCGCGAGGGCCAGGTCGCATAGCCCCGATAGCCGTCCCGGGTCCTTGGAGAAGGAGCATCTCACGAAGCGACCTCGCCTGGAGTCGGAGCTGCCTGCTCGGGTAAGTCTTGTGGTCCTCCTGGACTCGCCTCCGAGACAGCCGACGTCGGGCCCGACGCCGTCGGGGCCCGAGTCGGGGGCTGCTGGGTCACCTGAGCTCGGACTCAGGTTGACGGCCTTGGAGAGCAGATTGTCTGCCTTCATGGACCAGCAGCGGGCACTGCTCGCTGGCTTCGCTGGCGCCGCTGCCCCGACCGCCGGGACGTCGACGTCCAAGTCGACCCCGGAGACCGAGCCGATCCTCGAGTCGATGCGAACTCGAGTCGATCCTCGGTCGAGGTCACCCTCGGCCTCCCGTTCGGGACCGAGGTCGCCGACGCCGACTCCCTCGGCGTCGGGGCGGCAGGCGCCACGCCCTGCCCGGGCCGACCCCACCGAGTCCTCGTCAGAGTCGGTCTGGGAGTCTGAAGAGGAAGAGTCGCCTGATTCTTTCCGGACTCGGTGTGTCCCCTCGGACTCACCGGAGTCCGAGCCTCGGAAGCAGTCCCCCCCGGAGGATGCCCGGTTCTCGGACTTCGTCAGGGATATGGCCAAGGCTTTGGCCTTCCCTGCGGACCCCGAGGAGGAGCCTCGAGCCGAAGAGCTCGACGCCCTCCAGTATGACTCTCCCGCAAGGGAACACTTTACTGTACCGGTTCCTCCCATGCTGGAACGACTACTCTCTTCCGCATGTGGGAGAGTCCGGCCACCTCGCCGGTCCTGAGCAAGCGGGTCGATTCTATCTATCGAGTCCGCAAGAGCCCTGGCTTCCAAAAAGCACAGCTGCCACACCATTCCATGGTAGTGGAATCGGCCATGCATCGTCTTAAGAGCCAGAAGATGCACTCCTCGGTGCCTCCTGGCAGGGAGGCCCGTAACCTGGATGGCCTTGGCAAGAAGTGTTTCCAGGGCTCTATGCTTGCGTGTCGTGTCCAGACCTACCAGCTATACATGGGCATGTATCTCCGAGACCTGGCTAAAGAGCTAGCCGGCTTCTCCGCTGGTTTGTCCGAGGAACCCTTGCGGAGGTTCCTGGCCTTGTCCACTGGTATTCGGGAATGCTCAAAATTCATATCCCGAGCAGCCTACGATGGCTTTGAAGCGTCGGCTCGAGTGGCCGCAGCCGGCATCGGTGCCCGCCGACAGGCTTGGCTTCAGTCATCTGACCTCGAGCCCTGGGTGCAGGACAAGTTGGTCGATGTCCCCTGCCGAGGCGAAAACCTCTTTGGCAAGCCCATGGCTGAAAAGGCTGCACAAATTGAGACGGAGACTCTCACCAGGACTAGGCTTTCTAGGAAGACCTCCGCCCCTTCCCAGAAAAAGAAGGGCTCGGGAAAGAAGTCCTTTTACCCGAGGAAGGCGGCTGCCTACAAACAATACCCCCATTATCAGGCCCCTGCAGCTCCCCAACAGGGCCAGCAGGCCAAGGGACGGGGTAATGGGTCCCGTAGGCAGCAAGCCCCCAAGCCTGCACCACCAGCCCCTGCTCAGCAGGGTGGGGGTTTTTGACTCACTAAGCATAGCCTCTCCCCCCCCGCTGGTTCCTCCCAGCACCGGAGGCCGGCTGGTTCACTTCGCCCACAGGTGGTCCAGCATCACCTCAGATGCCTGGGTGCTTCAAGTCGTGCGAGAAGGCTATCTTCTCCACTTCCACCAGGTCCCTCCCTCCTTTTTTCCGGGAGAACCTCCACGACCCCCTCTGCACAGGGAATTACTCCTTCAGGAGTTAGCAGGTCTTCTACAGGAACAGGCGGTGGAACCGGTGCCCCACCACCTGAAAGGTCAAGGCTTTTACTCCAGGTATTTTCTGATACCAAAGAGAACAGGAGGCCTCAGACCCATCCTGGACCTGCGCAACCTCAACAAGTTCCTCGTGCGAGAGAAGTTCAAGATGCTTACCCTTGGAATCCTTCTGCCCTACCTCCAGCAGGGAGATTGGCTATGCTCCTTGGATCTAAAGGATGCCTACACGCACATCCTCATCCACCCAAGCCACCGACAATACCTAAGGTTTGTGGTGGCAGGAATTCATTACCAGTACAGAGTACTGCCCTTTGGCCTGTCCTCCGCACCGCGAGTCTTCACAAAATGTCTCGCGGTGGTGGCGGCCCATCTCCGGCTTCACGGCCTCTATGTCTTTCCGTACCTCGACGACTGGCTCATCAGAGCAGCGTCCGCTCTGGAGGTCACCAGCGCCACGCGCCGCACGGTGACTCTTCTGCAGCACTTGGGCTTTGTTATAAACTTCGCAAAGTCCACTTTGCTCCCCTCACAGGATCTCGAGTTCATCGGCGCAAGGCTGCACACTCCTCAGGCACGAGCGTACCTACCGCTCGACAGGGCTCTACGGCTCATGGACCTAGCCGACCGTTTTCGCAGCCAGCCCCTGGTCTCCGCCAGGCGCTTCCTGAGACTACTCGGCCATATGGCTTCCACCGTCCATGTGACCCCCAATGCCCGCCTGCATATGCGGCCTGCTCAATGGTGTCTCCGCCAGCAGTGGCGACAAGCCACAGGCGGCCTAGCAGACCTAGTGCGCGTCTCCGAGCCGCTGATCTCGTCTCTCCGGTGGTGGCTTCAGCAGCCGAACCTGATCTGCGGAATGCCTTTCCAGTCACCTCAGCCGGCCCGGGTGCTGACAACAGATGCATCCCTCCTGGGCTGGGGAGCGCATTGCCAAGGGGCACGCACTCAGGGCCTCTGGACCACGTGGGAGTCTGCTCAGCAGATCAACTTCCTGGAGCTCAGAGCGATCCGCCTGGCTCTCAAGGCCTTCTCCCACCTGACTTCTCACCAGTCCGTCCTTGTCCAGACGGACAATCAAGTTGCCATGTTCTACGTGAACAAGCAGGGGGGCACGGGCTCTTTCCTCCTCTGCCGGGAGGCACAGAAGCTCTGCTCTTGGGCCGTCGGTCACGGCATTCTCCTCAAGGCAGTTTATCTCCCAGGCCAAGAGAATTACCTGGCGGACAAACTCAGCAGGATCCTTCAGCCGCACGAGTGGCGTCTGGATCCCTTGGTAGTTCAGAAGCTCTTTCTAAAGTGGGGCCTCCCCACGATGGATCTCTTTGCCAGTCCTCACAACCGGCAACTTCCTCGCTTCTGCTCTCGTCAGCCACACCCCCTTCGGGTTGCAGCGGACGCTTTTCTACTCTCATGGTCGGGGAGCCTTCTGTACGCTTTCCCTCCCATCCCGCTAGTCTCCCGGACTCTTTTCAAGGTTCTCCGAGACAAAGCCCTCATGATCCTGGTGGCCCCTCGCTGGCCCAGACAGCCGTGGTTTCCGCTCCTGCTGCAATTAGCGGTGGAGGATCCATTCCCTCTGGGGTTACAACCAGATCTCCTCACTCAGGATCAGGGGTCTCTGCTACACCCCAACCTCAGGTCTCTCAACCTGATGGCCTGGCTGCTGAGAGGGTAGTCCTCGCTCCCCTTCTCCTGCCGGCAGAAGTGGAGGAGGTCGTCCTAGCTTCTCGGTGACCTTCTACCCGCAAATGCTACGCCCTTAAATGGCGTCGCTTTTCCGTTTGGTGTGGCCAACAGTCTCAGGATCCCTTCTCCTGCCCGGTGTCGGTGATCCTGCAGTACTTGCTCTACCTCTCTAATCTGGGACTTAAGTCCAACTCCGTCAAAGTTCACCTCAGTGCTCTTTCAGCACATCATGTGCCGCTGGACGGCAGACCTCTTTCCAGCGACCCTCTTGTAGCGAGGTTTCTCCGAGGTCTTCTTCTACTTAAACCACCTCTGCGCCCGCCAGCGCCTGACTGGGACCTGAATGTGGTTTTGCAGCGGATCACCTGTCCGCCTTTTGAACCTATGGCTACCTGTTCTCTCCGTTTTCTTTCTTGGAAAACACTATTCTTGATAGCCCTCACTTCCGCTAGACGCGTAAGTGAATTGCAGGCCCTCGTGTCTGATCCCCCTTACACTCGGTTCTACAAAAATAGGGTAGTCCTACGGACTCACCCAAAATTTCTTCCAAAGGTGGTCTCCCCTTTTCATATCAATCAGGAGGTGGTACTTCCAACCTTCTTTCCCAGACCACACTCCAGCCGAGCTGAAACGGTCCTCCATACCCTGGACTGTAGAAGGGCTCTGAACTTCTACCTTGACCGTACGCGGGAGCACCGTAAAGCTGCTCAGCTTTTTGTATCTTTCGACCCCAATAAATTGGGGCTCCCGGTCTCCAAGCGTACTCTGTCCATCTGGGTTGCGGACTGTATCACTTGGGCTTATGGGGCAGCCGGACTCTCCTTGGAAGGTCGAGTCACGGCTCACTGCGTTCGGGCAAAGGCCACGTCAGTGGCTTACCTCCGCTCTGTTCCGCTGGCAGACATCTGCCGGGCCGCTACTTGGTCTTCGAGCCAGACTTTTGCGGTCCATTACTGTCTCAAGAGGGAGTCCCGCAGGGACAGTGCTTTCGGACAGGCAGTCCTCCGTAATCTCTTTGAGGTCTGAGCAACTCCTACCCTCCATCCCGGATGTGGGCTACCGGTGGGTAATAATCCAGCGAAGATCCTTTCCTTCTGTGCTGCTGAGCTAGAGGGAGCTCATTTTTGTGCTTAAGGTCTCCGGTAGCCTTGAGCTTGGGAGTCCCATAAGTGAGGACTGACTTCCTGCTTGGTCCTGGAGAAAGCGTAGTTACTCACCTGTAACAGGTGTTCTCCAGGAGCAGCAGGAATCAGTCCTCACAACCCTCCCTCCTCCCCTTGGAGTTGCGATCGTCTGCTTTACTTTTTTGCAAATTTTTATGCTGTCTTTTTTAGCTATGTCATCTGACTGGCTAAGATGGCACCCTTGGGCGGGAAGAGGACCGCGCATGCGCGCTGCAATTCCCAAAGGCTTTCTTTGAAAGCTGGGGAAAATTGCTCCGCGAGGGCTCCGTCGGCGCCGACGTCACCCATAAGTGAGGACTGATTCCTGCTGCTCCTGGAGAACACCTGTTACAGGTGAGTAACTACACTTTTTCAGCCATTGTTTGTATGGTTTTAATAATGGTCTGTACAGTTAGAGCTCAATTCCATCCCTGACATTCAGGCCCTCTGTGCACCCGGTCGGAACTGGAAGCACAGAGGGAATCGCGTTTCTGATCCCACAGGGCACATCTAGCCCCGCAGGATCAGAATCGCAAACAGACTTGTATGTGCAGACAGTGACCCTGATTCCATCCGGCCTGCACATACAGGCCTTGCCTGACTAACTCAGTCAGGACTTTTCAATGGAGCCGCGGCACCATGATGTCCGGTTGCCATGGCACTGTGGCTCAATTGAAAAGCCACAATCCCTGGCCGCTGGCTCTCAAAGTGCTTTCCCCGCAGCCTGACTCCCGATCTGTCCTCCCAGGACCAGGGTCAAGCTGCGGGGAATGCCGTCTGCCCCCTGCCGCCACTTTCCAGCCCCGGACCTGCTGTTCCTCCTGCATCAGGGAACTTATTCCACCTCAGAGGTGGAATAAATTCCCCGTCCAAGCCATCAGCCCCGGAAGTACAGGGCTGACATTGGAATCGGCCCTGTACATCTGGGGCCCACGCCCGCCCTAACGCTGCCCCTGATCTGCCCCTTCCCTGCCCCCTTGTAACTTCCCTGTACAACGAGCAGGGAAGTTAGACGGGGTCGGAAGGGGGAATGAATAGCGAGGTGGACGTCCATCCCCGCTATTCGTGCCACGGAATGAGCCTATCAATGTTTTGCATTTGTATGTCTTCTATATTTGGGGTTAATATTCTTTCATAAAAAATGATGAGGAATGCCTTTATGAAAGATTGTGTGGAAAGCAAAGATCACCATCTATATAGTGATATATTTCTGATGACGTATGAATGCCCGATGCAGCTAAGGCAATATATTTGTATTTATGCTTATTCTCTTATCTGTGCATTCATCTGGCTGTTTGGAATAGTATAGTTCCGAATGTCTCATTAAAGCGCATAGACTCTTCTTTGCCTTGGTCACATGGAACCGGCATTTATAATGCAATCTATGATAGCGAAAACTGTTTTTCAAAACAAATGCAATTTTTTAATATGTCATTTTGATAGCAAATTACATAAAGGATTAATATCTTGCATTTTAAGGCTATGTTTTTGCACTAAGTTGTTTCTCATTTTTTTGGTGTAGTTTCCCATCGCAATTGATACAGAGAGAGTTGTTCCAATACGCCTTCTTATTTTTTGTTTTTAATTAGCATTCAATTTCTTGTTTTAAGTGGCTGGTTGAGTTCTGTTCATGAAAATACTGTTGACATCTGCAAGAATGTTGTGCAACTAAGTTGACAACCCCAAATTGAAATCAGATAGTTGATTACGAAACCGGTTGACAGCCTTCGTTGTCCATGTGGCGCAAAAAGCCCTTTAAATAACGTTATGCTAAGAACCGCTCTCTTTCCTACTTAGAGCGGTGCGATTGTGCTTCACATACTCCAGGAATGCCAACTGTTAAAAGGATAAGGTTTTAAAATAATGAAAAAAGAGTTATTTCAGCAGTGGCAAATATAACCTCAAGTAGTTACTATTATTTGATATAAGCAATAGCTTAAATTACTGTTTTTTATGTTTTATATATTTTTTAAATACATTTGAGTGGAGTGCTTCTCTGACATATATAGACATTTTTTAAAATTGTCTGTGATGTATGATGTATAATATATTTTTTTAACTGTCTGTGATGTATGGTGTATAATAGATAACATAGCTTGCTTTGGGAGTGCTTTTGATTAGTCTTAATACATGGCATAGTACTGTTTTATATACTAAGGGTGTTTTTAAAGTAGGAAAGAATGAAGTCGTTTTATGAGTTTTTATATGCAGTGATGTAATTTATGCCTTTCTGTTTATAACTTATCAAAAGAAGTGTTAATGTCCTATGTTTTGCTGTGTATATCCTTTTTAAGCTATATCATTTATGTCTGTGTACATTATGGATTATTCTCTTTATAGGAGATATGTACCATTGAGTTCTTTCTCCTTTTCCTTTCTTTTCTTCCCCCCCCCCCCTCCTTTTTCCCCTCCTCTTCCTCTTCTATTTTTTGAATTACTGATTTATTTCATATATCTTTTTTGGTCTGTGTGGATTAGTATTAATTATTTTAAAAATGTTTGTTTATCTATATTAAAGATTTTAGGTATGGTTTTTTTATAGGCACCTGAAGAAGGCTTATTAGACAAAACCTGGCCAGGTTGGGCCATTGAATAAAAAGGTTTTTACTGCTCGTGTGCCTTCCGCTTCTTGTTTGTTGGTCCTATTAGTCTAGTCACCCTGTTATAAAATAACACTCAATAAGTCTCTGGCTTGTTCTTTTGGAGAGTGATTTTATAACATGATACCTCTTTTGTAAAGGCAACTTATATGCCTATGTGCCTTTATAAAATTGCCCCAAAGAAAAATAGGTACATCTTCAAGCAGGGCCGGCCCAAGAGTTTCTGCTGGCCTAGGCAAAAACCTGGCCGTGCTGCCCCAAAGCACTGAGCCATGCTTTCTTCCCCTCCCCCATGCTGAGCCATGCTACCGCAGATTCGGCAGCAGAGTCGGGGTGCGCTCAGCTTGGTGGCAGACCATGTGTGCTGAAGCACATGGCCTGCTGCCAAGCCTAGCCGTCCCTGCCACCAGAATTGGTGGCAGCAGTGGGGGAGGGGGGAGGGGCAGCTCGGCGTGCAGGGGAGCGCAGTACATGTGTGCCAAAGCACATGGCCTCCTGCTCACAGAGATCTACCAACCTAGGCGGCTGCTTAGTGGACTGGCCGGTCCTGCTTCGAGGCAGATGTCATTGTTTGCATATATGTGCCAGAAAGAATAGGCACATATTTATATTTATGCATCTTATAAAGTATGCACCTAAGTGCCAGACCTGCCCCCACTCTGCCTATTCTCCACCCCCAGGAATGGCCTCATGTAAGTAATAGGTGGTGCTCCATGTCTAATTTGTGTGTATACTTCCAGACAATTTTGTAAGAGTTCACTTGAATAAAAATACCTTGTGATTTTATTAAGACCTTTCTCTATTTATGTCTTATAATGTCTTTTTACATCTTGAAAGTGTATTTTAAATCTGGGTATTAAATAGCTGTACTGAACTATGTTCCAAGTAATAAAAGTTTAGATTCTGTGAAAACAATTTTTGTGTTTTCTTCATGGTATTAATTTCTTGGTGTGTGGGCACATTTAAGGGGTTGATTCTATGAAGGGTGAATAGAAAGTTACTCGCTATTGATGCACATAAATCCCTATTCTAAAGGACTTATGCATGTGAATGGACGCTTTAGGTTGTTACTATTCCTTAAACATATGTAAGTCCCATCTTGTGTACTTTCAATTGGGGTGTGCACAGAGCAGAGCGTTGAATAGTATAAATTAGAAACATAGAAATATGACAACAGAAAAAGACCACATGGCCTATTGAGTCTGTCCTTCCATATCAACAACTACAACAGTCCCCTTTTTTCCTTTAGAGATCCTCTGTGTTTGTCCCATGCTTTTTTGAATTCAGTTACTGTCCTCATCTCTACCACCTCCACTGGGAGACTATTCCACGGATCCACCACTCTTTCCTTAAAGAAATATTTCCGCATATCACTCCTGAATCTATCTCCCCTTCACCCTCATCCCATGTCCCCTCATAACAGAACTTGCTTTCAATTGAAAGAGGCTCTCCCCCTGAACATTTATGCCATGGAGATATTTAAACATCTCAATCATATCACCTCTATCCCGCCTTTCCTTTAAGGTGTACATATTAAGACCCTTAAGTCTGTCCTCATATGCTTTATAATGAAGACCACTAACCATTTTAGTAGCCACCCTCTGCATCGACTCCATCCTGTTCACATCCTTTTGAAGGTGCAGTCTCCAGAATTGCACACTATACTCCAAATGAGGTTGCACCACAGACTTATATAGAGGCACTATCACCTCCTTTTTTCTGCTAGCCATTCCTTTCCGTATGCACCCAAGCATCCTTCTAGCTTTTGCTGTCGACTTTTCTACCTGTTTAGCTACTTTAAGATCATCAGACACAACCATGCCTACGTCCCGCTCTGCTTTAGTGGACAAAACTACTTCATCCCCTATAGTATATTTCTCCCTTGGATTGCTGCAGCCCAAATGCATGACCTTAAATTTTTTAACATTAACTCCCAGCTGTCAAATTCTAGACCATTCTTCAAGCTTAGCTAGATCCCTCCTCGTGTTATCTACACCTTCCTGGGTGTCTATTGCAGATTTTGGTATCATCCGCAAAGAGGAAAACCTTACCCGACAGACCTTCTGCTATATCACTAACAAAGATGTTAAAAAAAATCGGACCAAGGACAGATCCCTGGGGCACACCACTGGTAACATCCTTCTCAGAGTGAGCTCCATTTACCTGTACTCTTTGTCGCCTCCCACCCAACCAATTTCTAACCTAAGCAGTAACTTTAGGGTCCATCCCTAGGGTGCTCAGTTTGTTTATAAGTCGCCTGTGAGGAACAGTGTGAAAGGCTTTACTGAAATCTAAATACACCACATTTAGGGCTCTTCCTCGGTCCAATTCCCTGGTCACGCAGTCAAAGAAATCAATAAGATTTGTCTGACAAGACCTGCCTCTGGTGAATCCATGCTGCCTCGGATCCTGTAATCCACTGGACTCCAGAAACCTCACTATTTTCTCTTTCAGCAGCGTTTCCAATAATTTACTCACCACCACCACTAACCGGCCTGTAGTTTTCAACCACATCCTTACTTCCACTTTTGTGTAAAGCCACCACATAAGCCTCTCTCCAGTCTCTTGGCACCACTCCCGACTCTAATGAGACATTCAAAAGGTCAATCAGTGCAGCTGCTAGAACATCCCCAAGTTCCCGCAGTATTCTAGGGTGTATCCCATCCGGTCCCATCGCTTTGTCTACTTTAAGTTGAGCTAGTTTCTCATGAACACAGTCTTCTGAAAATTGTTCAAGATGTCCCTGGCTTCTGTTCCAGTTCGTGGGTGTTTTCTGAGGTCCTGCTCCTGGTTCTTCATCTGTGAACACAGAATAGAAATATTTGTTAAGCAATTCCTCTTTATCCTCATCAGCTTCTACATAATTCCTCCCCTTCACCCTTGAGTCTGATAATACCACTTTTGCCCTTCCTCTTCTCACTAACATATCTGAAAAATGTCTTATCCCCTCATTTTATTGCATTGGCTATTTCCTCCTCTTTTTGAATCTTTGCTTTCCTGACTACTTTGCTAGCTTCTCTAAGTTTTTCCAAATATAGATGCCTGTCTTCCTCTCTCTATGATCTCTTGTATTTCATGAAGGCCTCCCTCTTTTTCTTCACTTTTTCAGCTACTTCTTTCGAAAGCCATAGCAGTCTCCTTTTCCTTTTACCTTTATTTACCATTTTAACAAAAAGGTTGGTTGCCCTTAAAATATCCCCTTTCAGTTTTGCCCACTGTTTTTCTACATCCCCAGCTGTTCCCATCCCGCTAATGAGTCCCTGAGGTATTGGCCCATCTTGGCAAAGTTAGTCTTCCTAACGTCTAAGACCCTCACCTTTGAATGGATTCTAACAGCCCTAGTCCTAATACTGAACCAAACCATCTGGTGATCACTGGATGCAAAATGATCTCCCACTATAACATCAGAAACACTTTCACCATTAGTAAGCACCAAGTCCAGTATGGCCCCTTCACGTGTGGGGTCTGTTACCAATTGCCTGAAAAGTTCTCCCTGTAGAGAATCCAGGATCTCTTTACTTCTAGATGATACTGCAGCAGGAATGTGCCAATCAACATCTGGCATATTGAAATCCCCTATCAGTAGCACTTTCCCTTTCCTAGCAATGCTGCGTATGTCTTCAATTAACTTTCTGTCCACCTCTTCCTCTTGTGAGGGAGGTCTGTATATCACACCAATGCAAATAGATTTCTCTTTCCCTCTTTCTAGTTTAACCCACAATGCTTCCTCTCTCCCTTTTAAGCTCTGTAATTCCAAAGCTTTAATAGTATTTTTTACATATAGTGCCACTCCTCCTCCCCTTCTTCCTACCCTGTCCTTTCTGAATAAAGTATAGCCAGGTATAGTTACATCCCAGTCATGGTTTTCTGTGAACCATGTTTCTGTAACTGCGACTAAATCCAATTTGGCCACTCCCACCAAAGCTTCAACATCAGGGATCTTATTTCCCATGCTATGAGCATTTATACATACTGTTTTCCATATGTTACCCCTGTTACCCATTTCCATAAAGGTATTTAATGTATCACTTACCTGGGGGCTTTCACTTACCTGGGGGCTTTCTTCACCCATCCCCAACTAATCTAGTTTAAAGCCCTCTTCAGTGGATTAGCCAGTCTACTACTGAAGACGCGTCAACCTTTCTTGGACAGATGGATGCCATATCTGCTCTGTAATCCTTGGAACAGCATCCCATGGTCTAGGAAACCAAAACGCTCTCGATAACATCATCCACGCAGCCATGCATTCATCTCCAGGATGCGAGCGTCTCTGCCTTGGCCTTTACCCTCAACAGGGAAGATTGAAGAGAACACCACCTGTGCACCTAACTGCTTCACCCTCTGTCCCAGATCCATGAAGTCACTTTTGATACCCTCTGAGGGATACCTGGCAGTATCATTTGCTCTGACATGGATTAGCAACATTGGGTAATAGTCAGTGGGCTTGATGAGTGTCGGCAAACTCTCCATAACATCTTGGATTTTGGCACCAAGCAGACAGCATACCTCGCCGCTCTAGAGAAGGCAGACAGCATACCTCTCTGCTCTAGAGAAGGCAAAACTACCACGTCTAGGTTCAAATGTGTTAGTACACTCCTATTATATACAGTGCATCCATACTTTATAGAATCCACGTGCGTTAACGGGAATTTATAGAATTAGCTTCCACTTGTCCATATTTACATGTTCTAAGAAAATTTAGTCCTTCCTCTGCCTCTTGCATACCAGCAGCTAAAGTTATATTTTAATCTGGGAGATGCTGACAGAACCATATCAAGGATCCCCTGGGGCTAATATTTAAACACCATAGTTGGCATTTAAAATATTCCTGATATTCACTGCAGCTATCTGGATTGCAAGTGGTGCTGAATATCCAGATACAATGTCAAGCAGCCACACTATCTGGATAGTGGCAATATTAAGTGTGCTATCCAGAAAGCAATTTGGATCCCTTTACACAGCTTTTATGCTGTCCTGAATTTATCCGGACAGTGTGATAAATATTGCCACTCTCTGGATAACATCTTCCTCTGCCATGGATAGTGCTGAAGGTGATCGGGAAAGATATTCAACATCACTGTCCATATTTTTTTTTTGTTTTAAGTGCCATCAAGTCAATGCTGACTCCTGGTGACCAGCAACACTTGGGTTTTCTTGGCAAGGTATGACCCAAAGTAGATTTCCAGGCCTTTTCTTCTGAGGCAAGGAAGGGTAAAGTGATTTGCCCAAGTCACAAGAAGTGTCAGTCAAACCCTGGTCTCTTGAGAATGAGGCCGTTGCTCTAACCACTAGGCTACTCCTTTACTCTACTGCATAGCAACAGATAGCAATGCCCTGAGCCAATATCGGTATTACAGCTGCTGCTTGACAGATACTAGGCTTCATAATGCACTGGGCATAATGTGACCACACCCGAGGTACCGTCTGCAGTTTTGGTTGCCCCATTTCAAAAAGGATATAACAAAAGTAGAAAAGGTTCAGAGAAAATTAACAAATATGATAAAGAAGATAGAACAACTCCTTTATGAAGAGAGGCTAAATAGGTTACATAGAAACATGACGTGAGAAAAAAACGATATGGCCTGTCTAGTCTGTTCTTCCTTATCAACTACTATAATACCTTTTTTCCTTTAGAGATTTTGTGTGTTTGTCCCATGCTTTCTTGAATTCAGATGCTGTCCTCGTCTCTACTACCTCCACTGAGAGACTATTCCACAAATCTACTACTCTTTCTGTACAGAAATATTTCTGCATATTACTCCTGAGTCAGTCCCCTTTAACCCTCATCCTATGTCCCCTCATTGCAGAGTTTTCTTTCGATTGAAAGAAGCTTTCCTCCTGTGCATTTATTTATTTTAATTAACCAATTTTAGTATACCGTTTTCTACCAGTCAAAATGATGGACAGCTAATAGTAGAAAGACAAGTGTGTTTGATAAACATGGGGAGCAGGGTGAGAGGGTAGTTGCTTAGGGAAACACGATAGTGAAGTCAGCAGCTGGTACATGGGGTTCAGTAGGTGGGCATGGGGGATTTGTCCAGTAGTTTCTTGAGAAGATTAGCATGTGCCGTAGTGTCTTGGAAGAGATGAGTCTTTAGGTGCTTACAGAAGACTTTTGTTGCTTGGATACTTCTTAGGGTTCTTATGATAGAGACATTTAAATACTTCTGTGGCTTATCTCCCTATCCCGCCTTTCCTCTAGAGTTAAACGAGTTGTGCATATTGAGATCTTTAAATCTGTTCCCATATGGTTTATAAGACTCCATCCTGTTTATATCCTTTTGAAGATGTGGCCTCCAGAATTGCACATAATACTCCAAATGAGAATGCACCAGAGACTTATACAGATGCACTATTACCTCCTCTTTTCTGCTGGCCATTCTTCTCTCTATGCACTCAAGCATCCTTCTGGCTTTCGCCATTGCCTTTTCTACCTGCTTAGCCACTTTTAAGATCGTCGGACATGATCATGCCCAGGTCCCACTCTTCTTTCATGAACAGAAGTACTTCACCCCCTATACTGTACTGCTCCCTTGGATTTTTTGGCATTAAATCTCAGTTGCCAATTTCTCAACCATTCTTCAAGCTTAGCTAGATTCCTCCTCATTATCTACTCCTTCCTAAATGTCTACTTTATTGCAGATTAGGGCTCTTCAGCTTGGAAAAAAGGTGAGTGAGCGGGGATATGATAGAAGTTTATAAAATCATGAGTGGGGTGGGACAGTTAAATAGTGAAAGGTGGTTTAATCTTTCAAACAACACATTAACAAGAGAACATACAATGCAACTATTAACCAGCAGATTTTAAAGCAAATCATAGAGATTTTCATGCAGTACATAGTTCAGCTGTGGAATCTGTGGCTAACAGTGAGATTTAAGAGAGGTTTCAACAATTTCCTGGAGGAAAAATATATAAAAATTATTAGCCAAGTAGACTTAGAAAAGTCCTGGTTCATCCCTGGAAATGACCTATGAGAAACAGATCTACTTTGTGGGATTTACAAAGTACTTGTGACTTGGACTGGCCACTGTTAAGACCTTAGTCTGACTCAGAATGGCTTTTCTTAGGTTCATATGGCACTGGTGCTGTAGCGAGTAAGTGGCACTGATGTACACTGTTATGTGAATGAACTGGATTCTGTTTTCCGTGAACAAGCAGGAAGTAAGTCCTCACATATGGATGATGTCACCGATGGAGCCCCACAAGGAACACTGCCCAGCTTCCAAATGAAGCCTTTGGGAGGTACACTGCACTTGTGTGTCTGCCTTGCCACCTGCCACAGTGTCATCTTCTCCAGTCTTCTTTTCTCCGCAAAGCTCCTAGGACATGTTCCTGCAGCCCAGAAAAAAGTTTCTTTTTCTAGCCCTCGGTTTTTTGTGTTTGCCTTGCCACCTGTCGTTGGTCTTACCGAATTAGGTTTTCTTTTTTGTTCTCTTTTCTTGCTTTTGTGTCTTTCACTCCTTCGGGGTTGTTTTCCGAATTAGGTTTTCTTTTTTGTTCTCTTTTCTTGCTTTTGTATCTTTCACCCCTTCGGGGTTGTTTTCCTACCCATGGTAATTCTCCAGTTTAACTTTGCTGAGATGGTATTTTTCAGCATGTCTAAGCCAGCTAGGGGCTTTAAGAGATGCATCAAGTGTAGTAAGACCATTTCAGCTACTGACTGCCACACCTGGTGCTCACAGTGCCTTGGACTCGACCATCAACTGGCATCCTGCAAGCTTTGCTTGCAGATGATGTACTGAGGACTGGAGGGTCGGGAAAAAACAGAATGAGTCCCTCTTTGGCTCATCGAATTTAGTATCCTCTGCCCTGATCCTGTTGTCGACGCCTGTCAAAGTTCCTGAGGCATCCAAGAGGAAAGAGCTACATGCCCAGTCGAAGCAGAGGGGTCTGAGCAGCGAGATGAGACTCTCTGATGAGACCCCATTGATATTGAAGGGTGAACACCGGGAGAAAATCCTGGTGTAACATCATCACAGCCCTTCTCCATGCAATGTGGAGAACAATGGCCAGGAGCAACCAGCCAAGCTTGCCTGGTGGGAGGAATCTACCCAGATAGTGGAGTTGACCCCATTGCCTAGGAGGGCAGCCAGATGTCTCCCGATGCATCAATCATTGTGGACTCCCCGCCCAAGGTGTCCTTAGCTGTGGCATCAGCCTCCTCGCAGGTGGTTGTTCTGGAGAAACGACTTTGAGCTCAGCTGACTGCATGCAGTGGCTCGTTGAAGTGGAGGATGATGTGCAGTGTCAGCACCACACAACATCCTACAGAATGTTGAGAGTCCTCTGTCACATGGCTGCCAAGGTGCATGTCATCCCTCAGACATGTCTCTTCATGAGATAGGCCCAGTGGACCTCAAGCATGCAATGGAAGCAGGCAAAAGGCCACTTTTGGGACAGGGTTGTGATCACCATGCCTCTGATGCGATCCCTCGACTTGTGGCTTGAGCCCAGGAATCTGATGAAAGGCCTCCCATTCCAATCAGCAGCCCCCCACATGATGCTCATGATGGGCATGTCCAAGCTCGACTGTGGGGTGCACCCAGGGCCTATGGTCCGAGCAGGAGATCCTGCTTCAGATCAACCTTCTCAAAGTCCGGGTGACAGCGAATGCCCTCCATGCCTTCCGAGTACACCTGGCCAATCAGGTCGTCCTGATCAAAATGGACAACCAGGTGGCGATGTTCTACATAAACAAGCAAGGGGGCACAGACTTTCTATGTTGGGAGGCTGTTTGACTATGGAAGTTAACCCTGCTCCATGGCATGGACCTGTGAGTGACTTACCTGCCCCAAGCTCAATGGTCTAGTGGACCAGCTCAGCTGGGTGCTTCAGCCACACAAGTGGACTCTCAAGAGGGTGGTGGGGTGGATCTTTTAGGAGTGGGACACTCTCAGTTCTGTTCTCAAAGGCCGGCCATCAACCATCTTGCTTTGGATACCTTCCTCCTCCACTGGAGGGAGGGCTTGCTGTATGCATACCCCCCGATACCACTCATGGTCAAAACCCTCCTGAAGCTCCAGGCTCTCAAGGGCTCCATGATCCTCATCGCCCCCTACTGGTCCTGGCCACTATGGTTCCCACTGTTGCTGCAGCTTTCACAGAGGGTACCTCTCCGCCTGGGCTCTGCCCCAGACCTCATCTCACAGGAGAGCAGAACCTTGCTGCACCCCAGTGTCCGCTCATTGTCCTCTCTGAGCTCAACCTGCCTGAAGGCGTTACCAACATCCTTCTGGCATTCCGCAAGGCCTCGACACATAAGGCCTATGTGCTAAAATGGTGGAGGTTTGCCACCTGGTGCATGGGCAGAGTGTTGGACCCCTTCTGTGCCATGGACCAACTGCTGGAATACCTTATGCATCTCTCCGACTCCAGCCTGAAGTCCAATTTGGTGCGAGTTTACTTCAGTGCAATAGGGGCATACCATTGTGGCTCTGGAGGAAAGCCCATCTCAGCACAGCCTCTTGTGGCTCAATTCATGAGGGGTGTCATCTCGAAGCCCCCACTCAAGGCCCCCTATGGTGGCTTGGGATCTCAATGTGGTACTCTCCCAGCTGATGCGGGCTCCATTTGAGCCATTGGACTCATGCCCCTTGAAGTTCCTGGCCTGGAGGGTTCTCTTTCTGGTGGCGGCAATGTCAGCGTGAAACATCAGTGAACTCCAGGCTCTGGTCGCTCACCTTCTGTGTACCAGGTTCCATCAGAACAGGGTGGTGCTCTGCACGCACCCCTGCTTTCTGCCAAAGGTGGTCTTTGCGTTCCATCTCAATCAGTCAATAGTCCTACTGATTTTCTTCCACTGGCCTCATGCTAATCGGGGAGAGGTGATGTTGCATATGTTGGACTGCAAGTGGGAACTAGCCTTCTACCTGGAATGCATGAAGATTCACCACAGCCCACCCAGCTGTTTGTCTCCTTTGACCCCAGTAGGTTGGGCACCGCTGTCTCCAAGAGAACACTATTCCTTTGGCTAGCATACTGCATCACTCACACGTATACCCAGGCCTGCAGAGGAAATCTGCAGGGCTGTGCCATGGTCTTTAGTCCATACCTTTGCAGGCCACTACTGTCTGGATGAGGATTCCCAACGGCAATTTTGGCCAGGCCATGCTCTGGCATCTCTTTAGGTCTTAGAGTCAACTCCTGCCCACCGGTCCTTCTATCCATCCAGGCTACCTGCGAAAACCGCTCAGGTTGATGTCTGCTGAGACTGCTGAATCAGATGAGTCCCTCGATGGGATTACCTTACTCTTCTTTCTGGCTTCTCCAGTTTCATTGCCCCTGTTGCGCTGTTGATCTCCTCAAGTTCCTGTAGCTTGGGAGTCCCATACGGGAGAACTTGTTTCCTGCTTGCTCACAGAAAAAGCGTAATTACTCATCTGCAGCAGGTGTTCTCCATGAACAGCAGGAGTAAGTCCTCACAACCCTCCCACCTCCCTGGGGAGTTGCCTTTTGGCTCCTGCTATATTATTAGACTGGAGAAGATAGCACCACAGCAGGTGGGAAGGCAGGAGCACATGCACGGTGTACCTCCCAAAGGCTTCCTTTGGAAGCTGGGGAGTGTTTCATGTGGTGCTCAGTTGGTGATGTCACCCATCCGTGATGATTTATTCTGGCTGATCATGGAAAACACCTGCTACGGGTGATTAACTATGCTTTCTTGACTCAGATCTTTGGCTCCTCAGATCTGTCTGATCTAAGAATGCTGTTGATTGTATAGACCACACCTTCATCATGCCATCTGTCATACTTGATATTTGGCCAATCAGTGTTCTTCCCCTCCCCCTGCCTAGTGTATGAGGCATTCCACAGACCTCAGAAACTTATGTGGACTCCCAAGGGCCTGTGGGCCTTCATTTCCTTGAGAACTGGTGTGCTCCGGCTGGAAGCTGCTTGGGGATGCCTGTCTCCATAGGATTGTGTAGAGTGACCTGCAGTGGGTCCCCAGAGCTTTCCCCATGGTGGGAGCATGAATGCCCTTTGTGGACTGTCTCCCATCCCCCTGGCTGAGATTTAGGCCACAGGGATGGGTGTCTTATGTCATGGTCATAGGGGTTGCATCTGGGCATCTTCGACCCCATGTAGTAGAAGGCATGGGTAGCAGGGTTACCCAGCCATATAAGCCCCACATGTATGTGGTCACTGTAGAGCCTGCAGATCTGGTTTAGCACCCCCTTCCCTCACTAGCAACAGTAAGGTCCAAGATGTATAAGGGTAGTGATAGGGAGGGATCGCAACATCCCACTGCAGTCTAGGTAATCAAGCACCGTGGGGGCCTCAGGGGGAGAGGGGTTCATAATGGCTGTTCCATATGATGGCCACTGCTGACACATTGCCTGCACCCTTATAGGGTGCCACCTCATTCAGATGCTGCATTTGCACTCTATCTCCCCCAGATAGAGTTGCAGCAAGTGTCTATTCATGTGTTTGCTTTCCTGATTTGGATGCCCCAATCCCTTGTATTGTGGCCCATTGTTCTGAGCTGTGCAGCAGGATATGCCTATTCCCCAGGTCAGCCCTCTCTTTCATTCACTGGCCACTTACTACATGCCCTGTTAGTGGAGTAGAGGCCCTGATATTGCTGTATGATATTTCTGCAGGGGTTTGGTGGCTTACTGCCAGTTATAACCCTCCCCCATCATGGTATATTCACATGCTGTCATTTGCCCCTCGTTACTCATAACACTCCACAGAGCTCTATTGATACCCAGTTCTAATACAAAAAATCAATAAAAAATATTTTGCAGACCACCAAAATCAGAGCATTTTAAGACATAGCCAGAATCTCATCTTCAGTCCTTTTTTTTTTTTTAAATAAATACGTCTTCATTTCATATCCATCATCAAAATTTCCTTCAAATTCTTAGTCATATTCTCATTCTTATTCGTGGTGGAGTTAGCTCAGAAATTGCCAGACCAGATGGATGACATACTGTTCTGAGCTTTAAATTCCTGATGCAGAAAGAGAGGTAGCAAGGCTTTTGAAACATAGTGCTATATTGGGGTACTTTGTTATAACATTGAAATAAGAATTTGAATGGAATTTTGATGATGGATATGAAAGGCAGTATTTATAAAAAATAGAAAAAAAAGATCAATGATAAGATTCTGAGTATAAATTTTGGCTATGCCTTAAAATGACAAGCTGCATGTAGTAAGTCAGTCTTATCCTGGGTTACTTCTTGTGCCTATGCATATTTGTATCAAGTGATTGATTCTTAGTTAAGTACCCTGAAAACGCTTTACAAGAGGAGTCTCTGAAGGTGTACTACCCAAGCAGAACCCCTTTCAGCGAATCCAAACTCAAGCAGTTCCTTTCTTTTGTCCACTAGCTTTGCATCAGTGAAATAATGTGCTCTATATTCACATTGTGAGAGAAATGTGTGACCTTCAATATAGTTCTTATTTTTTATTTTTCAAAATACTTGGTCCATTTTTAATGTGGCAACCACTTTTGGAACTCTTTTCACTGCAAGCTTTCATAAATGTCTCTAGATTGCTGCATTGATCAAAACACTTGGGAGATTATTTTAGAAGCCCTATTCATGCTTTGGATGTCTGAAAATGGGCATAGAGATGTCCCTGGAGCCTTTTTAGAAGTTGGGTCTGTGGACGTCCGCAACTCGAGAACATCAATGTTGGAATGGAGGAATGGTGTAGGTATGGTTGGGGCATTTCCAAGAACTTGGACATCTTTGACCAATTGCATGTCTAAAGCTACATCAAAGGTTATACCTGCTCCAGGCACGAATAAGCATCTGAAAAGTGCTTGTTTTGTCAGGCAAACGTCTGGAGGGTATGGAGAAGGAGGTACACTCATGTCCTCTTTATTTTACAATTTGACAGCAAACACTGACAGGACATGGGGGCTTATGTTTCATTTTACCATGCCACTGGATGTTCTTGTATGCAGCCTTGCCTGAGATGGACATTCCCGCCTCATGTATTCATAGTGGGGAAGTCTATGTGAATGCTGACAAAGGCATCCATGTTTCTAAAATCAAGTCAAAATATAAACATCCCTGATATCCCAGATTGCACTTGGGATGCCACTTCACATGTCTTCAATTTCTGCACTTTTCTCTAGCAGATATCAGACCCAGACTGCCACTTCGGTCAAGTCTGGTGTCTCACTTAGGGCAATCCACATGAAGCAAGAGAAGTCTTCAAGAAGTTCAAGTCACATTTTCAAATACTTTGTACATTTGTAGTACAGATTTTGCACTCTGTCATCCAGTCCATCCTTGTGCTTTTGGGCCAGCATTCCCTTGACTTTCAGGAACATGAACTGCTTGTGGGCCTTACAATCAAGAAGGATATTATACACCTAATTCAATAATATCATCACTTCCACAATGGAATTCTTTTCTGGTTCCAGTTCTTTAGTGTGGAAGTGCAGTATGCTTACGAGGGAGTGCATGCATCAGAGCTATATTGTTTACACCTGGGGGAATTCTATGCAAAAACTTTTGAAAATTCTGCCAAACATTTAAAAAATTCTGCAGGTTTTATTTGTAAAATTTTCACAGAATTCCCCCAACATACAGTCTAACTCTTCCTTTATACCTGAAATTCCCCCTGCCTTTCCCTCCTTAGCTCTCTTGCTCCAACCACAGTTCTCTCCCCAATTCTTATCCCTTCCACTCTGCTTTCTCTCTCTCTAACTTCTGGCAAGATCCCTACTGTTGTCTATACCAAAGGTCTAACCTCATGCACATACCCCTGCCTCACCTCCTTTCTCACCTCCCAATGAACCAAAACTTATCTTTACTTCTTTCTTCCCAGACACATACCCCCACCTTTCTTTCTTCCCATCCCCCAGGCATCCCCCTGACTCATCAGCAGCCTATCTCCAGCCCCAAACCCCTCGATTCTTCATCAGTTCTTTTCCAGCTGCCAGCCACCTCCTGACCCACCAGCAGCCCTTCTCCAGCCTCAACCACTCACCTCTTATGCCCAACCTGCAACAGCTTTTAAACACAGCCTGGAAACATTTCTCTTTGCTTCTGCAACTGTGCTGCAATTGTGACACCAGCACTGCTTGTTTTAAGAAAGTAATCAGAACTACTTCCTGTCTCTAGCAAGAAACAGGAAACACTTCTGTTCATCTTTTTAAAACACATGCCAGCATCAGAAGTCTAGCACAGCTGCAGGAGCAAAGGGAAATGCTCCCACAGCTGTGAAAAGGTGAACAGTGAGTCAGGTTTAGGTGCCCTCAAAGCCTTGAGCCTGCCTTACTGACTTGCTGAGGCTGGTTCCTGCACAGAATTCTGCACAGGTGGGGAATTCTATGGAAATTCTGCACTGCACAGTTGTGTAGAATTCCCCCAAAAGTAATCTTTCTTGAGCATACGAGTAGGTGGTTTGTTTTGGGATTAAAAGAAAACCTTTAAACCTGGAAACATCAAATGGAGTCTCATAACCAGGTCCAGCCCATCCATTGTGTGGGAATGTTGCTCTGCACAGGGCATGGGGCCCCGTGCCTGATTGGCTGCAGAAAACTGGGGAAGCCCGAAGCCCCGACTCACCTCTGAACAGCTGCGGGAGTAAAGAGAGGCGTTTGTTTCTCTCCCAGAACTGTGATAAAAAAGAACCCACCGGCACGCTGAGTGCTGGGAGGTTAAACGGGCACGATGGACATGCCCCCCGTTTGACCGCCCGGCACTCAGCACGCCGGCGGGTTCCTTTTTATCACAGTCATGGGAGAGAAGGCAAACACCGCTCTTAGTCACGTGGCTGTTCAGAGGTGAGCCGGGGCTTCAGGCCTCACTGGCCCCCTCTGAAGCCGCTCAAGCATGGAGCTCCATTTGGTGAGTGGCTGAGGGGGGGGGGGACTGTGGGCTAGAACAGGGTGGGGGCTAGAATGAGCATGGCAATGGGAGGGCTAGAATGGAATGGAGAGGACTGGGGACTAGATGGGGAATGGGGGGGCAGGACTGGAAATGGGCTGATGTTGGCGGATGGGGGACTGGGACTGGAAGAGAACTGATACTGGGGTGTTAGGACTGGAAATGGCCTGGGGATGGGGGACTGGAATTGGAAGGTAACTGATACGGGGGGGGGGGGGTGGCTTAGGCCTGGAAATGGGCTGATGCTGGGAAGGACTGGAGGAGGACTGATTCTGTGAATTAGGACTGGAAATGGCCTGGAGATGGGAGATGGGGGACTGGGACTGGAAGGGAATTGATGCTGGGAGAGACTGGAGGAGGATTGATACTGGGGGGCTAGGACTGGAAATGGGCTGATGCGGGGGGATGGACAAATCGGACTGTAAGGGAGTGGATGGTGAGAGAGGCTAGAACTAGAAGGGAGCTGATGCTGGGGAAGGACCAGAAGAGGGTGGAGCGGGGACTGGCAGAAAAAAAAATAAGATGGAGTGAGGATGAAGAGGGGAACAGATATTGTGTGTGGAAGGGAAGAAAAATCTATGATTGGCTGAGTATTGGGAAAGTAAGTGGGGATTGAGGATGGAGGGGTGAAATTTGAGTGGATGAAAAAGGAATAAAGAAAGAAATGGAGGAAAGAGTAAAAGGGGAAAGATAGTATGTTAGAGACTGATGCAGAGAGAATGGAAAAAACTAGAAGAGAGAAAAAAGGACAAATGGACAGCAGACAATGGAGAGTTAGTAGAAGACACAAAGAAAGCAGAAGAAAGTGACTGGGACCATTGCAACTGAAAAATAAAATGCCCAAACAACAAAAGGTAGAAATAAGCTATTTTATTCTGAATTTATTAACTGGAATATGTCAGCTCTGGGATATGTGCATCACTAACATTTTGCGTTTTGTTTAGTACAAGAGGAAATTAATTTATAGTTTTATTTCACCAGTGTTGTACATTCCAAGTTTGGCTTTTGGGGTTCCCAGTTTAATTATTGTCTTCATATTTCAGAATTGTGACCCTTTGTTCTATGTTTGCTGATGGTCTAGGTTTTGCATGTGTAACCAAGCTGCAGTATTCTGTTCATGCAGTTTCTGTGTGACAGTCCCACTTGATCTCCTCAGGCTGTCTTTTCAGTCTGGTGCCCGGGAGCTAGTGAGTCACATTTGTGAAGACTGTATTCCTGCTTATTCCTGGAGATAGTGTAGTTACTCACTGTAACAGGTGATCTCCAGGAACAGCAGGAATCAGTCTTCACAGCCCACCCTCCTCCCTAAGAGTTGTTGGGTATATTTTTTTCCTCTTTTCTCTCAGCTACAAACTCAACTGGGGAGAGGAGTTGGGAAGGCAGGAAGGCAGACACACAGGTGCAGTGGAGTGCTCCCAAAGGCTTTCCTATTGGAGGCTAGGGAGCATTTCCGCACAGGCTCCATTGATGCCGATAGTACCCATATGTAAAGACTGATTCATGCTGTTTGCAGAGATCACCTGTTACAAGTGAGTAACTATGCTTTCTCTTTCCCCAGGAGGAGATGTATTGGTTTAATATTTGCAGTGTTGCCTTTTGATAGGTAGGGTTTTGTGCTTTGTGAATCCTGGTAGTACTGTTATGATATGGCGGTTTGATATGGATTCTAAATGAGCAGAGTTTATAGTACTTCCTAATGTACCTAGCAGTTGGCACTGGAGTATAGCAATGTAGAAATCTGATAGTTTTTCTTTATTCTCACTGTCCATGGAAATGGTATTCAGACACTCATTAAGAGGCATGTTTACTAAACGTTAGTGCACATTAACTTTTGTTAATGTGTGTTAAGTGCAGGAACACTCATTTATGTCTATTGGCCCAGTGGCACTTAACACACATTAATGCTTAGGGGCATGTTTACTAAGTTATTGCCAGGACAAAAAAAAGAGGCTTGTGAAGGGCTCCTTTGAAAGCCGCCTATAATTTTAGATAGGCAATATATACATTTTAAAATAAAATACATTTATGCAAATGAGGCCCAGTAGCTGTGCAAATGAGGCCCTGCAATGAGTCTCCACACATAGCCCTGCATCACCCTTGGGCCACCCCTGCTCATAACCCGAGGAAACAAACATAATTGGCATTAAAGAGCAAGTTATATAGTATTTCAGGAGCTCTGTCCAAATAGTGTAAATGTGGAAGTAATTGTAAATTTTCAAGAAAATGCCTTCAATAACCATATCAAATATGTCTGCTCTAATATGGACACAAGGGGGCATGTTTACTAAAAAAATGCTATCGGGGTAGTGCAGGGTTAGCACATGGTATCGTTGCCAAGCTAAAATGCAGCATGTGTCATGGTGGAGACTGTGCCGGATAAGGGCATTCCCACTGTAACTCGCACTGCCTGCACTTGGGACAAGTAGAAACATAGAAACATGATGACAGAAAAAGACCACATGGCCTATCTAGTCTGTCCTTCCATAACAACAACTACAACAGTCCACTTTTTACCTTTAGAGATCCTCTGTGTTGGTCCCATGCTTTTTTGAATTCAGTTACTGTCCTCATCTCTACCACCTCCATTGGGAGACTATTCCATGGATCCACTACTCTTTCTGTAAAGAAATATTTCCGCATATCACTCCTGAATCTATCTCCCTTCACCCTCATCCCATGTCCCCTCGTAGCAGAACTTGCTTTCAATTGAAAGAGGATCTCTCCCTGAACATTTATGCCACGGAGGTATTTAAACATCTCAATCATATCACCTCTATCCCGCCTTTCCTCTAAGGTGTACATATTAAGATCCTTAAGTCCGTCTTCATATGCTTTATAATGAAGCCCATTAATCATTTTAGTAGCAACCCTCTGCACTGACTCCATCCTGTTCACATCCTTTTGAAGGTGCGGTCTCCAGAATTGCACACCATACTCCAAATGAGGTCGCACCAAAGACTTATACAGAGGCATTATCACCTCCTTTTTTCTGCTAGCCATTACTCTCCGTATGCACCCAAGCATCCTTCTAGCTTTTGCCGTCGCCTTTTTTTTTTTTTTTTTTTTTTAGTATTTTTATTTATGATTTCCTGAATTACAACAAACGATAAAGAATAAAGTTAACACCTACACAGTTTACAATATTCAAGAAAAAGAATATACCACATAACAAAAACCACATCAAGGAAGAACATACTACCAATTTATGCAATACATGGTAAGGAAATCAGAAGTATACAAAACTCCACTATTAAGAGACAGAAATCTCACTGCCAACTTCCTTTACCTTTTTCTGATTCAAAAAAGATTTAAGTTGGGTCACATCCGTAAACACAGAAGACTGACCCTCAAGAGTAACTATACATCTACAAGGAAATTTTAAGTAGAAGCATGCACCTATAGCCAAAACAGATGATTTTAACAGCAAAAACTGCCTACGCCGGGCCTGAGTAGCCCTGCTCACATCCGGGAAAACCTGCAGCTTTTGGCCACAAAAAAGGGATTCCCTGTACTTAAAATAAGCACGAAGAACGGTTAATTTAATGAGCTCAGAACCAAAGGTAGCGACTAAAGTGCTACGCTTGGAAATAGTATCTGCGGAGTCTTCTAAGAAGGCAGTTAAATCCCGCCCAGCAGTATCATCTAAAGGGGAAGAAGAAACAACCTCTCCCTGAACAACAGAGGAGGCAGACCGAGTAGGCAAATAATATAAATAAATAGCCTCAATACTACCATCCAATTTCAATACTTCAGTAAAATATTTCTTAAGCAATATAACAGGAGACAGCAAATGGGTGACAGGAAAATTAAGGAAACATAGGTTTTTGGCTCTAGACTGATTCTCAAGCATCTCCAATCGATAATTAAGGGAAGAAAAATCCCGTATCAAGGCATAACTATTATCTGAACAAACTTGGAGTTGAGATTCAGTCTTAGCCAAAGCATTAGTTATGGCACCCAATTGTTTATCAGTGCTTTGCATTTTACAAACCGCTTCAGAGGTAAACATACAGAGAGAGGATGCCGTCGCCTTTTCTACCTGTTTAGCTACTTTAAGATCATCAGACACAACCACGCCTAGGTCCCGCTCTTCTTTAGTGGACAAAAGTACTTCACCTCCTATACTGTATTGCTCCCTTGGATTGCTGCAGCCCAAATGCATGACCTTACATTTTTTAACATTAAATCCCAGCTGCCAAATTCTAGACCATTCTTCAAGCTTAGCTAGATCCCTCCTCGTGTTATCTACACCTTCCTGGGTGTCTACTCTATTGCAGATTTTAGTATCATCTGCAAAGAGGCAAACCTTACCCGACAGCCCTTCCACTATATCACTAACAAAGATGTTAAAAAGAATCGGACCAAGGACAGATCCCTGCGTCACACCACAGGTAACATCCTTCTCCTGAGAGTGAGCTCCATTTACTCGTACGCTTTGTCGCCTCCCACCCAACCAATTTCTAACCCAAGCAGTAACTTTAGGGTCCATCCCTAGGGTGCTCAGTTTGTTTATAAGTCGCCTGTGAGGAACAGTGTCAAAGGCTTTACTGAAATCTAAATACACCACATCTAGAGCTCTCCCTCGCTCCAACTCCCTGGTCACCCAGTCAAAGAAATCAATCAGATTTGTCTGACAAGACCTGCCTCTGGTGAATCCATGCTGCCTCGGATCCTGTAATCCGCTGGACTCCAGAAACCTCACTATTTTCTCTTTTAGCAGCGTTTCCAATAATTTACTCACCACCGAAGTTAAACTAACCGGCCTGTAGTTTTCAACCACCTCCTTATTTCCGCTTTTGTGTAAAGGCACCACATGAGCCTCTCTCCAGTCCTTTGGCACCACTCTCGACTCCAACGAGGCATTGAAAAGGTCAGTCAGTGGAGTTGCTAGAACGTCCCCAAGTTCCCTCAGTATTCTAGGGTGTATCCCATCCGGTCCCATCGCTTTGTCTACTTTAAGTTGAGCTAGTTTCTCATGAACACAGTCTTCTGAAAATTGTTCAAGATGTCCCTCGCTTCTGTTCTTATTTGTGGGTGTTTTCTAAGGTCCTGCTCCTGGTTCTTCATCTGTGAACACAGAACAAAAATATTTGTTAAGCAATTCCGCTTTATCCTTATCAGCTTCTACATATTCCCCCCCTGCACCCTTGAGTCTGACAATACCACTTTTGCCCTTCCTCTTCTCACTAATATATCTGAAAAATGTCTTATCCCCCCATTTTATTGCATTGGCTATTTCCTCCTCCTTTTGAATCTTTGCCTTCTTGACTACTTTGCTAGCTTCTCTAAGTTTTTCCAAATACAGATGCCTGTCTTCCTCTCTCTGTGATCTCTTGTATTTCATGAAGGCCTCTCTCTTTTTCTTCACTTTTTCAGCTACTTCCTTCGAAAACCATAGCGGTCTCCTGTTCCTTTTGCCTTTATTTACCATTTTAACAAAAAGGTTGGTTGCCCTTAAAATACCCCCTTTCAGTTTTGCCCACTGTTTTTCTACATCCCCCAGCTGTTCCCATCCCACTAACGACTCCCTGAGGTATTGGCCCATCTTCGCAAAGTTAGTCTTCCTAAAGTCTAAGATCCTCACCTTGGAATGGATTCTAACAGCCCTAGTCCTAATACTGAAACACACCATCTGGTGATCACTGGATGCAAAATGATCTCCCACTACAACATCAGAAACACTTTCACCATTGGTAAGCACCAAGTCCAGTATGGCCCCTTCACGTGTGGTGTCTGTTACCAATTGCCTGAATAGCTCTCCCTGTAGAGAATCCAGATCTCCTTACTTCTAGATGATACTGCAGCAGGAATGTGCCAATCAACATCTGGCATATTGAAATCTCCTATCAGTAGCACTTCCCCTTTCCTAGCAATGCTGTGTATGTCTTCAATTAACTCTCTGTCCACCTCTTCCTCTTGTGAGGGAGGTCTGTATATCACACCAATGCAAATAGATTTCTCTTTCCCTCTTTCTAGTTTAACACACAATGCCTCCTCTCTCCCTTTTAAGCTCTGTAATTCCAAGGCTTTAATAGTAGTTTTTACATATAGTGCCACTCTTCCTCCCCTTCTTCCTACCCTGTCCTTTCTGAATAAAGTATAGCCAGGTATAGTTACATCCCAGTCATGGTTTTCTGTGAACCATGTTTCTGTAACTGCCACTATATCCAAGTCAGCCACTCCCACCAAAGCTTCAACTTCAGGGATCTTATTTCCCATGCTACGGGCATTAATACACACTGCTTTCCATATGTTACCCCTGTTACCCATTTCCATAAAGGTATTTAATGTATCACCTACCTGGGGGCTTTCACTTACCTGGGGCTTTCTTCACCCATCCCCAACGAATCTAGTTTAAAGCCCTCTTCAGTAGATTAGCCAGTCTACTACCGAAGATGCGTTGACCTTTCTTGGACAGATGGATGCCATCTCTGCTCTGCAACCCTTGGAAGAGCATCCCATGGTCTAGGAAACCAAAATGCTCTCGATGACACCATCCACGCAGCCATGCATTCATCTCCAGGATGCGAGCCTCTCTGTCTTGGCCTTTACCCTCAACAAGGAGGATTGAAGAGAACACCACCTGTGCACCTAACTGCTTCACCCTCTGTCCCAGAGCCATGAAGTCACTTTTGATACGTTCCGAGGTATTCCTGGCAGTATCATTTGTTCCAACATGGATTAGCAATATTGGGTAATAGTCAGTGGGCTTGATGAGTCTCGGCAAACTCTCCGTAACATCTTGGATTTTGGCACCAGGCAGGCAGCATACCTCTCTGGACATCAAGTCTGGTCAGCAGATGGACGCCTCAGTACCCCTCAGAAGAGAGTCTCCAACCACCACTACTCTTCTTTTCCTTCTGGTCACTGATTCTGCAACTTTGGGGTACTTGAACTCTGGTTCTTCCCTTTCCAGGAATGCTTTCACCTCCTCCACTTCCAGGGCTGCATAATGGTTCTTCAATTCAAGGGCTGAAGAAGTTGGATTGGTGATTTTGCAGGCCCTGGTGACTTGTGTCCAACCATCGACATTCTGTTGGCACCCATCTTCTCCTGTGCTGGAGAGCTTGGTTGCTGCAAGAAGCATCTCATCAATGTACTTCTCACTGTCTTGAATGCTCCTCAGCCTCGCCACCTCCTCTCTGAGTTCCTCCACTTGTTTCCTCAGCGCTTCAGCATGTAGGCACCCTGCACATGGAACCGGTCCTTCAACTGGCATTAGGACCTCTGTCTGGACCGAGGCAGAAGCTGTAACGGGGGCAACAGCTTTAGCAATACAATTTTTCCCAGCCATTGTTCTGTTCGAGGAGCTTAGGTATCTGCTAAAGCAAAAGAGAGAGATCTACCAAGTACCAGCCGGTTTCACAGCTGTCCTTTCAGAGAAAAAGCAGTTAAATCTCTTTAATTATATTCAAAATGTGCTGGTCCAATTCTCTGTGATTTGTTAAAGGGGGAGGTGCCCTATAAAGCAAGACTGCTCACTAGGGGTGGGTGGGAGTCGGGGTGGGTAGGGAGGGAACTAACACCTGATTAGGTGTTAGCAGTTTCTAAACCTGAGGAGGTTACTGGAGTTCAGCAACCTACTGTGCTCAAGGAAAGTTCCCCTAAAGCAGCAAAAAGAAAGTAACCTTGCTTTAAAAAATATACAAAAAACCCTTTCAAGAGCTCCCAGTCAGAGAGCTAGCAATGTAATATAATAAAACAAACAAACAAACCCTCAAATCCTTACTGTTTGTTTGATCTGTGGAGCCCTGGTTAGGAAAGCCTCAAAAGGGCAGGGCACTGGAGCCTTTTATGCAGGCTTCAACTGCACTCAGGAAACAGGCCCACTAACTCCTGATTAGGTGTTAGCAGTTTCTAAACCTGAGGAGGTTACTGGAGTTCAGCAACCTACTGTGCTCAAGGAAAGTTCCCCTAAAGCAGCAAAAAGAAAGTAACCTTGCTTTAAAAAATATACAAAAAACCCTTTTAAGAGCTCCCAGTCAGAGAGCTAGCAATGTAATATAATAAAACAAACAAACAAACCCTCAAATCCTTACTGTTTTTTTTGATCTGTGGAACCCTGGTTAGGAAAGCCTCAAAAGGGCAGGGCACTGGAGCCTTTTATGCAGGCTTCAACTGCACTCAGGAAACAGGCCCACTAGCTCCTGATTAGGTGTTAGCAGTTTCTAAACCTGAGGAGGTTACTGCAGTTCAGCAACCTACTGTGGTCAAGGAAAGTTCCCCTAAAGCAGCAAAAAGAAAGTAACCTTGCTTTAAAAAATATACAAAAAACCCTTTCAAGAGCTCCCAGTCAGAGAGCTAGCAATGTAATATAATAAAACAAACAAACCCTCAAATCCTTACTGTTTGTTTGATCTGTGGAGCCCTGGTTAGGAAAGCCTCAAAAGGGCAGGGCACTGGAGCCTTTTATGCAGGCTTCAACTGCACTCAGGAAACAGGCCCACTAACTCCTGATTAGGTGTTAGCAGTTTCTAAACCTGAGGAGGTTACTGGAGTTCAGCAACCTACTGTGCTCAAGGAAAGTTCCCCTAAAGCAGCAAAAAGAAAGTAACCTTGCTTTAAAAAATATACAAAAAACCCTTTTAAGAGCTCCCAGTCAGAGAGCTAGCAATGTAATATAATAAAACAAACAAACAAACCCTCAAATCCTTACTGTTTGTTTGATCTGTGGAGCCCTGGTTAGGAAAGCCTCAAAAGGGCAGGGCACTGGAGCTTTCTATGCAGGCTTCAACTGCACTCAGGAAACAGGCCCACTAACTCCTGATTAGGTGTTAGCAGTTTCTAAACCTGAGGAGGTTACTGGAGTTCAGCAACCTACTGTGCTCAAGGAAAGTTCCCCTAAAGCAGCAAAAATAAAGTAACCTTGCTTTAAAAAATATACAAAAAACCCTTTTAAGAGCTCCCAGTGAATTATAAACAATTCAATCAGTATGAACAGAAGAACCACCTACTCACTGCAGTAAAATTAGATGCACCTGTGATCAATTGTCAGTACTCACATGACTTGAATGAACCAATGAATTATGGCTCTAATGTTTAAAATGGCCACATTCACTCCCTGTTCCATTTTCACAATGGTGAAGACAAGAAAGCTGCCTGAGATCATCATAAAAGCCATTATCACCTAACATCAAACTTCAAATGGGTACAATGGATTAGTGTCTACAGTTCTCAGTGTTATTAAGAAGTTTTCTGCTCATGGAACTTTCAGGATGTGATGGGAAGAGGAAAATTAATCCAAGAGGTCTTCAAAGCTGAGTGCAAACTGTTGGAAAAACACCACATACAACATCCAAAGAGCTTAAGGCTGACCTGGAGCAATCAGGAGTGTGGTGCTTTCAACCCGTACCAGTTTTATGGACTGTTTTTAAACTGGCCAGCAAGAGTCCTGATCTCAAGCCAATTGAGAACCTTTGGAAAGAGCTAAAATCTGCCCTTGGTAAAAAGAATCTTGGAAACATTCATGAACTGGAACAAATCATGGCTTTCAGTCCTGGAGGGCCAAAAACGTGTCAGGTTTCGGGATATCCCTAATGAATATGCATGAGATATATTTACATGCACTGCCTCCATTGCATTTGACTCTCATGCATATTCATTAGAGATATCCCGAATACCTGACTGGTTCGTGGCCCTCCAGGACTGGATTTGAGTACCCCTGGTTTAGACTAAGGGTATTAAACCAACAATATTTTGAAGGGGGGAATAAAGTGGAAAAGCTTTTGGCAAGTAGGTTGCGGGCCCAGCGGCAGGCAGCATTTATAGAGGGAATTAGAAATAATAGGGACAGATGGTGCATCGCACGAAGGAGATCAGTCAGGTATTTAGAGAATACTATAGAGTGAGTTGCAACAGAGACCAGAGGAGATAAAGAGATATCTGCAGGAGTGTAGGTTGAGCAAGGTGGACTTAGAGAACAGGGAAAGAATAGGAGAGGATATTAAGGAGGGGGAGGTGAGGGAAGCAATAAAGTCCTTGAAAGTTGGGAAGTATCCGGGATTGGATGGGTTTACAGCACAGTTTTATGAGAAGATGGGAGAGCAAATCATACCAATACTGACTAGGGTATTGAATAAGGTGCTGGACGGGGAGGGGATTCCTCAGACGACGGGAGAGGCAGGTATCATAGTGTTGCCAAAACTAGGTAAGGATAAGGGGGTATGCGGGTCCTATAGGCCTATTTTGTTGATTAATTTAGATGCCAAGATATTTGAGAAGGTGTTGGCAAATAGGATTCAGGGGATCTTGCCTAAGATAATTCACAGGGATCAGACTGGGTTTGTTAAGGGGAGGCAAGGGAGTGATAATATTAGGAAGGTGATAAATATTGTTTGGCATCTTCAGGGGAATGGAGAGCAAGCGGTACTAGTTACGGTGGACGCGGAGAAGGTGTTTGACTGGGTAGAGTGGCCATATATGTTTCAAGTGCTGGAGCAGATGGGATTTGGGGACAGGTATATAGAGTGGATAAAAGCGCTGTATATAGACCCGAGGGCAAGGATTCGGATAAATGGAGGATACTCAGAGCAGTTTGCATTAGGGAGGGGTACCAGGCAAGGATGTCCCCTATCACCACTTTTGTTCGTGCTAGCGATTGAGCCCTTGGCTGAAGCTGTACGGCGGGCAGCAGATGTAAAAGGGGTGGTGGTGGGAGGAGAAAATAGCGCTGTTCGTGGATGATGTAAAATTCTCGTTGGCGCAGCCACTGACAACCCTGCCAGTATTGATGAAAGTTATAAAGGGGTATAGTAGGGTAGCGGAATATAAGATGAATGAGGGGAAAACAGAGGTCCTTGAGTTTAATATGCAGGAGGGCTTAGAGGACCGGTTGAAGATGCATTTTAAGTTTAAGTGGGTGAAGCATCAGTTTTGATACTTGGGGATACAATTGGGGAAGCCCATAGAGAAGATTAAACAGTGGAATTATCAGGCTTTGACAGAATCTATAAGGGATGATTTATCTAAGTGGGGGGGGGGGGGGAGGCACAGACTCATGGTTGGGCCGTATAGCGGCGGTGAAGATGAATATATTGCCAAGATTGTTGTTTTTGTTTACCTCTTTATTTATTTATTTATTTAACAGTATTTTTAAACCGCCTTATCTTATTAATCAAGGTGGTATCACAGCAATCGGGTAAAGTGAGTGTGTTAATCATGCAGTGAGGGTGCAATTTAGTTGAGTGTGTGTTGTATCGTGTGCTAGATTGGGGTGAGCTATGTACAAGGTGTGGTGTGTTGCGTGCTAGAATGGTTTGAGCTATGTACAGTGTGGGCTATATACAGTGGTGCTGTAAAACATTATCTGTACAGACAGCAATATGTGCTGTTATACATTCTCTTAGGTTATGTGATGTGTCCATAGTGTTCTATGAACAGCATGGTTTTTAGCTGTTTTCTAAAGTCTTTGAGGTCTGTAGTTGTCCTCAAGTCGTCTGGTAGTTTGTTCCATATAGTTGGAGCAGCCATGGAGAGAGCTCTGTCTGTTGTGTCCTTGCGTGTGTGTTTGAATTCACCTGGGGTGCTGACTCGGTTGCGTGTTTGTTTTCTTCTAGGACGAGTGCTGTTGTCTGGTTGAATGAGGGTGTGTAGGCTGTTGGCTGATGTGTGCTGATTTAACCTCTTTGCCATGTAGGTTGACTAAGAAGGAGATAGGGAAGTTGCAAAATATGATAATGCAGTTATTTGGGAGGGGAAGCACCTGAAGGTTGCCAGGGGGACTATGTACCAAATGCGGGAGGAAGGGGGGTTGGGGGTGCCATGTTTGATGAAATATTTTGAAGCGGCACAATTGAGGGTGTTATTAGCGTGGAGGGAGGGGGCGGATATCCTAAGTTGGATGCAAATAGAGTCTGGGGGGAGGAATCAAAGGAGAAGAGAGTATGGGATCGGGGGGGTGGGAATGGAAAGAGAAAGAGGAGAAGGGGAATCCATTTAGGGAGTTGTTCCAGGTTTGGAAAAAGTGGAGGAGATTTCTAATGGAAGGGAAAATGTATTCAAGATATACATTGATCAGGTCGGTAGGAGATATGGGGATGGGGGGGGAATTACATGGTATTTAAGAGATGGCATGGTAGAGGGCTAGTGAGGCTAGGACAATTATTGAAGGTAGGGGGGAAATTAAAACATTTGCAGAACTACAGAGAGAATATCGGATAGATAGTGAGGATCAGTATGCATATGTGCAATTGTGGTATATCATGAATGCAAGGGAGGTGAAAGCGGATATGGAAAGGATGTCAACACCCTTTGAAGAGATGATGGGGAAACAGTGGACACAGAGAGGGGCAATATCTAAAATATATAAGCTGCTTTTGCAGAAGGGGAGGGAGAAGGGAAGGTGGCAGCAGCGGTGGGAAGAAGATCTTCAGGGATCGTGGGAGGATAGCCAGTGGACAGAAATATATGAGAGAACCTATAAGTTGGCCAGGGGAATTCCAATGCTAGAAAATAGTTTGAAGCTGAGGTTTCGGATGTATTGGACACCAGTGCGGATACATGCTCTATTCCCAGATAGTTCAAGTGAGTGCTGGAAGAAATGCGGGGCTAAGGGGGAGTTATTACACATGATTTGGCAGTGCCCAATGGTGCAGGGGTATTAGGGTAAGGTGGGTGGGTTATATGGAGAGATTACGGGTGTGCAGTCAATCTTAACACCAGAGATAGTAGTGTTCAATGAGGGGGGGGGGAGAGGGTGAAGGAGATTTGGCAACTTTTATGGGGTAAGGAATTATAGCAGCACGTATGTGTCTTATGCGTTGGTGGAAGAATGTTGAGGTGCCTGCGCTGTGGGAGGTAGTGGGTAAGTTGGAACAGCTATGGGGGCTATGCATGACAGAAGCGTCACAAACTCATCAGGTAGGGAAATACAAAAAGGCGTGGCAAAGATATGAAAGGTGGAGGGCATGGGGAGTGGAGCACATATGGCGAGAGGGGAATGAAGAAGGGAAGGATTGAAAGAGGGGTAAGCGGGGAGATGGGTCAGAATAAGGTTTGAAGAGGAAGGTGGGTAAGTTGGGGGGATGGGGAGTTAGGGGGAGGGGAGAGCGGGGAGGGAGGAGGGGGGAGGGAATGTATAAATTTAGGTAGAGGTGGGGAAGCAAATCGGAGGAGAAAGGGGTAAGGGGGGAGTTCTAAGAAATGGGTATGAGAAATGTTTTTGAGGATGGTTTGTGTTTTGTGAGGTAACTCAGTAAGTTAGGAATGCATATAAGTTACAAGCATAATATTAAGGTTATGGATGTTAGCATGACAGAAGTTAAAGTTTCAATGTATGCTTGAATGCAAGATGGAGAGGAGGAGCTGAGGGATGCTGGATGACTAATTTTGTATATGTTTTAGAACCCTAATAATAAAATATAAATGACAAAAAACAAAAAAAAAGAAAGAAAATGGTTCTTTGTCAGAATGTCACCATTTTTCCAGCTGAAATATCATATTACCAGTGGAAAAGGTTTTGTCTATTTGTGAAAGGCATTTTTGTAAGTTTTTCTATGATTTGCTATAGTGGAAGTCTTTGAAGATTACTGAGATAACTGACTGCTTCTCTGTGCTATGAGTGCAGCCAACCATGGTTACACTGCAGTAAAGTAGACCATCGTTTTCCAGAGCTTTCAGGACACAGTCAATAGAATGCAGTGAAAACAATTACTTCTGTGTGCCTCTGGACTTTCAAAAACTGGAAAACACTTTCAGTGTGACAGAAGTACAGTCCATGGACCTATGACATTTATAAGAACATAAGATATGCCACACTGGGTCAGACCAAGGGCCCATCAAGGCCAGTATCTATTTCTAACAGTGACCAATTCAGGTCACAAGTACCTGTGAAGTACCCAAAAAATTACAGATTCCATGCTGTTTATCCTAGAGTTAAGCAGTAGATTTCTCTGGTCCTCTTTAATAATGGTTTATAGACTTTTCCCCCAGAAACTTGTCCAAACCTTTTAAACCCAGCTTCACTAACAGTTTTTACTACATCCTCCGATAAAAAATTCTAGAGTTATTGCTTTCCATATTGTTATGATGCATAACAGTATGGAAAGCAGTGGAACTGAAGATGTTGCATATTCCATTTTGCTGCAACATTTTTTAAAAAGTCTTAATTTTAAAAGCAGACTTTTTCTTTTAACAGATTTCCTATATTTACATAAGCCGATATGAGCTTATATATAACTAGCACCTTCATTTGCTACAGTTATTGGTGCCATATCTGCAACATAAGCAACCAGGGCTCAATATTTAGCGGCTGCGGCTAGTGCTGCTAAATTGGCTAGCCGTTGCCGCTGAACTAAAGACCTGCACATTCAATGCTGGGGTGATATCTAGTCACCAACATTGATTTTCCGAGTCAGTTGGCTAACAGAGAAGCTAACCGGGCAACGGCAGTATTCAGCCCGGGTGCCTAACTTTCACCACTTAGCAATAACCGAGCAGCAGCTGAATATCACTGCTGTCCAGTTATCCCCAGGGGCCGGCCTCGGAACGCCACGATGTGACCTGGCTAACATCGGGGCATTCAGCAGTGGCAACCATGGATATTCAGTGACATTAAGCGCTTAGTGCTGCTGAATGCCCCAGTGATCACAATTAATGCAGGTCTGCTAACCACGTTAATCATGTTGAATCTCCCCTCCCCCTCCCCCTCCCCCCCCCCCCCCTCAGTTTTCCAGTTATCTCGGACCTTCTGAAAGCAGGGGAATTCTGTCCCCCTTTCCTCAGTAAAGTGACACTTGAGGTTTGGGTATTCTGTTCTGCTCTCCAGTGGATCACACATTAGTAGGATGCTTCCTCATCCTTTCTCTTAATTTCTTTTTTCCTTAAATGAAAGAACTGCTTTTAAAGAAAAGGGAATCATGTACAGTAGTAATAGTCATTTTGTACCTACTCTAAGTCCTCTTTCTTAACCAAGAAAGCAGGGGAGTAGATCCAGAATCCATGCAGTGTCCATAGAGAGAACAGCAAGTGAACAGCGAGTTCCAGAGAAAAATAAAGAGGACTTCAACTATGCAGAGCAAGACCACTGCCTCTAGAGCCTGGTGTTTTCTTTTTACTCTCTAGCACCTCCATGTGTCCAGACTGACTAATAGGCAGGATATGGTGTCTCTCATCATGTGGGTAGATGTATTAGTCATGGGCAAATAAAAGGATTCCTTCTCCATGGAAAAGAGAACATTATCCTAAAAATAATAAATCTTACAGGGTGCACCTCATGAAGACCAAAAGGAACACATGACCACTTAAAAGAAGACTGGCGATTGCCCCATACAACTTCATGTTCTGCATTTTTTGCAAGTGCCCGTGTGTCATCAGAAATGAACAAGGTATGTATTAAAGAGCTGTTCATAGTTGGAGACTTAACTGGTTGGCATTACATGGGTCATTCCCCAATCTTCAGGTACCACAGATGATTTAATGATAGTTCACAGATTACTAATAGCAGTCTACAATCTCATCTTTCAGTTCTTTCAACACTCAGATGTATACGATCTGATCCAGGTGATTTACTACTACAGGAAACTGGATTTGATGGATCCTTGGCTAACCCAATATGGCATATCTTATGTTTTTATAGAGAGCAGTTCTATCCCATTGCCATGCCTTATCATTTCTGCTGTATGTGGAAAACACTGGTTACAGGTGAGAAATATTGCTTTGACTGTAATTGGAACTGTGTGATTGCAACAATGAACCTTGCATCAGTGTTCCATGCTGAAGCCTGAGTAATTACATTTGGATTTCAAGGCTCCAGTTGGCAAAGTAAAAGTACACTTGAGTATGGCTGAATAACACTTTGTGGGCTAATGTCTAGGAAGAGTGTGATGTTCTAAATGCAGGGCCTATGGTGGCTTCACCTCCTGTGCGTTCCAAATATCTGTGCTGCAGCAAATACCTTTTGACCAGTTGAATAGCTCTCCAAAACAGTATCTCCTTTTATGACATTGTTTGGCAAAACCCAAATACATTGAGATATTTTCACTTCAGAGTCCGAAAACACAGGAGGGAGGTAAATTAAACCCTTTGTAACTCCAGGAGAAAACTGATCACACAAAATTATAGTGGTTATGTAATATGTTTTATTCTTCCTGCATTGGCTTTCATAGCTCAAATCTTCAGCGTTTTGACATGCAGAGGATTGTGAGTTCCTATTTGAAAGCTTACAGTTTAGACAGAAAAGAAACCGGTCTTTATTAAAATCATTACAGAAGTGTCCTACTGTTAGCCCAGATACCCATTCTGTTTACGAAATCTACAATTCACCTCATTAATGAATCAAACTAAACAGGTATATGTAAAACCTTTAAATTTAAAACATTAGTATTGACAGTATTAAAACGCCACACTTGCTCAAAGTAGGGAATAACAATGGAATCAAAACATAATATAAATCAACATGATCAATAAAGCCTAATATCAAGGAAACACAAAATGAACAAGAAAGGGGTGCTGGACACACATATTTTCAGGGCCTATGATGTTAGCGTCTTTGAGCATCTGTTTGTTTGGGAAGGGGAGGGGGCGGCCTATTCCAAAAGGATGAGCTGTACTTTAACCTCTGTGTAATCAGGCTGCTGGTGCTAACCTTTAAAAGAGCAGACAGAGCAGTTTTTAAACTTGATCTTAGGAGAAAGCCGCAGGCACTTCAGAAGATACTGGCAAAATGCTGGTTACAATACCCAGTAGCAAGGTTGTGGTAACAGCTGAAGTAGCCCAAGTTCATTTAAATAAAGAACAGATAAAGAGGGAACAGATAGAGATAGAGAGGGAGGAGTAGTCTAGTGGTTAGGACAAGGTACTTCAGGCCGGAGGGCCGGGGGTTCAAGTCCCACCTGGGACAGCAATCTCAGGCCGGAGGGACTGGGATTTCTAGTCCTATAGGCACTCCTTGTGGTCTTGGGCAAGCCACTTAACCCTCCATTGCCCATGTTCCCTGTAAGTATTAGCATATGTGTCTCATATCCCCTCATGTTAAATGTATCCCCCAATTAACCGCTTTGACCCGGTGAAAAGCGGGATATAAATACAGCTAAATAAAAATAAATTCCAAATTACTCCTGTCAACTGCAACACAGGCTGTGAACACACATAAACAAACCTTAACAAACCTAGAGACCTCTTCCAACTAGTAACATCTCTAACCAGTGAACCTTCTCCACCACAACATGAACACATACAAGCACAACTATATGCTGACTATATCCAATCCAAGATGATCAAGATCTCAACTACAATCACAAGCGAACCCATGCAAACCTCCAACGTCCAGATCATACTTAATAATTTCTCATCCCCAACCCCTAAGGCAATCGAAGAACTCATAACCTCCATCAATGCCACCACTGCCCCCAACGATCCATGTCCAGCCCACTGGATCAAATCACGAAGAACAGAACTCAGCCCTTACATAGCAGCCATAGCTGACCAATCACTTAGCACAAGGATATTCCCAACAGCCCTCAAACAGACCTCCATTCGTCCACTACTCAAAAACAATAAACTCGATCCAAAAAAAGAAGACTCCTACCGCCCAATCTCAAGTATCCCTTTCCTAGCCAAGATACTAGAAAAAGTCACTCTAAGGCAAATCCAACACATTGACTCCGAAGCTCCACTTGACCCAAATCAGCATGGCTTCAGAGAATCCCACGGAGTTGAAACCCTTTTAACTTCTCTAATGAACACGCTTATTACTACAACAGACAACATCAGAAATGGAGTTGCATTGATCTTCCTAGACATTGCAGCAGCCTTCGATTCTGTTGACCATGTTAAGCTGCTTAACCGACTACATGAAAAAGGGATTCAAGGAATGGCCTGGAAGTGGTGCAAATTTTACCTGGAAGACCGCTGGCAGCAGGTCCGGTCGGGTGACAATACATCTATGCCTTTCCAACAGAAGCAAGGTGTACCACAGGGTTCCTCCCTCTCGGCCCTGCTATTTAATATCTATATGCAGCCCATCTGCAACATCGCCCGGTCATTTGGAACATCTTGCCTCATCTATGCAGATGATGTGCTACTATTCACACCAGTCAACGTATTGAAACCCGACTATACCACACTAACTACCTGCTTCAATGCAATCTCAGACTGGCTGCTCTCACAAAACCTCCGAATTAACTTTAAAAAAACAGAAGTTCTGATTGTAACAAGGAACAAAGACTTCTCACCCCCACCAACTCTAAGAACAAGAGTTGCCGATTTACCACTCAAATCAACTATACGTTACCTAGGCGTTATACTCGACCAGCGACTTGAGTTCAAAGATCATATAAAAAATACAGTTAAAGCCATCTATCACAAGATCAGAATTCTTCGACACCTCAGACCAATGCTTGAACCACAAGACTTCCGAACAACCTTCCAAGCGTTGGTCACCCAACACTTCGACTACGCTAATATTGTGTTACAGGGCCTACCCAAGAGTACGCTTAATCCTCTACAATTGGCCATGAATACGGCTGCCAGAGTTTTACACAGAGCCCCAAGGAGTCATCATATCACTCCTATCCTATTCGAACTTCACTGGCTCCCGATATCATATAGCCCTTCTCATCACATTCAAGGCAATTCACCAAATCTCATCATCATCATTATCTGACCTCCTGCATTACTCACAAAGTTCCAGATCCCGACGCTCCACAACAGAAAACACACTAGTGATCCCAAAATACCAATCAAAACTCAACCAGACAACTAGCACAAGAGCATTCTCATCCTTTGCCCCGAGATGTTGGAACATGCTACCACCCAACATCAGATCACAAAAGGACCTCTCACAATTTAGAAAAGATCTAAAAACACACCTCTTCCTACAACACTTCCCTCAGAGTATGAACTCCCTAAGTCATTCCCTCCCAACACGAACCAATGATCATGGTTAGTCAAGTATACCCCCATATTCATTTCTCACCCCATTTCAAATCCCCTTAGAGCCCCAAGCCTTTGAACTATAAACATGTGATTTCTTGCTGTAAATAGTTTGAATTCTTGTTATCTATTTAACCCCAGTTATCCAAGTTCATTCCCTGTTATCTGTAAACTTAACATATGTTCATGCTTAAGTACAATTTGTTAAAATGTAAACCGTGCTGATGACGAAGAGTGCGGTATATAAAAGATGTTAAATAAATAAATAAATAAAAACATAATTTAAATTGTCTATATGGAAATGCCAGATGCCTGAAAAATAAGATTAGAGAGTTCGAATATATGATGCTTCCTGGTGGAAGGAGGACAATCAATAAGGACACTGTGATACTAGGGAACGAGTTATCTGAAAATGATAGGCCGGATCGAACTGATGGTGGTCCTATATGTTAAGAACATCATAGAGTTAAACTGTTACTGCAAGAAACAAAATGCAATGTGAAATCTTTATAGGTAGAAATTCCATTTGTGATAGGAAAGAGAATAGTGGGGGTGTATACTACTGTCAACAGTTGAAATGCTAACAAATTAGGAGGGTTAACAAATTTGGTAAAACAATAATAACGAGGGATTTCAATTATCCCAGTATTGATTGGGTAAACATTTCATTGCGCTAAAGTTTCTAGATACATAGGCCATGTGGTCTTTTTCTGCCGTCATTTATTTATTTAGACAGTTTTGTATACCACCTTATCTTTCAATCAAAGTGGTCACAACACAATTGGGGGATACATTTAACACAAGGGGATATGAGCCACATACACTAATACTTACAGGGAACATGGGCAATGGAGGGTTAAGTGGCTTGTTTCTATCTAGTCTGCCCTTCCATATCAACCACTACAATAGTCCCCTTTTTTTCCTTTAGAGATCCTCTCTGTTTGTCTCATGCTTTTTCGAATTCAGATGCTGTCCTCGTGTCCACCATCTCCACTTAGAGACTATTCCACTCATTTACCACTCTTTCCATAAAGAAATATTTCCGCATATTAATCCTGAGTCTATCCCCTTTCACTCTCATCCCATATCCCCTCGTAACAGAGCTTGCCTTCATTTGAAAGAGACTCTCCTGTGCATTTATGCCACGGAGGTATTTAAATGTCTCTATCATAGCATCCCTATCCTGCTTTTCCTCTAAAGTATACATATTAAGATCTTTAAGTCTGTCCACATATGCTTCATAATGAAGACCACTAACCAATTTAGTAGCCACCCTTAGTCCTGGAACTAACAAGAGAAGAAACTACTTTTGATCTAATTCATACTGGAATGTAGGACCTGGGTAATGGGGGGGGGGGGGGAGAGACACTAAATAAAACTACTACTTTAGCATTTAAGGAGAGACTATGATAAAATGTAAAAGTTAACTACAAAAAAACCTGAAACTATGGCAGCTGTTCCACTTATATGAGGCAATGGTTGGTACCGCTTTTTAACAGTGTGGCCACTAACAGAGAAAGCACGTAAATAGCCTCTGGAGGTATAGTGAACTGTTCTATGATATCTTCCACATTAGCAGTTCATGCCTATTAATGGAATCCCCATTAACGTCTCGCCCCTCCCCACTTCTTCCCTCCCAACATGAAATTCCATATTAGATGTTTAATTCAGCAATTAACATGTGCTGTTAACATGGTGCACTGAGTGTTTTTTGAGCGTCGCATGCTAAAGACATGTTAGGCATCTAATTCTGTTTGATAAGTTAACACATGTTAAAGCTGTCAGACACTTCACACAGTGTAGTAAATAGTGTCTTGAATCTTTAATTCAAAGTTCAAAAGTTTTCTAAGGAAATATATCATCATACATGGAGAGGGTAATTTTATAAGGGTCCCCTAATTTTGCATGCCTATGAAAAGTGAGCAGCTACTTTTCTTTATAAAATAGGGGTGTAAGTCATGAAATATGTGTGCCAAACCTAGGGGCAAGCGTTTATGCCAGACCTAGAGTTTGTGTAAATATGCACACCTAGGGGTATGTTTACTAATCGGTGGTAGTGGACTCCGTGCAATATCGGCACTGCGGCCCCATTGAAATCAATGGGACTGCGGCTCCGATATCGCATGGAGTCCGCTACCGTTGTTTAGTAAACATACCCCCTAGATTTGTAACGAACACACATCAGTTATTGTAGTTTTTTCTAAAGCTAGGCATTCCCTAAGCTCCAGCCAAGCACCAGTGACTTAAAGAATAGCAACCGCTTAAAGCATGTGCATAGGAGTACAGAAGTAGCCTAGTGGTAAGCACAATGATCAAGGGTTTGATTCCCACTGGTGCTCCTTGGGCAAGTTACTTAACCCTCCGTTACCTCAGAAGAAAAGGCCTGGCAATCTACTTCTGGTTATACATTGCCAAGAAAACCCAGAGGCTGCTGGCACAGTACTGACTTGATGGCACTTAAACAAAAAGGTATGTGCATAAGTGCTCACTTGCATGCATAAGTCATGAAAAATACATGATTTATGTACATGGAGGGCAAGTAACATTATGCAGTTCAGTATAAAATGACTTCCCAAATACATTACAAGACCAGACAGCAACCATCTTGTGACAGACTAACTGCCTGCATTAGGATTCATTTTTTGAAAAAAAAAATACACTTTGAATTTTGAAGGGGCCATAGTCAAAGAAAGAGAGTATGTATGCTGCAACAAAGGAAATGTGATGCGTTTGAAGAATGCAGTTTTCAATCTTATTTACCAAGGTCATTGCCCTTGAAGATTGCCTTCATTATTCTTAAAATTTCATAGATTTGTCTGCTGCTCTGGAAGTGAATGTTGATTGTATTTTGTTGATTGTATTGTGTTTGCTTTTATATCATGTGACACCAGGCATTCATAAACATCACATCTGAGCATTGCAGGGTTCACTCAATTAGTGCTATTTTGAAACCATGTGATGTGACTGACAATCATTGCAAATGCCTGTTTTCTTTCAACTTTGAAGTGACAATGGTCCAAGAAGAATTTCCATGTTTTCAAAAATGGATCTCTGATACGTCAGTTGTCTGCTGAAAAATGGCCACTGGAGAGTCTTTTAATGGACTTTAATATTTTGATTTCCTTTAAAAATCTTGTGGACTTGTTGTTTTTTAATTATCTATTTCATAAGGTGCATGGTGAAGTCACACAATTTATGATACTCTTCACTATATACTAATGTTTTGAATTTAAAGGCTTTATGCCATCACTAATTGGTTGAATGTTTGGTTGCTTACTGTATTTTTTAATTCATTATTATCTTGGGGCATTATACATTTTTTCTTTTCTTTGATACACATCTGTAAACTGTACTGTATGTGGTTTTCACAAAGGCAAACAAATGGTAAGCAGTTTGAAGTGTGCTTTTTGAGACCTGTAGCTGCTGGGTCCTGTGTAGAAATGTTCTCGAGCTGTTAGAATTTTGGTCTTCTGAGAATAACTTTTTTCCAGTGGAAACAATGAATATAACATAGTAGATGACAGTAAATAAATACCATTGGACCCATCAAGGTTACATCCTAGCAGCTAGCTTGTCCACTTGTACGATATTGCTCCTTATCTGAGTCGTTTTTTTTCATGGTCTTCCTTGGTTCTCTACCATCCTAGGTAGATGAGCCTACAAGTTAACATACATAATCCAACACTTAACACCCCCCTTACTTTATCCTATCTGCTCCCCACCACCTCTTACCACCTAGCTTTGTAATAATCTATCCAGCTTTTGAAACTCTGAAGCATTTCAACAGAAGCATCATGCAGAGCATTTCAACAGGAGCTCATCCTTATTGCTCTTGCCCCCACTAAAATACAGTCCATCTGGTATTTCATGACATCCCCTTCATTCTGGAGGCTCTGTGATCCTACACGTCCATTCTAAAGTGCCCCATTTAATTACAGCACTTTCTTGGCTTATTGACTTCAGAGAAGAAATTTTAAGACAAACATTCATCACCTTCATCATCCTTACCTTGACCACTCTTTTATATCAGTTTTATGATGTTGATAGAGAGTTTGGGATTTTATTTCCTATACTGTGCCATGTACAATTGCAATTAAGAAGCGGCTGCTATATAATAAATTATTTAAAAAGTAAGGCATATTTACCCTACAGAAGACACAGAAACATATTCAAAATTCAGCAATACGTACCCTAAAAAAATATTAGTTGAAGGTCACTCCTTTTCCGGTTCAGCACAGTCATTTTTGCACACTGACTGCAATTATGTAACGCCTACTATGTAAATGTGTATAGAAAGAAAGCAGATAGATGTATGTTTAATGTATGTGACTTTGCTTTCACAAAGCCAGCACTCCTGTGGACATAGTTGATCCCACTTAAGATGACAGGAGTGAATCGGAGGCTAATATATTGAAGGAGTCTTCTGGAATTTAACCTGCATTTACCCAATGACTTGAACTTGTAAGCATAGGGGCAAACAGAATCCATAGCTGAAGTAGTCGTTCTTTCACAGTATCTCAGAGCAGTGTGTCCTTCCACTGCCAGATGAATTACCTGTCTCTTGAACTGTAATTGAAGGCACTTCCATTTTTGATGGAACCGTTGCTGGCATTTTTTGGATTTTCATGCTCAGTCTTTTCTTTGCTGAAGATGGTATCCTGGTCACTTTCAAACTCTGACTCCGAAATCATCAGACTGGAGTTGTGTTCTGTGCTTCTGTGTTTTACACCTGCAGAGAAACAGGTATTGTGTGTACTTAATTAGTTAGAAACTTCACATGACGTTTTAAGAAGCTTTTTGGTCTCCCATCTGCTTTTATATTACTTCAAATAGGAGCCTCTAGTCCAGTCCTGGAATAGCCCTTAATCACTCTGGTTTTCAGGAAATCCAAAATGAATATGCCTGAAATAGATTTCCATGTACTGCCTCTATTTGCATGCATATTTTTCTCACGCATATAGTGGATATCCTGAAAACAAGACTGGCCAGCCCAGGCAGCATCTCAGTTTTTTGTCTCCCATGATACATGTTACCGTCTGCCTCTTCTCTCTATCCCAGGCCCTAGTGCTATCCTCAGAGCTGACCCGATGAATATGCGGGAATGTTGCCCACACATGACCCTGCACCTCGGGGGCGCCTGCGCATACCTGGCTGGCTTCAGAGAGAGCCGGTGAGGCCCAAAGCCCGGCTCACCCCTTTTCATAGCCGTGGGAGTAAACAGCGGCATTTTCCTTTACTCCCGTGGCTGTGATAAATAGCAGCCGCTGGTGTGCTGAGTGCCGAAAGGTTAAACAGGGTCACTTTCTGTCTCTGACAGGAAAGCAGAAGTTAGCAGGAGTTAGCAGAAGACACGAAGAAAGCAGAAGAAAGCGAATGGGGCAATTGCCACCGAAAAATAAACTGCCTAAATAACAAAAGATAGAAAAAAAACTATTTTATTTTGAATTTATTAATTGGAATATGTTAGCTCTGGGCAATGTGCATCACTAATGTTTTTGCATTTTGTTAAGGACAAGAAGAAATTAATATGTAGTTTTATTTATTCATTGTTGTTGTACATTCCAAGTTTGGCTTTTGGGGTTCCCGGTTTAATTATTGTCTTCATATTTCTAAATTGTGATCCCTAGTTCTATGTTTGGTGAGTCTATGTTTTGCATGTGTAACCGAGCTGCAGTATTCTGTTCATGTAGTTTCTATGTGACAGTCCCACTTGTTCTCTTTCCCCCAGTCAGATGTAGTGGCATTCTCTGAAATGTATTGGTTTAATATTTGCAGTGTTGCCTTTTGATAGGTAGGGTTTGGTGCTTTGTGAGTCTTGGTAGTGCTGTTATCATTCAGCAGGTTTGCTATGGGTTCTAAATGGGCAGGGTTTATAATACTTTCTAATGTGCCTGGCATTTGGCACTGGAATATAGTAATGTAGACAGCTGGTAGTCTTTCTTTATCCTCACTACCCATGCAAATGGTATTCAGAAGCTCATTAAGAGGCATGTTTACTAAAAGTTAGCACACATTAACATTTGTGAATGGGCATTAAGTGCAGTAATATTCATTTATTTCTATTGGCGCAGTGGCACTTAACACACATTAATATTTAGTAAACATGCCCCTAAGTCATTGACAGGACAAAAAAAGAGGCTTGTGAAGGACTCCTTTGAAAGCCACCTAAAATTAAATTAAATTGGTACTAGGTAGTTGCTCTATCCACTCCTATGCACATACTTTAAGCTGTTGCTATTCTTTAGGTCACTGGTGTTTACTTTAAGCGTGGTCAGACAGGTGTCTCACTCTTGTGGGTTATTGGCCACAATGGTACTCATTACATCAGTGTGACGTCAGGCGCCATCCCATTCAAAACGTCTTGCGGGTAGATTGGTTTCTTTTTCAAGAGTGAGACAACACCTGTCTGACCAAGGCTAACCTGAAGCAAGATCAAAACAGATGATTGGTCCGAAACGTGACATGTCGTCGTTTTTGCTAGTGGCTAACAGGACAGTGAATTTTGGCATCTTGCATGAGAAAAGATAAGTTAATAAGTATTTCATTTGAATTTAAACAAATTAAAATTAAAAGGGAGCCTCTACAGTGTGAGGTGAGCGGTTCCTTCAATCCCTTTCTTGAATAAGGCTCCGACAAAAGAAAATTTTGAAATATTTTTCTACCCAAGAGTACTGTAGATTGGAACCTACGAATTTATTGGAGTAAGATAACCGGGCAGCAGCTGAATATCGCCAATGACCAGTTATCTTTGGTGCCGCCCCAGAACACCCCTGGAACGCCATGATGTTAAGCAGCTAGCATCCAGGCATCTAGCGACATTAGAAGGGAATATTCGGTGCCACTGAATATCCCACAAAGTTAGCAGGTCTAATGTGTTAATTGCTTTGAATATACTGCTCTCCCATTGCATGTCGTGTGAGGTGCATCTCACCTCAGCCCTGGTTGTTTTCAATTACCTGCTACCTACATTCCTGTGCCCACTCAGCTAAGTGCACTTGGCTCAAATCCCGCTCTCTGACTTTCTTCGCTTCAAATTCATGCTTTCTTCTTTTCAGTCTACCATTGCACTCGCTAATCAAAACTATTTTCTCCATCTGACTTGCCTCTAACCCTCGCCGTCTCTTTTCTACTCTCAGTTCTCTTCATAAGGCACCTCCACCTCCAATCCCTCTTTTTCTCTCTGCCCAAACCCTAGCAGACTATTTCCTTGACAAAGTGCATAAGATTACTCTTCAATTCCCCACTAAATCTTCTTCACCACCTCTTCCAGCTCTCCTTTAGTAACTTTTCCCCTCAACCCCTATCACCATTTCATCCTTTTCTAAAATCTCTGTTGAGGAAACCTCTCTTCTGCTTTCCTCCTCTAAACTCACTACCTGTACTTCTGATCCTATCCCCACCCATCTCCTCAACTCCATCTCCTACTCCGTCATCCCTTTCATTTCACATATTCTCAACCTTTCGCTTTCCACTGCAACCTTCCCTGCAGTCTTCTAGCATGCTATAATCACGCCTCTCCTCAAAAAACCCTCACTTGACTGTATTTGTCCTTCTAATTATTGACTCATCTCCCTTCTTTCATTCATTTCCAAAATTCTTGAATATGCAGTTCTCCACCGCTGTCTCGAATTTCTCTCCTTTCAAGCCCTCCTTGATCCACTTCAATCTGTTTTTTGTCGATTTCATTCTAATGAAACAGCTCTTTCCAAAGTCTCCAATGATCTGTTCCTTACTAAGTCCAAAGGCCTTTACTCAGTTCTCATTCTTCACAATCTTTCAGCTGCTTTTGATACTGTTGACCACCTCCTCCTTCACCTTGACACTTTATCTTCTCTTGGTTTTAGAGGCCCTGTACTGTCTTGATTCTCTTCTTATCTCTCCAATTGCTCTTTCAGTGTTTGTGTTGGTGGTTCCTCCTCTACTGCCGACACTCTCTCAGTTGGTGTACCTCAAGGGTCTGTTCTGGGCCCTCTCCTTTTCTCTCTGTATACCCCGTCCCTTGGTGGCCTCATCTCTTCCCATGGTTTTCAGTATCATTTTTATACTGATGACTCTCAAATCTATCTACACCTGACATCTCTCCTTCACTCCAAACTCATATCTCTACTTGCTTATCTGACATCACCACCTGGATGTCTCTCTGCCACCTAAAATTGAATATGGCTAAAACTGAACTTCTAATTTTCCCCCCTTAATGCTCCTCCCCCCTTCCTCCTCTCTCTAAAACTGTTGACAACACTCTTTCTGTTTACTTGGCCTGCAACCTTGGGGTCATCTTTGACTCCTTCTCCATACGTATTCAATATATAGCTAAAACCTGTTATTTCTTTCTTTGCAACATTAACAAAATTCATCTCTTCCTCTCTGAGCACACTACTAAGACTCTAGTCCACTCTTTGGTCACCTCCCATCTTGACTTTTGCAATCTCCTCCTTGCTGGTCTCCCTCAGTGTCATCTCTCTCCGCTTCAATCTATCCAGAACTCTTCTGTACAGCTAATCTTCTGCCAGCCCCATATACTCATAGAACCCCTCTTCAAATATCACTTCACTGACTCCCCTTCCATTTCCGTATCCAATTCAAACTTCTTCTAACATATAAATGCATTCACTCACTGCCCCTCATTACCTTTCCTCTCTTCTCTCTCCCTACACCCCTCCTCATGAACTCTACTTCTCCTCTGGCTTTCTTCTCTCTATGCTCTTTTCTTGGTCTGCAAACTACAGACTTCGATCTTTTCACCTTGCTGCTCCTTATGCATTGGACAAACTTCCTCTATTTTTATGTCACATCTCTTCTCTCCCCCTCTTCAAACCATGCTAAAGGCTTACCTCTTTGAGGCTGCATTGGCTCCTACTCCCTTGTTCCCTATTTGAATCCCCCTTGTTTCTCTTGTATTATACTGTTTGTCTTGATTAGATTGTAAGCTCTGAGAGCAGGGACTCTTTTTTATATGTTTGTACAGCACTACTTATGCCTTGTAGTGCTATATAATAGTCAACTGCCTTAGATGCCAAATGCCGAGGCCAGAGAGAAGCCTGCTCCCATTTACTGCAGGTGCATGTGCTGCTTCAAAAAGGGAGCCACTGTGGCATGACTGCATTCCTTTACTCCTCTTCTGGCCCTCCAGTCTCACTCTTGGGAGTCTGCTGGCTAGACTTGCCTATAGGCATCAACATCTTAAATCTAGCCCTGGTATGGAAAGAGATTTCATAGTTACCATAAGTGAAGAGCACTTTTTAAAGGTTGCCTGAATTTGCAGAATATGCCGCCGCACCGTAGGGCAGGGTCCCGAGGCCGGTTGTAACCGGGTTCCCGGGGCCAAGCCTCCTTGCGGCAGCAGCGCAGTTCAGGGTAGACGGGGGGGGGAGCGCAGAGGAGAGGGGTGGCCGGCGCCAGCAACCTACGTAAGGGGACGCGGGAGAAGGTGATTGGTGCTGGAGCCGGCTGGGGGGGGCGGAGCAACGGCGCGCGAGGGAGATTGCCGGCGTGCGTTCTCCCTCTTTCCAGTGTGCTAGCCGTTGAAAAAGGTGTGTGTGTGGGGGGCTCTTCACTGGAGTGGGCCGATTTCGTCGTGGTGGTCCACCGGGTTGTTTTTTTGTCGGGGGGTCGTTAGCGCAGCAGTATTGCGGTGGGCGGCGGTTGCCTGCGGTTATTTGCTGGGGGGCTCTGGTGAGCTGGTGGGCTACAGGTTTGGCCGCATGTGGGGCGGGGGCCTAGCGATTTGCAGCAGCGTGGTGCTTCTCGGCGTCCTTGGCTGGGCGTTGAGGGGTTCCCTTGCGGCGGGATTCTTTCGGGGACGCTGGCCAGGCAGTGTGTGACCCAATTATAGCCGTGTGGGGTTATAAATTTTAAAAAACCAAAACAAAGTAGCCAATAAACGGTGTAGAGGAGGAGTGGCTCGGATATATACTTTATTAATTAGTGCAGCTGCCTTCAAATAAAAAAAACATACAGACATTTATAATAATAATCAATTATCTTAATTTAATGAACTACATACAAACAAAGGGGATTGGAGGTCTAGCCTTCTACTTGGGGGTGAGCGGTGTGGCTATGGCTCGCCGGTATGGTAAAACACCACATAAAGGGGCGGGGGCCCGGGGGGCAGCTGTTAGAGGGCAAGAGACAGGGAGGCCTAGGCGTTTTCCTCCATCTGGTGAAGGGGTGGTAGCGGTGGCATCTCGGGCTCCCCGGGGGGGGCGGGGTAGGGGGAGGTTGCAAGGGGTGGACTCCAGTGGTAGCACTGGCAGGTCCTCTCGGGCCAGTGAGGGTGTGGTTCCTACCGAGCTCCTAGGGCCCGGAGTGCCTGGGCCTTCGAGCCTGGAGGGAGGCGACGGTGGGTTGGGAGAGACGGCAGTTGGGCTTGGCACGGAGGGTCGGGTTGGGGCTGGGGGCGCAGGCTCAGAGGTTTGTTCCAGGGGGGCGGGGATGGCTCCGGTTGATGGGCGACCGGACCCCATGGCTGGCGGGTACGTAGGGATGTCCTCTCCTCCTCCGTTGTCCGGATGGTATGCCCCCGGCTTTGGTGGCGGGCAATTTCCACACTCTGGTTTTTTCGGAGCCCCGGGGCCTTGGGCGTTTGGTGGTGGCGCATGGGGCGGTTTGGGGCAGTGGAGTGGTGAGTCGGATGGCTGGCGGGGGGCTGGGGTTAGCGGGGCTGTAAACACCGTGGGCAGGGGGATGGCGGCTTGGGAGGCTGGTGGACTCGGGTCCTCGGCGTGGGGCTGGGGCGGGGGGCCGAGCGCTGCGCCAAACACTTTGCGGGCAGCGCCTGCCAGTTTCTCTCCTTCTCTTTTGCCACAGGTCCCTCAGAGTGATCGGCCCAGGATGGACCTGGCTGACCCTGCTCGAGCGGGCAGCACGGGCCTCGCGAGTTCGGCAGAGGAGCAGAGTGGTGCGGCGATTGGGGTTCAGAGCGTCTCTGTGTCGGCGGCTCTCTCCCACGAGGCTGGTGAGTATTTGGGGTATGTGGGCAGTGCTGTGGGTGGAGTGCAAAGCCCCGATGTGGGAGTGGTGGCTGGCGGGAAAGAGAGGGTGAAGCGCAAGCATGGGCGTCATTGTCGGCGGGCCTCCTCTTCAGCCTCATCCTCAACCTCGTCGACGGTTTCCTCGGTTGACTCGGTGGTCGCGATGGGAGAGAAGGGTGTGGGCGGGGGATCTGCAGTGGTGCGCTGCGTGGAGTTGTGGGAGGGTGTTCCGCGGAAGCTGCGCCATCGTATTAAGCGTCGTAGATATATTGACATTTTTCGCCTACTAGAGGGCAGGAAGCGCTTTGGGGAGAGTAAGAAAAAATGAAAGGAGGACGAGAAAGCAGGTCGGGTGCGGAAGCCATCTCGCAACACCCTGAATTGGACTCAGGCCTTCTTGAGATTAGCTAGTGTTTGGGGTCATTATTTTCCAGAGCATTATGGGGCGCTGCTGGCTTACGGTGATACAATTTTAGCGGCGTCACAGGCGCATGAGGGGTGGGCTTGGCTGAACTATGACGAGGAGTTCAGGGACATGATGGAAGAGAATAAACAGTTATCGTGGGGTACGAAGGACATCAATTTATGGTTGACGCAGATGTCCATGCGGAGCTGTGCTGGGGGGGCCAGAGGTGGAGGCCGTAAGGCAGGGCCCGTGACTACGTTGGCGGGTGTGCGGTCCTTTCGGGCGTACGCCATCCCGGCATCTCAATCAAAAGGCAGCGCTGCGAGTGGGGATGTCTGTTGGCGTTTCAACAAATCGTCGTGCCCGTTCCCTGACTGCAAATTTAAGCACGCCTGCTTCCTCTGTGGGAGTGGGCACGCTGCCACCAAGTGTAGTCGCAAAGGTGCGGCGGGAGCCCCAGCGGGGGGTAAGTGAGGGAGTTCTCAGGGCTTTGGCTCCTACGCCCGTGAGAGTGGAAGTCATGCGCCCGTGGTTGGTTGAGTATGGACGGGCAAAACTGGGGGGGGCGTGGAGTTTGCTATTGGAGGGTTTTTCGGAGTGTTTTCGGATTCCGTGTCAAGGTTCGCCAGCGGGTGGTGGGTCGCGTAACGCTAGTTCGGTGAGCTCCTTAGCTGAGGTGGTGCGGAGGAAGATTGCGGAGGAGTGTGCCCTGGGCCGAGTTGCGGGGCCATTTCGCGAGCCCCCATTTTCTCCGTTCATGGTGTCCCCACTGGGGGTGGTTCCCAAGAAGGAGCCAGGCAAGTTTAGACTGATACACAACCTATCTTCCCCTATCGGGGATTCCGTGAACGATCACATCCCTCGGGAGCAGTGCACGGTGCGTTATGCTTCCTTCGACGCCGCTGTCGCTTTAGTACGGCAGTGTGGGGTTGGTGCTTTATTGGCGAAGGTTGACATCGAATCCGCGTTCCGTTTGCTGCCAGTCCATCCTTCGGCCTTTCCCTTGTTAGGTTTTACTTTCGAATCACTGTATTATTTTGACAAGTGCATGCCTATGGGCTGTGCGATATCCTGCGCTTATTTTGAAGCCTTTAGCACCTTCTTGCACTGGGTGTTGGGGAAGCTGACGGGTGTCCATAATATAGTACATTACCTGGATGATTTCTTGTTCATCGGGCCCGGACATGTGCAAACCTGCGCCATCTTGCTGGAGACCTTTTTGCGTTTGGCGGGCGACTTCGGAATTCCAGTGGCGGCTAATAAAACGGTCGGGCCTGTTACTCGCCTCACCTTTCTTGGGATTGAGATTGATACCGAGGGTATGGTTGTGCGCTTACCAGAGCGGAAGGTTGAGTGTCTCCGGGAGATGGTGGCCTCCGCGGGATCTTCGTGTAAGACCACCCTCAGGGTCATGCAGTCATTAGTCAGGCATCTCACTTTTGCTTGCAGGGTGTTGCCCATGGGGCATCCCTTCGCACGGCGGTTGTCGCTTGCCATGGCGGGAGTCCAGCTCCCGCACCATCGGATTCGTGTGACGACAGGGATTCTTTCTTAACTGACTTCAACGGTCGCTCAGTTATACAGTTCCCTGAGCTGTCGAATGCTGACCTGCATTTGTCTACGGATGCGGCTGGCAGCTCAGGGTTTGGGACTTATTGTCAGGGGGCGTGGTGTGCTGAGCCGTGGCCTACCGAGTGGGTGCAGTCCGGCTTGACTCGTAACATTACCTTTCTGGAGCTTTTTCCCATAGTGGTTGCTGAGGGATCGGCGTGTAGTTTTCTGGTGTGACAACGTGGCGGTGGTGGAGGTTATCAACCGGCAGGCGCCTCGGTGCCCGAGAGTTGCTGCTTTGATGAGGATCTTTGTACTAGCCTGTCTACGCATGAATGTCACTGCCAGGGCTCGGCATGTGCCTGGGTCCCAGAATTCCATTGCTGATGCTCTGTCCCGTTTCCAGTGGGAGCAATTACGGCTGTTGGCTCCAGAGGCAGATCATGTGGCTTCCCCGGTCCCGGAGCATTTCTGGAAGGTTGGGATTCGGACCTGATGGCGCTGTTGTCTACGTCCGTGGCGCATGGTACTTGGGCCCAGTATCGGCGAGGATACTCTCAGGTGAGTGCGTTCCTAAGCACTTTGGGTTGGGGCGGGGGGAAGGTTCCTGATGGGTTGGTGGGACAATTTGTGCTCTGGGCAAAGAAGGCGGGTTGGACTCGTACGGCGGTTGCGTCGGCGGTAGCTGGGTTTTCCTTTTTTTGTAAGGCGGCGGGGTGGGGGAACCCGAGGGTTTCATTTTTAGTCAAGCGCCTGTTGGCAGGTTGGGCTAGGGCACACCCCAGGCCACGGGATTGGTGGCTCCCGGTTTCCCATGAACTTTTGCTGCGCATTTGCGAGGTCTTACCTTGTGTCGCGGCCTCTCGTTTCGAGTCCATTTTGTTCCACGCATTGTTCGTGACTGCCTTTTTTGGGACATTTTGCGTGTGCGAACTGGTGCCTAGGTCTGCAAGAAGGGGTGCGTTCGGGGGTATCGAGCTTGAGCATGTCACGGTAGAGGTGTCTCAGGTACGTATTTTCATCCCGCGGTCCAAGACAGATCAGGCGGGTAAGGGCGGTTGGGTCATATTGAGCGCCATATACCCTCTGCCATCTTGTCCAGTGCAAGCCTTGCGAAGCTATTTGCAGAGGCGCTCTGGTTTGCCGGGTTCTTATTTCTTTCTACATGAGGACGGCAGGCCGGTAACGCAGTTCCAGTTTACGGCTGTGTTGCGCCTGGCATTGCGGTTCTTAGGCTATGACGAACGGAGTTATGCTTCGCATTCATTTCGGATCGGAGCGGTCACGAGTGCGGCGGCAGCAGGTCTTGAAGGACAGGTTATCCAGCGGATCGGGAGGTGGCACTCAGGTGCGTACGAAGGGTATGTGCGCCCTTAAGTCGGCTACCGGCCGGTGGGCGGGGTGCGGGCCAGCGCCTCGCAGCTCCGCTGGAGTAAAAGGGGGGAAAAGGGGGGGTACTAACAGTTTTCTTCCTATTTCAGAGTTGCCTGCTGGTGGCAGTCCGCTTTGTCCTTTCAGATGGTGTGTGCTCCGGTGACTGGTGGATCATCGGTCATTCCTTCGTTTACTGGGCTGAGCGAAGGGTGGCATCGGGGCCGCTGGGACTTCACCTTGGGCTGGCTGATTCCGGAGTTCGCCTTTGTTGGATGGGACAACGCGGGATGTGGTGGTGGCAACTTGTGACATTCGTTCAGGCACAGATTGCACAGCGACGGCGGCCAGTCGGGCTTCTGATACACTTGAGTGGCAATGACATGGCGAGTTGGTCCTGCCGGCAGATCATCCCAGCTGTTCAGAGGGACCTTGGTCTGCTTCAGGAGCTACTTCCGGGTGTGGCCATCATTTGGTCGGACATCATTCCACGCCCCGCGTGCTGGACACAGCGGTGGTGGTCGCGGGGCCTGATCAAGATTAATAGACAGATCGGGCGTTGGGTTCAGCAAACAGGTGGGAGGCAGGTGTTGCATCTGTGGGCGGAAGTCCGGTGTAGTGGCTTGTACCGCTTGGACGGGGTGCACCTTGCTCCTGTTGGACAAGATCTGTTGCTGAATGACTGGCAGGAGGCCCTTGAATTTTGGTGTTGGTCACAGCTTTCTTTGGAGGGGGCAGCGCAAGGATAGTGGTCTTCCTTGCGCCAGTGGCGGGGTAGCGAGCCAGCGCTCGCCGACCCGGCGGGGCATTTGAGGCGGATGCCGCTTGGCAGGGGAGCGGCAGTGCTTTAGGTTGGGAGTGACATCACGGTTGTGGTCTCTGCCCGGTGGAAGGAAATTGCCGGCCTTTGCTAATAACATGGCAAGGCGGACGGTGGGGGAATGGGGGGGTGGATGATGCACCGCTTTGCTATAAATGGCTGGTGGGGGTATCATCTGGAAATTCAGAAAGGGGGGGGAGGTAATGTTTGATTTAAGAACGTTTGGTTGGTCTATGTTGGGCCGGTTTGTAATGTTGTGAATAAAGCTGCGACCAACTAATTGTTCACCAAAGGTTACGGTGTGTGTGTTTTCTGTTCTGGGAGATAGAGGCGGAAAGATGGGGGGGGGGAGGGGTGCCCATGAAGCAATTTGGGCTCGGATTGGAGTGTGGGGTGGGGGGGGGTGGGAGGGCATTGGAGTGGAGGTAAGGTGGCATGGCTGCTTGTAGGCAAGGGGTGGGCATCCGTATACCTCGGTTAATGCCGCCGCGCCATAGGGCAGGGTCCCGAGGCCGGTTGTAACCGGGTTCCTGGGGCCCAGCCTCCTTGCGGCAGCAGCACGGTTCAGGGTAGATGGGGGGGGGAGCACGGAGGAGAGGGGTGGCCGGCACCAGCAACCTACTTAAGGGGACGCAGGAGAAGGTGATTGGTGCTGGTGCCGGCTGGGGGGGCGGAGCAACGGTGCGCGAGGGAGATTGCCGGCATGCGTTCTCCCTCTTTCCAGCGTGCTAGCCGTTGAAAAAGGTGTCCCTTCCCACCCTCCCCTCGCTCATGGTAGTAAGGAAGGGCGCGGTCATCGCAACTGGGTAAGGGGGGGTCATTGTTTAGCCACGGGGCTGGCGGGGTAGCGAGCCGGCGCTCGCCGACCTGGCGGGGCATTTGAGGCGGATGCCGCTTGGCAGGGGAGCGGCAGTGCTTTAGGTTGGGAGTGACATCACGGTTGTGGTCTCTGCCCGGTGGAAGGAAATTGCCAGCCTTTGCTAATAACATGGCAAGGCGGGCGGTGGGGAAATGGGGGGGTGGATGATGCACCGCTTTGCTATAAATGGCTGGTGGGGGTATCATCCGGAAATTCAGAAAGGGGGGGGGGGGTAATGTTTGATTTAAGAACGTTTGGTTGGCCTATGTTGGGCCGGTTTGTAATGTTGTGAATAAAGCTGTGACCAACTAATTGTTCACCAAAAGTTACGGTGTGTGTTTTCTGTTCTGGGAGATAGAGGTGGAAAGATGGGGGGGGGGAGGGAGGGGTGCCCATGAAGCAATTTGGGCTTGGATTGGTGTGTGGGGGGTGGGGGGGTGGGAGGGCGTTGGAGTGGAGGTAAGGTGGCATGGCTGCTTGTAGGCAAGGGGTGGGCATCCGGATACCTCGGTTACAAAATAAATAGTACATTTCCTTTTGCTTGCTGTTTATAGACAGGTTAAGTTCCTGGAAGTAAAAACTAGGGAAAGGGATGCTGTCTTGCTTACACACAAACAGGAGGAAGGAAGAATGGAACAAAAGAAGCTCCATCATGCATTCATTTCAGTAGGCTGCAAAATATCTTACCATATTTTGGTCTCAGCTCCATTCGCTCATGGTCATCCATATTATCCAGGATGGTGTATTTTGTTTTCTTTCTTATTTTTATTCTTTTCCTGCTGAAATGAAAACAATAGCGACTCAGAGATTATTAACATGCTGCGTCATCTCTTCTTAGCACACTTTTGGGCCATCAGAGAAGCTGGAATAAAGGTTAAAACATTCAACAGAAGACAACTTGTTGCATCCATATGTGTGCAGTAGGTGACTTTCCATAAAACATGATTATGGAAGTTGGGCAAAACCTTGGGTGTTTCACTAGGAAATTTTCCTTTGATAGCACACCCAAACTGGCAAATACAGACCCCAATGTCACCAGCAGTAAGTTTCTTTTACAGCTGGTTTCAGAAATCTGTGTGTTGGATTTTGTTTCCGTTTGTCTGTTTTTCTTTTCATGGATATTTATTGAAATCGCAAGAGGTATTTTATATAATTTCCATTTCGTGAACATAATGGAGGCAATTTCCAAGCAGTTCACTTTAGCACAAGTCCACAGCTGCATTTTACCTGTGGACTTTGCACCAAGCTTTCAAGGGAAAAACAGACACATACTTTCCTTTTCAAATTTGCCACGGTATAAAATATCTATAGACCTTTGCACCTGTTTTTGTGAGTAACATTTTTTTGGGGAAAATAGCTATGATTTGAAAATACAATCTAGGTGCTTTACTTTTTAATTACATCCAAAACGTGACTTTTAGAAGGGCTCCCCAAATGTGCCTCAAAGTATGCATACTGGCCTGTCTTCTTGCTAATAGTTTTTCATATGTGGCTCTGTGGGCGAAGAAGACCGAGAAGCAGGTTTGCTTTGGTGAGTGGAGAGATGTGTTCCAATAGGTCAGTATTGCTCCACTTCTGTCTCTTCCTGGGGCCAAAGTGTGACAGGGAAAGGTATCAATCCCACACATACTAGCCCATGTCATCAATGTTCTAAATGGGGTAGAATATCTAGGATTGACACTTTCCTCCGTCCCACTTTGGTAAGAGAAAGAAGTGGTGCAACACTGGTACAGTGAAGCATATCCTTCTGTTCAGCAAAGAAAACCTGTTTCCCCAGTCCTGGAATCACATACATCTCAATGGTAGCAAGCAGGTAGGTCAACAGTATAAGGAACAGTGAGAGTAGGCTGTCATTCCCCTTGACTGTCCCTTGTTCCCCATCCCCCAAAGAAGCAATTGCAGGGGATTAGGGTACATGCTTTCACTCTGTTCCTCACTGCTCGTCAACACCTCTCCAGGTTATGCATTACTACATCTGTCTTTCTCATGCATCTCTGCAAGAAAAATGGTGGCTGCAATTTTATTCCAATCAGATGATCACAGAGAGCTCCATCCAAATAGCCAATCAAATCAATGACATCTATTTGATGCTCAGTCCATTTGAAGGTTCCCCTGCCTGTAGAAAAAAAATTCAAAATTTCTCTCTATAATTTAATTGCTCCTCTCGACACGTCCTCAGAATGGTTGAATATTTAAATCAAGGAGTGAAACCATTTGTGAATCATCATTTGTGGTCGATATTTTTGTTTGTCCCTGTGCTTAGATCTACCTGGGAAGAACAAAATGTAAGATCAGGTTATACCTTAATGAGCATAAGAGCTGAATTAATATTGAATAAACAGCAGCCCCTTTAGTCAGCCACTGTATGACTATGGGACACAAGGCTGAAATGCTACAATGAAGGGTTATCAACCCTATGGATGTCAATGAGAGAAGGGGTGATCGAGAGAGGTAATTAAATAATAGACAGAAATTTGGAATATTTTTTCTACAGACAGGGGTACCAGAAGGTTTTAATGCTGAGATCAAATGGATGTCATTGATTTGATTGGTTGTTTGGATGGAACTCTCTAATTGGATGTTTGTGATTATCTGAATGAAATAAGAACACTGGTGACATTTTTCTTGCAGAGACGACATAAGAAAAACAGATGTAGTAATGCTGGACCTGAATGAACTGTTGATGTTTGAAATAAGAAATGTCAGTCCTTGAACCGGATATATATTGAAACATGAATTCATGTTGGATTTATGAATCTTTTTCAACTAAATGATAAGTGATCAAAATGTTGTATATTTTGTAAGAGATTTTTAAAGAATTTTTGAAGTAAGGATTTTCACTTTCATTAAATATTTGGAATGAAGACAAACAACTTTCAGATAAAAGTAAAACTGGACTTATGATGAAATTATCAGTATAGTGACACTGACTAGAAAAATCCATAGAACCTAAAAACCTACCTATTCCAGGAATATTACAACTTGTCCTAATGCAACGGTACACAAGAATATGTAAATAACCTGAAACACATATAAATATGTATATAAATCTGCCTCGGCAGCTTGCAAATTGTAAATACGTATATAACCTCACAAATGTCAAACTGTATAATTCCAATTCTGTGTTATGTAAATGTACAAAATGTTTGCTGTGTAAAGTTCCATGTAAACCGCTACTGATCGCTGGAAGAAGCGGTATATAAATGTAACCAAATAAATAAATAAAATAAATAAATAAATAATTGTGCTCCTGCTTTTGATAGTCCATTGATTAATGGTGGATGGGAAAAGTGTTTGTGATTTATTTGGTTTCCGTTTTTCTTTCTGAATTCTGGATGGGTGGTTTGCAGTTTTGTAAAGGTAACATATGCCTCTCTGTGCCTTTATAAAATTAAACATAGAAACATAGAGAAATGACAATAGATCCAGACCACATGGCCTATCCAGTTTGCTCCTCCATATCAACTACTAAGTTTACTGGTGTACATTTCGCCCAAGCAGCCCCCGCAGTGCAGAGAGCCAGGGCAGAAAGGGAACCCACACAGTGGCGCTGATGGCGGCAGCGCAGCAAACTTACTTTAACATGTTTGCCATGCTGCTCGACTCTTGTAAGTTCGCCGCCGTCCATATAAGTGGTATGCTGTACTAAAGATTTACATGGTTAATTCTGGCACTTTTGGTATTGATCCCACTCCCACTACATGTGGATACCCCCAGATCATTTTTATAACAGCCCATTTGAGCACATAAAACAGTGTTTTACATCCTCAAGTCCCTTATAAAATTACCCTGATTATGTTACTGTAGTAAACAATGTTCAAAATGCAAGAATTTGAAAATACAGAGCAAACACTGTACCTTCTGAAGCACCAGACACAGAACCAGCCCAGTCCCACTGTGAGCACAAGCAGAACAAAAGCCGCAACGATCACGTACAGGACACTCCAGTCTATAAAAAAATAAAAATACAGGCTGCATAAAGACATACATGTAAAACAGAAGCAATATCTGAAGTCATTCTAATGCACTTTCACTAGAGTTGTAATTTTCCTAAAATATAAAATAACAGGATTACTACCAAAATATCACTATATAAAGAACTAGAAGGAGAATTTAAACCTACTTGCACACATATTTATATGATATGCAAGTGCTGAAGCCCTTTTATTAGTTATTGGCAATTACACAAATAAATAAATAAGGCTTTACATTCCATGGTAAGCTTAAGGATACAGATGATAACATCAGACATTAATGCTACAGTATGTGTAGTTAAATGGATAACCATACAAGGCCTGAACCTCCCAATTGATAACTTTTGATTTTCCAGTGTATTTGGTTACTGTGGGCTACTTGAGAGAGAGAGATACAACTGGAGATAGGTGGTTGCCAACTAGCTCCAGGCGATAAGGAACAGACTGATCCAGCCTGACTTTATCCTACTGTGTGCTTAAACTTGTAGACCAGCTTTTCTTAAGAAGTCCATGCATGCAATAGGGTAAAGCCAGAACTGGATTAGACTCTTTCTTATGACATGAATCCAGCTGGCAATCATAGTACAGAGTCGATATGGGATTTGATCTGCTTAGGTTTCTCGTAGACAGGCCTTCCTCCTGCTTCATAATGTCCAGAGATACAGTATTTCCTGCTTCAGTTTACTCCTTCTGGCACTAGATCCCTTCAGAAAGAGGCAAAAGCTTTCCATCGGCAAGTCATGGTCATTCACAGGCAGCATTAATATACCCACATGGGACATCCCATGTGCTTCTGCTATAGACCTCTCACAGACCACCATGGAGATCTGCAGCTTTGAAGTGTTCTTCACCGTATGCAGTGGTTTTCTAAGTGTGAGGACAAAACTACTTCCATAAACTTAAAAATCATGCCTGTTCAAAATGATTGCATGCACTATTTATGAATATAAATAAGTTAATGGAGAGTTTTGATCACAATTGGGAGGGTGAGTGGGAGGATAGTATGTGTTAGATTGTTTATGATGGGATTTTACATTAGGGCTTTAATATTTTTGTAGATTTGAGTTTTGTATAATTGTATTATTCTATTTTTATTGCACCTCGAGTGGTTTTTCTTGAAGATCAAAATAAATAAATTAATTAAATTGACAATGCTGTAAATAAATGTTGCTCTTTAAGAACTGCCTTCCTTTTTCTCTTTCTCCCATTCACCAAGCTTTACTATGAAATCATATTTTTGCATAATTTTTGCATAAAGAAAAGCTAGTCTATTAAAAATCCTCTTCTCAAAGAAAGGACTCGTTGTTACAGCTGATGACACTATTGTTTGTTTGAGTGCATCAAAACCAATACAGGAAACCTATGACGTCATCAGCCAGATGCCCATTCATAACTCAGGAGTCAGCTGAAGTAGTGGGAGAAGGCATGAGTGAATGATTAAGGGCGCTGGTCTACGATTCAGTAGAAGCTACAGAGCAGGAGTTCAGGACTCTCCATTGCCACTGACTTCATCTGTGATTCCTGACAAATGAATTTGTTTTCCTTTGTCTTTCCAGTCATTGTTTTAAAACTAAATTTCAAGGCAGGAGAGCTCAAGACTAAGCAGCGACTTGGGGCAGCAGCTTCCGAGGGGTTCAAAGCAAAACAATAGAGCCTGACAACTACACAACTCAGAGCCATCAGCACATTCTTTTACCTGAAGGGACAGTAGGCACATACATACATACATCATACAAAACGAAGATTAACCCTTTCCACTCGGCTGTCCCACTCTGCGACATTGAACTTTTCCCATTCTGATCGTTGGTCGCACCCTGTGGGACATGTGAATAACATGCTAGTTTATGGCCTGTAAGTCCTGCCGTGTGGTTATTGTACAATGTGTATATCATATTGGTTGTAATTTTGGGCAGTTTCTGGTTAAAAGTTATTTCAATCTGGCATGAGCGACATAGAAAATTTAACAGAGTGGAAAGGGTTGATGTTTATCAGCATTATGTCCAATTTTCCCTTTTTCAAGATTGTTATGGGAGGGGCAGTAGTTTGATGGTCATGAGTTGAGTTTAATTAGCAAAATCTTAGGGATAAAGCAGCGTAAAGCTGAAGATTTGCCTAGGTTGCCCAATACTCTTGCACCACCCCTTTTTCCAGGTCAATAAATTGTATTAAAGAAAAGATTCATTGTTCTTTGCCTATCTGTCAGGTGAATATCTAAAGACACTGTAATGCTCCATTCCCCTAGCCTTCAGCTGCATGATTTTAAGGCATGAGAGCTGCAATTTGCTTTCTCGAATGAAATCGTGCAATACTGCCCAAACTTACCACAGTTACTTTCTCCGTTGTTCAAGTAACGCTGGATCTGGTTCTCCATCCAAAAAGGATAGCAAATGCAACGCTTAGTGATAGGGTCACAGTGTCCATGGCCAGAGCATTTTAAAAGGCAAACTATGGACAAAGCAAAGAGCACAATGATTCCTCATGATAAACAGTCTGAAGGGGGGCAATGTCAAAACTGGAGACTCTACTGTTCTGCCTGGCTGCTTGCCATCTCTCTACCCAGTGCCCATTCACATAGTCTGAGTGTCAGGCCATCTACAAGTTGTAAGCATGTTAGGATCCTGTCTGAATAAAAGAGGCTTGAGGAGTCTAAACTACTGCTGCTGTTATTATTATTACTGGGTAAATAAATGTCTACAGGAAAGGAAAAGAAAGGGAAGCACCTACAGGTACAGGAAACAAAAACATGCAAAAGAAAACTTCTGGGAATTCTTTTTGCTCAAAAGAGTCAAACATAACAAGGAAGTTAAAATTCCAAAGAGCTTTATGCAGAATATTTCGCAATGAGAGCTTTTTCCTTCCAAAAATTGCAGGAATTAAATTCCTGAGCAAAGAATATGTCATTTCAAAATGCTGCATGCAGACTAACTTGCCAGTTATACTTTCTTTAGCCCTGTTTTCTCCTATAAATCAAATCTGATTAAGTGCTTTAACTAGTTTTTTCAAGCTTGCCAATAAGTGGTGATCGTGTGCAGACCATGACTCATTGATTCCTTTCCATCCCCTCTGTGCATGTTTGTGTGTCTGTATCTGAATTGCCTGTGTGTGTATGTCTTGTGCATATGTTATTTGGTGTGTGTATATATATATCCGTTTATTTATCTATCATGCGTGTACGTGTATCTTGTCGACTGGTATGTGTGTGTGTATTTATACTTATGTGTATGTGTTTGTGTGTCTGTGCATGCTTGCATGTGTGCATGTGTGTATGAATGCTTATAGTATGTGTTTGGGCATGTTAATATGTGTGCATATTTATATCTGTGTTGGTTCTCTGTCTGTGATAGACAGGAAAGCTGTTTGACAGGTGCAATTCCATAAGCACTATTTTACTGTGAATCAGTGTATGCTGCAGTTTTTGGAACTGCTTTTCTTATAGAAATACAGTGAGGCATTTTTCTGGAGGGGGGGGGGTGCTTCATTTCTTTTTCATCTCCCTACAGCACAGGAACTTCCCCCAGCTCACCTCCTCCCTTTCTGTGATTAGAGCGACATTCCCGAGCTCTACTCTCACAGGCTTCCCATTGGCTAGACAATACCGATAGTCTTTGTGACCTTAGCAGCATTCCATTGTTCCTTTCCCACAGCATTCTCATTGGCTGGATTTTACCCACTGCTGCTAGTTAGATTAGAATAGGCAGGACAGGCTCACTCACATGGAGAGGAGGATTGGAGATCTGCAGATAGTTTTTAATCTTTGAAAAATGTCTATACGTGTTAGCTATCTTTCTAGCTTCCAGACATTAATGTAAAAGTCAATAGAATCCTGAAATAAGCCAAACAGCTGTCAACTCCACCCCCTTTCCTCATAGTATATCGTATGCTTTTAAAAAAATAAGAGAATACGTATCTCTGGGCATCTCTAAATGCTAGTATCACAAAACACCCGAAGATGGCCAGTGTTTCGCATTCAATGCTGCATCAGGGGTGTTACCCATTAGTTGAATGTTTTCATATGGCGAGAAAATTATTGATTGATTCAGTCAGCTATATGAAAATGTTCAACAAAAATATAACACACCCCTGATGAAGCAATGAATGTGAAACGCTGGCCATCGTTGGATGTTTTGTGATACTAGCATTTAGAGATGCCCAGAGATAAGTACTCTCTCCTATTCTTTAAAGACATACGATATACTGTTATCAAAAGGGTTTTTTTTTTACCCGTGAGGAGGCGTCATTATGACCCTTGAGTACCCTGTAAGGGGTTACTTGTGGTTTGTCAACAGGAAGTAATATTAAGGGCACATTCTGAGGATTTTTCCCCCTTACATATTTTGCCTTTGGATATTTAAAATTACAGTGACTGGTTTTATGACTTTATTTGTCACCAAAGACTATTTTTGTACTGTTATAGATGATATCCATAAAGGGGGTCATTTTGAAACACAAACTCAAAAAGAGCTTTTGTGCAGCAAGGCTTCCAGCGCGTCATCGTTCACCCCTGCCCAATCGGGGCACAGCTCTACCATTTAAAAAAGGGGCACGATCAGGCGCACCCGAGCCTTGCGGGCCCGCGCCTGAGGGCCGCGCAAGAGGCGCTTAAGTCTACTCTTCCCACACGGAAACATCGAAGAAACAGTCAACGTGGAGCCAGCATCTACAACTATGTACAGCTGAGCTCCCCTAGGGTTGAGCTCGCGTACCTCATCTCTTCACAGATCCTTCACCGCAGCAAGTATACTCTCAACAGTCTCTATTTTTTGACTCTTTACAGCCTAACATCTTGAATTTATCATACCACTATAATTAATCTGCTAAGCTATATCAGGTGTTTGTGTTAATTGTCATATGTTTGTCATCCAGATATACTCTAACTACTGTTGTCAGTAGCTTCCCCACATTTTATTACTGTGTCAATGGTAAATCTTCAATCAGTACTGTCGTCAGTAACTAGCTAGCTAGTAGTGATCATACATTTAAATACTGTTGCCAGTAGTAATCATTCTGTTTCAGTAATTCATGTTATCAGTAGTATCATTACTGTTGTCAGTTGTATATCTTCAATAAGTACAGTTGTCTGTAGCGATTCATTACTGTATTCATTACTGTTCCAGTAGTTTATGTTGTCAGTAGTATTCATTACTGTTGTCAGTAGTATATTTTCAATAAGTACAGTTATCTGTAGCGATCACACAATTCATTATTTTACCAGTAGCAGCTTCTCATTTATCAGTAGCTGTTGATAGCTACTATTGCCAGTAGCTATCAAACAATCTCATACCGTTGTTAGAAGCCTTCATTCAATTAGGATTAATACAGTGTCTAGTAGCTCTCTCTCAACTTTCTACATAAAACTACGTCTCAGTGATTTATTCGCTCATACTATCCTACCCTGGTATTTTATTACTTAGCTCTACCAACAACATCTCATTTAAAATGCTACGCACAAATATCATGCTAATGAAACTATCATACACTTGTATAGTTTTAGCAATACTATTCATTGACCTAACATTAAGCTTAGATAGCAAAAATCATAAAACAATTCCTATAATTCACACACGCACCCGCAACAACCATCATATTGGACACAATTATTCAAACAACATTCCTAGAATAAATGTCCATAGATTAATTCACATAAAACAAACAAACTTACATCAAACAACTAAGGGAACATGTACCAACAACTCAACTTCTCTTTCATGCATACTTATCAATGCACGCTCGATGAAAAACAAGCTTCCCATATTTAATGACTTAATATCTGATTTAAAGCCAGACATATTATGTGTCACTGAAACCTGGCTCTCAGATACAGATACAGTCTACATAAATCAACTTGATAACGAAAACTATGACACATTCTACAAACACAGAACTAATAAAAGAGGCGGAGGAGTATTAATGATGACAAAAAAAGGAATTAAATGCCAAAACAATCCAATCAAACATCTCAAACAACATAGACTCACTACTTATACAAAGTGGCCTCCTGAAAATCTGCCTAGTATATAGACCCCCAGACCAAAAATCAGAATGCCTTGATTCTTTTATTGAACTTCTCAGCTCATCCTCTGAACAACACCCTATAATCATGCTAGGGGACTTTAACCTCCCCTCACTACCAACACTAGACTCTAAACTATTCCTTGATGCTATATCAGACATGGACTACCAACAGATAATAAACAAATCCACTCACACCAAAGGTGGAACACTCGATATTGTCCTTCTACCCAATACACTCTTTGAACTTATCAACCCAGATGCTGTAGAATGTACACAGATACCTTGGTCGGATCACTATATTATCAAATTAAACCTTACATATCCTGTCACTAGCACTAATAACTCCACTAGAAGTATCCCAACTACAAGATTTAAAAAGTTTAACAACACTGAATTCATTGACTTAACAGTCCCCTACCTATTATCATCTCCAACGAATCTGGATGATACTGTCAAAAATTGGCATGAAACCATTAACAATGCAGCCAAAATTAATCATACAAATAAAAAGAGCTTCTACTCTAAGGGGCATGTTTACTAAACATTCCTAACGTGCGGGGCCGCGCTAGTGTGCCTGTGCCATATAAGGAGTGGGCGGTTCAGGCAGAAAATAGAAAAAAAACGGTAGTAAGCAACCGGATGTGTGCGCGTCGCGCTAATGTGCGGGGGTCGACATTAGCGCGTGGAAAGGCAAAGTGGCGCGCTGCTGAGTATACAAAACAACAGAGCCGTAGTACAACGGTGAAGACACTGACCAATGGTGCAGGGGCCATGGGTTCAATCCCCCAGTGTGCGCAATGACAAAGGTCAGCTGAGGCAGTAACTGTAATGATTAAAATTGTTTTAGGAGGCAAATTAATTTGGAACGGCATAAGGCGGCGCACAGTTATTTTTGGGCGGCATAAGGCGGCGCACAGTTATTTTTGGGCAGCAGAAGGTGGCGCACTGGTCCCCTTGGGCGGCAGAAGGCGGCGCGCTGATAGGCACAAGGCGGCGCACTGATGCACAAGCACAGGAACAGAGCCACAGCACAATGGTTAAAACACTGACCAATGGTGCAGGGACCAGGGGTTCAACTCCTCACAATGCCCAGTGAAAAATGCCTGCTGAGGCAGTATGTATTATGTTGTGGAGTGCTGTAGGAGGCTGTATAATTTTATTTTGTTATCACTACTAGCAAACGCACTCTCCCAGCATGTGAACATACGGCGGCCCATAAGGCACATGTTACAGTGCACTGTTCGCCAAGGCACCCTTGAATGTCCCCTATAGGGCAGCATGTATGTTGCGACACAGGATAATGTATAGTGCACCCTATAGGGATGGCAACCATAAGGTGGCCTACAGGGCGCCCTATGAAGCACCCTCAGAGGCACCTAATGGGTATAGTAAGCTGAGGGTGGTCTTGCCGGCATAGACATATGTACAGTAAATAAAAATAAAGCTGTGGACAGCCCTACCAAAGGGCCCCACTGTGGGTTTGAACCCATGACCTCTGGCTACATAGGCAGTGATGTAACCATTGGGTTACAGCTCCATAGCTGTAAGCAGGCCCCTGGCTGGCTGCAGATAGCCTACACGTCACCTCACAGACAGTCTGCTGGTGTCAACAGGATAGGGTTAGGCCACCCGTACCCATGATGCACTGCACATGCAAATTAGCTGTCCGCAGATGGACACAAGATGGGGAATGCACCCCCACAGCACCTCGGCCCTGTTGGGGGAAGTGACCGGGTGCACCCACACAGCACCTTGGCCTAGTAGGGGGCACTGACCGGGTGTTTTACTGGCACAGAGTAGCCACACACCGTTACATCATGCGGGTACTGTGCTCACCCTGAGTGTGCAATGAGGTGGCCAGGACCAGGTCAACAACACCTGCCATGGCTGATGGAGGCCAAGCGAGCGTTCCAAAGCAGTGTTAATGTGTAAGATAGCTAGTTTCTGCACAAACACCACGGATATCCCTGTCTGCCGCTATCAGGCACAGCCCCCCCCCCGTGGCAAACATGGTCCCCATCAAGGGATCCACACTCTACCTCCCTGCAAAGGTGGCAGTAGAGGGCAACATCAACCCCAGTCCTGCTGAGGAACACCACCCCCCCCCCAGGCAGGCAGCTCCATACACAGCCATAACACAATAGCAGACAGACATAAGCCCAGGGTATGGTAAGCTGCACTCCACCACCAGATATTCCCCTGCAGCAAGTCAACAGCCACTGCACCCTGCAAGCCATTATAGCAAGACATTTACCAGCTACAAACAGTCTGCTGGTTAGTCCATAGTGCATGTTCCCAATGGAGATGCATGCACCCAGAACTGGGCTGTCTGCATACACAGCAAGCAGATAGATCAGTGACTGGGCCCCAAAGAGAAACCCATATCTATCACATGAGAGAACTATTATACAGCACTATGGGGGGAGGCCTAGCCATGCTGTGGTCACTGCACAGTCAGGGTGAGCGTGATCCCCCAGAAGGACATGCTTTGGCCACCCTATCTGTGTAGGTGGTGGCCGGACACTACAATATCCCAGCCAATGTCCCTGCCAGGGCCCTATGCCCAGTGCAGATGCATCCTGGCCACGCCACCCTGCCCTGGCTATACCCATGGTACCTTGCACCTCATTATGCACATTGGCTGGCCAATACTGGCAACAGTGCTGGCAGTGTGGGCTGTTGAAGGGGCTTGCAGCCAACACCCACTGTATAGACAGACACACACTTCCACACCTCTGCCATCATGGTGCTACGATTGAGGGGGTAAGTAGCCTTGCCCACCAAACCGGTCCTGAGCACAGCAAGGCATGGATATGGTACGCATTACAGCTGGTGGTCACTCCCCAGGGTGGTAAACACCGTCAGAGGCCAGGCCTGGAGCATGCCCCGCAAACACCTAACAGATTGTTTGGATGGGGTCAACTAGCAGTATGTATGTAACGTATGGATATCTGCCTGCCTGTGCTCCTAGCAAACGTCTCAGAGCTGTGTACCGTATACCTCAGGTGTAGGGTGACATTGGTAAGTTATGCAAGTGCTCGTTTTGGGTGCTGCATGCACGGTCCAATGTTCTGCCTTTCCAGGAGACATTGGCCAATGGGGCCTGTGGGTGTGGGTGTGTCTGCCCTTGATGGCTGCTGCTTTACGGCACAGATTCCCAACTCCAGTCCAGGCACACTGTTCGGGTTTTCCTGCTATCCCTCATGAATATGCATGGGCTACATCTACATGCCATGGGGGTGGTGCATAGATATACAGCACAGGCATTTGTATGAGTGTCAGCATGGAACCTGACTGGTGTGTGGCCCACCAGGACTGCATTTGGGTGATTCTGCTCTAGGTACTGCCCCTGTTCATGGTGTCTGTGCTCAGTGGGGTAAAAGATAGATGTCTTACCATTGCATATGTCCCCGCCATGAAAGGTGTGTCCTTACTATCACTGTTTAGTTGTGGGAAAAATATGTGGGCAGGATTGGCAGTAGCCCCAGCTGGGCTTTGAACCTGTGACCTTCTGTTCTTGCATGCTCTGTCTGTGTGCACTGCACCACTGTGTAGCCACAAATTGGTTGGATTCCCTGGACTGTCCATGACTGTGGATCCGGCAGGGCCTGTCTGTTGCAGTGGACTGTGCCAGCCTGCACATGGCTAGGCCTCTGTCTTCTGTGGTTAGCAGCCACTGCCCCCTGCACCACATGTACTTGTCCGCCAACATGCTGGCATGAACTTCTCTCAGAAAAAGCAGTTGACCTGATTGCAATGTGGCAGTACGGGACTGCATTTGGGGGACTTGGCGGTAGGTAATGCCCATTGTTGTGGTGTGTGTGCGGTGTTGGGTAAAATATGGGTGTTTTCCCCATGCATACAGGGGTGTCTGCGCTATCTTTATTTAGTGGTGGGTAAAATATAGGGACTGGGCTGGCAGGTGCCCCAGCTGGGTTTTGAACCTCTGCCCTCTGGTCCTAGAGGTAATGACTCTGTCCGCTGTACCACACTTTGGCCACAGAGACAGTGCAGCCCCTGGAGGCAGTAAGCCTGGCAGGATGGAGTCACAAACCCTGCTCTACTCATTTTTACTGTGGGCATATGCACCCTGTCTGGTGACAAACGTGCACCAGAAATGACCACGGGAAAATGGGGGACAAAATATCACCACGCTGGGCGACAGTGGTATTAATGGGCAACCATAGCAAACACTCCGAGGAAAGCTCCAAAAACGGAAATGTTTTTTGGAAGAGTCTCCGCTCCGTAGACCCTTCCAATATTCATCTCTTTTTTCTGGAGCTTTGCTGGGTGTGTTTTGTATATTTGCCCATCACTATAACTGTTCCCCAGCTGGATTACTATTTATAATAGTTTTGTTGTGGTCATTTTCAGGTTCTATTTGCAATTTTGTTCTGTGCACATATATCACACTGCTCACGTTTTTTAGGTTTCCCCGGTGTTCCTGTACATTGCTGACGGAAATGGTTTCTCTTCCCTTTAAATGCCCTCTACCGCGAGGGTTTCACTCGCGCTAATTTTTACATGGAAATTCGGGCCCGATACTGTGCGGGGAGCCTCTCCCCTCCCACTCTCCACCCATTGACCCCGTCCCTCCGCCCCTCCGGAGCCTTCCTCCGCCCTCTTTTAGCCGTTCCACGCCTCTATCGGACATTTGCGGGCCCGCACTTGTACGGGGCCCGTTAGTGTGCCGCGTACCTGTGCGGGGGTGACACGCACGTGTGCGGGGCGTTTAAACGCGTTTCTGCGCGTTTAAATGCCGCGTTGCCGTGCGCTATTTTGCGGCGCGCAGATTTGCGGACTTTAGTAAACATGTCCCTAAGTCTAATACCAAACCATGGTTCAATACTACTCTAAAACAAATGAAAAGGAATCTTAGAAAATTAGAACTCATCTGGCGCAAATCTAAACTGATAATACACAAAGAAATATACAACAACCACCTTAGTAAATACAAAGAAACCATAGACAGCACAAAGAAAGAATACTACTCCGAAATTCTGTCAAAATCTTACAACAGACCAAGAGAGTTATTCTCCATTGTCAGAAATCTAACCAACCCTCAAACTTCAGGCAATGAAATTACAGACATCACAGTACAAACTTTAGCCTATCATTATCAAAACAAAGCAAAAATGCCGTCAATGACTATAGACACTATTAAGATATCATACCAACCGTTAGACGAATGGACAGACTTTCATCCCATAACTAAAGAGACACTAAAAAACATCATCACCAGCCTAAACACTACAACTTCTTATCTAGATCCATGTCCAGTAACATGGATAAAAAACACACTGTCAATTTTATTACCCTACATTCTCTCAATAGTTAACCTCTCACTAACTCAAGGTTACCTCCCACCATCACTCAAACATGCACAAATACGCCCAATAATTAAGAACAGCAAACTCGATAAAACATCCCCCATATCATATAGACCCATATCCAGCATCCCATTCTTAGCTAAAATAATTGAAAAAGTGGTCCAACTTCAGACACAAGATTTTCTAGACTCATCTTACCCGCTTGATGAGCAACAATATGGCTTTCGCCCCCGCCACGGAGTTGAATCACTCCTTACAGTTCTAATAGATGCGCTCCTAAGAGGCATTGACAACCAAAAGCAGGCCTTCATACTACTTTTCATTGATATATCAGCTGCGTTTGATAGCGTACACCACACAATAATGCTCAACAACTTGAGACAAATAGGCTTAAACTCCACAGTACACAAATGGTTCTCGTCCTACCTAAACAATAGAACACAAAATGTAAGAATTGGGAATCAAACCTCCACTACATATAAACAAGAAATTGGGAGAGGGTGAGGACACATGGGTAAGTGAGGACGTCTCTCACTTGCTCCGGGACCACCGCGGCAAAATAGGCTTAAAAACGGCGATTTTAGTCCCTGGTGTCCAGTGCCGATTGCGGGGAAATCAGCCCTAAGACAGCCTCTTTGTTTAGCTGGTATTTTGGTACTCCAGGATGCCGCTCCCGGTGCGCAAAGAGAGGGAGAAGGAGAAGGCGCCCAAAACCAGGGCCACAATGGCGACGGAGATACCCCCCTCCTCACCGGGCATGGAGAGCAGTGACTCGGCGTCTGAAGACTTGGCAAAGGAAGTGGCCCGACACTTAAACCCTAAGCTGGATCAAATACTCACCAAGTTGGAAGTGATGGGAGAGACATTAGCAGCACAGGGCCAGAGAATAGAGGAATTAGAACACCGCGTGTCAGCCATTGAGGATGATGATGGCCGACAGGAGAGAATCCATGCGGACACACGTGCACAGCTCTTGGCACTCCAAAACAAGGTGGACGATTTGGAAAATCGATCCCGCCGGAACAACCTCCGGCTGGTAGGCATTCCCGAAACCACCACAGATCTTCAGCTTTTGACGCTCATTGAGAAATGGCTCCCGGAGGAGCTAGGCCTACCCACGCTGGTCGGGGACATGAAAGTGGAACGTGCTCATAGGATCGGGCCTTGGGCAGAGACCAGAACCAGACCCCGAGTGGTCATTGCATGGATTTTGAACTTTGCTCATAAGGAACGCCTTCTGCGAGCTTATCGACAACATGAAGGGCTGACATTGCATAATTCTAAAATTCTGCTCTTCCAGGATTACTCTACTGCGGTGTCTGCGAGACGCAAAGAATTCTCCCAGGTATGCACAGCCCTCTTCGCGAGGAAGATTCGATTCTCCCTAACCTTTCCGGCAACGTTAAAAGTGCACCATCAGGGCTGCAATTTGACATTTGCTTCCGCGGGTGAGGCCAAGGCCTTCTTAGCAAAACTGCAACGAGAGCAGCCGGCTCAAGTGGAGGCCAGTGCTGCTGACTCAGTGCAATGAGCTGCTAATTCTGCTAATGGTGCTAGCTCCAGCTGTGTGGAGGCGATACATCGCTGAGAGAGCGGTGAATTTTCCTTGGAGGGGGACTACTCCGAACTGGAACCATACTATAACAGAGTCATGGAAGTAGTATGCCTAATTGTAGCTTAAGACCCTATTATTGTACTACCGTAGTGATATTTGTGGCCTTCACTGGAACCTATAGGTTTGCCTCCAACTCTCCTAAAGATCACAGAGTTAAGTGACTTAGTGCAGCCTACTTCCTGGGACCATTAATTTCACATTAATTTCTGGATGGGCTGTTTCCCTGTTCTCCCCCCCTCTTGGGTCCCCTTCGTGTCCCCCTCTTGGATGGTCCGGGTAGGGCTGGGGGAGCTAAGGAGCAATTGGAATAATTTTTCTATGATAATCCCTACCCCCAGCGTCCATGCTGGGTATAGTGCCAGGGGGAGGCGGTGGGGGGCATCGGGTGCATATCTCAGCTCAGGGGCGGTGGCACATCTCCGAAAGGGAGCTGACCTTTCCGGGGAGAGAAGGCTACTGTGATCTGGAGCTATATCTGGAGCCACACTCCAACAGCCCACGGGAGATTTTGGGCTTGACTGGATCACAGGGGTCTACTGCTGTGCTGCTCTATTGGTAGTTTTGGCCTTTACTGTCAATTATGTATATTGTCTCTGACTGTCTTAATGATTGTGGGATGGAAGGACTGGGGGTGGCCTCCTTCTTGGGTACGTAATTTCATCTTAACCCTTTATGGGGCTGTTCCCATGCTCTCTTCTCCCCTGGGGTTCCCTGCATGTCCCCCTTCCTGGGTGTCCGGGGTAAGACGGGGGGAGTTAAGGAGAAGTTGAAGGCCTTTTTCTCAGATCATCTCTGCCCCCGGCGGCCGAGCTGGATATGCGGCGGGGGGGGGGGGGGCGGGGGGGGGCGGGGGGGGGGGGTGTGCCCCGGGATTAGTCATAGGCACTGGGACTAGAGGTATCTCCGCGGTGGTCCCGGGGTGTTCAGCGGTGACCTTACTCAGTCTTAGACTGAGGTGGGATGGATGTTATTCTAGGGGGAAGGATGTATGGAAGGGAAGAGAGGAGGACAGGGTGGACGAGAGTGGGGGCGGGAAGGGTGATTGGGGGGAAGGGGGGTGCAGGGGGGTGGGTGGGAGGTGGGAGGGCAGGGGGGGGATCTTACGGTCGCATCCAGTCAAGTTTGCCTTTCTTTCGGGGAGAAAGCTCGTATTGGGAATGGGGGGAGTCCCAGGCTGGGGGGGCCCCCTCCCGGATTTTGGCATTAATATGGGCGAAAATGTTATTTAAAATGGTATTACTCTGAAAATTATTTCATGGAATGTGTGTGGATTAGGGAGTCCCATCAAACGAACTAAAATTTTGCAAGCTTTGGCTCGGCAGAGAGCAGATATTGCCTTGCTCCAGGAAACCCACCAGACAGAGGAAGAGCATCGCAAACTCCAACGAGGCTGGGTGGGGCAGGTCTGGGGGGCCCCCGCCGTGGGTAAGAAAGGGGGCGTGGTGATGCTTATTCATAAAAATGTCCGCTTTGAGGTTCTCCAACAGATCCTCGATCCCACAGGGCGTTTCATTGTGTTACATGGTCTACTGGGGGGGCAACCGGTCCTTCTTGGCAATCTCTATTGCCCAAATGTTTTGGATGAAACTCTATATTCTCGCCTGGCTTCACGAATTGAGCAATTACCAGAGCTGCCGTTGATTCTGGGTGGCGATTTTAATGGCGTAATGGATGTTGTAATGGATACCTCACGGGGTGGCGGTCCCAGGGCACGTTTTCATTCGGCCCGCGCACTACAGCGGCTGTGTACCCGCTTGGGGTTAGTAGATCCTTGGTGGCTCTTGCATTCGGCTGAAAGAGATTACACTCACCAGTCCCGTGCGCATGGGACAAGTGCCAGAATTGACTACCTGTTGACTTCTAAAAGTCTGTTTGCCAAGGTGACTGACGCGCTGATTGGCCCCACGGAGATCTCTGACCACGCTCCGATTTGGCTTACGTTGCACGGGGTGGGGGACAGTCTGGGGGCGCGTATCTGGCGGTTTCCGCTGGAGCTATACCGAGATTCTCAATTCCGTCAGTTCTTGGTCCGCCGATGGCAGGAGTTCGAGTCCGATCACGTCGGGCATCAGGCTGAACCTGAGCTTGTATGGGAGACGGCCAAAGTGGTCCTAAGGGGTGAAATCATTGGCTACATGGCTCGGAAGCGGAGGCTCCGGGCAGAACAAATTATCCGCCTTGAAAAACTAGTTACGAAGCTTCGCAGACGGCATGCTTCCACCCCCCACCCGGCCCTTAAAACACAGCTGTGGGAAACTCAAACAGCCTTGAATGAGCTCCTGCATCAGCGGGCTAAGAAATCGGCGCTATACTATCGCTATCAACTCTACTGCCAAGGGGACAAACCGGGTAAATTGTTGGCACGTTGCCTGAGAGGCCCCAGAGAGTCGCGCATGATAGCGGCCCTTAAGGATGACCAAGGGACTCTTTACAGGGACAATTTGCAGATTGCCCAGGTTTTCCGTTCCTTTTTTAAGACTCTCTATACTGCAGATGGGGGCTCCCCGGAACAGATGGTGTCTTATATACAGGGCCTGGATTTGCCGCGGTTGAGTGAGGCGGAAAAGGCGCTGCTTGACCAACCGCTGACCGTCCAGGAGATACAGCAAGCTATTGCTAAGGCGAGCTGTTACAAATCTCCGGGACCCGATGGGCTGGGGGCCGAAATGTACAAAATCCTCAATGACCATATCTCCCCTGCGTTGGTGGCCCTTCACACTAAAAGGACAGAACAGGGCGGCTTTCGCTGGGGGGGCAATCAGGCACATATTACGCTTTTCCCTAAGCCTGGGAAGGACCCCTTACAAGCGGCTTCTTATCGCCCTATTTCACTTCTTAACTTTGATGTTAAGATCTTGGCCAAGATCTTGGCGGACCGCCTGGCAGGCGTGTTGGGTCAATTGGTACATGAATCGCAGGTTGGCTTTGTCAGGCAACGTCACGCAGTCCGTAATCTCCGTAAAATCCTCTCCTCGCTGGAGTGGGTGACCCGCCGGCGGATCCCCTCGTTGTTAGTAAGCTTTGATGCGGAGAAAGCCTTTGACAGGGTGGACTGGAATTATCTCAAGTTCTTACTCCCGTGTTATGGCTTGGGGCCTGTCTTTTGCAAGATGGTTCACAGCTTATATGCGGATCCGCAGGCGGCCATTTATTGCAATGGGGTCCTATCAGAGCCCTTTTCTTTATACCGAGGAACCCGGCAGGGATGCCCCCTATCCCCCTTACTGTTTGTGCTCTCTCTGGATCCTTTTATACGGAGTGTGGAGCAATCCCAGGAGATAGTGGGCATTCGTATGGGGTCTCATGTCTTTAAACTATCGGCTTTCGCGGACGATTTATTAGTACATTTATCCTCCCCCCAGGTCTCCCTCTCATCCTTACTACGGGAATTTTACCGATTCGGACGTTTTGCAGGTCTAGCTATCAATGTGGAGAAATCCGAGGCGCTTGATGTGTTGGGCCTTTCGAGGGCCGGTTGGCAGGGGGTTTTTCCTCTCCGTTGGGCTGACGAATATTTTACGTACTTAGGTATTCGGCTGACGTGTCAACCAACTCGGTTGTATCGATGCAACCTAGAATGGACTTTGAGTAAGCTGCGGGGCCAGTTGTTGGCCTGGAAATCCCTTCCCTTATCATTATCAGGGAAGATTGCGGTGATTAAGATGGTCATTCTGCCGCGGATCCTTTATTGGATGCAAACTTTGCCGGTTTGGCTACAGAGGGGTGACCTCCGGAGGATTGAGGGGGTGATCCGGGGATTCCTGTGGAATGGTAAGAAGGCACGGATTCCTTTTAGTCGACTAGTGGGGAAATGGGAGCAGGGTGGGATGGGTTTCCCAGATTTGGAGGCATATGCCCTGGCTTGTCAATCGCGCCATTTAAGTGATTGGCTGGGGGGCACAGAAACCTATACCCCGTTAGCCTTAGAGGAGGCGCTGGCGGCTCCAAATTCTTTGTTGGCTTTGCTGCATTTTGATAATCGATTGTGTTGGGGCCCAGTAGAGGACAGTGTACTCTTGGGATCAGTGAGACGGACCTGGCGGCGGTTGAATGGGTACTGGGGGGAGAATTGGCGAGTCTCCAGCTGGCTACCGCTGAAAGGTAATGCGCAGTTCACTCCGGGGTCTGACACGGAAGCGTTCTGTGCATGGACTCGGCAAGGTATATGTCATATAGGTCACGCGATCGATCTAACGGGGAAATGTAAACAATTCCAGTCTCTGAGGGAGGAATATGAATTACCGCCTGGACACTACTTCGCTTATTTGCAGCTCTCGCACTACATACATTCACTATCGGCTGTAGCCCTCCGGGCAGAGCGTTCCGCGCGCATTATTGAATTCTTCGGGCTCGGAGGGGTGGACCCGCCATCCATTCGTGGGTTGCGGCATAGGGTGACTCCCTTTAGGCCGATTGCTGATTATACTTCGGTGGAACTTGCCTGGGCGGAGGAAATGGGGTGTGTGATCCCTCCTGGGGCAGTGCGAGTAGCTTTGCAGCATATTGCAGAGTTGGCTGTGGGGGCTCGGTGGAGGGAAATGCAATTTAAATGCATCACGAGGGTGCACTTTTCTCCCCGGCGGGCCCTCCGCAGCCACCTTACCTCCGATGGCAGCTGTCAACGCTGCTCCGAGCCTCTTGCTACGCTGTATCATATGTGGTGGGAGTGCCGCATTATACGACCCTATTGGGCAAAATTATGTGCCTTTATGGTACAATTGCTGGGGAGGAGGGTGTGCTGGGACGGGTCCTTAGTAGTGTTGGATAGATTACGCCCCACCCAGCCCAAAGGGAACTGGGAACGTTTGTTGGTGCGCAAAGCCTGTCTGGTGGGGAAGGGCCCTCTTCTGAGGAGGTGGAGGGAACCACAACCGCCCTCCTACTGGGAATGGCGAAATACTTTCCATCAATTGATGCTCTGGGAATGCCGCCGGGCTCGGGGCAGTATGCGTCGGTGGCCGGACTTCCAGAGGCTTTGGGATCCCTATATTCAAATACTGAGTCCTGCTATTCGTAATGAGATTTGGCAAATGGGCTGTTAGCTCTCCCGAGGATGGTTCTTAATGTCTGGGATGACGACCGTAAGATGGGTGGGGGGTAGGGGAAGGGGAATGGGAGGAAGGTTGGGAATGTATATCAAAACTTACACCTGGCTGTTAATTGTGCTCTGGAGGGGGATCAGAGTCCACCCCACCCGGAGCTTGTTGTTGTAATGTTTTAATCATTTGTATGCTGGTGTTTCAAAATAAAGTTTATAAAAAAAAAAACAAGAAATTGGATTACCACAAGGTTCAGCGTTATCAGCTCTACTTTTCAATATTTACATAAAGCCAGTCTGCAACATATTCAAAAAATTTGGAGTACAATATCATCTATATGCAGATGATATTATGATGTATATTCCATTTACGATACCCAATTTACCGCTCCAACTCCTATCGGACTGCTATAATAAAATTACAACTTGGCTAAAAGCTCAAAATCTCCACATAAATCACGCCAAAACTGAAGTCCTAATTGTGACTAAAAACAAATCCTATATCCCTCCAACACACATAAGACTCCAAAATCAAGAAATTAAAATAAAAAATGAAATAAGATACCTAGGCGTTATACTAGATACTCATCTTACCATGGAAACTCACATTAGCAATACTATAAAGAAAATTTATTTCAAACTAAAAACGCTCAAACAACTACGTCCTCTCGTATTCTCACAAGACTTCATCAATATAATCCAGGCCACCATAACTCCTCATTTTGATTTTGCCAATATAATACTCATGGGCATATCAAAACAAAACATCAAACGAATACAATTAGCACAAAATGCAGCTGCTAGAATTATATTGAAAGTTAACTCACTCCAACACATAACACCAATACTAGCTTCCCTCCATTGGCTTCCAATTCAAAGCAGGATAATTTACAAAACAATAATAACTTCATTCAAAGCCTTATACGATTTGGCTCCAACCACACTATGTAACTTAATACACAAAGAACAACCTAAACCTACACACAGAAAAGGACAATTAAACAAACTAAAAACCCCAAAAGATTACACAAGAGCTCATAAATCAACAAACAACAGAGTCTTTTCCCACATAGCCCCTACTCTCTGGAATTCCCTCCCCGAGGAGTTACGAACACTAACTGAGATCATGGAACTCCGCAAAAATTTGAAAACTTATCTGTTCACCAAACACTATAACAACATAGATATTCTCCCACCTGCTTTAGATAAAGGCTAAACAGGCTCCTGACTGTTTCAATTAAAATCCTTTCAACTCACACAGATAGCTCATATAGTTAAACCCCTTGATGATTCCACATCTTATGCCCTTTTACTCCTATATATATATATATATATATATATATATATATATATATATACATACATACATATATATATATCTGTATATAGTTTATTCTGTTCTGTTTTGTCTCACATTGTTAGACTTATATTATGACGTTCCTTATTAATTATATTCTGTTAATCATACTTATAATATGACGTTCCTTGTAAAACAAACTTGCTTTGTTAATTGTTGTTCTCTGTAAACCGCAACTGAACTGTGGAAGATGCGGTATATAAATGTGTATAAAATAAAAAAATAAATAAATAAATAAATAGGCCACCTGGACATGTGGGATAGATGTTGTCCTTGTGAAAATGTCTAAACCCGTATTTCTAAAACATGTGGCCCTGCACATAAAGGCACGAAAATGGGGATCTCAGAATGTGGGTGGGAGGGGGTAGAATGGGGTGTGGCAAGCTGCAGAGATGTAGAAAAAGTATTCCAGAAAGGCTTGTGTACATCCTGAGTGTTTCCCGCAGACGCCTATGTTATACCAGCAGCAACATCTGTATTGAACTGGTGTGGCTGCTGTGTGGGCGGGCACAAGATGCAGTTGTAAAGAATAGAATGCACAGGTGAGGGACATTTGTAAGGTTAGAGAACAATAAAACACACCCCTACAAAAATTTCAGTATCCCATTTGTGTACATAGTTTACCAATTTCAGTATTCCATTTATGTACATAGTTTCCCCTGTTATCCAAGTTAATTGCTCCTGTTCATTGTAATGACCTGACTCTTGTTCATTGTCGGATTATGTTTTGTTTTATGTAAACCGCGCTGATCGTAAATAGTGCGGTATATAAGAAATGTAAAATAAATAAATAAATAAAGCACTGCAATAGTCTTTAACCTGGCTATGCTGACATTTGCTGTTTATGTTTATGCAATTTCTTGATATTCTGCCCAGGCTCAAGGACATCAGAGTGGTTTATAATCATTACAAGCATCCCTCATCCCTAAAGGGCTCACTATCTACATACCTCAGGCAACGGAGGCTTAAGTGGTTTGCCCAAGGCCTCAAAGAGAAGTGGCTGTCCAAGGCCACAAAGAGTACCTATAGGACTAGAAACCCCAGTTCCCAGGTGGGAATCAAACCCCAGACCCTCTGGCCTGAGGTACCTTGGCTTAACCATTAGGCTACTTCTCCCTAAAGAGGGCTATTCCAGACTTCCCTAATAATTCCAGTGTTCGGAAAAATGGGAATGTAGATGTAGGGATGGTATGTGAGGTAGTATGGAGCAGAATCATGTTTGGCTGAGAAATGCAGAGCAGATATGTAATCCTAAGATGCTGTGCCATTATGTCTTACCAATAGTTGTTTCTAGCTGCACGCATGATTTTTGCAGAGGTATTATTTGTGATTGCAAGCAAGAGTGTGAGTGTGTGTGTGTGGTATGGGAGTGCAGTGGAGGCCCTAGTGTTCTGATCCTCAACTCTGGGGGATTATGTATGCCTGGTCAGTACCTGGACCATGGGGCTGACCGCAGCATCACCAGGATCCAGTGTGAATGGGCAGTATATTCTGAAAAGCTGCTCTGCATCAACATAGCAGGACATATCCCTGTCAATGGTGGGGGACCCTCGGAGGGGAGCATCCGCAGTGCAAACAGCACTAATACATATCTGACTGTACCATCAGAGGTCTCTAAAATTACGCACATTTTTATGGACAGATGCTGCTACTTTTGGGCATGTATGTCTGATATTTGCATTGTTGCATGTTCACATCCTGATGGATCCCTATTATTGACAGTAACATGTTTTGGCATGTAGCTGTAGGGACCCATTTAAGTGTTTTCTGGCCCATACTAAGCATTGCATAAACTGTTTGCAGCACTGACCACTGCAGGAATTACTAAGGTGTTCATCAAATGCCATGTAGGTTTTGCTGCAGAGTCTGTCAGAACAAACATCTTACTTTCTACTTGTTTATACAATAGCTTTGGTGCACATGCATAACCTTGTAGTGTTATGGGCATGCAACAGACTAGTATATATGGTATAGTCTGGTTTGCATGAACATATCTGTTTCATCAGTATCAATGTGTTGTTTGCACACATTGCAACACCGTCATTGTGAGCATCAGCTTAGGTGATGTACCTTTTGCCAGTGAGGATGTGGCCGCATGAACGGGAAGCATCTGTGACATCTATCTTTTCAGAATATGGTGGGCTGGGGGCATATATCTCTCTGAATCCAGAACCGCGGGTGTGCCTATACCCATGGTTTCAGAATCAGGTTTATTATGTGCCTATTTTCAGATTAGACATTTCTGCCGGCCGGACGTGGCTGTTATAGCATCATGCTCAAAGTGCTTTGTGCCCTGAATAAATAGGAACATAAGATATGCCATACTGGGTCAGACCAAAGATCCATCAAGCTGGAGGAGGCAGAGGCAGCCAGAAGCCAAGATGGCTGCGTGAGAGACTTGCTCGGGAGAATCCTGAGAGAGTCCTGATCTTCCACTTTCCCTCCTGACTGTTAAACCCCATGGAGTAGCAGAACTCACTCTTAATGATGACTACGCTGAAAAGAGCTAGCTCGATTACACATTGGCACAAAATACTGGGGCAAAATGATCCAAAACAGACCCATCCTCCCTACAAAAGATGGCAGCATCTCAGGATGGGTCGGACAATCTACAAGAACTTCTAATAGAGATTCATGCAGTCAAAGGTATGATGGCTGCGAATGGAGAGGCCATAAATACGGTCCATTCGGAATTGGCGGATCTTAAGGCCTAAATGAGCTCACTTATCCTGTGCATGGATAATGCTGGCACCATGTTGAAAGCTCATGTGGACTCACTCCTGCAGGCCGAAAAATCTGCTAGGTGCATGTGGCATGTAAGAATGGTTGGTCTACCAGAAGGTGCAGAAGGAACGGATGCGGTGAAATTCCTAGAAACCTTTCTTCCTGCAGTATTGTAGCTACAACTCAAAAGGCCTCTGGAAATTGAGTGGGCCCATCAGGTGCCCATACAACGCCCCCAACAAAGTCGGCAGCTGCGGTCAATGATTTAAAGTTCTACGATTTCAACATGCCCAGTCAATCCTTCAAATGGCCCGGCTTAAAGCTCCAATACAGCACGAGGGAGCAAAACTGACATGGAAGGTATAGTATCTAAACTGTATGCTCAGTTTCGCGATAAAAGTGGAGCGTCATTTGTAGGAGTCGAAAAGACCTGGGAAGCCAAAATTGAACTATTGCCCTCGACCGACTCGTGGAGTAAATTATGGGATGCCTCAACAAGAGTATCGCGCTCTGCTTCCATGACTCAATCACTATACTTTTTGATCCATCGGGCCTATGTTACACTGCTCTTACTTTTAAATGGCAACCAGAACAAGGTAATAATTGCTGGACATGTCAATAAGCTATAGGAACGTTAATTCATATGTTCTTTGAATGTTTAAATGTGCAAGGATTTTGGCAGTCGGTATGGGGATGAATCCAGCAAGTCTTGCAGATACAAACCCCGTTAACATGGAGAATAGTTCCCTGTAAGTATTAGTGTATGTGTGTCATATCCCCTCGTGTTAAATGTATCCCCCAACTGCTTTGACCCGGTGAAAAGCGGGATATAAATGCAGCTAAATAAATAAATAAATAGTTGTCCTTCGCTCAGTGGCATAAATTTCATCTCTGACTAAGTATGTTAATTTCCTGTTAGATTTCATGTTAGGAGCTGCATTGAGGTTAATCCTGGTCTATTGGAAATCTCCATCGATGCCTGACTTCTACCAATGGTGGAATCTACTCTACCTATATCGTAAATATGAACAGGAATACAATCTCACCAGCTATCAGGTTGGACATCTACAAGCCAAATGGAAACTTCTGGATGAGGTTACGCACTGACGCCAAACAATAGGTGAAGATGTATTGTATATGATGATATGGGCTTATCTGTAAAGGTCATGCCTGGACTGGGTGGGGGGAGGCTGTTATTTGTTATATGCTGTTAATTAGTTGTATTGTGGATGAAAATATAAATAAAGACTTAAAAAAAAAAAGATCCATCAAGCCCAGTATTCTGTTTCCAACAGTGGTCAATCCAGGTCACAAGTACCTGTGAGGTTCCCAAAAGGTAGATTTCATACTGCCTATCCCAGGGTTAAGTAATGGATTTCCCCACTTCACTTTAATAATGGTTTATGGACTTTTTCTCCAGGAATTTGTTCAAACCTGTTTTAAACCCAGCTACACTAACAGCTTTTACTACATCCTCTGATAATGAATTCCAAAGTTTGACTATGCTTTGAGTGAAATTTTTTTTCCCGATTAGTCTTAAATGTGCTACATTGTAGCTTCATTGTGTGTCCCCTAGTCTGTCTACTTTTTGAAGAGGTAAACAACAGATCTACGTTTACCATTCCACTCCATTCATTAATGTGTAGACCTTTATCACATCACCTTTCAACTGACTCCTGCCAAGTTGAAGAGCCCTAACCTTTTAAGCCTTTCCTCACAGGGGTATCTTTGCATCCCCTTTATCATTTTGGTTGCTCTTCTCTGTACCTTTTCTAATTCTGCTATATCCTTTTTAAGATATGGCACCAGAACTGCACACAATATTCAAGGTGTGGTCATGCCATGGAACGATACAGAGGCATTATAATATCTTTGGTTTTATTCTTCATTCATTTCCTTATGATACCTACCATTCTACTTGCTTGCTTGGCCACCGCTATATACTGGGCAGCGTGTTTCAACGTATTATCCTCAATGACACTCAGATCCTTTTCCCGATTTGTGATTCCTAATGTGGAACCATGCATCACGTAACCATAGTTTGGGTTGTTCTTCCCTAAGTGCATAACTTTGTATTTGCTCACATTAAATTTCATCTGCCATTTAGAAGCCCAGTCTCCCAATTTCTCAAGGTGCTCTTGCAATTTTTCACAGTCCTCTTCTGTTTTAGCAATTTTTAATAATTTTGTGTCATCTGCAAATTTGATCACCTCATGTGTGTATAGATTTAAAATGGCTTGATTCTTCTTCTACTCCCCTTTGATTTAACCCATGCTGAAGATAAATAACTTAGTTTCTTTGGAAAGTATGGCATCATTGTGCCATTTGTCATTTTAAAATCTTAACAATGGTGGTTTATTTTCTCTTAGGAAAATATACTAATTGCTTGTACATTAATTTTTAAAATATATCCATCATATCCATATGCATTATCGCCTATTTCCTTTCTATTATGTGAGGAATCTCCTATTATACCAATTCTGCATAAAAAAATCTGAATCCGTGAGAAACACACAGCATCTCTTAAAACGTTTTTTGTTCTCAGTCAGATTCTGTGTATGAAGGAATGCAAAAGATTTGGGAACATGATGCTGGTGTTAGGCTCATGAATGCCCAATAGTATTTGGTCAGTGAAAGAGAAAACTCCTTAATATAAAAGAGCAGTGCAGTATTTTTTTGTCGGATGCCATGATGGGATGATTGGGTGGACGCAAGGTTATTCAGGCAGTTTAACGACCTATGTTCTGACAATATTCTATGTTGGTGTTGCTATTGTTATGTTGTGAAATATGACCTGAAACTCTATGTTCTGGATACTCTGTCCCAGTCAGAAATAAATAAATAAATAAATAGAATTAATAAAGTGGTCTCTTCTGCAAATGTTTTACAGGTTCTATCATGTCTAACTCATACAGTAATTTTGATGCTTGTTAAGACATGGAAAATTGACAGCCGGTGCTCAAATTTGTGTTTGTTTTTCATATACCTTGACAATATCCTTGAGATCATTTTATTCCTCAAGGCTTTTTCTTTTTGACCAAAGGCATGGGAACAAATTGAAATGAAGTTAAATTTAGATTTTTATTTCCCTTTTTGGATGATTATTTTTAGATGTGCATGCCTGGATTCTGTGTACTCTAAACCTCTATAGTCTATGGACACCTTTTACTAATGATTAGCATATGCTATCTACTGCACAACCCATTTTGTTCCTATCTACTGTATGATCCATGATGCATGCAAGTTAATAGAATCAGAAACATTAGAGAAAAAACACAATTGACTTTTCTAAAGCTGTGATAATTAAAGAGAGAATTCCAACCTCAAACTGGAATGCTAAAAGATGCTCAAAACAGATGCTGAGAAGATCAGGGAAAGCTGGAAAGAATGCATCAAGTCATTATATAGAAGACAGATGGAAATAACATCTACCCTACATAATCACCAGCTACCATGATCTTAACTCTTATGACATGCATAATAGTTATATTGCTTTTTTCTGTTATCAGATTTAGCCTTCAGTTAATCCTTGTATATACCTTCAATGTTATGAGTACAGCTAACAAATTAGAACCAGTTCTTTTGAGTTTCTTCATTTCATGTACATCATTTAGTTCCATGTAAACCACTTTGATTTATTGATAAGACGGTATAAGAAAAACACCCAAATAAAAAAATATAATAAAATAATACCATAAAGATCAAGTGGATCAACAGCCATTTCAACCTGTCCTTATGATTAGGAACCATTGATGATGAAAGAAGAAGTCAAAGCAGCACTGAAAACATTATCAAAGAAAAAAGCACCAGGCATCGATGGCATTACCATTGAAGTATTATAGTACCCAGATGCAGTTGTTACAATACTTTCAAGACTCTGCCAGGAAATCTGGAAGACAGCATCATGGTCAAATGACTAAGAAAGATCAGGGTTCCTACCAATACTGAAAAAAGGTGATCTGACTGACTGTGGAAATTATTGCACAATCACTCTGATCCCACACGCCAGCAAGACTCTATTCAAGATTATTCAGTGGAGACTACAACCACACCTGGAATGAAAACTGTCCAAAATGCAAGCAGAGTTCAGGGAAGGTTAAGGAACAAGAGACATCAAAACGGATATGAGATGAATCCTTTAAAAGACAAGAGTACCAAAAGGATATCTACATACATTTCATGGACTACAGCAAGGCCTTTGATTGTGTGAATCATGAAAAACTCTGGGCCACATTAAGAAGCATGGGTATACCAGAACACCTGACAGTTCTCTTGCACAGTCTTTACATTGACCAAGAAGCAACATTTCAAACAGAGCAAAGAGAAACACAATGGTTCAAAATCAACAAAGGTGTATGAAAAGGCTGCATACTTTCCCCATACTTGTTTAATTTATATTGTGGTGAGGAGGAGGCAGCCCAGCATGAAAATAAAGGAGAAAGAAGAACTTTTTCTTCTTCTCGGGGGATGGGTTCATTAGAACACATACATCACAGCAGAATCCCCGGGAGAAACCAAGAGGGTAGTGCTAGGCTTAAGCCACTCCCAGACCTCATGACAACCTCAGGCAAGAGTAGGAGGTACAAGTGGGTGGAGTCAGGAAGGGAGTTGCCCTGCTCAGCGTTTAAGTTTGAGAGAACAAACAAAGTGAGCAGAGAGGCAAGGAACTCCAGAAGGGCCTGGGAAGGCAGAAAGGCCAGGAACTCCAGAAAGGCCAGGAACTCCAGAGAGCCAAGGAACTGCAGAGATGCAGGAGAGAACAAACACAGCAAAACCAGCAGCCATGAAAGAAGCAGATACAAAGTGAGTAGCAGCAGAGACAAGAGCAGCCAGCACTGCAGCCCAGGAAGCTACAGGGAAGGTTCCAGGCAAAGGACCAAACAGACTGGCTACAGGGAGAAAGAGAAAAGGTTGGCTTTAAGGAAGCTAAGGCAAGAGTGCTTAGACTCACCGGAGGAAGGGTCTATCTGCAGGCAGCAGAAGCCCCAGGAAGGGAAGTGGAGAGCTTACCCTGAGTCACTGTCTAGCTCAGAGACAGAGGGAGTGCCAAGCCGGAGAGAAGCCTCAGCCAGGAAGGTGCTGCAGCCAGACTCCAAGGTAGGAGAGATAAAGCCATAAAGCCTAAACCCTGTGTTACATGCTCTGATTCAGAAGAGAGGTTAAAGCCTAGGAAAACCCGGTATAGGAGTAAGGGTTTTGTCAGGGACACTGAACAGGAAAAGCCCAGTGAAATCCTACCAAAAGGAGAAAGGGTCATTCAGTGGCATAGGCTATTTAATCTGCTAAAGAATATTAAGGATAAACTGCCAGAACGCTTACAAGCATTGCCAAGTTACAGCTCAGTTGAAAGCATGGAAGTAGCAGGCCAAGATCTTTATCTTTATCTTTATTAAAACTTATTATACCGCCTGAACCTAGAGGCATACAGCGGTGTACAATAAAAAAATATAGGAGACTACTGTCAGAAATAGAAAGGAACGCCAGTTCATTTACAGGAAAGGATAGCAAGGAAAAGGGAAAAAGAAGAGTTAGAAGAAAAATATAAACAGGACGGGGAGGAGCAGTCAGCTGCCAGCAGCAGAGGAGAGGGGGAAAGGAAGGTCAAAAGCTGTGCAAAAGAGGTGAGTCTTAAGTGAGACTTTAAAGGAACGGAAAGAGGAATCTAGACGTAGAGCTGAGGGAAGAGAATTCCAAAGGCGGGGGCCAAGAAAAAAGAAGGCAGAAGAACGTGTGGATTCAAGATGGGCCCTAGAAGGGGGTGGGAGAAAAAGACGATTAGCGTGGATTGACCGAAGAACTCTAGAAGGACAGTGAAAATGAACCAAATCTGAAAGATAGAGAGGGACACCGGTGTGCAAAGCCTTGTGAACAAAGATCAAGATCTTATATTGAATACGAAAAGGGATAGGCAACCAGTGTAATTGAATAAGAAGAGGAGTGATGTGAGCCGAGCGGGAAGAATTAGTGAGAAGACGAGCAGCGGTGTGATGAACTAATTGAAGACGGTGAAGCTGAGAAAGAGGGAGACCGGCCAAGGAAGCATTGCAATAGTCTAGACGAGAAACTACGAGGGAAAGAAGAAGCGTGGTCATAGCAGGGAGGGAAAGAAAAGGCCGAATAGCACGAAGTTGCCAAAGTGTGTGGAAAGAACGCTGAACAACGGAAAAGACATGATCCTTGAAAGTTAAAGCCGAATCCAGGGTGACACCGAGATAACGCATAGATGTGACAAGAGGGATAGGCCCAGCAGAGAGAGACGGAGTGAGGGTAGGAATAGGAGCACCAGCAGTAAACCAAATAGCAGAAGTCTTAGATAGATTAACATGCAAAAAGTTCTCAGAAAACCAGGAAGAAACCGCGGAAAGACAGACGTTAAGGGGACCAATATCAGGCGTGAGGGGACAGGTGTGATAAATAAGGAGGATATCATCTGCATAATAATATGCAGAGATACCGTGCTGCTGGATGAGTAAAGCAAGAGGGGCTAAGAAGATATTAAACAACAAAGGGGCTAGTACAGAACCCTGAGGGACACCGCAGGGAAGGGGTGACGAAACAGATGAATCAGAACCTGATGAGACTGAGAAAGACCGGTTAAAAAGAAATGAGTGAAACCAATGAAGAACCAGACCAGAGAGACCAATAGAACGGAGCCGTAGAAGAAGAGTGCGGTGATCAACGATATCGAAAGCAGCAGAAAGATCAAGGGAAACAGCAACAGAGATAGAACCGTGATCGTGGGCAACATGCAAGTCATTAAGAAAGGAGATGAGAATAGATTCAGTGCTGTGCCCAGGACGGAAACCAGATTGACGGGGGTGGAGAACCAAAGAATCCTCTAGGTGTGAAGACAGCTGAGAAAAGACCAACCTTTCAAGGAGCTTAGAAAGAAAAGGAAGATTAGAGATAGGACGCCAATTAGAAGGTGAGGAGGGATCCAAAGAAGGTTTTTTCAAAAGAGGTTGTATAATAGCGTGTTTCCAGTGGGAGGGAAAAATACCGGAGGAGAGACTGGTGTTAAAGATAGATAGAATCCGAGGAAGCAGAGCAAGAGATGATTCAGTGAGCCACTGAGAGGGAATAGGGTCAGATGGGCAAGTTGTTTTCCTGGTCGAGGAGAGAATACTGGACAACTGAGGGAGGGTGATAGGTTGGAAAACAGACCAACAGTGTGAGAGCGGAGGAACACAGGGGGGGGGGACACTGACGAGGAGGGGACTGGGGAGAGAGGGGGGAGGAGGCGAAAGAGGAGGAGGACAAGAGGGGAAAAGCTCTCGAATGGAAAGGACCTTGCTGACAAAATGAGAAGCCAGAGCATCAGAGGTGGGGTTGTTAATGGAAACAGAAGGTGCCAAATTTGGGGACGAGGAAGAGGCAGAAAGGGAGTGAAGAACACGATAGAGTTGGCGGGTGGAATTCGTTGAGGAAGAGATAAGGTTTGAAAAGTAATCCCGCTTAGCGGAATTTAAGAGGGTACGATAGGAGGAATGACAGTAACAAAACTGTGAAAGCGTGACCGGGGAAGGGAACTTATGCCAACGACGGAGAGCCCGATGGAGGTAGGAGCGGTGAAGGCAGAGACCAGGGTGATACCAAGGGGAGTGAGGGTGATGGTGGACAGCAGGAGGGGGACGCAAAGGAGCAACCACATCTAAAGCAGCAGTAAGAGTGGAATCCCAGCACCGGGCTTGAAGATCCGCAGAGAGCAGGTGAAAGTCGGAGGGGAACAGTTCGTCTGATGACGGGAACTGTTGAAGCGACATGGGGGTTTAACTTCTAACCAGGCGAGCTGGGAGTGGAGAAGAAGAGGGGGGGGAGGAAGTAGAGGGACAAGGGATAGCAAAAAGTAGACAATAGTGATCAGACCAGGGAAGGGGCTGAGCAGAAAAGGAGGAGGGAGCAAAAGGAGAAGAGGAACGGGAGATTACCAGGTCTAAGGTATGGCCAGCTACATGAGTGGGGAGCTGGAGCTGGACATGCTGGGAGAGAGAAAGATCGGAGAGTAAGGAAAGAAAGGAAAGGTCACGGTGAGTGGAGGGAGAATCAGCATGAATATTAAAATCACCAAGGAGCAAAAGGTGATTATACCTGAGAGAAACTTCTGAGAGAGTGAGAAGAACAGAGTCCCAGAGAGAGGCGGATATGGCAGGAGGGACATAGAGGAGAAGAATATGTAAGGGAGGAGAGGTCTCTAAATGGAAGAGGAGAGCTTCCGGATAAGGAAAGGGAGAAGGGAGAACCTCACGCAGGGAGAGGGAGGAGCGGTGGATCGCCGCAACCCCCCCGCCAGACCGGCCCCGGCGGGAGACCGCGGAAAAGGAATAGCCCGGGGGGAGACAGCGATTCAGAAGAGGCTCCTCCCCGTCCCTAAGCCAGGTCTCAGTTAAGAACAAGACATCCAAAGAGTGCTGTGAGATAAGGTCATGGATAAGATAGTGACCTAACTTCAGTTTGTTCTGAGATGGACTGTAATGTGTGCATGAAGGCTGAGTAATGGAAGCCTGAGAAAGGAAAGAAGTGAAGCATGTGTAAATATCTTTATTTCAACACTGGTTACAAGTGTTACCTTAAGAGGAGAAGAATAATCCTGTATTTTGCTTTGACCTGAATGTGTACATTTGCTTTGAAGATTTTGTCAACCAATTTTGACACGGATGCTAATAAAATTCCTGTGTGCTTTAAAACAACCACTCGGTTCATAGTCTCCTTGGCACAACTACAATCCTTGGGAAAGAGGAATTGAGATGGCTTCCCGTCCCTACTAGGCAACCGCCTGGTAGGGGCGCGACCGCCACAATATGTAGAACAAATCATTAGAGAAGCAGGACTGTATGAAAAAAAATGAGGTGGGAAGATTGGTGGAAGACTCATCAAGAATTTTCACTTTGCTGATGATACCATGTTTCTGGATGAAAGTGAGAATGATCTGAAACAATTATTTATCAAAATCAAGGAAAATAGTCTTGAAATGGGCCTGCACCTTAATGTGAAGAAGAAAAAGATCCTAATGACTTGAAAAATAGTAGATAAATTCAACATGCTTGGATCCATAATCAATAATGAAATAACAAGCAGTGAAGAAATTTGATGATTCATTGGTCTTGGCAGAACGGCTGTGAAGGACTTTGACAAGATTTTCTACTGCAGAGATGTATCTGCATACAAAGAAATGACTTGTCCAAGCCATGTTTTTTTTCAGTAATGTCATATGAATACAATATGTTGGACACTGAAGAAGAAAAACAGGAAGAAAATCAATGCCTACAAATTATGATGCTGACAAGAATACTGCGTTTACCATGGACCACCCAAAGAATGAACAAATTGGTACCGGAGAACAAAACTACACTTTCCTTGGAAGCTCATATGACAAGACTTTGATTTTCATACTTTAGACACATGTGAAGAGAGAAATCATTAAAGAAAGTTATTATTCTTGGCAAGGCTGAAGGTTGACACAAAAGAGGAAAACCGGCAATGTGATGGATAGATACAACAACAGTTATGGATGCTACTCTATTAACAATTAGCCACATGACTGAAAATCAAACAGTTTAGGACAGCTATCCATGATGAGATCACCATGAGTCAAAATCTACTCAATAGCTTTTAACAACAACATTGTTATGTTTATAGATAAGCACATACCATTCATATAAATTTGATAGAAACATAGAAACATGACGACAGAAAAAGACCACAAGGCCCATCTAGTCTGTCCTTCCATAACAACTACAATAGTCCACTTTTTACCTTTAGAGATCCTCTGTGTTGGTCCCATGCTTTTTTGAATTCAGTTACTGTCCTCATCTCCACCACCTCCACTGGGAGACTATTCCACGGATCCACTACTCTTTCCGTAAAGAAATATTTCCGCATATCACTCCTGAATCTATCTCCCTTCACCCTCATCCCATGTCCCCTCGTAGCAGAATTTGCTTTCAATTGAAAGAGGCTCTCTCCCTGAACATTTATGCCACGGAGGTATTTAAACATCTCAATCATATCACCTCTATCCCGCCTTTCCTCTAAGGTGTACATATTAAGATCCTTAAGTCTGTCCTCATATGCTTTATAATGAAGTCCATTAATCATTTTAGTAGCAACCCTCTGCACCGACTCCATCCTGTTCACATCCTTTTGAAGGTGCGGTCTCCAGAATTGCACACCATACTCCAAATGAGGTCGCACCAAAGACTTATACAGAGGCATTATCACCTCCTTTTTTCTGCTAGCCATTCCTCTCCATATGCACCCAAGCATCCTTCTAGCTTTTGCCGTCGCCTTTTCTACCTGTTTAGCTACTTTAAGATCATCAGACACAACCACGCCTAGGTCCCGCTCTTCTTTAGTGGACAAAAGTACTTCACCTCCTGTATGTATTGTATAAGCATATGGTAACTGTGGAATCTTGAGATTTCTAATGCAGAACACCTACTAAGAATTATTTATTCACAGAAATATTTGGAAACCGTTGTGTACTTTAAACAGTCTCAGGATCTAGAAGTTATTGGGTACCTGTCAAAAATCTACAACATACCAGCTCAGCTTTGCATCACGCAGACCAATAATTGTACTATTTAGATAGCTAATGTCCATGGTTTCCACATTTTGGATGCTAATAAACTCTTCAGACGCACAAGCTATACAGTACACCGGCGTAAAGAACATTTGAATGAGACATACCAGAAGTGTCAACCCTCAGGACTTTATAGAGCAGGAAGTCCACCTTCTCCTTTGAAAGCTGACCTTTCAGTGCCTTTGAAACCTCAGAAGCCTTTATGAGTTTGAAAGGGTGCCCATTCTGAACATAAAAGACTATCGCAGTACTATTGGAAATAACAAAAAAATTGTGATCAGTTGTCAATTTGTTCTTGTAATAAGCTGAACCATTTTTAAATTTCAGGTTTTAGAAGCTGTAATTTATCTCTGTTCTTATGAAGGCACCAAATTTATTCTAAAGAATATTATGACTTCTTTACAGGGGCAGAGAAATGCCTGTTTGTTTGGAGGGGCTCTAAGCTCCGCCCCAAGCCCCACCCTAACTCTGCCCCAGCCCCTCCCCCTGCAAGTGGACAACCTGCTTTGAGACTGCGGGCAGACAGATGGAGCCTTTACCACAATCACAGCCATCGCCTTTTCTTCTGTCCATGGGAGATGGGATCTCCACGGGCAGACAGGAGTCTTTGCTGTGATCATGGCTGCACTTTTCTCTTCTGCCCATGGGAGATAGACAGACAGCTTGCTTCCTGGCAGGGAAATTTTGGTAGGGCCAGGATCGTGTTCCAACACCTACAGTAGGCTTCTCTAGCATGATTGGGTGAGAACTTGAGCTTCAATTTTCAGCCCAGTATGAGCTGGGAATACTGAACTTTCACAGTAGAAGCAACTTGTAAGAGGACACAGCAAAATCTGAGAAGTCTGAATGTTCCAAAGTGTGAATGTGACATCTTGGGTGCTAGCTGTTAGTTGTATATACCTGAAATTATTACAATAGTGTAAGAAAACATTTGATCTAATAATATTTGAGTAGTAGCAAGATCACAGCATACAGATATAAGGTTTTTAGCAGTTTTAGTCTAGCTTACTCCTCAGTCTGTAGAATATGGGAACAATTCTTGTGATATAGTGCACATAGTACTCACTGGTCTTGCTTTATCCATAATACAAGGAACTAACTAGTAAAAAATAAAAGGTTTTGAATAAGGGTATATCAAGAAATAACCTACTACCACCATTGCTACTGCTTGCTACAACAAAAATTGCCCTTAAAAAAACAATGAAAATTGACCAAACTCAGCCGTGTTTTGGCAAACAAATGCTTCAATCAGAGGTATAGCTTTAAGCTCTATAAAAGCCAAGGGCCCGATACTGAAAGGCAGTTAAATGGTTTACAGACCTGTAAACCGTGTAACTTCCTCTGTTTGGATATTCAGCAGCAGTAATATGGTTAGTGCTGCTGAATATTCCCGGATATAGTTTATGGTTTATACCGCTGCTGTATGCCCCGATGCTACACGGTTAGCACTGGGGGCGTTCCAGAGATGGCACTCAAGGTCAGCAGGGATGGCACTCAAGGTCAGCAGGGATGGTACTCAAGGTCAGCAGCGATATTCAGCCACTGCCCAGTTATCCCTCAGCGGTGAAAGTTAAGTGCAGCAAAGGCTGTCCTAACATTTGCCTCTGAAGCTAGCCAGGTAGCGTCTCAACATTGCCACTGCTCGGTTAGCTTCTGGCTTCCGTGGCAAACTCGGATAATTCAGTGCCAGTGGCTGGATAAGGTGCTGGCATTGAATATCCGGGTTAACTCTTCAGCGGCGACAGCTAAGCACTGTACTCACACCAGCCGCTGCCGCTCAATATAGGGCCCTAAGAACATATACAGATCATGTAGTTGACTAAAAGCCCAACACCAGAACAAATGTACAAATAGAACTGTAAAAGATATGCAAATACATAAAAGAGAAGTTGAACAGTCAATATAAATGACAAATAAATAAATAACATTTTACCTAGAAACTTTACCAAGGGAGGGGGGAGTTAAGAATTGGAAGGTGAAAGGGAAAGAAAAAAAAGAAAACAAGATTTTAACATCATCCACTTTAAGTAACTAATGAAATCACTACATGTATAAGTAAATTACAATTAAAAATTATATCAATAAGATATAGAAAATTCAAAATAAACACTTGCATGTAAAATCATAATTAAAATTGTAGAGGTACACATGCAAGTGCTTGTTAATGAGCTTATGGGGTATTTACTAATCCATGTTAAGGGAATAATGCATGATTTTGCCATTTGATGCATGTTAAATGGCAAGTGTACATTATTTGCGCTTCATGCATGTTTAAGCAGCATAACACAAGCACAATAATAATGAGTTGCAAAAGATGTAAATGTTTGCAAAGTAGCTAATTATTATGCAAATTAAATAATGGGGTGAGGACAGTGGTGTATGAAGGGTGGGACAGTGGATGCGGACTGTCCTGAGTGCCAGCAGGGAGGGGGCTGTATCCCCACAGGGCCCACAGAGGCAGCTCAGCAAACCTGCTATTAAGTTGTATTGCCATGGTGTCTCGTGCTCCAGGGGCCGGCCACTCTTCTCTCGTGGCCAGTCTCATGAGGCTTTGGCTGGGAGAGAAGAGCGACCATCCCCTGGAGCACGAGGCACCATGACAAGCTACCTTAATTGTAAGTTTGCTGCGCCGGGGCTGGCTGGTGCTGCGCCACACAGGAGGGGATGTTCACCATGCGTGATGTGGGGCTGGGATCGCCTCTGGGTGAGGAGTGGGAATGCTGATGGGAGGTGAGTTATGGCTTCTAACCAAGGATATTATTGAAATTGCTTGTGAAGGTGGGAGTGGGGATGGGATGCTGATTAGGATGATCACAGGGGGGAGGGGGCTTTACAGCACTGGACTGAGATAACTGAATGCAGATAGAATGGATGAATTTAACCGTGCTATCTGCCAATGCATTGCCATATGTTAGATATCTTTCCTGGGTGATAACCATGGGCATAGTTTGGGGGGTGAGGGGGCATTGCCCCCCATAATTAGCTGGCTTTCCGCCAATTCAGCAACAGCCTGCCCCTCCACCTGTGCTGCTGCTGCTACCGCTGCATTTTCTGTGCCTGTTGTGGCAGTGGCAGCAGTGGGCTGGTATCAATCCTCTTTATGCCAGTTCCCCACCATTTCCCTTCCGACCTTCCACACCCTCCCTGCCCCCACACCCATGCCGCAGCCTTTTCTGTGCCTACAGCAGCAGCGATGAACTGGCCTGATTTTTTTTTTTTTTTTAAAGTGGGTGTAAGCACTTCTGTGCTAGGAAGGCTGATGTGGTCCCGCCCCTCTCTGACATGAAGCATGCGTCAGAGAGGGGCAGGATCAGACTTGCCTTCCTAACACAGAAGTGCTTACACCCATGCTTAAAAAAAAAAAAAAAAAAAAAAATCAGGCCAGTTTACTGCTGCTGCTGTAGGCACAGAAAAGGCTGCGGCATGGGTGTGGGGGCAGGGAGGGTGTGGAAGGCCGAAAGGGAAATGGTGGGCAGATGGACACAATAGGGGAGGGAGGTGGAATGGCTGGAAGGGAAATGCTAAGCAGATAGACATGAAGGGGGAGGAGGTGGAATGGTTGGAAGGAAAATGCTGGGCAGATGGACACAAGGGAGGGTGGAATAGCCAGAAGGGAAATGCTTGGCAGAGAGACATAAAGGGCGAGGAGGTGGAATGGCTGGAAAGAAAATGCTAGGCAAATGTTGCACATGTGGGGGTGGGGGCAGAGGGAAGATGCTGAATAGGAAGTATGGAGGGGATTACACAGGGCAGATGCTGGACACAATGGGGGGGGGGAGTTTAAGTCAGATACTGGACACAGTGCAGGGGGTGGTGGACAGATGCTGGACATAGGCTGGAAGGGTAGTCAGACATAGGGTGGAGGATATGGGGATAGAGAGCAGATAGTAGATATGAAATTGGGATATATGCTAGACATATGGTAGAGGGTTTAGAGGGATAGAGAGCAGAGGTTGGACATGGGGTAGGGGCCATAAAGGAATGGAGGGCAGATGCTCAACACAGGATAGGGGTTATATGGGGATAAATGGCAGATGCTAGACATGGAGTGGGGAATATAGGGCATAGACTGGACACGGTAGGTGTAGAGGGCAGATGATGGACATAAATGGGGGAACGGAGGGCAGGTGCTGGACATGGGATCAGAGAGAGTGGAAATGTTGGGCATGAGGTGGGGAGAAAGGGGATTCTGGACATGGGGTGGGGTGAAATGGGATATGCTGGACATGGAGTGAGAGAGTGAGAGAGAGAGAGAGAGAGAGAGAATGGTGGACATGGGGGGATAGAATGAGAAAAAGGGGAGAGGCGCGAGATTGGGGATAGAGGGAGAGACAAGACAAGGCAGAAGGGAAGGAGGTAAAAGCAGAACATAGGGAGGATGGAAGAGAGAAAGAGAAAGGAAAGAGTTAGTTAAAGACTGGGGAATAAGGTTAGAGAGATGGAGTGAGAGCCTCACTGAGAGGGTTGTAAAAAGAGGAGATTGAGAAGAAAGAGAAATGAAATCTGAGTTGATGAAGAGAGAAAAATAAATGGATGAAAGCTGAAAGGAAAAAAATCAACGTCAGAGATGGATGTATGGGAGCAAGTGAAGAAGACAGGAGTAGAGAGAAATGGCAAGTGGATTGCAGACTTTGGAAAAGAGTTAAGACAGGATACAGAAACCAGATACCAGGACCAAGGCAATTAGAAAAGTAAAATATTTAGAAGATAAAGGTAAAGAATTTATTTTCAGTTTAATAACTGGAATATGTCAGTTTTGGGATTTTATATATGACATCTTTATATTTGTACAGACAGCACAGGGGGAGATACATCACTATTTCGATTTATTATGTCAGCCTGCATGCAGAGCCTCGCTTGTTGGGGTTTCAATTTAATTTTGCCTACATATTTCTACTTTGAATTTGTTATAATTTATGCTGTACTTTGTGAGGGTCTAACTGTGTTCTGCCTGTGTGACTGAGACCATGTGTTCTGTTAGCATGAGTTTCTTTGTAGGATCTGTAGTAATCTGCCTTGTTCAGTTTTCCGAATAGTTGTAAGGATGTTCTGAGGCCCACTGCAATATTTATGGTGCTGCTCTTTTCTGAGTAGGCTCTTTATTGTGTTAATTTTAGAAGCTGGTGTCATTATGGTATGGTAGATGTGCTTCATAGGTCTTCAGTGACAATTGTAGGGTTTTGTGTTAGTTCACAATCTGCCTGGTACTGGAGAGGCTGCTAAAGAGATGACACCGGAATCAGGTTTTTTTTTTCTTGAATGTTGAGTTTTATGGTGAAATGTCCTAGTTCTGCTCTGCAGCTACTGTTGGAGGAGGGGTTTTGTTGGTTGCAAAACAGATGTTCAAAAAGAAAAAGAAAGAACCATAGCGCAGTTTCTAACACCAAAATAAAATTAGTTAAATTATAACTAATTTTGGGGGTCATATGATGTGATGCACCTAGGTGGGTGTGAACTTGTTGGCTCCAGGAATTGCTACTTCTCGTGTCCATTTTTTGAGCGGGAATTCCCCCTTTGTGTATCTTACCTGGTGTCAGATAGCTGCTGCTATCGGAGGAGGGTTGTATTGTGGTGTTCCCAGCCCCTGTGATGTCCAAAGGGCTCAAGAAAGACAAAGACGAGGGCTCAAGAAAGGCAAAGACGGGAGCCCAAGATGACAGATGCATTGCTGATGCAGCGCTCTCCAGCTAAAGCTACTGACAGCCTTGTGATAGAGGTCACTGGTGCGGTGGTGGCAACGCTGGTAAACCAATTCCAGTTTTTAGCTGCCAAGATGGACTAGTGGTTGGCTCTATGGAGGCCTTTGGAGGACACCTAGCCAAGGCGGAACAGTGGGTTTCCAATGTGGAAGAAGAGTCCTTGCTCCTTGCCATCCGCCAAAATCCTAATATTAAGGGAGTCACTTATAATACCTTTTCTTGCAAATTGGTGGCCTATGCTGATGACTTGATCCTTTTTCTCTGGGACCCCTCATCCTCCATTCCTGTCCTATTTGCAACCACTGATGCGTTTACTAGATTCTCGAGCTATAAGATTAACCGTGAGAAGTCTGAGGTCATGCCACTAAACTTTCTTATTACGCAAGTGGATGTGGCCGACTGTGGTGTTAAGTGGATACCACATAGTATGAAATACCTGGGAGCTCTTTATCACTGGGATCTAGAACAGATGCAGTTACTTAATTTGGAAAGAATTCATACTATTTTTGAGCAGACTGCCAGCCACTGGTCACCGCTGTCAGTCTCTTGGTGGGGGAGGATAGAGGCTATTTGTATGATTTTAGCGCCCCAAATTAACTTCATCCTTAGTGCTATGCTGGGCCTGTGCCCCATCTACAAATGGCTTGAGAAACAACTTTCCAAATATGTTTGGTGGAACCACAGACTCCGCATTGCTCGCAAGGTATTTCATGCGGCCAAGAGAGCAGGGGTGGGGGGGGGGGGTCAGCCTTCCCGATTTCTATCTATACCATTTGGCTTATCAGACTCAATATGGCATGTTTTGGCTTGCTTCCTAAAAATATTTTCAGCAATAGCCTGCCTAGCTTTCCCTAGATTGAGCACTGGTGGCATCCTTCTCCTTGTGGGATCTAGTAGGTATAAAACTGGACGACAGTGTCCACCCCTTGACTCCTTTAAGAGTCATGCTCACAGCACATAGAACTTGATAGCAGTTTCAACAAACCTTGGGACCACTCTTACTAGACACTCCTGTGGTGTAATCCCCACCTGTGCATAGGCAGGAAGATGATCTTTTGATAAGCTTGGTATGTTAATGGCATAAGCACACTTGGACATCTTATGGAGGGTAGGAAATTTCTCTCTTTTCCTAAACTTCAGAATAGATTTAATCTTCCTGAGATTCAGGTTTTTAAATGGCAGCAACTAAAACACTGTATCCAATGTTCAAAATACGATCTGGCCTCTAGTGACTGAACTGGGGCTGGAAACTTTTAACGATCGAGCCCTTGAACAGGGGACGTAGTGTCCACTATATACAAACGCAATGCCCAATACCCTATTAGGAGTAGTCTATCAGAAGTTTGGTCCCATGATTCCAATGTGGTGCTTTCCCCGATCCAGTGGGAACAATTTTGGTCCATGGTCAATCAGCCTTCATGGTCAGCTAATTTGATACAGTCCCTCTTTTTTCTGATGCACCGAGCAGTTTGGATGCCATGGAAGAAATGGCGGGCGAGACTGGCCGGGAACCACCTCTGTTGGTACTCTGAAAAGACTCAGGGTACTCTCCAGCATATGATCTATGACTTTGCCCTTCCGGCAAGCCATATGGAAGAGACTGACGGAAATTTTCCACTTTTCGACTTTGCTATCCGCAGATCACATTTTTCTCATATCGGTGATAATGTCTGAAGTATTGCCTGTGTCCAGTACGAGACCATTTCATTTGCTGTTAGCCATAGGGCTACAGACCTTTCTTTCTAATTGGAAGGATGCCTCCTTTATCACCTTTCACTTTTAGTGGCATTCAGTCTGTCTGACCCATAGATATGAGAAAGTGCAGGTGATTAATACTAGTTCCTTGATCTCCCTGGCAAAGAAATGGCACCCCTAGAGAAATTTCTCTCTACACAAGTTCCTTATGATTAGTGTCAGCCTATCCTTTACTATTGGTATTATTTCTTGCATCCTATGTTATGTATCTTTATTGTTTGATGTGTAACTCTCCCTGTTTGTGCAGGTTGCTTTTATGTTTATTGAATTTTGTTGTCATTCTCTTTAGTTTTCTGGTTTGTATTATAATTCAATAAAAATGTGTGAACTGATACACTGGCTTTCTATTCATCTAGTGTTTTTTTTAAAGATAGTCATAATGAATATTGTGGCGGTCACACCCCTACCAGGCGGTCGCCTAGTAGGGACGGGAAGCCATCTTGAATTCCTCTTTACCAAGGATTGTAGTTGTGTATAGAGATAAATGAACCAAGCGGTTGTTTCAAAGCACACAGGAATTTTATTAGCTTCCGTGGCAAGCGGATAACAAATCTTTCAAGCAGTTGTACACTCAAGTCAAAGAAAATAAAGGATAATCTTCTCCTATTAAAGCAAAGCTTACAACCAGTGTTGTAGTAGAATTATTTACACAGGCTTTCTCTCACTGCTCTCAGGCTTTCATTACTTAGCCACAATGCACATATCACAGTCCATCTCAGAACAAGCTGAAGTAAGGTCACTTTCTTTACCTTCTACCTCCATGCTTTCTGCTGAGCTGTATCTTGGCAAAGTTTGAAAACGCTCAGGCACTTTATGCTTAATGTTCTTTAACAGATTAAACAGCCTATTCCACTGAATAGCCCCTTCTCCTCTAGGTAGGACTTCAACGGGCTTCTCCTGTTCAGTTTCTCCTGAAAACCCGGATTAGGAAGAAGGGGTTTTCTCAGGCCTAAACCTCTCTTCAGAGTCAGAGCAAGAAACACAGGGTTTTGGCTTTACTGCTTTCTTTCTCCTACCTTGGAGTCTTGTTGCAGCACCTTCCTGGCTGAGGCTTCTGTGGCTTGTGACTCTCTCTGCCTCTGAGCTAGACAGGGAATCAGGGCAAGACCTCTACTTCCCTTCCTGGGGCTTCTGCTGCCTGCAGACAGACCCTTCATCAGAGGAGTCTAAGCACTCTTGCCTTAGCCTTCTCAAAGCCAACCTTTTCTCTCTCTCCCTCTTGCCAGTCTGTTTGGTCCTCTGCCTGGAACCTTCTCTGTAGCTTCCTTGGCTGCAGTGCTGGCTGCTCTTGTCTCTGCTGCTGCTCTCTTTGTGGCTGCTTCTCTCTTGACTGCTTCTCCCTTGACTGCTTCTGCCTCTCCCAACTTTGTTTGTTTTCTCAAACTTAAACATTGAGCAGGGCACCTCCCTCTCTGACTCCACCCACTTGCACCTCCTACTCTTACCTGTGGTTGTCATGGAGTCTGGGAGTGGCTTAAACCTAGCTCTACCCTCTTGGTTTCTCTCAGAGATTTTGCTGTGGTGTATGTGTTCTAGTGCACCCATCCCCCGAAAAGAAGAAAAAGTTCTTCTTTCTCTTTTATTTCCATGCTGAGCTGCACTCTCCTTACCACAATATGCATATATTCAAATGAAATGCAAATATGTCACCCCCACCCTTTGCCCCCCAAATGAAGCCATCAAATTGCGCCCATGGTGGTAACTGCAGAGCAGATGCTGGGCCCGCCTTCAATAGTTACTACACAGGTTCTGCAATTACTGCACATTAATTTTTCCACCTAAAGAGTGGTATGTGCCAAACCTTACTGCACTTTTGTAAACAAGCCCTATCGTGTGAGGCCATTATGTCACAGTGAGAAAATTCCTTTCTGGTGTTTTATATCATCTAAACATTTCCTTTTTTATATAAATGTAAACCCTAGCTATTTACACAATATTAATGTTATCATTTCAAGGATTCTGAAAGAACTTTCTAATACATATTTTAAATGTATATTATAACAAAAAAAACAAGATTCACCCCACCACCCTATATCATCCTTCCTAATGCAGTTCTCAAAGTTAAAGAAGAAGTCAAATATCTTGGAATAACAAGACCAAAGTTTAACCTTTCAGTCTCACATTAAAAAAGTCACACAAACAGCTTACCATAAAATGAGAACAATACACCAACTCTGCCCCTTGTTTGAACAATCTGACTTCAGTGATGTATGCCAACCGCTTTTAACTCCGATATGGGACTACTGCATTATAATACATCAAGGACTTCCAAAGGCCACTATACATCCTCTGCAAATAACCCAAAACACAGCAGCCAGGTTCATATCAAATGCACCAAGAAGAAGCCACATTATCCTCGCTTTAGCCCACCTGCACTGGCTCCAAATTCGCATGTGAATCAAATGCTAACCATTTTTAAAATACTCCCAATTTCTCAGCACAGAACCTTCAATCCCTAATCCAGAGACCTCCTGACACCAAGATAACATGGAAAAACTGCACAGGACCTTATAGCGATAACAGTTCTCCAAATGGAATGTAACAAATCAACTTCCAAAAGAGCCTTTTCACTATTTACACCCCCTATACGGAACTCATTACCTCTCAAAATATGTGCATCCAATACCATTGCAGAGTTCCATAACAGAATAAAAATGCTCCTCTTTACAGAACATTATGAATCCTACACATAAAATCATGCATAAACCACTGTAATTACCCACGTTAATGTGGACTCTCTTTCTAGTCGTCCACAAACTCCCTTGAATAACCTCTTCCATCCCTATATATAATACCACCTTCATCCCAACTGCTTCTATTGTACATATTTTTCAATGTAAGTTATTTTCAAATCATTAATCCAATTTACATTTAAGCTATTTTCCTGTTTTTGTTCTGCTCTAGTTCTATTAAAATGTTATATAATTAACTGTAGACTGCTTATGACTTGTAGATAAAGTGGTTTAAAAAAGTTGTTAAATAAATAAAATAAACTGTTGCGTCTTATAAGAGGTAAAGGCAGATTTTAGAAAGGACGTGGAAAGGAGAATTTAAACATCCAGGTCGGGATGTGGAAAATCCCCACTGTGTTATACAAGAGGCTCTGCCAAACACAGAGCCTGCTGTAAAATATGTGTAAGGACATGTAGGACTGAATGCTGATGTTCTCTCACATCCAGTGAAAGCAGCAATTTAAAAAGCTGCACATGGGGGGGAAAAACATGCAGTTCCATCCCACACGTGCATGGGAGCAGCTTTTTCAAATTGCTGCTCTCTGATCTGTAGACACACCCCAATCCTGCAGCACCAGTCCCCTTGATCATGCCACTGATTACAATCCCTTCCCCCCCCCCAAGGCATTTGATCACCCCCTCAATCCCCCTAACACACAATCACCCCAACCCTCCCCAAAGTCATCCGATTCCCCTGACATCTATAACCTTGTCTCCAACCCCCCCACCAATGGCCCCTGTCAGACTCCCCCTCCCCCAACCCTGGTCCTTTAGGAGCAGTCTAATGGTTAGAGCATCAAGCTGAGAACCAGGGAAGCTTGATTTGGAACCTACTGTCACTTCTTTTGATCTTGGGCAAGTCACTTCATCCTCCATTGCCCCAAGTAAGCCCTCTGAGGATAAGGAAATAGCTACTGTACCTGAATGTAACTCACCTGAGTTATTTCTGAAAAAGGCATGAACTAAATCCAAATTTCCCTTCCCCTATTCTTACCAGGGCCGTATGGTGCCTAGTGTCTAGTGGGAGCAGGAGTGACCTGCAGTTGCTCTGCTCCTTCAGCTCCAACTCCAAAATGGTGCCCCTGACTCCTAATGGTAATCTCGAGGTGTTATGGTGCCATTTTGGACCGCAGAGCCAAAGGAGCAAAAATCCATTATATGATAGCTTGAACCCTAGTTATAGTATCACAAGACTACCACTAGGTTTCAAGCAGTGCCATTTTGAACTGGGAGCTGACAGATGCAGGAGTGAGTAGGGATCACTCCTGCCTGAAGACCACTGCACCATCAATGTGTGTTAGTGATAGGCCTGGGGAGGGGAATGGGGTAGAGGCGTCCTCAGGGGAGGGCAAGAGAAGACCATGGAGACACTTTGGAGTAAAGTAGGATGTGTTCTGGGGGGTTGAGGGGTCTTTTCTGAGGGAAATCTATGACATTAGATGGTATCATCATCTTTAAGAATACAACCAAGAGCATTGGGCATTATCATAAGATGTGTTATTTATTTATTTACATTCTCATATACCATGCTATTCTGCATCAGTGCAGTTTACATTGAACAAACTGAAATTACAGTGAACAGGGCATTATAACTTGGAGATAACTATTTTACAGGGAACATGGGCTATGGAGGGTTAAGTGGCTTGCCCAAGACCACAAGGAGCACCTGTGGGACTAGAAACCCCAGTCCTTCCAGCCCAAGGTTGCTGTCCTCTAGTGGGATTTGAACCCCCGACCTTCCAGCCTGAAGTACCTTGCACCAACCACTAGGCCACTCCTCCACTCCACTCCTTTACTGCAGGCATTATTAACCTGTGGTTCTTCATTACTGCAGGCTAATGACTCCCACCGTACTTTAAGCTGTGGTAAAATCCAAAATTGTACCATAACATAGTAACTAGCCCCGTGAATTTGGCAACAATATGGAACCTTGGGGTACTCCCTGGAGCAACTCCCAATCTTGCGAGACAAGAACCTCCTATAACTCTTTTTTCTTTTGTTCTAAACAGGCAAGGCATAAGCATAAAACTTATACCGAATTCCAAATTTAATTAATTGTTTTAATAAAATAGAATGGCAAACTGTATCAAACACTGCAGGCAAACCAATCGTCACTAAGACTATACTCTTACCCATCTCTCCAGTGTAGAAGCTCGCCAAACACTGTCTTAGTACTATGATTTTGATAGAACTCAGACTGGTAGGGATCCAATACTTCATACATATTAATAAAATCTGCCAACTGGCTTGCCACCATCTTCTCCATAATCTTACCTAAAGAGCACTGTTCCCTCTAAGCTGTGCGCGCATGCGCGCGCACACACCTCGCCGAGCGAGCGTACATACTTTACAACAGAGTGCACAAAAATTACGGCTCTGATTCTGATAGAAAACAACACAGACGTCTTAAAAGTTAAATGTTATGATTGTAATTACTAGAAATTTCCCGCTTCATTTAGTAATCGTCTATTTTCATTTATTTTGATTAAAACCAATGTGGTGTACATACTGTATTCTGACGTGTAGTCAAATTTTAAAGTATACAACTCCGAGTGTCGTTATGTGGTGCGCAAAAATTTAACCTTCCTTCAAAAGCTGCACACAGCTGATATTTTATGCGCACACAGCCTACAGAAAATTAGAGGGAACATTGCTAAAGAGTGAACATTCACAATGTGGCAATACGAGTAGTTCTCATAGATTCTCTATCTAAACCTGATTTTTCAGCAAATGTTTTATAACTATTGGTTTCAGTTGGTTGGGAAGAGCTCTCTGTTTTTCAGTGAGAAATTCAACAACCCAATCAGATCATCAAAATATAGAAAGACTAGGGGATATGCAATGAAGTACAGGGTAACCTATTTAAGACTTCACTCAACATGCAATCAAACTCTGGAATTTGCTGCCGGAGGATGTAGTAAAAGCTGTTAGTGTAGCCGGGTTTAAAAAAAGGTTTGTACAAGTTCCTGGAGGAAAGATCCATAAACAATTACTAAAGTGGAGCCGGGATATCCACTGCTTGCCCCAATATAAGCATTGTGGAACCTGTATCTTCTGGGGAAATTGCCAGGTACTTGTGACCTAGATTGGCCACTGTTGGAAACAGGATACTGGGCTTGATGGATCTTGGTCTGACCTAGTATGGCATATCGTATGTTCTTAAGTTGTCTATACCCCCTTTATTTCTCAAAAACCTAATCAATCAGGGGGGATAGGGATCATCAGTACTGATTGCCAGGCACATATGGGTCATTCCTTCAATTAACTGTGTTCGTTCTGCACTCTGAAATGAATTCTATGGACCCCATATTCATCTGGGCAGGGCTAAGTGCAGTAACCACTTAGCCCTGCCTGCCAACCCCTTAACCCCAGTTATTCACTTCTGCAGCGACAGAAGTGAATATCCAGGTCTGGCTGCACTGCCTAGTAGCAGCCGAGGCTAACCGTGCAGCATTGATAATAGATGCTGCACGGTTAGCACTCAGCGCCTATCTTATATGTGAGATTTTTCCTCGCCTATCTTATAGGCGCCGAGCACTAACTGTGCAGCTTCCAATATTGGTGTTGCATGGTTGGTGCCAGTCCCTGACTCCGTTCTGCCCTGGAATGCTCCCGGTAAACCCCGATGCTAGCCAGCTAGCATCGGGGCGTGTAGGGGGCTTAGTTGGGGATATTCAACAGCATTATCCATGTAAGTGCCATCAAATATCTGGTTAGCTGGCATTTACACGGTTAAGTGTCTGTTAATCGTGTAAATGCCCTTTGAATATCGGGCCCTACAACCTCTAGTCTTCCTGTCTCATCAACCAGATACGTCACCTTCCCCCTTGTCCTTACATATTCATCTACTATACCAGTGGTTCCCAAACTTGGGGTCAGGATCCCAAATGGGATCACATCACCAGTGGATGGGGTCTCAGAAACAGGGCCATTTCCCCTCTTCTCTGGACTTTTACAGGAACATATGCCAAGTACTAGCAGTCACTAGTCAGCATGTGGCCTGTGAGCCAGTGAACATTCATAGGCGTTTGCCTCCACCTGGTTCAGCTTCCTGTTAGACTGGAAACCCATGCTGTGTACTGGGGTCTTTAAGCACACTGCACACTGACAAAAAAGACCCTTTACTTACTGCCGCTGCTTTCCACTTTAGATGAGCGGAGAGGAAGGAGGCTGGAAACCTGCTATTTTGATTTCATCATCATCTGGGGTCAGTTGCTAAAATGGGATAAAAATTTGGAAAGCACTGTACTATACCGTCATATAGCACCCCATAGGGGTTGGGTGCTGTCCAGGGGGGTTGATGCTGAAAGGGGGGGGTTTGCCTTACTTGGTATCAGTGCTGCAGATTGCAAGGAGGGGCCCAAGGGGGCCATGAGGGGGCGGCACCTATGGCTCGGCTGCAGTCAAACTAATTGGCGATTTGGGCGACCAGCGGGTGACAATTGTTCACATGCTGGCTGCCTCCTAATGCCAAGCTTTTCCCCCACCCCGATTCTGCCTTCCCTCTCATCTACTACGTGAAATGCAGCTATCATGGAAAACTTCTGCGGCAGCTGCATTTGTCCCATGTTAACTGTCATCATGGCACAATTATCCTTTGTTCCCACCATGATGAAAGCTGATGTCCTTGTGTAAACATCCCTTACATAGTCCTTATATTATTTACTTGAAGTGGGTGATATTAAAATATTTTCTCTTTTTCTTTCCCCTTCTCCTCATCTTCCTACCCCTACCCCTGTAAATATGTGAAATGGTATTTATTTTTCCTTTTATTGGATTTTTTTGTCTTTATTTTTATCTGTTAATTAATGTATTCATTTTAAATTTCTGCTTGCATATTTTTTCAAAATGTTTGTGTATTTTTTTATATTGGTTTGTATATTTGTGGAGTGTTTGGCCTTTTGTCAATTACACACTACATATATGTTCTTAACTTTAATAATAAAAAAAGAAATATATATATATACACGACCATGTTGTATCATTTAAAATTATTTTTTAAAGGCAATTTTTGTTGTAATGGACAGTTTTATTTTTTAACAACTAACTCTGACTTTCTTGGTTTCCCTACCCATAACACAATGCATGACATAGACCATGTATACCTTAAATCCGAATGTGCATATATCTTCTGAACTTTGATGTCAGAGTCCAAGACGTTAAGCAGCGCCGCTATTTGTCTCACCAGTGTGTTCTTTTGTTGTTCAGTCAGCTGATCAACTCCAACCTGTAGGATCAGCTCCACTAGATTGCTTCTTCTAGGATCTGAGAAACAAGTATATTTTAGATTCTGGGTGTTTTTTCTATTTATACCATGTTTGTTGGCTCAAAACTGTCACATGAACAGCTTTATTTGCACAATCATTTAATAGACTAACTAAGTGCATTAAACAAATGTCCAAAACCAGTGGGAACAGATACTGTATATTAGGTCTCAATTCAAAACAGCACACCATCCATCTATGGAATATATAAGATTTATAAAGGCTACCCATTAGTTACTGGTTTTCTTTTTTATTGTTCATGCATTTGGGACTAGGTTCTGAACCGGCTTGCAATCTATTTGCACTCCAAATGAAAGATAAAAATATATTTTTTTAAAAGCTTGTCCATAGGTATTCTACCATACCTATGTGGACAATTTACTAAAGGGGCCTATTTACTAAAGTGCATTAAGGTTTTGCACCTAACATGAATTAGCTGCAAATGTTAAACTGCAATAGCTGCAAAGCCTGCATGATAGGAAAGTAATTTCATAAACTCTGGCAGAGTTAACGCATGTTAGTGTGCAAGTATTTGAGGCCTATTTTGTAAAACAAGGTTACTCACCTGTAACAGGTGTTTTCATGGACAGCAGGATAATCCTCACATATGAGTGACATCTCCTTCTAGAAGCTTTTAGAAAGCCCGCTGCCTATGCATGCCTGTTCCTGCTGCTGCTGCCATGCCTTGGTAGGTAAAAGAGCTTAGCTTACCTGGATGATTTGTGAGAACGTATCCTGCTGTCCATAGACTTATCCTGATGTTAGTTTCTACAGGTGAGTAACTTCATTTTCTCCATGGACAAGCAGGATAAGTTCTCACATATGCAGCTAAAGGTTGATTCCCAGAAGAGAATAATAAGTGCCACAAAAGGCTGGCACGAACTAGAAACTACAAAATGCATCATTACTTTTTTTTAATGCACTCTCTTTTTTTGTGTGTGGGTATCCTGTAAACAAATAAAACTGGACTAGGAGAGAATGGAGTAGATTCTAAACTTCAGACACATTGTGAAGGACAGACTGACCAAATACTGCTATTTTGTTGGGAATTTCTTCAGTAGTGAGATGTGAATGTATGGACAAAGGTCTAGGTTGCAGCTTTGCATATCTTTTCCATGGAGGCTGACCAGGGCTGGTGCAAGGGTATGAGGCATCCTAGGTGAACCTCATCACTTGCCCCTCCCCTCCCCTGCAACAGTCCCCTGTATGATTGCCACCGCAGCCTCCCCTCACCATAATGTGCAGCAGCGGCAATGCTTTTAAAATGGCCCCGAAGGGCGGAGTTACCTTCAGCTCTCAAACTGTGGTGCCGTACCTGCTTCTGCCCTCTTCTGATTACACTTCTTGTTTGCATGGAGGCAGAAGACTCTTCTGCCCCATTCAAAAGGAGAGGGCATTCCAAGCATCCATCATCCTTTCAATGAAAAAGTATTTCCTGACGTTGCCTTTCAGTTTATCCCCTTGCAGCTTCATGTTATGCCCTCTAGTATTACAGCTTCCCTGTCTTTGAAAAATGTTTGTTTTTTCATTAATACTACTTAAGTATTTAAAGGTCTGTATCATATCTCCCCTAGAGTATATATATTTGGGTCTTGGAGTCTCTTTTCATACATCTTCTAGTGCAGGCTCCAAATCATTATGGTTGCCTTCCTCTGAACCATTTCCAATCTTTTTATATCCTTTGTAAGATATGGTCTCCAAAACTGAACAAAATATTCCAAGTGAGGTCTTACCAGCGACTTGTACAGTGACATTAGTACCTCCTCCTTTCTGCTGGTAATTCCTCTCTGTATGCAACCCAGAATCCTTATGACTTTGGCCACTGCCTTGTCACACTGTTTTGCCACTTTGAGATCCTCAGAAACAATGACTCTGAAGTCCTTCTCCTGGTGCGTGCACACTAACCTATTGCCCCCTATCTCATACAATTTCCTTGGATTTCTGCATCTCAAGTGCATGACATTGCACTTCTTCGCATTAAATCTTAACTGTCAAGCATTAGACCATTCTTCCAGCTTTTGCAGATTTTCCTCATGTTATCCACTCCATCAGGAGAGTCCATACTGTTGCAAATTTTCTTGTCATCTGCAAAAAGACAGAATTTTCCATTCAGTCCTTCAGCAATATCACTCACAAATACATCGCACAATACCGACCCCAGGATAGATCCCTGGAGCACACCACTAATCACCTTCCTTTCATCTGAGTGAGTTCTGTTTACTATCACCTTTTGTCGTCTGTCAGTCAACCAATTTCTGATCCAGTTCACCACTTGGGACCTATCCCCAGGCCAGTCATTTTGTTGATAAGCCTCCTATGAGGAACAGTATCAAAGGCTTTGCTGAAATCTAGGTAGATCACATCCATTGCATGCCCTTTATCTAGTTCTCTGGTCACCCAGTCAAAGAACTCAATTAGATTTGTTTGGCATGATTGTCCTTCGGTAAAACCATGTTGCCTTAGATCATGCAACCTATTGGTTTCGAGCAAGTACACTATTCTCTCTTTCAGGAGCGCCTCCATTACTTTTCCCACCACTGAGGTAAAGCTTACTGTCCTGTAGTTTGCCACTTCTTCCTTATTACCACTTCTGTGAACAGGTATCACATTGACCCTTTTCCAGTCCTGCGGGACTTCTCCTTTCTTCAAGGATCTATTAAAAACATCCTTTAACGGCCCTGCAAGATCCTCTCTGAGCTATTTCAGTAGCCTGGGATGTATCCCATCCGGTCCCATGGGTTTGTCCACTTTCAGTTTTACAAGCTGTTCAAACACATCATCTTCTGTGAATGGTGCAGTATCTACTCCATTTCCATTTGTATATTTGTCAATCACAGGTGGTCCTTCTCCAGGATTTTCTTTAGTAATTAATTTACTGCCCTTGAATGCTCAACTTGCAGACCTTGTTTTGTTATCCCAAAACACAAATAGCATAAAGAGGGATAATGGTCAAGCCCCAAACACTGCAGGCACCATTTGTGAATATCCATGATGAACATGGTGCTGTTGCACCTGGAGTACTTCGTAAACCTTTAGGAAAGAAGCCATAGGTAGGAAAAAGTGCAGGGGCCAGCAGGAAAAATATACACAGTAATTCAGCTACAGCAGCAAATAACATGGTAAGGTGACATGCAGTCAAAACCACATTTGAATGGCTCTATGGACAAAAATGGATTGGGGTACTCAGGCGTGGGAGCAGCAAAAGGTGGTGGCAGACTTGCAAGCACAGTGGGCTCACTAAAGGTTTCTAAAAGGAGCTGAGGAAATTCCCACTTGTGCTCCATTGGAGACATCGCCCATATGTGAAGGGCTATCCTGCTTTTCCACAGAGAAAGTGAAGTACATGCATACAGAACTTTACTTTATAAAATAGGAGATTCAGGAGTGTAAAAACATGTGCGAACTAGACACAAGCGCTTATGCCTGCTATATGGCAGCTGTAAATGCCCATGCCTAGATCTTTCAAGCAGAGGCACATGTTAAGTATTTTAGTTATCTATTTGCAAAGATTTGGTATACTACTAAAGATTTGGTACATAGCGGTTTACAGGATAAAACCAGTTTCTTAATTGCAAAGACAAATACAATACTAGCAAGTAACAAACAACAAAAAGCAACAAGAAGGGAGAAAGGAGTAGCACAACAATATCAGTCCCATAAGACAAAGGTTGAACAGATAATTGCATTGGAGCCAAGAGAAGGGGGGAGTAGTATCAAGCCTCGGAGCCTGGAACATCAAGCAGAGAGGAGAGAGAGAATCTATTCAACGGCCTGACTAAAAAGCCAGGTCTTCAGGCCAGCTTTGAACTTTACATAAGAGGGTTCTATCTGGAGAGTTCTGGGCAAAGTGTTCCAAAGATGAGGGACTTGGAAAGAAAAGGCAATGGATCAATAGACCTCTAGGCATAGTGTACATTTGGAGGGGGTCACTAAAAGGTTGGTATTTGACAAGCGGAGAGTACGGGAGGGGCAGTAAGGAATAAGATGAGAGTGTAAGTTGAAAGGTTATCCAGTATAGTAAGCCCGATGTGTTTATGTTTATGTTTATTAGGCTTGATATACCGCGGTTCCAAATAGAGCACTGCGGTTTACAAAAAATCAAATAATACACAGAGGGGCCAACTGGCCTGGAAAGGAAAAGAAATTACAATGGATGACAGGAGAGCACTCAAGACATTAAACTAGACATGGACAAAGAGAAGGAAAGACAAGGGAAAGGAGGGGAGAGGAGTCACACAAAAGGGGAGGGGAGGTCAAAGGCGGTGGAGAAGAGATGTGTCTTGAGGTCTTTCTTGAAGGTGGGATAGTGTTGCTCAAGTCTGAGGGAAAGGGGGAGGGAGTTCCAATAGGCAGGGCCAATAAAGAAAAAGGCAGAGGAACGTGTGGATTGTAGATGGGCACGTGATGGAGATGGAAGGTGAAGCCAGTTAATGTGAATGGAGCGAAGTGAGCGAGTGGGGGTGTGGAATTGAAGCAGGTCTGCCAAATATAAAGGAATGCGGTTATATAAGACTTGGTGGACCAGTGTGAGGATTTTATAACGGATGCGAAATTGCAAGGGGAGCCAATGTAGGTGAAGGAAAAGAGGAGTAACATGATCGCGGAGGGAGGCGTGAAAGACAAGGCGTGCAGCGGTATTCTGAATACGTTGAAGGCGGTGAAGATGTGAGAGAGGAAGCCCGGCTAGAACGGAGTTGCAAAAGTGTAAACAGAAGAAGTTTGAACTTAATCTGGAAAGCAATGGTAAGCCAATGCTGCTCACGGAGCAAAGGAGTGATGTGATCATTTCATTTTGCGCTGTAGAGAAGCCTTACGACTATATTCTGTATGAGTTATAGGTGCTTTGCTTGTGCTTGGGATATACCTGAGAGAAGAGAGTTACAATAATCGAGTTGATCTATAACCAGTGACTATTTGTAGAGCCTTCTTGTCCAAATAAGGTTTCATTGATCTTATTTGTCTTAGGGCAAAGAAACAGCTTTGGACAGTTTTTGAAATGAAGGAGTGGAAATTCAGAGGTTTATCTTCTAGAAGAACTTCAAGTGAATGAATGGAGGACTTAATTGAGATCAGTCAAAGAGATTTGTGGAGTGTAAGGGGGAGGACTGGAATTGTATGAGATCCCGAATGTTTCTTTTTTATTAGGGTTGAAACCTATCTTAAGTGATCGGAGGCAGTCTGCCACAGACTGCAGTTTAGAGTTGAGTTCTGATTGGAATTGGAGGTCTCAGGTGTCATGAGCTATGGCGAGTTGAATATCATCAGCGTAGAAGTATGAACTGATGTTTAAATCTTGGATGAATAAAGCTAGCAGGGATATGAAGCGGTTAAATAGAGTAGGGGTGAGAATAGATCCTTGAGGAATACCGTACATCTGAGGAAAGGAGATAGATTTGTGACCATCGGTAAGGACCTGGAAGATATGATCAGAGAAATAAGCATGGAACAGTTCAGGGTAACACATCTTATTCCTGTTTCTTGTAGGTAGTCTAACAAGAGGATATCATCAATAATGTCAAAGGCCAAGTTGAGGTCAAGCTGAATTACAAATATGTCGTGAAGGTTATCCAAATGAGTTGCACTTTCATTTATGACCCCTAGAAAAATGCCTCAGTGCTATGGTGTTGCCTGAATCCTGATAGACAAGGATGGAAAGAATTGTTTGATGCCCAAAAGTGGGAGAGTTGCATAAAGACTCATTTTTCCAAAAGCTTAGCTAAGGAAGAAGTGGCCTAGAGGTTGGGGCAAGTTGCCAAGCGCTGGGGGGGTTGAATCCTGCTGGAGGACAGCAACCTGGTGTCAGAGGGACTGGGGTTTCTTAGGCAAGCCACTTACCCTCAGGTACACAACACAGAGTGTGAGCCCTTTGGGAACATGAGAAATATATACTGTACCTGCATGTACACCACTTTGACCTGGTGAAAAGCAGTATATAAGTATTGCTAAATAAAATAAATCAGATGATAGTTGCTCAAAGATCAGGATAAAGATTCTGCTGCTTTAGCAAACAGCAGATGATGGAATGCTTCGGGGGGGGGGGGGGGGTAACCTCTGGTCAGAATCTCATTAATCAATGCTAATGTGGTGAGAGCAAAGGAATCCCAGCAGGATTTTAGCAGTGAAGGAGGAACTGTGTCAGCCATAAAATGAGATGTATTTAAGGAGTTGAGGAGCTTTGTAGGATCTCAATTAGTCATGGGAGAAAATGCCTGGAAAGTACTAGGACAGATGCATGGAGAATTGTCTAGAGAGTGGGGTAGTAGGGGAGAGTGGGAGAGAGGGAAATTGGTGTGGTGTAGCTGCCACCTCGTTATGGAGCTTTAAAGTCTTAGGGCCCGATTTTCGAAGGCCTTTACACTGGTAACTTCCCTAGTTACCCATGTAAAGGCCTTATCCGTGATTTTCGAAGGGCACCTTCATGGGTAGTGTCCTTCAAAAATCCCAGATATGTCCCTAATGCACCAAGATGCTATCCGCATAGCATCGGGGCATGTTGGGGGCATTCTGGGGCAGAGTGGTGGTGGGCCATGGCGCTACCCATGTAGCACTGATTTTCGATGCCACACGGTTAGCACTCTGTGCCTTAAAGGAAGGCATGGGAAAACCTCAACTATCTTTAAGACGCGCTACATGGGTAGCACCTGCAGCTACCTGGCTGTGCGGCGACACCTGGATTTTCAATGCCAGGGCCACATATGACCCTGGCATGCAAAATCCGGGTTAGACGGGAGGTGGGCAAGTTATGTGCCAACACACCGCCCAACTGAAATACAGGCCCTTCGTCACCAGGTAGGAGCCAAAAAGATCCGGGAAAATAAGAATGGAGATAGTATTTTGTATCACTTTGGGTACTATTTTTTTAAAAAGAAGGAAAAGCTGTTTAGGAAAATTCTTATTCTGCCTGCATGGCTGCTTGGCCTGCAGGAGAGGTGCAAGAGAATCAAGGTTTTTAGCCTGGAGAGAGTTCCAAGTGGTGATCTTTTCATCTAGAGTAAGAGTGGGGAAACTTGATGAGAGGTCCAGACTGTCTACAGCAGATTTTTCAATATTAACATTTTTCATTTTTTGACTTACATGTGTAAATTTGTGCTCTGCTTATGTCCCACCCAAATTCCACCCTTGTGCATGCCTACAGTTAAGTATGTGTGATAAGACTTGCATGCATGCTTAGAAAATAGCAACAGCCTAAAGTACCCGTGTAAGCGCACATTCATGCATGTAAGCTCTGAAAAATAGATGACTTATGCAAGTAAAGGCCACACATCTTTACATGGCTTCTTATAAAACGTTGGAAGCATTTCCCACATGTAGGGGAAGGCTGGTGTTCGTATCCTGCTAACGTGGAATACATTGTTACACCTTTGCAGGTGTAGTGAATTGCTTTGTGTTATCTGCTGCGTAAGCAATTAACATGTAGAAGTGCACTCTGCATTAGCTGCAAGGCCCAGTTCCTGCCTATGCCCTGTCTATTTAATGCCCCAATAAGAATTTCCATAACAGGTATTTAATGTAGCAATTAATGCATGCTAACAGTTAACGTACTGTATTAACTGTTAACATTTATTAAACACCTAAGTTTAAGTAAATATGCTATAAAAGGCATTAATATTGGCTGCTGACATGCATTATGTACCCCAGGGATCTGTACCGGGTCCGCTGCTTTTTAACATATTCATAAATGACCTTGAAATGGGAATAAAGAGTGAGGTGATCAAATTTGCAGATGACACAAAATTATTCAAAGTTGTTAAGACACAAGAGGATTGTGAAAAAGTGCAAGAGGGCCTTGATAAATTGGAAGACTGGATATTCAAATGGCAGATTAAATTTAATGTGGACAAATGCAAAGTTATGCACCTAGGAAAGAACAACCCAAACTATGGTTACACGATGCAAGGTTCCACATTAGGAAAAACATTTAGGCGTCATTGCGGATAACATGTTGAAAACCTCCGCCCAGTGTGCAGCAGTAGCCAAGAAAGCAAATAGAATGCTAGGAATCATAAGGAAAGGAATGGAAAATAAAACCAAGGATATTATAATGCTTCTGTATTGTTCCATGGTGCGACCACACCTTGAATACTGTGTGCAGTTCTGATTGCCTCATCTTAAAAAGGATATAGCGGAATTAGAAAAACTACATAGAAGAGCCACAAAAATAGTAAAGGGGATGGAAGGATACTTCTATGAGGAAAGGCTTAAAGGTTAGGGCTCTTTAACCTGGAAAAGAGACGGCTGAGGGGAGATATGATAGAGGTCTATAAATTAATGAATGGAGTGGAATAGGTAAACGTAGATTGATTGTTTACGTCATCAAAATATAGAAAGACTAGGGGACATGCAATGAAGCTACAGGATAACCTATTTAAAACTAATAAGAAAAAATATTTTTTCACTCAACGTGTAATCAAACTCTGGAATTCATTACTGGAGGATGTAGTAAAAGCTGTTAGTATAGATGGGTTTAAAAAAGGTTTGGACAAGTTCCTGGAGGAAAGGTCCATAAGCCATTATTAAAGAGGATTTGGGAAATCCACTGCTTGCTCAGGAACAAACATTGTGGAACCTGTATGTCTTTTAGGGAAACTGCTAGGTACTTATGACTTAGATTGGCCACTGTTGGAAACAGGATACTGGGCTTGATGGACCTTGGTCTGACCCAGTATGGCATATCTTATTTTTATGAAAAGCATTTCAGAACTCTATTATCCAGTCTGTGAGCTTTCTGCTTACAGACCTAATGAGCATCTCTCATGCCACTGAACTAAAACTGCTCCAATGAAAACTCTATGAATTTCCATATAGGACCCTTCACCTATAATTGCTAGGGATATGCATTTTTCATGCCATTTTATGTCATTTTTAACCCAAAACAGAAAAAAAGCAAATATTTGGGGGTTTCTCCATGCCATCAATACTGAGCTCTATTTATCGACCGATGCATTATTGACATTGCCCCTGAAGTGAAAAAGAAAAAAAAGAAATCCCAAATAAACTGAAAAAACACATGGAAAACAAAACACAACCAAACGTTTTGGCTTGCACACCCCTAATAACGATACTATAATACATTTTTCAACACTTGTTCAGAATGTCAGTTCTTCATTTCTTCTCACAGGATCTGTTTTACAACTTTTAGAATTTCCCCCAAAGCAGACATTTGTTCTCCAAATATGGCTACATTGGGACTTCAAGTTTTTCATTGAGCCAGTTCTTTTTCATTTGGTTTTATTAGTCTAAAATTTGTTTCTTTGAATTTCATGATTGCATGGTTTATAGATTATTAAAATGACTTTCAATATGCAGCATTAATTTTTACCTGTATTAACATGTGTAAAAGAATTTCAGAGACTCTTCTTGAATTGCACCACTCCTTCCTTCTGAATTCTAGGATAAGCAAAGTAACCTGGTTCTTAGACTAAGGGGTATGTTTACTAAGCAGCGGTGGCGGCTGCCATGCGGTATCAGAGCCACGGCCCCAATACTACACGGCAGCCACTACCTTGCTTAGTAAACATATCCCTAAGGTGCATCCTTACTAAAGGTTAGCACGCATTAATGAAAGTTAGTACACGTTAAGTGCTGCCATGGCCCTCTTCTTTCTACGGACTGTGACAGTACATAAGATGCTTTAACTTTCATTCGTGCTCCTTAACCTTTAGTAAACATGTACCTAACTGTATGCAGATATATCCTATGAATTCTCATTGTAGATATCCTGAAAGCCAGAACTTTGTGTACCTCTCAAGGACGAGCATTATGCTCAAATTATCCATAAAATATTAGATCACAGTAGCAGCACACTGGATACTGATGCATCCTTCTTTCATTTTACATAATAGTAACAAAACAGATGCTGGTGTACAGATTGGAAAATACTTTTGTCTTCTGCAGACCCTGATGTTCTGTGAAGGACACACGTAAAGCTTCAGCCTCTCCCCTCCTCTCAGAGTTAAAAACTAGCTCCTAGTTACAAGGGGTACTTTGAGCCATCTCTGCATGCTAAATTCCTAAGCATTTCTATTTGCAAAGCCAAAAAGAAATAGCACAATGCCTGAAGAAAGGCTTGCAAAGGGAACTAGATGAGCTTAAATGTCACACATGATTTGGAGGTGTTTGACAGCTCTGCAGAAAGGGCAGAGCAGGATGGAGAGATCTGCATCTATGGAAATAAAAACATAAGAATGTTAGGTGTGCCCTGCTAGGTCAGAAGAAAGGTCCAGTAGGACCAGCATCCTGACTCTGACAGCAACCAATCCAGGTCACAAGTATCCAGCAGGACCCTAAAGAGCAGACCCATTCTTTGTTGATCTCAGAGATAAGCGAAGACTTTCTCAAATCTACATGGCTAATAATTAAAAATACACACAGGAAAACATTTTTTTGGTTTGTTTTCAATTTTTTTGGTCAGTTTCCACAATTTTCATACATTTTTTCAATTTGATATTTGTTTTAATACAATATTTTTAATGCATGTTAAAACATTATTACACACTAATCTGCTTAAAATGCACTAATTCATAGGTTAACATAAATTAAATCAATTTAGAGTTCACTAAATTTTTTAAAGCATGCTAATGAACTGTATGTGCACCAACGAATGTGTTCCCTACTAATAATGGTTTATGGACTTTTCCTCCAGGAACTTGTCTAAACGTTGTTTTTTTTAGCTCTGCTATGTTAACTGACTTGATAACATCCTCTGGCAGCAAATTCGAGAGTATTATTTGAAAAGGAAAGCAACCATTCCTTATTTACCTGTTCCACCCTTCAATACTTTTTTATCATTACAAAACTGGCAGACTGAAAGGTTTTCTTCCCAGTTCAGAAGTGATACAACAAACGTCACATTTACCATATATCTACCTTATCCTAAGATAATTTTCAGAGAAAAAAAAGAGAGTTAATGAGAGAGCCACAGCTGACAAGAGCAGCTTCTAAAAGAGCTTATCACTGTCATACCAGGCCGTACTTCCACAGTAGCTGTGTCACTGCTGGATTCCCCACTGGCATCTGTGACCGTCAAGTGGAAGATGTAGATCCCTTCCACAAGGTTGGTTAACTGCAACACCGCATCGTGATCCGAATTATACATTACATCCTGAAAAAGCAAAGGAAATACCACATAAATGTGGGCAGCTGCAGAAAATTATAGCCAACATTTTATTAAATGTTAATGTGTGTCATCTGCCACCCTGCACATAGTTATAACATGGGTGCTTATGTTCAGTAAACGTCCCTTTATTTTTTTAGGAAGTATAATAATTACTGAGGTGTTATCCATTTCGTTGTCACAGTATAAGTCACTGCTTTTTAAGATCGTATTCCCCCACTCAGACCAATATACAAAAGTGTAAGAGAGATTATTTATTTATTTATCTCTTGTGGGGGGGGGGGGTTTATACCACCTTATCTGGGAATCAAGGTGGTTTACAAGGAACAAAACTTAACAGGTTTAAATAGAACTTCTAGATCCTTAACAACATTGAACGGTATAATTACAAATGGTAACTATAGTCTATAGTTTACAACATATTCACAAATCCGAACATATTTACAGATTAAACTATGGATGTCTAATGTTGGGGGCGTGGGGGGTTAAAGCAGTGGTTAATATCAGCACCTTATCTGAAATCTCACATCAGCTCTGATTGTAATTCTATGAGTTCTTCAAGACCACAGGAACATCACCATTCAGTTAAAAATAATATATTTTAAGTTTCAGGATTTTATGTATCGCTTTCACCTAAAAGCCATTTAACAAGGAGCCAGACATTTCAAAGGTGGCCATATATGAAGGGGAATAGAAACTTATGAGCCAGACTGATTTACCCATAATCTTCCTCTGAACAGAAGCAATGGTACTGAACAACATTACGGGCAGCGTACTCAAAGCTATTAATGCGGCTAGTAAACTTGCCACCATGTTAATCGTGGTGGAGGGCTATTGAGCAGTGCGCAGCCTTTTCATGCCACCGAATAACCCCTCCTCACCCCGTTAAATGCTTTGATGATAACCTTGTAGCACTGGGGGGTTTTGAGGGTGTTCTGGGAGCAGCAATGAAGATAACGGTCAACAGCGAGATTAAGCTGCTGGCCAGATACCTGAATTGCTGTCCAGCCAACCTGGGTATCCAGCGCCAATGGCAGGATAGAACCCTGGCATTGAATATCCAGGTCTTAGTTAAAGCAGCGATGGCCAGCCGCTGAATATCAGCCCCGATAATGTCAAATGATTACTCCGTGCACAAGAAGGCATATGGGGAAGAAAACTTTGAAAGAGGACAGTAGTTCACCTGTTCTGGAAACTGTTGCTTAGGCACACTAACAGTTAATGTGTGCTTTAACATGCTTTAACACATGGTAAGCAATTGGTGTGGTACCATGGTAACTGTTACCGTGCTGGCATGACGGTTACCGAGTGCTGACTCCCATGTTAACTGCTCATCGTATGATGGGACGGGGAATGGACAGGTTGTGGGTGGAGAGTGGGCACAGACTGCACATTGCAATAACTGTGCAGTACTTACCGCATGCTAACTGTAAACGTTGCAATCAGTGCAGGTGGCATTAAATGTACCCATGGTAACTGTGGATAACCCTAACGTGTGGTACGGAACCTTTCAGTGTGCCGAGAGCGGCTGAGGTGAGCACATTCCAGTTAATGTAGGGGGACATATCACACATTGTCAATGTTGGAATTAGTGCAGGTTCACTTAATGCCACTTCAACAGGTTGAGATAAGTGGACTCATAGTGGCAGCACTGTGCGTTAGGGTACGCAGCCACACGTTAACTGTTGGCCACACCCTGACACTTGCTGCAAAGCCTTTGCACTTAACACGTTAGTTTTAGCACTAAACACACATTAAGTGGAAAAACCTGAGGCACTTAAGTAAAAAGGCCCTTTAGTGTATTAAAAAACCTAAACATTTTATTGTTTAAACACATGGAGGCCAGTTCAGGATGGGGCCCATCTGGCCCGTCTGGATGTCCAGAAATCTGGTAGAGCTGGATTTGCATCTGATTTTGCAGAGGGCCTGGATGTCCAGGCGACTCCCAGTCTAACCCAGCCACAGCACCTGCATGGAGCCCTGGTGCCTTGGCACTCCGATTCACCACAGAGATGGTAAGCCTGATCCCCCCACTGCCCGGCCCCTGATTTGGCCTGCTGAGGCTGGGATCAGGCTGCAGGGAACTCCCAGCCCCTCCTCACCTTCATGCCATGTCCCACAGCTAGCCAGCACATTCCTCAGGGGAACCTATTCCACCTTTGAGATGGAATAAGTTCCGCATCTAATCCCCGGGCCCCCGGACATACAAGGCCGGTGCTGGAATTGGTGCTGTATGTCCGGGTTGAGCAACTCACCTCTGGCCCACCCTCGCTCCTCCTCCAGCCCGCTCCCTTCCGCTTCCATACAGGGCTCCCCACACATGATCTCCTCTATACATGCAGGGAGCTCTGCAGTGGTAATCGGCCCCAGGCATTTAGCGGGGATGTATGTCCAAATCAGATGTATATCCCCACTAAACAGGACTCAAAATAACCTGCACTTATATAAAAAAATACAGTGGGGCTGCTTTTTTCTGCTAGGACTATGGTATTTGCAACTTTTGACAAATTATATTTCCTGAAATTAGAGCTTTTTAGGGATAGGTGAAAAATGATTTCTCCTGCAAAGTCTTTTTTAACTATTACTGTATCTTCCTTGAAGTGGAGCAGTCTTACTGAAAAAACTGCAGCTGCACGCTGGCATCTGCTCAAGAGGAATTCTGGGCAAGAAAATATTGGAAAGCAAAATGCCTCACCTCCTTATGAAATTCCTCATTTTGTTTAATATCAGAAAATAAAACTTGGGTGAGAATGTTTAAGTTGAGCCACATTTTATATTGGGGTATCTGAAGCCAGGAATGGTTTCCTGACCACTTGGATATAGCCTGGCATCCCCCCTTTCCACTTGCCATGAAAACAGTATGTGGACAATAACATATCCTGTAACAAATCATATTTTCTGAAAATAAACAAAATGAGGGTTCAGGAACTGACAAAAAAACTCACTCTTGATGTTATTTTTCACATGATCCCCCCTGCAACTATTTTCTCCTGCTCAGTGAGAAGAATAGATAAGAAAACAGGAAGAAAAACTATTTTATCTTTCTAAAATCTTTGTTGCACATTTTCAGTTTCTTATATTTAAGACAATTAAGATCTTATTTTAATGAATCACATTTCAGAATATTTGTAGAAGTCCTTTACTCTGTCCCACATAGATAACTGTAATGTTTTGTATATGATTATTACTGTTAAATAATTAAGAAGATTAGTTATTACAAAATACAGCGGCGAGGTTACTATTTTGATGTTCTCAATATGATAGCACTTCTCCTCTTTTACATCAATTACATCAGCTTACTGTTAAAAATAGGATTTGATTCAACCTATCTTACAGGGCTTAGTTCTGGAACCATTATACCATGTAATTAATATTTATAGCTGATACAGATTGCTTGGATCTGATGAGTGATAGTTATTAGATTACCCCTTCTCCTAAAAAGTTTTGTAGTCTTGCAGGACTACAAAAGGGGACTGTAACTTCTGGAGAGAGATCTGCAATTGTGAGTATATACTTCTGGGAATTTTCTGTAAGGAATTCTTTGTATTAAAGCTAATTAATCTGTGAACCCACTATTTTTTGTTAAATCAGTCAGGGACTAGTAGCAGCAGTTTAAGTTTAAATTTAAAACACCGAAGACAACTTTCTGGTTACATATCATAACCAGCAGAGAGCTTGTAGTTTAAATTATAGTCACTCAGGGCCTAGTATCAGCAAAGTACTTTTAGTTTAAATTTAAAACACAGAAGAGAGCTTTCTCATTTAATTTGGAACCCAGCAGAGAGCTTGTAGTTTAAATTTCATAATAAGTTAGAGCCTAGCAGCAGCAAAGAGCTATAATTTAAAATTAAATAAGAATATAGCTTACCTCAGCAGCACAGGGTACTGTGTAGCAGCCCTCTTTTAATAAGTGTTATTTCCCTCCCTCCCTCCCCACACCCACTCACCCCTGGGATAATCGTAGCTTTATAGGTACTTACACATCTTAAAAGACAGGGGGTGCTCTCAGGTGCAGCTCATTACCCAAATTAGTCATACACTAAGGACCTGAGATTAACTAAGCTTCAGGTGAACAAGGTATATTAAACGTATTAGGTACAGTTTTATTAGTATAAATATCCATAGCAACCCTTAGGAAGTAAAGAACTTAAAGATCTAAACAAAAACTTAAAAATAAAGATGCAGACAGAAGTCCAGCAGCGAGATGGGGGCTTTCCAGTCTTTTGCATTTGAGTGTCACATGTATGATTTTCTCCCAGTTGGTGAGAGGTCTTACGTGTGCACTAGGTGCAAGGAGCTCTTTGCTCTCAGGGAATAAGTCTGTTCTCTAGAGGCTAGAGTAGCAGACTTGGAAAACATAAGAAAGACAGAGAGGTACATAGACGAGACCTACAGGGATATAGTCCTGAAGTCCCACCTCCAGTCTGGCAGCATCCCTGTTGCCATGGAGGAGAGAGGTCACGTGATAGGAGAGCATCACCCTGGTGTGGCAGGAAGTGATCCTGTAACTAGGACCTGTCCTCCAGGTGATGTAAAACCCTCTCGCACTGAGGAAGTTTCTCCAGGGCCATGTGCCCATGAGGGAAGGGTTAGGACAGCCGTTATAGTTGGTGATTCGATCATTAGGCATGTAGATAGCTGGGTGGCTGGTGGACGTGAGGATCGCCTGGTAACATGCCTGCCTGGTGCGAAGGTAGCGGACCTCACGCGCCACCTAGATAAGGTCTTAGATAGTGCTGGGGAGGAGTCTGCTGTCTTGGTACATGTCGGTACCAATGACATAGGAAAATGTGGTAGGGAGGTTCTGGAGGCTAAATTTAGGCTTTTAGGTAGGAAGTTGAAATCCAGAACTTCCAGGGTAGCGTTCTCCAAAATGCTTCCCGTTCCACGCGCAGGACCCAAAAGGCAGGCAGAGCTCCGGAGTCTCAATGCATGGATGAGACAATGGTGCAGAGATGAGTGTTTTGGATTTGTTAGGAACTGGGGAACATTCTGGGGAAAGAAGAGGCTCTTCCGAAGGGATGGGCTTCACCTTAACCGGGATGGAACCAGGCTGCTGGCATTAACCTTTAAAAAGGAGATAGAGCAGTTTAAACTAGATAAGAGGGGAAAGCCGACAGTCGTCCAAGAGCGGATGGTTCGGAAGAATGTATCCTTGAAGGATACTACCAAAAGCAGAGAGGATACTACCAAAAGCCCTCGAGTATGGAGCAGACAGAGCTTAAAGATCCCAAATTACCCATGTCTATCCACAGCCAAACTAATATGAATAAAATACAGTCTCTAAACTGTTTGTATGCAAATGCTAGAAGTCTAAAAAATAAGATGGGAGAGTTAGAATATATAGCAATAAATGAGAGGTTAGATATGATTGGGATATCAGAGACATGGTGGAAGGAGGACAACCAGTGGGACACTGTCAAACCTGGATACAAACTATATCGTAATGATAGAGCTGATCAAATTGGTGGAGGGGTTGCGCTCTATGTTAGAGAGAGCATTGAGTCAGAAAGGATTAAAGTTTTGCAGGAAACAAAATATGCTGTAGAATCTCTATGGATTGAAATTCCATGTAAAAAGGGGAAGGCGATGGCAGTGGGGGTGTACTATCGATCGCCTGGCCAGAATGAACAAATGGATGATGAAATGCTCAAAGAAATCAAGGAAGCTAACAAAAGTTATAGCACAGTAATAATAATGGGTGATTTCAATTACCCCGGTATCGACTGGCTCAGTGACACGGCAGGACATGCTAGGGAGATAAAGTTCCTAGATGACATAAATGACTGCTTCTTGGAGCAGCTCGTTCATGAACCGACCAGAGGGGAAGCTATATTAGACCTAGTCCTTAGTGGAACACCAGATCTAGTGCAAGAGATAAGGGTGTTGGGGCCACTTGGCAATAGTGATCATAGCATGATCACCTTTGATTTAATTAGTGGAGGAGGGATAGTAAGGAAATCCACAGTACTACCTTTTAACTTTCAAAAGGGAGACTATGATAAAATGAGGAAAATAGTTAAGAAAAAACTAAAAGGAGCAGTTGCAAAGGTTAAAGACTTACATCAAGCTTGGGTGTTGTTGAAAAATACTATCTTGGAAGCCCAGACCAGCTGTATTCCACGCTTTAAGAAAAGTGGAAGGAAGTCCAAAAAACTGCCAGCATGGTTTAAAGGGAAGGTCAGAGAGGCTGTTGTTGCCAAAAATCATCTTTCAGGAAATGGAAAAAAGAGCCAAATGATGAAACCTGGAAACAGCACAAGCACTGGCAAGTCAAATGCAAGGCATTGATAAAGCAGGCAAAGGGGGAATTTGAGAAGAAGCTTGCTGCGGAAGCAAAAATGCGAAATAAAGATTTTTTCAAGTACATTCGTAGCAAAAGACCTGTGAGAGAGTCAGTTGGTCCATTAGATGATAGAGGAGTTAAAGGGGCACTAAGAGGCGACAAGGCGATAGCGGAGAGACTGAATGAATTCTTTGCTTCAGGCTTTACTGAGGAAGATGTAGGGATGTTACCCATGACTGAAGTGGTATTTAAAGGTGCAGAAGAATTGAAGGAAATATCGATACATCAGGAAGATGTATTACAACTATTAGATAAATTGAAGAGTAGCAAATCACCTGGGCCGGATGGTATACATCCAAGGGTGTTGAAAGAACTGAAATATGAGATTGCAGACCTGCTCTTAGTAATCTGTGAATTTTCATTAAAATCATCTGTAATACCTGAAGATTGGAGGATCGCCAATGTAACGCCAATTTTTAAAAGGGGTTCCAGGGGTGATCCGGGAAACTACAGACCGGTGAGCCTCACGTCAGTACCGGGAAAAATGGTAGAAACCATCATAAAGAATAAAATTACTCAGCATGTAGATAGTCATGGCCTAATGGGAGACAGCCAACATGGTTTTAGACAAGGAAGATCTTGTCTTACTAATCTATTATGTTTTTTTGAAAGTGTGAATAAACAGGTGGACAAAGGTGAGTCGGTTGATATAGTGTATCTGGACTTTCAGAAAGCCTTTGACAAGGTCCCTCATCAGAGATGTTTGGCAAAACTAAAGAGTCATGGGATAGGAGGCGGTGTACTACTGTGGATCAAGAACTGGTTAAAAGATAGAAATCAGAGGGTTGGGCTAAATGGCCAATTTTCCCAATGGAGAAAAGTGAATAGTGGTGTACCCCAGGGATCTGTGCTGGGTCCGCTGCTTTTTGACATATTCATAAATTACCTGGAAAGTGGAATAACGAGTGAGTTTATCAAATTTGCAGATGACACAAAACTATTTAAAGTTGTTAAAACCCAAGAGGATTGTGGAAAATTGCAAGAGGATCTTGATAAATTGGAAGACTGGGCATCAAAATGGCAGATGAAATTTAATGTGGACAAGTGCAAAGTTATGCACCTAGGGAAGAACAACCCAAACTATGGTTACACGATGCAAGGTTCCACATTAGGAACCACCACCCAGGAAAAAGATTTAGGCGTCATTGTGGATAGCATGTTAAAACCCTCAGCCCAGTGTGCAGCAGCAGCCAAGAGAGCAAATAGAATGCTAGGTATCATAAGGAAAGGAATGGAAAATAAAACAAAAGATATTATAATGCCTCTATATCGCTCCATGGTGAGACCGCACCTTGAATATTGTGTGCAATTCTGGTCGCCGTATCTTAAAAAGGATATAGCGTTATTAGAAAAGGTTCAGAGAAGAGCCACGAAAATGGTAAAGGGGATGGAAGGATACTCCTATGAAGAAAGGCTACAAAGGTTAGGGCTCTTTAACCTGGAAAAGAGACGGCTGAGGGGAGATATGATAGAAGTCTATAAATTAATGAACGGAGTGGAACGGGTAAACGTAGATCGATTGTTTACATTATCAGAATATAGAAAGACCAGGGGACATGCAATGAAGCTACAGGGTAAACTATTTAAAACTAATAAAAGAAAATATTTCTTCACTCAACGTGTAATCAAACTCTGGAATTTCTTACCGGAGGATGTAGTAAAGGCTGTTAGTGTAGCTGGGTTTAAAAAAGGTTTGGACATGTTCCTGGAGGAAAGGTCCATAAACCATTATTAAGAAGGGACCCAGGATATCAATGCTTGACCCAGTACAAGCATTGCGGAACCTGTGTCTTTTGGGGAAACTGCTAGGTACGTATGACCTAGATTGGCCACTGTTGGAAACAGGATACTGGGCTTGATGGACCTCGGTCTGACCCAGTTTGGCATATCTTATGTTCTTATGTTCTTATGTTCTTATGTAAGTGAGTCTACAATAAATTATTTAGTTATCAGGCTGCTTTGTGGAATTGTTTGCCAGTGGATATAAGAATTTTACAGAATTATGCATTAGGGCATTCCTAACAAGGTGCCAAAGCTCCACCAAAGCTCCACCAACTGAACAATGGCTGGGAAAATCATATTGCCAAAGCTATTGCCCTCATTACAGCTTCTACCCTTGTCCAGACAGAGATCCCAATGCCAGATGAAGGACCAGTTCCTTGTGCAGGATACTTGCATGCTGAAGCTCTCAGGAAACAAGTGGAGGAGCTCAGAGAAGAGGTGGTGAGGCGGAGAAGCATTCGAGACAGTGAGAAGTTCATTGATGAGATGCTTCTTGAAACATCCAAGCTCTCCAACAGAGGTGAAGATGGGAGGCTACAGAATGAAGAAAGCTGGACACAAGTCACCAGAGCCTGCAGAACCAACACTCCAACTCCTCCAGCCCTTGAGTTGAAGAACCAGTATGCAGCCCTAGACGTGGAGGAGGTGCAAGCATCAGGAAAGGGAAGAACCAGAGCTCAAGCACCCCAAAGTTGCAGAATCAGGGACCACAAGGAAGTGAAGGGTAGTGGTGGTTGATGACTCTCTTCTGAGGGGTAGTGAGGCGTCCATCTACTGACCCAAACTTGATATCCAGAGAGGTGTGCCGTCTGCTAGGCGCCAAAATATTCTATGTTACTGAGAGTTTGCTGAGAGTCATCAAGCCCACTGACTATTATCCAATGTTGTTCATCCATGTTGCTCCTCTGAGCGTATCAAAAATGACTTCATGGCTCTGGGACAGAGGTGCACAGGTGGTTTTCTCTTCAGTTCTCCCTATTGAGGATAAAGGCCAAGGCAGAGAAGCCTGCATCCTGAAGTTGAATGCATGGCTGCATGGACAGTGTTATCAAGAGCGTTTTGGTTTCCTGGACCATGGGATGATGTTCCAAGGGCTGCAGAGTAGAGGTGGCATCCATCTGTCCAAGAAGGGTCGAAGTGTCTTCAACAGAAGACTGGCTAACCTATTGAAGAGGGCTTTAAACTAGATTCGCTGGGGATGAGTGAAGAAAGCCCCCAGATAAGTGAAATATTAAATACCTCTATAGTAATGGGTAAAAGGGGCAACATCTGGAAAGCGGTGTGTATAAATGACCGTAGCATGGGAAATAAGATGCCAGATATTGAAGTTTTAATGGAAGAGGTTGACTTGGATTTAGTAGTGGTTACAGAGACATGGTTCATGGACAACTTCATTCGACCTCCAGCTTTGCTCTACTGCCCCCGCTCACCAGCATGTCCTCTGCCTTGACCTTGCCTTTTTCTCTAATTGCATACCCTCAAACTTCTGTACCTCAGTTCTTCCCCTATCTGACCATCACTTGTTAAATTTCACTCTTCATCACCTGCCGCCTCAACCTCGTCCTGTCTCCTCGAACCTCTTTAGAAATCTTCATGCTATTGGTTTTCTCCTCCACTGTTTCATCATTCTTTCCTCCACTATGTCATATGAGTCTGTTGATGAGGCAGTAGCTTCCTATAACGATCTACTCTCCTCTGCTCTGGATGTTCTCACTCCACCCATGCCACATCCTGTGAGGCGTACTGCACCCCAGCCTTGACTTTCATCCACTATCTGCTATCTATGTTCCTGTGCCCATTCAGCTGAGCGTGCTTGGCTCAAATCCTGCTCCCTTGCAGACTTTCTTCACTTCAAATTCATGCTGGTCTCTTTCCAGTCAGCCATAGCACTTGCCAAACAAGACTAGTATATCCATCTGACTAACTCTCTTGCCTCTGACCCTCGCTGTCTATTTACTACTCTCAGCTCTCTCTCCTCAAGGTGCTTCCACCTCCAACCCCTCCCTCCCTTCCTGCCCAAACCCTGGCTGACTATTTCCATGACAAAATCCACAGGATCACCCTCCAATTCCCCACAAAGTCAGCTACTTCTCCTACTTCCCCTCTTCCACCCACTTCACTACCAACTTTCCCCCTCTACCTCCGCTACCCTCTCTTCCTTTTCTGTGATCTCTGAAGAGGAAACTGCACACCTTCTTTCTTCCTCAAAACTCACTTCCTGCTCCTCGGATCCTATCCCCACCCGTCTCCTAAACCCCATCTCCTCCACTATTATCCTTTCCATCTCTCATATTCTCAACCTATCACTCTCCACTGCAACTGTTTCTGCAGCTTTCAAGCATGCTGTAGTTACACCTCAAGAACCCCTCTCTTGATCCTACCTGTCCTTCTAATTATCGACCTATCTCTCTCCTCCCCTTCACTTCTAAATTACTTGAACGTGCGGTTCACCGCCATTGCCTTGACTTCCTCTTCTCTCAAGCCCTCCTGGATCCTTTACAATCTGGCTTTTGTCCTTTACACTGTACTGAAATGGCTCTTGCTAAAGTCTCCAGTGACTTGTTCCTGGCAAAATCCAAGGGCCTTTATTCTGTCCTCACCCTTATTGACCTCTCTGCTGCTTTTGACACTGTTGACCACAACCTTCTCCTTGCTACCCTGTCCTCGCTTGGTTTTAAGGGCTCTGTACTATCCTGGTTGTTCTCTTATTTCTCCCATCACTCTTTCAATGTTTGTTCTGGTGGATCCTCCTCTGCTGCTATCCCACAATCAGTTGGTATAGTCCAAAGATCTGCTCCATTTCTCTCTCTATGCACAGTCCCTTGGTGTGCTCATCTCTTCCCATGGCTTTCAGTACCATCTTTATGCTGATGACTCCCAGATCTACCTCTCTACACCTGAAATCTCTCCAGCAATCCAGACCTGCATCTCTGCCTGCTTTTCTGACATTGCTGCTTGGATGTCTCACCGCTGCTTGAAATTGAACATGGCCAAAACTGAGCTTCTTATTTTTCCCCCTAAAACCTCCTCTCCTCTTCCTTCTTTCTCAGTCTCTGTGGATAACTCTCTACTCCTCCCTGTTTCCTCAGCTCGCAACTTTGGGGTTGTCTTTGACTCCTCTCTCTCCTCCACACACATCCATCTGATAACTAAGACCTGCCTTTTCTTTCTCTAGAACATCAACAAAATCCACCCATTCCTTTCTGAACATACTACTAAGACACTTATCGACTCCTTAATCACCTCCCATCTTGACTATTGTAACCTACTCCTTGCTGGTCTCCCTTTGAATCATCTCTCACCCCTTCAATCTGTTCAACACTCTGCTGTGCGGCTTATCTTCTGCCAGCCTTGTCATGTTGATATTACCCCTCTTCTCAAGTCACTTCATTGGCTCCCTGTCTGTTTCTGCATCCAGTTTAAACTTCTCCTACTGACCTAAAAGTGCATTCACTCTGCAGCTCTTTACTAGCTTCCCTCTCTTATCTCTCCCTACACCTACCCCCCTCAGGAACTCCATTCTTTTGGCAAATTGTGTCTATCTGTGCCATTCTCTTGTATTGCTAACTCCAGATTTTGCTCCTTTCACCTTACTGCATCTTATGCCTGGAACAAACTACCTGAGTCTGTACATCAGGCACCTTCTCTGACCCTTTTCAAATCCAGGCTGAAAACACCCCTTCACTGCCACTTTCAGATCTTGATTCACCTGATCTCCTTGTATTTCCCTTGTGTTGTCTGTCTTGAATAGTTTGTAAGCTCTAATGAGCAGGGAGTGTCTCTTACATGTCTGTGCAGTGCTGCATACATCTTGTAGCACTATACAAATACTCAGTTGTAGTAGAAGTAGTAGGACAACCATGACTGGGATGTAATTATACCGGACTATACTTTATTCAGAAAGGACAGGGTAGGAAAATGGGAGGAGGAGTGGCACTATATGTAAAAAATAATAATAAAGCTATAGAATTGCAGGGCTTAAAAGGGTGAGAGGTGGCACTGTGGGTTAAACTAGAAAAAAGAAAAGGGAAATCCATTTACATTGGAGTGATATATTGATCCCCCTCACAGGAAGAAGTGGATGGAGATTTAATAGAAGACATATGTAGCATTGCCATGAAAGGAGAAGTGCTATTGATAGGTGATTTCAATATGCCAGATGTGGACTGTCACATCCTTGGTGCGGTATCCTCTAGAAGTAAGGAGATCCTGGATTCTCTATAGGAAGAACTATTCAGGCAAATGGTAACAGAACCCACACGTGAAGGGGCCATATTGGACTTGGTGCTTACCAATGGGGAACGTGTTTCTGATGTTATAATGGGAGATCATCGCGCATCCAGTGATCACCAGATGGTGTGGCTCAGTATTAAGACTAGGGCTGATAAAATTCCTTCAAAAGAAAGGGTCTTAGACTTTAGGAAAACTAATTTTGGCAAGATAGGACAATACCTCAAGGAGTTGTTAGTGTGATGGGAACAGCTGGGGAATGTAGAAAAACAATGGGCAATACTAAAAAGGGATATTTTAAGGGCAACAAGCCTGACTTAAGGATATTAATATGTGTACTTTAGAGGCAAGGCAGAATAGAGGGGTTATGATTGAGATGTTTACATACCTCCATGTCATAAATGCACAGAAGGAGAGCCTTTTTTGATTGAAAGCAAGCTCTACTATGAGGGGACATAGGATGAGAGTGAAAGGGAATAGATTCAGGAATAATATGCAGAAATATTTCTTTATGGAAAGACTGGTAGATGCATGGAATTGTCTTCCAGTGGAGGTGGTAGAGATGAGGATAGTATCTGAATTAAAAAAAGCATGGGACAAACACAGAGGATCTCTAAAGGGATAAAGGGGACTGTTGTAGTGGTTGATATGGAAGGGAAGACTAGGGAGGTCATGTTTTCTTTTTCTGCTGTCATGTTTCTATGTTTCCATGTAAATATAATAGGAAAAGGAGGCTGCTATGGTTCTCAAAAGAAGTAGCTGAAAAGGTGAAGAAAGAGAGGGAGGCCTTCAGGAAATACAAGAGATCACAGAGAGAGGAAGACAAGCATCAATATATGGAAAAACTTAAAGTAGTCAGGAAAGCAAAGATACAAAATGCAATGCAATAAAATGGGGGGATAAGATATTTTTTAGATATGTTAGTGAGAGCAGGAAAGGCAAAAGTGGTATTGTCAGAATCAAGGGTGAAGGGGAGGAATATGTAGAAGCTGATGAGGATAAAAGCGGAATTGCTTAATGAATATTTTTATTCTGTGTTCATAGATGAAAGGCCAGGAGCAGGACCTCAGAAAACATTCACAAATAGGAACAGAAGTGATGGGGAGCTCAAATGATTTTCAGAAGACTGTGTTCCTAAGGAACTAGCTATACTAAAAATAGATAAAGCGATGGGATCGGAAGAGATACATCCGAGAATACTGAAGGAAAATGGGGACATTTTAGCAGCTCCACTGACTGACCTTTTCCATGCTTCTTTGGAGTCAGGAGTGGTCCCAGAGGACTGCAGAAAAGCACATGTGGCCACTTTAAACAAAGGCAGAAGCAAGGACGAGGTTAAAAACTGCAGGCTGATTAGTCTAACCAATGTGGTACATAAATTATTGGAAAGGCTGCTAAAAGAGAGAATAGATAGTCCAATGGATTGCAGGATATGAGGCAGCATGGGTTTATCAGAGGCAGGTCTTGTCAGACAAATCTGATTGATTTCTTTGACTGGGTGACCAGCGAGTTGGACCGAGGAAGAGCCCTAGATGTGGTGTACTTAGATTTCAGTAAAACCTTTGACACCGTTCCACACAGGACACTTATAAACAAAATCAGCACCCTAGGGATGTACCCTAAAGTTACTTATTGGGTTAGAAATTGGTTGAGTGGGAAGCAGCAAATGGTACAAGTAAATGGAGCTCACTCTGAGGAAAAGGAGGTTACCAGTGGTGTACCGCAGGGATCTGTCCTTTGTCCGATACTTTTTAACATTTTTGTTAGTGATGTTGCTGAAGGGCTGTCGGGTAAGATTTATTTATTTATTTATTTAGTGTACACTTATATCCCGCTACTTCCAGCGATCAGCAGCGGTTTGCTATACATAACAGTATGGTTGTACAGGCCATGGATTAAAAAATACATAATGATTCAGTACAGGACACAAACATTCAGATTACAGGTTTACACTTGATTGCAAGACATTGATTACACATGTATGTACATATTTACAGGTTGTCGGAGTCTATAGGTGTTTGACGTGTAGTGCTCTTTCCTTGTGCATGGTGAAAGAGTTTATGTGGGATTGAAGTGTGTCTGGAAAAGATGCGTCTTTAGCTTTTTTCTGAATACCAACAGGTCACTGATTGCTCTCAGTTCGCATGGTAGTTGGTTCCATAGCAGTGGCGCTATGAATGAGAATGCTCGGTTGTTGGTGGTTGCAGAGACAGCTCTCAGGCTAGCCGGAACAATGACGGTATTGAGGTGTGTGGTTTTTCTGCTTCTGTTATTTGGCTGCGATGTGATAAGGGCGTTGAGAAACGAGGGTGCTATATTATGAATGAGCTTGAATGTGGTGATTAGGATTTTGTATTGTATGCGTGCAGTGATGGGGAGCCAATGTAGGTCCATTAGAATTGGTGTGATATGCTCCTTCAGGCCTTTCCTCATGATTAACCTAGCTGCCACATTTTGCGCCATTTGGAGGATGTTGAGGGTTTTTTTAGGCAACCCTTGTAGTATGGCGTTGCAGTTGACTATTTGTGGATGATACCAAAATCTGCAATAGAGTAGACATCCAGGAAGGAGTAGATAACATGAGGAGGGATCTAGCTAAGCTTGAAGAATGGTCTAGAATTTGGCAGCTGAGATTTAATGCTAAAAAATGCAGGGTCATGCATTTGGGCTGCAAAATTCCAAGGGGGTGAAGTACTTCTGTCCACAACAGAAGAGCGGGACCTGAACATGATTGTGTCTGATGATATTAAAGTAACTAAACAGGTAGAAAAGGCAACAGTGAAAGCCAGAAGGATGCTTGGATGCATAGGGAGAGGAATGGCCAGCAGAAAAAAGAAGGTGATAGTGCCTCTGTATATGTCTCTGGTGCGAGCTCATTTGGAGTACTGTGTGCAATTCTGGAGACCACACCTTCAACAGGTTAGAGTCGGTGCAGAGCGTGGCTACTGAAATGGTTAATGGTCTTCATTATAAAGTATATGAGGACAGACTTAAAGATCTTAATATGTATACTTCAGAGGAAAATCAGGATAGAGGAGATATGATAGAGATGTTTAATTACCTCCATGGCATAAATGGACAGGAGGAGAGTCTCTTTTGATTGAAAGCAAGCTCTGCTACGAGGGGACATAGGATGAAGGTGAAAGTGGGATGGACTCAAGAGTAATATTCAGAAATATTTCTTTACAGAAAGAGTGATAGATGCGTGAAACAGTCTCCCAGTGGAGGAGGTAGAGACAAGGACCGTATCTGAATTCAAAAAAGCATGGGACAAACACAGAAGATCTCTAAAGGTAAAAATGGATTACTGCAGTTGATATGGAAGGGCAGACTAGATTAGGTCCTGTGGTCTTTTTCTGCCATCATGTTTCTCTGTTTTCGTCAATCCTTATAAACTTTTTTTTATATTTAGATGTAATTGTATATGAATGTATACATTAAGGTACATTTTACTAAGAATGGCCAATTGCAATCTGGGATGTCAAAACCAGAATGTCTGAAAAAAAGCAGGGCATATGCAAGTTCAGGCATGATTTCAGAAACATAGATGTGCCTGATATGGATGTCTATGGAGAAGTCTACATAGACCTCCCCAGAATAGTATTCTAGGACTAGGATGTTTAATAGAACTGTGGTTAGAGGGATGGGTTAGAGATAGGGTAGCCAGAATTCAAATCCCAGTGTTGGCCAATGTGATCTTAGATGAGTCGCTCTACGCTCTCTGGATGTTTTAAGGCCAAAACAAGCACTTTTCTGATGACTAGTCATGCCTGCAGCAGGTCTAAAGGTAGAGGTGCCTGCAGATGTCCCTGACATTTCTGAAATCGAATAGAGCAGGCATGTCCATCTTCAAACAGGTTGTGATCTACTTTTTCCAGCCAAAAGTGCCAGTGATCTACCACCATGAAAATTAAGTTTCAAATTAGTTTCAAATTAAATTTTAACCCAATAAAGTTGGAGGATTCCCCCCTCCCCCATTTTTAATGAACCTTCTGTCATTTACTTGGATGTGATCAGCTGTTAAGCAAATTAAGCAAAAACAAAACAGAGACGAAGATCCAGTAACAGCTGTGAGGGGAAATGGAAAGTACATTTTTTCTTTAACTTTTATTGAGTAATTTGTGCTAAATTTAGGTTGAGTATTGATCCAGGCTGATCTTGCACAATCTTTAATATTTCGCTCTTGCTCATTAGTGAGACGTCTGAGCCTGCATTTCATCCACCAGCTTTCTGAAGTTGGGTGAATACTGCGTGAGGGCCAGTCTCAGGTAATCCTGGAGATGTTCATCTGTCATGTTGGAACGTTGTGTACTCTGTCATTTTCAGATGTGAAAATGCAGATTCACGCAAATAAGTTGAACCGAAACATGAGTGTACAGCTTCACTACATCTTCTCAAGTTGGAAAATGTGTCTCTAGGCACTAGCTTCCAAAACGATCCTTGCTCAGCACGGGTCTTGAGAAAAATGTCATTTTTAAGGGTTAATATTTTGTTTTCAAGAGATGGCTTGTTCAATGAGTAATTTTACTGACAGCAGCTGCAGTTTCTTTAATGTCCACATCTACTTTGAATGGGTATGGCAAGTACTCCACAACTGTTCCAATTTTTTGGAAGTCACAGAATCTGTTTTTGAATTCCTGGATAACAGAACAGATTTCTGTCACATACTTCTCGTTCTGAAAAACAAAAATTTGGATATTGTCCCAGATGGTCCTACATATTAGGAAAATGATCAAAAGTGTTGTTTGCAAGGTCAGTCATCATTAGCTCAAATTTGCTCTTGTAGGATGAAACTGTACTCATCATCTCGCCAATGCATTTGTTTTTACCTTGTATCACTTAGGGGCATGTTTACTAAAATCCGCAAAATAGCGCGCCGCAAAATAGCGCACGGCAACGCGGCACTGAAACGCGCAGAAACGCGTTTAAACGCCCCGCACACGTGCGTGTCACCCCCGCACAGGTACGCGGCTCACTAACGGGCCCCGTACAAGTGCGTGCCCGCAAATGTCCGATAGAGGCGTGGAACGGCGAAAGGAGGGCGGAGGAAGGCTCCGGAGGGGCGGAGGGACGGGGTCAATGGGTGGAGAGTGGGAGGGGAGAGGCTCCCCGCACAGTATCGGGCCCGAATTTGCATGTAAAAACTACCGCGAGTGAAACACTCGCGGTAGAAAGCATTTAAAGGGAAGAGAAACCATTTACGTCAGCAATGTACAGGAAAACCGGGGAAACCAGCAAAACGTGAGCAGTGTGATACATGTGCACAGCACAAAAGTGAAAATAAAAATAGAAAATGACCACAACAGAACTATTAAAAATAGTAATTCAGCTGGGGAACAGTTATAGTGATGGGCAAATACAGAAATCACACCCAGCAAAGCTCCAGAAAAAAGAAATGAAGTTTGGAAGGGTCTACTGAGAGGAGACTCTTCCAAAAAACATTTCCACGTTTTGGAGCTTTCCTGGGAGTGTTTGCTATGGTTGCCCATTAATATCACTGTTGCCCAGCGTGGTGATATTTTGTCCCACATTTCCCGTGGTCATTTCCGGGGTTTATGTGCACGTTTGTCACCAGACAGGGTGCATATGCCCACAGTAGAATTGCGTAGAGCAGGGTTTGTGACTCCATCCTGCCAGGCTTACTGCCTCCAGGGGCTGCACTGTCTCTGTGGCCAAAGTGTGGTACAGCGGACAGAGTTATTACCTCTAGGACCAGAGGGCAGAGGTTCAAAACCCAGCTGGGGCACCTGCCAGCCCAGTCCCTATATTTTACCCACCACTAAATAAAGATAGCGTAGACACCCCTGTATGCATGGGGAAAACACCCATATTTTACCCAACACCGCACACACCCCACAACAATGGGCATTACCTACAGCCAAGTCCCCCAAATGCAGTCCCATACTGCCACATTGCAATCAGGTCAACTGCTTTTTCTGAGAGAAGTTCATGCCAGCATGTTGGCGGACAAGTACATGTGGTGCAGGGGGCAGTGGCTGCTAACCACAGAAGACAGAGGCCTAGCCATGTGCAGGCTGGCACAGTCCACTGCAACAGACAGGTCCTGCCGGATCCACAGTCATGGACAGTCCAGGGAATCCAACCAATCTGTGGCTACACAGTGGTGCAGTGCACACAGACAGTGCATACAAGAACAGGAGGTCACAGGTTCAAAGCCCAGCTGGGGCTACTGCCAATCCTGCCCACATATTTTTCCCACAACTAAACAGTGATAGTAAGGACACACCTTTCATGGCGGGGACATATGCAATGGTAAGACATCTATCTTTTACCCCACTGAGCACAGACACCATGAACAGGGGCAGTACCTAGAGCAGAATCACCCAAATGCAGTCCTGGTGGGCCACACACCAGTCAGGTTCCATGCTGACACTCATACAAATGCCTGTGCTGTATATCTATGCACCACCCCCATGGCATGTAGATGTAGCCCATGCATATTCATGAGGGATAGCAGGAAAACCCGAACAGTGTGATGCAAACCTGGACTGGAGTTGGGAATCTGTGCCGTAAAGCAGCAGCCATCAAGGGCAGACACACCCACACCCACAGGCCCCATTGGCCAATGTCTCCTGGAAAGGCAGAACATTGGACCGTGCATGCAGCACCCAAAACGAGCACTTGCATAACTTACCAATGTCATCCTACACCTGAGGTATACGGTACACAGCTCGGAGACGTTTGCTAGGAGCACAGGCAGGCAGTTATCCATACGTTACGTACATACTGCTAGTTGACCCCATCCAAACAATCTGTTAGGTGTTTGCGGGGCATGCTCCAGGCCTGGCCTCTGACGGTGCTTACCACCCTGGGGAGTGACCACCAGCTGTAATGCGTACCATATCCATGCCTTGCCGTGCTCAGGACCGGTTTGGTGGGCAAGGCTACTTACCCCCTCAATCGTAGCACCATGATGGCAGAGGTGTGGAAGTGTGTGTCTGTCTATACAGTGGGTGTTGGCTGCAAGCCCCTTCAACAGCCCGCACTGCCAGCACTGTTGCCAGTATTGGCCAGTCAATGTGCATAATGAGGTGCAAGGTACCATGGGTATAGCCAGGGCAGGGTGGCCTGGCCAGGATGCATCTGCACTGGGCATAGGGCCCTGGTAGGGACATTGGCTGGGATATTGTAGTGTCCGGCCACCACCTACACAGACAGGGTGGCCAAAGCATGTCCTTCTGGGGGATCACGCTCACCCTGACTGTGCAGTGACCACAGCATGGCTAGGCCCCCCCATAGTGCTGTATAGTAGTTCTCTCATGTGATAGATATGGGTTTCTCTTTGGGGCCCAGTCACTGATCTATCTGCTTGCTGTGTATGCAGACAGCCCAGTTCTGGGTGCATGCATCTCCATTGGGAACATGCACTATGGACTAACCAGCATACTGTTTGTAGCTGGTAAATGTCTTGCTATAATGGCTTGCAGGATGCAGTGGCTGTTGGCTTGCTGCAGGGGAATATCTGGTGGTGGAGTGCAGCTTACCATACCCTGGGCTTATGTCTGTCTGCTATTGTGTTATGGCTGTGTATGGAGCTGCCTGCCTGGGGGGGGGGGGGGGGGGGTGGTGTTCCTCAGCAGGACTGGGGTTGATGTTGCCCTCTACTGCCACCTTTGCAGGGAGGTAGAGTGTGGATCCCTTGATGGGGACCATGTTTGCCACGGGGGGGGGGGGGGGGGGTGCCTGATGGCGGCAGACAGGGATATCCATGGTGTTTGTGCAGAAACTAGCTATCTTACACATTAACACTGCTTTGGAACACCCGCTTGGCCTCCATCAGCCATGGCAGGTGTTGTTGACCTGGTCCTGGCCACCTCATTGCACACTCAGGGTGAGCACAGTACCCGCACGATGTAACGGTGTGTGGCTACTCTGTGCCAGTAAAACACCCGGTCAGTGCCCCCTACTAGGCCAAGGTGCTGTGTGGGTGCACCCGGTCACTTCCCCCAACAGGGCCGAGGTGCTGTGGGGGTGCATTCCCCATCTTGTGTCCATCTGCGGACAGCTAATTTGCATGTGCAGTGCATCATGGGTACGGGTGGCCTAACCCTATCCTGTTGACACCAGCAGACTGTCTGTGAGGTGACGTGTAGGCTATCTGCAGCCAGCCAGGGGCCGGCTTACAGCTATGGAGCTGTAGCGCAATGGTTACATCACTGCCTGTGCAGCCAGAGGTCATGGGTTCAAACCCACAGTGGGGCCCTTTGGTAGGGCTGTCCACAGCTTTATTTTTATTTACTGTACATATGTCTATGCCGGCAAGACCACCCTCAGCTTACTATACCCATTAGGTGCCTCTGAGGGTGCTTCATAGGGCGCCCTGTAGGCCACCTTATGGTTGCCATCCCTATAGGGTGCACTATACATTATCCTGTGTCGCAACATACATGCTGCCCTATAGGGGTCATTCAAGGGTGCCTTGGCGAACAGTGCACTGTAACATGTGCCTTATGGGCCGCCGTATGTTAACATGCTGGGAGAGTGCGTTTGCTTGTAGTGATAACAAAATATAATTATACAGCCTCCTACAGCACTCCTCAACATAATACATACTGCCTCAGCAGGCATTTTTCACTGGGCATTGTGAGGAGTTGAACCCCTGATCCCTGCACCATTGGTCAGTGTTTTAACCATTGTGCTGTGGCTCTGTTCCTGTGCTTGTGCATCAGCGCGCCGCCTTGTGCCTATCAGCGCGCCGCCTTCTGCCGCCCAAGGGGACCAGTGCGCCGCCTTCTGCTGCCCAAAAATAACTGTGCGCCGCCTTATGCCGCCCAAAAAGCACTGTGCGCCGCCTTCTGCCGCCCAAAAATAACTGTGCGCCGCCTTATGCCGTTCCAAATTAATTTGCCTCCTAAAACAATGTTAATCATTACAGTTACTGCCTCAGCTGACCTTTGTCGTTGCGCACACTGGGGGATTGAACCCATGGCCCCTGCACCATTGGTCAGTGTCTTCACCGTTGTACCACAGCTCTGTTGTTTTGTATACTCAGCAGCGCGCCACTTTGCCTTTCCACGCGCTAATGTCGACCCCCGCACATTAGCGCGACGCACACACGTCCGGTTGCTTACTACCGTTTTTTTTCTATTTTCTGCCTGAACCGCCCACTCCTTATATGGCACAGGCACACTAGCACGGCCCCGCACGTTAGGAATGTTTAGTAAACATGCCCCTTAGTTTGCCAGTAAAGCCAGCGAGAAATGCCAGATCACATAACCACTCCTCATCTTCCAACTCTGCTTGGTCATCTCCCCATTTCTTCAAAAAACTTCTTATTTCATTCAGCAAATCACGAAATCTTTGCAGAAATTTGTGCCTACTTAGCCATCTGTGTGCAAACTGATTTCCGCTGCTCCTTCATCAAGAGTAAGATTGAAAAGTCGTCTTTGAAGTGATCTTCCACGAACTGAATTTACAATTTTGAAAGTGATGTCCATGACAGTCTTTGTATTGAGTCTCTTGCTTGCCAAAACTTGCTGGTGAATGATGCAGTGGTAAGAAAGGAAATCTGGGAAGTCGTCATGCTGTCTACAGAGGGCTATGAAACCATTAACCTCACCTGTCATTGCCCTTGCTCCATCAGTAGTGATGGAAACAAGTCTATGCAATGGAAGATTACACTTTGTCACAAAAGAATGGAAAGAACTGAATATTTCCTGACCGGTAGTTCTCCCTTTTAAAGAAATAATTCCAAGTAGTTCTTCTTTAACACTGAAGTCTTCAAAAACCAGCCGGATAAAGACTAGTAACCGGGCTATGTCTCTTATGTCTGTAGATTCATCCAGTTGGAGTGAGAAAGCAACACAATTTGAAACATCCTCCAACAATTGTTCAGTTGTGTCTCCACACATCTTTTCTATTCGCCGCACGACGGTGTTTCTTGACAATTGTACATCTTGAATAGCAGCTATGATCTCTCTTATATTTAAATCCTTCAAAAAGATTGTCAGCTGCTTCAAGAAAACAATCTTTTACAAATTCCCCTTCAGTGAAAGGTTTGCATTTCTTTGCGATCAGGTTGCTGACCTTGAAGGATGCTATGGTTGCATTGACCGAATGTGACCTTGGCTTCGCCATCAACTGTTGCTGAGTAGCCAATTTCGATTTAAGTTCTTTGAGCTTCAGTTTACGAATTTCACTTTTGGGTGGAAAATCAGCATCAAACGTATTGCTATGCAGAGCCTTATAATGACGTTCCAGATTACCCTTTTTGGGCAAGGATACTGGGGCGTTAAAAATTAGACAACACTTGTCTTTCACCATGATGAAGAAGTCGTCCATTTCCCATTCATCATGAAAGTGGTAGGTTTCGCTCTTCTTTGGAACACTCATCTTCATTATACTGGGGTGGCTGGATGTAAGAAGGCCAAATCTGCTAAGTTAGCATAAACACTGGCTGAATCTGGTTCAAAACTGTCACTGTCCCAAAGTATTAAAGATCAACAGGAACTGAAGACCTCTGGATGATGTGAAATATAAGGACTGGAGATACCAAAACCACACATACAGTTCTAAAAGTAAAAATAAGAATTCATCATACTAGCACCAATAATCAAATACCACCAAACAATCATCAAAAACCCTCAAACACCTGTCCAGCAAACCAGATAAAATCAAATACAGCCAAACAAGTTAAAATACCACCACACGCGATTTAATAAATTCTGCACACTGTGTAGAATCAACGCAAAGGCAATTGCAATGCAGAATCAACGCAAAGGCTAGGCAAAATAAAATTGCAGAGGCAAGCAAAGGTCACAGTGGTTTGAACCAATTCGAAGGCAAGGCATAGGCTAGTTAGAACAAAATTGGAAAAGCCCACCAAAATCACCAAATTCTTGACACTTTGTTGTGTCTGCCCGAAAATGTTTAATGAAAGCGAACTATAAAGCGACTAACGACCAGCACACGACACAACTAATACGGTAAGTGTATTCAGGTAAAGCCCGGGCGAATGGATATTGCCCGGTATATAACACATTTCTAAGGGGTGGGGTGGGTGGAGTGGGTGATTCTGAGAGGCAGGAGACCAGGTACGATGCTGGGCCTGTGGCGTCTCGTCACGGGGCACAGACGGTGGCCCCCTGGGGTACCCACAAACGATTGGCACGAAAACAACAAGCGCCCCAATACACCCACAGGCAAGATTCCCGCAGGCAGGGAAAAAAGACAGGCAAAGGAACAGCAGCGGCAGCAAGCCCTTCGCAGACGACCTGCCGGCACAAGCTCTCTCCTATTGATGGGGCAAGCTGCTGGAGAGATGGAGCTAAGTGGGGCTGGCAATCTACCTCTGACCCCTCCGCAATCTACAGGTAGATCGCGATCTACCTGTTGGACATGCCTGGAATAGAGAAATGCAAGTCCATTGTACTGCTCCAGACACGCCTTTGCCATATCCTCTGCCTACTTGGACGTCCCCACAATAATGAAGCTTTAAAAGCCATTTGTGTCTGAGGGCTAGTTAGGCATGTGTTTTTGTTTATTTGTTTGCCTCTGTAAACTGTTTTGTAATATATTTCCTGCACATGCCTATTTGCATGTTTAAGTTTGTAGACTTGCTTATGTACTCTGAAATTCTTATAAATAAAAAAAAAGCCATTTGTGAAATGGCTCTGGAGACATCTCTATGATTTGCATGTGGACATCTTCAGACATCAAAATCACCACTAATGGGCCGTTGTAGAAAACTAGTGTGGCCTTTAAGCACAGATAACGCCACTTTTAAACACACTTATTGCTACCGCCAAATGCAGAAAAGAGGCTGAAGTGCCTGTAAACAGCAAAGGAAAAACAAGCACGCAATTAATGCCTAGAGTATTTAAATTATTGGCAAATTAGCTGCATATAATAAAATAGTATGCTAATATTGGCTGCACCTGATGCAGAGAAACAAGTAGAGGATTTTGCAACCAGCATTAGCCCCAATATCTTTACATCTGGGTCTGAGGTGGCTTAAACATCTAGCGCATGCCCCCTGACAGTATTTTGATGGCATCAAGTGTTTTCCCCAATGCCTGGATCATCTGAGGAGAAATGTCAAAGATGATCCAGGCATCAAGGAAAGCCCCCAATGCCATCAAAATACTGTTGGGGGCCATTGCCCTTGACAGAAAGTGAATCCCTTGTGGCCCAGCAACCCCGATCCTCTATCCCCTCCCAACTAAAAATAAACCTGGTGGCCCAGCAGCCCCAAACCCCCAACCCCTCCCATCATCTTTACAAATGAGCGGGAGCACTACCCACATGCTCCTGGCTCTAGCCCCGCCATCTTGAAAAATGGCGGCACCTGGTCCTATCCAGTGCATCACGACTTGTGTGCGCATGTCTTTGGCTTGCTCTCTGAGTTTAACCCTGCCATTTGTGTACAGTTTAACAAATGGCCAATGGGTGGCTAATTTGTATATGAGCTCTTTCATGTGGGAATTAAAATTGCATGCTATTGTTGCGCTGCAAATAGGTGTATTATTTTATATTTACAATTGTTTTAGTTCATCTATGCCCAATTTGTGAATGAAATTACTATTAATGTTCTTTGTATTTTTATGTTTTTAGTGGTCACAGTCCCCTGAAGAAGGCCAGTTAGGCCGAAACACATGTATGGCGGACCTCTTCAATAAAAGTGTTTTCCTTCTAAGGGTTTCTCGTTGCTTGCTTTTCTTTTTGAGTTCCTTTGATTACAGGTGGGGTGCTTTTTTTGTTCCTTTTCTAAATGGTTACAGTAGTGGGTTAGGAGTAGGGTAGCAAGGGTTCAAAACCTGGTGTGGGCCTCTGTGATCTTAGGCTAGCCACTTACTGTAACTCTCTTGATGTTTTAAAGCCAAAACAAGCACTTTCCTGCATGGGTGTAGTTTGATTGCTTCATTGGGGGGGGGGGGGAGGGCAAAGGGTGGGTGACATATCTGCATATTCACTATGATTATCTTAAAAAATACTATATGGATAAGAAGATAGTATATCAAGCAGGCGAGGGATGAACTGCACCCCCAAGATACTGAAAGAGGGAGCAGAGGTTCTCATTCAGTGGCTTTGCCAACAAAAGGAAAGCAACATATTCCCAGGCTATCTAATTAAAATGCAGCAAAAATTGTTGCTGTTTAATTATTTAGCCTGGCCTTCTAAGATTAAAAAAAAAATATTGATACCTGTAAATATGTGGAGCCCAATTCCGGTCCGGGCCATTCAGACAGCCCCAAGCAAGACGGGCCCGTTTGGACCCGATTCTGGACCGTGGAAAGAAAAAGTTCCCACGGTAGCCAGATTCGGGCCCGAGGATGGCCCAAAGTATCCCTGCTGCCTGTGGGTACGTCCTCTCTGCAGGCACCCCCGACTCCGGCATCCTTGGCCCCCTTGTCCTCGCTGTCTGACCCAGGGTTGGTCTGCTGTGGCCTGGATCAGTGCTTATTCTACCTTTGAGATGGAATAAGCAGCACATCCCCATGGGACCGGCAGGATGTATAGGATCATTAATCAGCCCTATACATCCTGCCGGGCTGGTCTGTCACTGCTCCGCCCCAAACCTGCCCCCCCCCCCCTCCCCAGCTCTCCCTGTGCTAATGCACAGGATGTACAGGGTGAGCCGGTGGGAGAATCAGGCCCTAATCCCATCAGGACGTGCAACCCCACAACCTGCATTTCAGAATGGGGCTCATAGTCTCCAAAAAATAGAGATGTAAGGTGATCACATGCCAAGGGATAAAAAAGGAAAAGAGAATCACAGCGCAGTTTCTAACACCAAAATAAATTATAACTAAATTTATTTTGGTGTTAGAAACTGTGCTAGAATTCTCTCTTTTTCTTTTTGAACATCTATTTTGCGTCCTGCGAAACCCCTCCTCCAACAGTAGGTGCAGAGCAGAGCTAGGACATTTCACCAAAGAGCCCAACATACAAGACAAAAAATCTGATTACAGTGTCATCTCATTAACAGTATGTCCAGTATCAGACAGATTGTAAACTAACAAAACCCTACAAAAGTCACCGAAGACCTATAAAACAAATCTACCATATCATAATGGCACCAGCTTCTAAAATTAACACAAGGAGCCTACCCCAAAAAGAGCTGCACCATAAATATTGAAGTGGGCATCTTAGGAACCAGTGCTTGTGACCTTCTTGGCCCCCCACCCTCACTTTCTTTCATGCTGGTCTCATGTTCTCATCTTATGAAACCAGCACTAGATTTCCTATACCACCTGCCATCTTTAGACAAGAATATAGATAACAACAGATATTATGGGGTCTATTCTGAGCCACAAATAGCAGGGATGCGCACCCTGCCTGGACGTACATCTCCACTATTTGTCACCCTTGCCATCCCTGTGCAAGGCTCCCTGGATGAATCGCAGAGTGTACGGGGAGCCTTGGAGGCGAGAGGAGGTGAGCAGAAGATGGAGCAAGGGTGGTGCTTGGGTGGGCCGTCGCCCTGGATATACAGGGCCAATTCTGAGGTTGGTCCTGTACGTCCAGAGTATGTCGGTAGATGGGGGACTTATTCCGCCTCAGAGAAATAAGTTCCCCTAGATGAGGAGTAGTAGCGGCGGCCAGCAGGGACAAAGCAGGGAGGCATGTAGAAGGTTCCCTGCAGCCGGACCCTGGCCATGGGAGGCCAGATCAGGGGTCTGGCTGTGGGGAAAGGACAATCTCGGTGGCGGGCGATGATCGCAGCTCTGTAACGGAGCCGCAGTTCCATGGCAATGAGATGCCATGGCACTGTGGCTCCATTATGGAGCCAGGTTGAGCTAACTGGGTAAGCGGCCAATCAGAATTGAGGCCAGCCTGTATGTCCAGGCCAGAAGACCCAATTCTGATCCCACAGGTATGGTCTACCGCTATACACCCCAATTCTGCCCGACTGCACAAGGGTCTGGACGTCCAGTTGTGAATAGGCCTCCATGTGTCGGTATATGTGTGTGGTACAATAGTGGTGTGCCTGTCTGTGTGTGGGATGTGGCAGTAGGTGCCTTTGTGGGAGTGGGGTGCGGGGCTGTGGTGCATGTGTGTGTGTGCTGCAGAGTTGGAGTGGCTCTCTATGTCGTGTAAAGGTGAGGTGTCTATGTGTGTGTATGTGGAGCAGAGGTGAGGTGCCTGTGTGTGTGTGTGTGTGTGTGTCTGACACCCAGAGTTAGGGTGCCTGCATGTGTGCATGCCTGTCCTGTGGAGGTGGGATGAGTATGTGGTGTGGGAGTGGGAACGGGCTGCTTGTGTGTGTTCTAGGGGGAGGGGAATGCACCTTTTGGCAACACCTTGCACTCTTCCCTCCCCTTCCAACCCTCTCCTGCTGCTTTCCCTCCTCTGTACCCTTCAGACTTTCCCTCCTTCACTAACCACCCTAGCACTCCCATCCTCTGCCCTAAAATTCCCTTCTCCATCCTCCTTTTCTAAATAGGCCACTGCCCCTTTAAATTGTCCCTGCCTTTACCTCACTTCCTCCCCTCCAAACACCTTTTCTGCTGCAAGTCATGACCTCCCTCTTCTCATCTGCCTGCCAGGATCCGATCTTCCATGGGCAGATAGAAGAGAAGAGGGATTGGATCCCTGCAGGCAAACAGCTTGCCTCTGGCCTGCGATCGTGGCCTCCCACCCTCTCTTCTGCCTGCAGGGATCTGATCTACGCGGGCAAATAGAAGGGGTTGTTGCCACGATTGCAGCCATCCCCTTCTCTTCTTCCTGCAGGGGATGGGATCCCTGTGGACAGACAAAGGGTCATGGACATTGGGGTGACTCATTTGTGGGGGCAATACCCCCCCCCCCCCCAAACTATGCCCATGCTTTTCTAATGCCTATTTGTGCCTGGAGCAAGTCTAAACGTGGGCATGCCTGCAGACATCCCTGAAGTTTCTGAGACTGAACGGGGATGTCTAAGTCCGTTCACCTCCCCAGACATGCCTTTGCCACAAACCCTGCCTGCTTGGATGTCCCCACACTGGTGACGGCATTAAACGTTATTTGTAAAATGGCTCTAGAGACATCTCCGTGATTTGGCAATGCACGTGCACATCTTCAGATGCCCAGATCATGACTAAGACTTTTAAAATGACCTTCATTGAGTTTACACTGATTGATTTTAATTATTGTAAGCTCCCAGAGTAGAGGAGTAGCCTAGTGGTTAGAACACTGGCTTAGTAACTAGGAGACCAGGGTTCAGTTTCCACTAGCACTCCTTGTGGCTTTGGGCAAATCACTTAATTCTCCATTGCCTTGGAAGAAAGGTCTTGCAATCTACTTCTGGTTACACTGACTCAAAGCACGCCTTGCCTATCTGTTGTAATAAACCCTGGACCTATCTGGGATAGTGCAGACTATAAGAATGTAAATTAATCCTAAAAAATACATTCTTGGACAGATGCACTGCAAGGATTTTATGAGAACAATGCCTAGTAAACCTGGTTCTTGGGACAGAGGAGAGTACATGATGCAATGAGCATGATAGCATGTGATTTCTCAGAGATCTGGAGCATGCCTACTTAACAGCCTTTTTTTTTTGTATTCTTTCTGCCGGACTCCTCCCTCCATACTTACTTCCCAGTAGGAGTGAATAACAGAACACCTGTGATGACCTCAAAAGCTCCCAAAAGGGACCAGAAGAAGCCGTGCCTAGCTGACCCCAAGATGGTGGAACACCCTGCAGAGCCACGTTCTCCTGCACAAGATATGGAACCACTAGTGTACAAGGTAACTGGGATGGCAGTCTATGTACTTAATGGCAAATTTGAAGAGCTTATTCAGTCAGAACTGATGGGGCGAGTAACACTCTAGACACCTGTGGCCAGCAGATCATGGAAGAGGAGTAGAGGATATCCTCTGTGGAGAATGCAGTACACAAGGCAGTCAATGAGATGCCAAACTCAAGAGAGCACTGGCACAATATGAAGAGAAGTTAACTACAATCGGTCATTTCATAACTTGCACCTAGTTGGCATTTCAGAGAACGTTGTGGACTCCAAATTGTGGAGGGGGAGGGTTTTAGAACATGGCTTTTGCTGGAACTATAGTTAGGAGAATCTATGCCATTGGTGGTCATCAAGCAAGCACACCATAAGGTGCAGAGGCGAAAATGCCTTATGTTTGGGGTCATCCTTCTTTTTCACCTCACTCTTTTGTGTTAGCATTTACCTTGCAAGCGTGACTGCCTCTTTGGATATGGGTATGGGAACCTCCACTGGCACTTAAATCACCACTACTCTATACTATTTCCATATGCATAGTTTACAGATGGACAAAAAGAAGGACCGACCTTGGATAAGCAATTTCACCTACTGTAAAAAAAACCTCAAAAGGAAAAGGGCTTGAGAATGCACTGGTTAGAATGCATCTCTCCTTTCTTCTTCTGGCGAAAGAATGTGCAGAAAGAGACATTCTTCATGAATATTGTCAGAAAGAGGAAAAGTTTACTTTTTGCCATTTCCACTTTAATTGCAAAGATTTCCACCCATCTCTAAAAGTAATGCATGAAGCGTGTACTCACTCCGGCTGCTGGACTATGGCCATCTCGTAACCACAGATAGGACACAATCCCTTGGTCATCCGTAGACTTTGAGCCATCCAAAATAATAGAGTTGTTAGGGAGGTTGATGATGTGGCTGCCACCAGCATGAGCTTTTGGGGGAGCAATTTTTCCTGATTCCAAGGAGAGATGAAATAGAAAAGGTTTTAGTCAAATGTGCATGGAAAAATGTTGTAAATTAATTTTTAAAAAAGCATCATAGGGTAGTCTAGTCTAGAAATGCATGCATGCGTACTATGACAGAAAACCTTCATTTGCCCAATTAGTTTATAGTATTAAGACATGTCATATAAAGTTCTACATAAAATAGTGGAAAGAAAAATCAGCATCCCTATATATGAGAAAGCACGATATGATTATGCATCAACATTTTTTGAATGTACCGTCAGAATGTCCTGAAGCACCAAACAACAGCATATCTACTGAAATGTTTCTTGGACCGGGTGACCACCCAGCCATAGTGGTCAAGAAGGTTTATTTTTTTAGCTTCCCAAAGGAAAAGAAACGAGGACCAAAACATTGTATAGTCTTGTCTTTAAATCAGGTAGTTGTGTGACTGTATTCAGATACAGCGCAATGGCTACAGGCCTAGAAACAAAGGACTTGGCAGTAATAGATATACCTGAAAGGGTTGTGGTGCACTTGCTGGAGCTCTAAGGCATGTATGTAGAAGATAATTTTATAAGGGAAGGGTCAGTTAGATTTACACACGTATTAATGTGCTTATTTCATGCCTATTTTATGAAGTCAGGTATATGTGCACTTTATAAAATAAGGGCATAAGTGATCAAAAAATGCATTAAACTAGGCACTGGCTGATATAAATGCATGCGCCTAGATTTTGCAGAAACATGCATAATTTATAACCGTTTATAATTATGTGCATAAATTTGCACTCTGCCCATCCTCTGCCTCTTTGCATGCCCACAGTGAACATGCACGCCACTGGTCTGATGGACATACTTTTAGAATAGCAACCAACTACATTATATACAGAAGCCACTAAAATACCATCATTTAGGTGCGTAAACATGTGTGGAAATGTAGGCACCCCTTATAAAGTTACCCCTTTAGAAGCTGATTCCATAACATTCTGGTTCAGGCTGTGGGCACGTCCAAATTGGAGACGGAGACGTTTTAAACCTGATTCCAGTATGGACGCACCAGAGTGTCTGGAATTGGAGACATAGACATATTAAACAGCTTGGACATCCCCACCCTCATGATATTCTGAAAAGATGCACGTCTATGATGCCGCTCGCCTCTGCCTCCCTTATTAAAACATGCATCCCCTAAGCTGCTCCTCTCACTGACAGTGTTGTGTGCATGCAAATAACACATGAATACTTATCATACTTAAATGCAGAGGCCAACAAGACTAAATATACTAGTCAGTTAGATGCCCAGAACATTGCAAAGTAAGCTCAGTGCAGTCATTGATAGAATAACAGCAGGTCTAGTGTGATCTGTTTGTCCTGACATAGCTGCCATCAGACCGTACATGGCAGTAGAAGAACTCCTCAGCTAATTGTGCATTGGGCATCTCTGAAAACAGTCTGTACAATGCTAACTATGGACCAGTAGAAAAAAGCAAAGGGCCTCTATAGCAAAATGTGAGAACATATCCCTGTCAGGAATAAGGGACCAATAAAACAAAACACCAAATATGGGGCAAAACATCGACTTGCCCTATAGTTCTCCCTTTTTAAGCATAAGCTACATATCTCATAGCTGATGCCTAAAAGATGGGAGCACTTTATTCTAGGGCAAGTTGATGTTTTGACTCCATTTTTGGCATTTTGTGTTACTGGTCCCATATTCCTGACAGGGATATGTTCTCACATTTTTCCATAGAGAACCTTTGCTAAGTTTTCTGACCCCATCACAGTGGCACCTGGTGACTCAGCGGTCATCCCTACGGTCCAGGTATTGGCCAGGTATTCATGTCCCCCAAGAAATGCAGTTACACACACAGATCCTCCCGTGCAACTCTCATGCCAAACACAAACACACTCTCACTTGCACTCATAATAAACATACTTCTGCCAAAATGATTCCCTGCACCTATAAACAACAGCTAGTATAACATAATAGCATGGTGTCCCACGACTGCAAATCTGATTTGCTTTTCTCACCCAAACAAGAATCTTTTCCATGCTCAGTCACATACTAGCCTTACATCAACAGTCCCATTTTCCAAAACATAGGACATGTTAGGGAACCCTGGAATAGCTCCATTGGCATAAACAGCAAATGTCAGCATAGCCAGAATAAACACACTTGCTCCTCTCAATGTTTCTGTAGGAATGTTTAAAATTGTTTCTACATCTTACAACCTTCCCTCACCTCTGCTTTCTTTTCTTTACACCTGCAACTTGTGTCCCTCCAAACTGCAGACACAACAGTTCAAAGCATACGTACCACAACCGTTCATCCATACGGGATGCTTTGAGCAGAGCAGAAATTTTTCTAAGTCCTGCCTTTATTCCATATTTCTGCAGGAATAACATGGACGTCTGTAGAAAACACTGCAGACTGGGCCTCTCCTGAATACGTGTTATACATCTCCGATGCTGGCCACGCCCCCATTCTGCCCCATTTCCACATCCTCCTACCCACATTCTGAGATCCCCGTGCTAGTGCCATGTAAGTGCAGGACTGCGGGATTTCAGAATATGGTCGTAGACGATTTTCCTAAAAAAATGTCTATGCCACAGGCTTATTCGTGTTCTGGGATGACCTCCTACGTGCACAGAAGAGATTAAAATGTAAGTATGTTTTATAGGCCCTCACTTGGTTTGCAGCTTGTCATGCTGTGAGGGCTTGTGTGCATCAGTGATGCTGAGGGCTAAGCTATCGGTAGTTTAACTACTGGCAGGGTCTCCCAAGATGGACAAGTCTCAGCTGAGGTGCCAGACCAAGACAAACCACCCAACTGGGCAGCAGCAGAATGGGACAGTGTTGGCAGCGGAGGATCACATTTCTGTGACAACTGCAACAACACTAAACCTAAACTGCATGGAGGAAAGGCCTGGCAATCTATTTCTGTATCTTGCCATGAAAACCCATCTGGGCAGCAGCAGTATGGGACGGTGTTGGTCATGGAGGATCACATTTCTGTGACAATGGCAACAACACTGAACTTAAACTGCGTGGCCTCGCAATCTACTTCTGTATCTTGCCATGAAAACCCAATGGATAGTCATAACAATACAAATTGCACTATAGTGTTGGAAGATGAGACCCCCAGTTGGAAGGCACTCAACTAGCTACTGGGGAGGAGCTGAAGTCTTTTCAGAGTAAAGCCAGCATTTATGATATGGATGGATCAAAGCCCTTGGGATGTCTGACTGCTGATGTAGCTGCACATGAAATGAGAGTCAGAAGCTGTAAAGATGTCTTACATATTGGGACATGGAACATTCGAAGCATGAACCAAGGGAAGTTGGAGGTGGTCAAGAATGAAATGGAATGTGTACAACTTGATTTGTTGGGTGTCAGCGAACTGAAATGGACTGGCATCGGGCACTTTGTATCAGATGATCACATGGTCTACTATGCTGGAAATGAAAGACAAAGAAGAAATGGCATTGCATTTATAATAAAGAAGAAATTTGCAGGAACTGTAATGAAATACAATGCAGTCAATGAACACTTAATCTCTATTCGTCTACGGGGAATGCCTATCAACACAACTATAATTCAAGTATATGCCCCAACAACAGCTGCAGAAGAAGATGAAATTGATGAGTTCCATGAACAAGTCAAGCTGAAATTGACAGAATATGCAAACAGAATATTCTGATAGACATGGGTGACTGGAATGCAAAAGTTGGCAACAAAGAAGAAGGCAAAGTGGTTGGAAAATATGCACTTGGCAACAGAAATGAAGCTGGAGAAAGGCTGATAGAATTCTGCAGGATCAACGATCTATTCATCTCAAATACCTTCTTCCAGCAACACAAGCAGCGACTGCACACATGGATTTCACCCAATGGATTGTACAAAAATCAAATTGAGTACATCTGTGGAAGTCAACAATGGAAAAGCTCTATAGCATCAACAAAGACAAAACCTGGAGCTGACTGTGGTACAGATCACCAACTACTAGTATGCAAACTCAAGCTAAAGTTGAAAAAGAGCATGCCACTCATGAATGTAGCAAAATATGAACTTGAGAATATACCACTGGAATTTAAAGACTGCCCACAAAATCGATTTGCTGCTTTTAGATACAAATGACAGAGCTCCAAAAGAGTTATGGAATGACATCAAGAAGGTTGTGTTGGAAGAAAGCAAGAAGTCTCTACAAAAGTTTAAAAAGCAAAAATGGCCAAAATGGGTGACAGGACTCTGAAAACTGCCCAGAAACGCAGAGAAGCTAAAGCCAGAAGAGAAAGAAAGACAATCGCAGAACTCAGAGATTTCCAACGTGCAGCAAGACAGGACAGGGAAAAGTATTACAATGACACATGCAAGGAAATAGAAGCAAAAACTGTTAGAGGAAGAACAAGATCAGCTTTCCTAAAGCTACGAGAGTTAAAGAAAAAATTCCAGCCTCAAATTTGAATTTTACAAGATGCTCAAGGTTCTATGTTGAATGATGCTGAGAAGATCAAGAATAAGTGGAAAGAATACACAGAGTTTTTATATGATAAAGATCACATGGACCAAATCCGTTTCAACATGTACCTTATGATCCAGAACCATTGGTGATGAAAGAAGAAGTCAAAGCAGCATTGAAAGCCTTATCAAAGAACAAAATACCAGGTATTGATGGCATGGAGTGGAGGAGTAGCCTAGTGGTTAGAGCAACTGCCTAGTACCCAGAAGATCAAGGGTTTAATTCCCACTGACACTCCTTGTGACCTTGGCCAAGTCACTTTACCCTCCATTGCCTCAGAAGAAAAGGCTGGCAATCTACTTCCAGTGATACATTGCCAAGAAAACCCAGAGGTAGCTGAGTCACTATGAGTCAACACTGACTTGATGGCACCAAAAAAACAAAATTGATGGCATTCCCATAGAAGTATTACAACAATCTGATGCAGCTGCTACCATACTTACAAGGCTCTGCCAGGAAATTTTGAAGACAACATTTATTTATTTAGCTGTGCTTATATATCGCTTTTCACTGGGTCAAAAGCGGTTTACACATATATGCTAATAGGCACTTTTTATTCCCTCGTCTCCGAAGGGCTCACAGTCTAAGTATACCTGAGGCAATGGAAGGTTAAGTGGCTTGTCCAAGGCCACAAGGAGTGTCCATGGGACTAGAGACCCCAGTCCCTTCAGCCTGAGGTTACTTGTCCCTACACGGGAATTGAGCCTCTTGCCCTCCAGCTTGAGGTAAACTGTCCTAACCACTGGCCAACTGATTTGAAATGATCTGTGTTTATACCAATACTAAAGAAAGGTGATCCAAATGACTGTGGAAATTATCGTACAATCATTCTGATCCCACATGCCAGCAAGATTCTACTGAAGATTATTCAACAGAGACTACAACCATACCTGGAACAAGAACTACCTGAAGTGCAAGCAGGGTTCAGGAAAGGGTGAGGAACGAGAGACATCGCGGATGTGAGATGGATCCTTCAAAAGACTAAAGAATACCAAAAGGATATCTATTTGTGCTTTATCGACTACAGCAAGGCTTTTGACTGTGTAAACCATGAGAAACTCTGGGCCACATTAAGAAACATGGATATACCAGAACACCTGATCATTCTCTTGCACAGTCTGTACATTGATCAAGAAATAACAGTTTGAATGGAACAAGGAGAAACAGAATGGTTTAAAATAAGCACAGGTGTAAGACAAGGCTGTATACTTTCCCCCTACCTGTTTAATTTATATACAGAACAAATCATCAGAGCAGCAGGATTGTATGAAGACAACAGTGGTGTGAAGATTGGTGGAAGACTCATCAACAACCTTCGCTATGCTGATGATACCACATTACTGGCTGAAAGTGAAGATGGTCTGAAACATTTGCTTCTCATGATCAAGGAACAGAGTCTTAAAATGGGCCTGCACCTTAATGTAAAGAAGACAAAGATCATGACGACTGACAAAATCAATAATTTCATCTGTCCTTCTAATTATCGACCCATCTCCCTCTTCCCCTTCATTTCTAAACTACTTAAATGTGTGATTCACTGTCGTTGCCTTGACTTTCTCTCCTCTGAAGCCCTCATAGATCCTTTACAATCTGGCTTTCGTCCTTTTCACTCTACTGCAACAACTCTTGCCAAAGTCTCCAGTGACTTGTTCCTGGCAAAATCCAAGGGCCTTTACTCTATCCTCATCCTTCTTGACCTCTGCTGCTTTTGACACTGTTGACCACAACCTTCTCCTTGATACCCTATCCTCACTTGGTTTTAAAGGCTCTGTACTATCCTGGTTCTCCTCTTATCTCTCCCATCGCTCTTTCAGTGTTTGTTCTGGTGGATCCTCCTCTGCTGCTATCCCGCTCTCAGTTGGGGTACCCCAAGGATCTGTCTTGGATCCACTCCTTTTCTCTCTCTATACCCTGTCCCTTGGTGCGCTCATCTCTTCTCATGGCTTTCAGTACCATCTTTATGCTGATGACTCCACCTCTCTAGACCTGAAATCTCTCCAGCAATCCAGACCCAGATCTCTGCCTGCCTCTCTGAAATTGCTGCTTTGATGTCTCACCGCCACTTGAAATTGAACATGGCCAAAACTGAGCCTCTTATTTTTCCCCCCCCAAAACCTCCTCTCCTCTTCCTCCTTTCTCACTCTCTGTGGATAACTCTCTACTCCTCCATCCATATCCATCTGGTAGCTAAGACCTGCCATTTCTTTCGTTATAACATCAACAAAATCTGCCCATTCCTTTCTGAACACACTATTAAGACACTTATCCACTCCTTAATCACCTCCAGTCTTGACTACTGTTACCTACTCCTTGCTGGCCTCCCTTTGAATCATCTCTCTCCCCTTCAATCTGTTCACACTCTGCTGTGCGGCTAAGCTTCCGCCAACCTTGTGATGCTCATATTATCCCTCTTCTCAAGTCACTTCATTGGTTCCCTATCCATTTCCGCATCCAGTTCAATCTTCTCCTTTTGACCTATGTGCATTCACTCTGCAGCTCCTCACTATCTTTCCTCTCTTATCTCTCCCTACACCCCACCTCGGGAACTCCGCTCTTCTGGCAAATAGCAATAGAAGAGAAGGGCACAGATAGAAGCAAACTCCAGACTTCACTCCTTTCGCCTTGCTGCACCTTACGCCTGTACATCAGGCACCTTCTCTGACCCTTTTCAAATCGAGGCTGAAAACTCACCTCTTCACTGCCGCCTTCACTGATTCACCTGATCTCCTTGTGTTTCCCTTGTGTTATCTGCCTTGACTAGATTGTAAGCTCTGATGAACAGGGATTGTCTTTACATGTCTGTGCAGCACTGTGTACATCTTGTAACACTATACAAATGTAGCAGTAGTCGCAGTACTGTAGTAGTAATAATAGTGGTCTACATCTCTGCAGGGCTAGGCAACAGTGTTTTGGAGCAACTTGGATTATTGCCACAAAGACATAATATGTTCACATTAATAGGTCTGTTATTTATTGCACATACTCCTGATTTTCACGCACACACAAGTCCCTCCTACTACCTTTCAACCTATATCAACACAGTTACACACCCAACAACAGACTTTTTCCCTAAAGCACAACTCTGCATGCAGCGAGCTGGTAAGAAGTTGAAGGAGTATGAGAATATGCATAGAGCAGTTGGAGAAGAACCATGTCAGAAGATGAAGAGGGACCCCATACTTCATCATAAGGGAGGGTATGCCATTACCAAGTACCATGCCTGTCTGATGGAGCAGGAGGTGTAAGGTCATACAAACTGAGTTCAGAGGCCATTGTGGTCTTATATAAGGATCTTGAGAGTAATCTAGAATAACAGACAGGTAGATCCCAACCCATCTATGGCTTTGTCAAGCTTTGAGCTTACTGCCTTTCCTAGCCTCTAGTTCTTTCCAGACTCCCATGTCATAGCCCACCTTGAGCAGCCGTTTACACCATATAATTGATGAATATGTCAGAATACCAAATCAGAGGTAACAGTGGCAGGACCTCTGCTGCATCTTCTATGATGAATCTGGCATTCCTATAGCACACACACCTCTAACATCACTTCATAAGAGGGAAGAGGCATAGAGAAACCATAAGTACTATCATTCCCCCCAACGCATAGAAGGTGAGTGATGTGAAAAAGAGTATAATGAATATAATAGTAAGGCATCCAGAACCCTGCCACAACTCATATTTTGCATCAGAGTGCCCTCTTCCATCATTCTGAGGGGGGTGGGTATGGCCGCAGATGTCTGCTTGGTAAGTTGTCTAGTTTTTCCCTGCCATGTATCCAGGGCCATACCAAGGGCGATGTGAGTGGTGTGACCGCAAAAAGTGCAAATTTGAAAAGGGTGGTGATCCCATCACTGGGCTATCAGGAAGCCTGATAACAGTGATTTCTTGCATGTGGCGGGGGGAGGGGGCTGCCAGGCTCATGAGTCAAACAAAGGGCATTTCTTGCTTGGTACGGTCCTGCATGCACCCATACATGTACAGTATATACATGCTTTTAGCATATCCGGACTGAATTAATGAACAGCCTGTATTGTGAGTTTCCGAAGCATCTGCTGAGGAGACTTCTGCAAGTCCATAATACTGCTGCACAGCTATTAATGAGTAAGAAATCATCAGAGCATATTTCTCCAGTCTTGGTGCACTCCAATGGCTGCCTTTTCAGTATCTGATTCAATTTAAAATGATTTGTCTGGTATTTCCAGATTTATTCTTAGATGGTCCCTTTTATCTGTCTGAGGGGATTGCAATCCTCCCAGCAGTTCTTACTGCAGGTGCCAGGAAATGTGAAACTATAATTCACTTGTTTGCAAACATTTGCAGAACTTGGTCCTAAGTACCTAATGGAACACATTACCAGTAGACTTGAGGTTTGAAAGGCATTATTCTACTTTTAAGAAGTTAAAAACATGGTTTTGCAGTAAGGCCTTTCCTCAAGTAAGATGACTTGTTATGACTTTAGGTGGATTAAATTGGTGAGAGGGATGGGGTTAATTTTGTTTTTCTTGATATTTTTATTCATAGTTAATTTATTTTTTAGCTTGACTGAGTTGTTACACGCTTTGAGCTCTCTGGTGAAGAATGATATCAAGTAAAGTAAAAATATTTGCAATACCATCAGCTTTATACCGACATCCCTGCTCCTTTCCTATTCATCTCAAACACCATACTAGGGTTGCAATAGGCCTCCAGAACTGCATAACATGCTGGACCCGGTCTGCTTTCAACCCACTGTGTCCAGGATTTGTAGTCTGGTTTGTCTCTGGGAAAGCAATAGAACAACAGGTAGTGGCGACCTCAGCAGAGTGCTCGTGCTGAATAGAAGCAGAGCAGGGATGTGAGGGTGAAGCTGGCAGTATTGCATATAGTACATAGTAACCCTACATCCAGCCCATTCTCTACATCCAACTTGGCCTTTCTCTGATAAACACTCTTATTCTTATTTCCACCTCATGATTTACACTCTTTTTTTAATAGGTGGTATAGAATATGGCTGTCTGCCCTGATATCTTCCTTCGTAACTCACCCTAATAAATGTGTAGAAAGGCAGTACAATGGGCCACACACATGTCCACTGTAAGGCTGGTACCCCTGCAATTCTGTGGCTGCAGATCTCTGGCCTACTCAGATGCTGAAGCCTGAACCAAAGCTGACCAAACAAGATGGTTTCCTGCTACAAAGGACTTTGGCTGTGCTTACAGTCTCAGACCTGACCTTCACACAAATGCTTGCCAAGTGATCATACCTGAGCATTCAGAAGACTATTGTTTCTGTCCAATTAGTTGTCTACATTCAAGAACATCTGCTTCTCTGATCTTCATCATCCACTAACAATGCTACTGGCCTTGGGATGTCTGGAACTGCATATTGTCATCTTCCCTCATTATGGCTCCTAGGTCAGCAGGATGAACACCTGTTCATTACCTTCTGATTCACTGAGAACACCTCGGACTGTCTTGTGCCAACCAATCACCAGACCTATGACGGAGACTCATCACAAAGAATAATACAGTCTGCACAGAAGAACTTTCATGCCTTTTTGCTGTTTGTGCTCTGTTTACCTGGTGTCTGTTACCTGATCTGTCTGCAAGACAGACACACACTACGTGTGTGCAAGGCTGTTCTCCTAAGGACTGAGATAAGACTTTCACAGATACCTTTGGTTCTGTGTTCTCCCGTGACTTGCCTCTGAAAGGGCTGTAGCCTGCATTATCTAGCCTAGCTGCCTCTTTGGACCTGTGCTGCTCCAGAGACTTATCGGACCTCAGCCACCAGAGTGCCAGCAGGAGCTAAGGTACAATCTTATTTCTCCTCCTCCGGATGGGCAATGGTTAGCTAGAAACTTATTACATAACTCTTCTCAGTGCAGAGCGAATCATTGACTTCTGGTTACTAATCAGTGATTTATCACTTTGTCTAATTGTAAATTTGTGCCACAGCAATTTGCTACCTCATGTTGCTAATTATGTATCCTTAGCTATAGATATATATATTTTTTTATTATTTTTTTATTATTTATTTATTACAATTTCTTATATACCGCACTATTTATCAGCGCGGTTTACATACAACAAAATGACCATAACAGACTGTTTGGCTTCACATAGAACAGGAGTAACAACTTGGATAACATGTTTGGCTTTACAGAGAACAGGGGTAAGAACTTGGATAACATGGGGATACAGACTGAACTAATTACATATGTACAATGAGATCGAGTGCTAAGAATTTAGGGTGTTACATGTGTACAGTGAGGTTGTGTGCTAATATTGAGATGTTATCTCGAGGAAGTAAGAGGAGAGGCAATTAGGTAGGGGTTGGTAGGGGTTAGTACTGTGTAAATAAATGGAATTTGAGAGCCTTTCTGAATTGTGTTAAGTCAGTAATCGCACGGATGCCTGGTGGTAATGCGTTCCATCATTTTGGGGCATAGATACTGAAAGCCCTGTTAGATGTTGCGATTGTGACTTTGTTGATGCCTTTGGGATTACTAGCGCATTTGTAGATGGAGATCTCCTTGTTCTGTTGGGAGGGATGAGCTGAATGATGTAAGTTAGTGAAGGGGAGGTGATGCCATGGATGGATTTGAAAGTGAGTAGCAAAGATTTGAATATAAGCCTTCCTTGTATGGGGAGCCAATGAAGCTGTATTAGGATAGGCGTTACATGGTCGCATCTTGCTGCTCCCACTAAGACTCTGGCAGCGGCATTCATGGCAAGTTGCAACGGATTGAGTGTTGACTGAGGGAGACCTTGAAGAATAGCGTTGGCAAAGTCAAAGTGTGGTAAGATAAGGGATTGGTAAATTGTCCGGAAGTCTTCAGGGTTTAGAAGGGATTGCAGGTGTCTGAGGGACCGGATTTTGAAATATATGGCTTTGACTATGTTGGATATATGGGTTTTCATGTCTAAACGTTGATCGAGGGTGACCCCTAAGTACCGAATTGTTGATTTGGTTTGGAGCTCAGCTTCTTTAACCTTTATATGGGGTGGAGGGCAGAAACTCTGGTCTCTGGTGATGAATAGCACCTCAGACGTTTTGTGTTGGATCCTAAGATTTTGGGACAGAATCCATTCGGAGACTGCGTTGAGACATTCAATCAGTGGCGAGAGGTCCATTTGCTCTGTGGAGAATGGCATGAAGAGGAGGATGTCATCAGCGTATATTAAGCAGTCGACATTGAATGATCCGATAATATTGAAAATGGGTTGCATGTAAATGTTAAATAAGAGAGATGATAGGGACGACCCTTGAGGAACGCCCTGTCGTTGATGGAAGGGTTCGGAAGATCCAGAATATATATATACACATATACATACACACAGATGAGACTTCTTCTGTGGCTCATTACCAGCACACTCAAAGAACTTTGGGCTGGGTATTAGTAACTAATTTCACCTGGACATAACTGAGAGCCTAACTTATCTTTGTGCGCTACTAATAATCCCTACACCACTCACTGTCATTGAGCATACCTCGTATTAAAGTCGGTTCTGGTTTTGGATGGATTTGGTGGTGCCTTTCAATATGACATAATTTTCAGAGTCAGTGCTTGCCTGCTGCATCCTCCATAATATTGCTGACCGATATTTATTTATTTGAACAGTTTTATATACCGCCCCTTCCAGCGATCAGGGGCTGTTTACATCGAACTATTAGGTTTACATAGAACAACGTATAACAATATAGAACTATAGACTATATACATGGAACATATCACCTTCCAACAACCCCAGAAAGGGTATTGTGCAGGTTATTTATTTTATTTAAAGGGTATTTATATCCCGCCTTATCCTTCAATCAAGGCGGTGTACACAGCAAATAATCAATTTAAACTGGCATTTGTGTTCTCATGTATTCTTATACTGCACAGTGAATGTGTATGAGTGTAGGTAGATTGATTGGGGTGTGCTATTTACAGCATGAGCTTTTATACAGTGTTATGTACAATGAGCATGCGGGTAAGTCATTAGTCCGGGATGGTGATCCCATTATGTGCTCAGGTCGTAGTGCTCCAAGAAGAGCAAAGTCTTTAGTTGCTTTCAAAAGTCCTTGGTGTCATCTGTTGATTGAAGTTCATCAGGGAGTGAGTTCCACATTATAGGTGCCGCCATTGATAGTGCTCTTCGTGCGGTAGACTTGCGCGCCTTTGTGTAGTCTTTTGGAGTGTTGATTGTGTCCGATGTGGCTCTCCTCCTAGGTCTTGTGCTGATGTTGGGTTGAATGAGAGGTTGAAGGCTGAGTGCTAAGTTCCTGTGTTTGATTCTGAATATGTTTAGGATTGTCTTGTATTTGATACAGGAGCTGATTGGGAGCCAGTGGAGGTATTTTAGTATGGGGGTGATGTGGTCTTGTTTTGATGATTCAGATATTATTTGTGCTGCTGTGTTTTGGGCCATTTGTAATGGTCTGAGTGATTGTTTAGATATGCCGATATAGATTGGGTTGCAGAAGTCAAGGATGGGAGTTATTAGGGCTTGACAGACTGTGCGGAAATGATCTTGCATGAGGAGGGGCTTGAGGTGTCTGATTATTCTCATCTTGAAGTATGCGTTTTTGGTGGTCCTGCTGATGTGTGACTGTAGGTTTAGCTCCCTGTCGAGCGTCACTCCGAGGTATTTCACCTCCTGTTTTAAAGGTATTGTTGTATTGTTGACATTGATGGAGGGTGGAGGGATGAAGCTGTTGTTTCGTGTGATGAGAAGTGCTTCTGTCTTCTTGTAGTTTATGGTCAGGTTGTTGTCTTGGAGCCAGTTGGACATGTGGTTGAGGCAGTCTATTATTTTGGTGTAGTCAGGGTTGTCGAGGTTGACCGGGGTGTATATCATAATTTCATCTGCATAGATTGTGTAATGTATCTTGTGTTCTTTCATGATGTTGCAAATTGGTTGAATATAGAGGTTGAATAGTAGTGCGGATAGGGCGGAGTCTTGTGGCACCCCTTGATTGATCTTTACGGGTTGTGAGGTGTTGGAACCAATCTTAACCTGGAACTGTCTGTCTGTTAGGTAAGAGTTGAACTATCTTAGGGTGGTGCCATTTATTCCAATGCTCTGTAGTCTGGTTAGGAGGATTCTATGGTCCACTGTGTCGAACGCAGCTGAGATGTCTAGGAAGATCATTAGTGTTCCTTTTTTGTGGTTGTCTATGATTTGGATTATGTCATTGAATAGATATAACAGAAGTGTTTCAACTCCGTGGTTTGGGCGGAAGCCATGCTGGTGTATGTCCAGTGGGGCATGTGTGTCGATATGGTCCTGGAGTTGGTGTTGTACAGCTTTTTCTATAATCTTTGCCAGTAGTGGTATGCTGGAGATGGGTCTGTAGGCTGCTGGGTTGCTCTTGTCTAGTGTGGATTTCTTCGGGATCGGTCTTATAGTAGCTAGCTTCAGTTTGTCTGGCATGGTTCCTTGTGCCAGTGAGTTGTGAACTATGCTGTGGATGGTGTGGATGAAGCTTTCCTTCGTTGCCTTAATCCATGGTACCGGGCATGGGTCTATTGGTGCGGTGCTTGTGTTGAGTGCAGTGATGATGTCTGAAAGCTGTCTTGTGGTTGGGGTGCTGAATTTATCCCATGCTTTGGTGGGCTTGGTTGGGTTGGCGGTTCTGTTTGTCATTTGTTGTGGTGTAGAATCCAGTTTTTCTTGTAGGTGATCTGCGAAAGCTTGTGGGTCTATCTGAACGTCTTTTTTGGGATTGGGTTCATTGGTTAGGTTTTTAACTATCTTGAATAGTTCTCTTGGTTTGTTGTAGGCTTTTAGAATGATGTTTGTGTGGTGTTCCCTTTTTGTCTGGTTAATGAGTTCATTGTATCTCCTTTGCTTTGTTAGGTATAGTGGCAGGATGGTGGAAGATTTGGAGCATCTCCAGCGGCGTTCTAGCTTTCTTAGATCTCTTTTTGCGTTGCGTATGTCTTTTGAGTACCATGGGGTGTGCTGCCTTTTGGTGTTTGATACTTTCCTTGCTTTGTGTTCAGTGGATTTGGCTGCAGCATTGATGACACTGTTGCATTTGCTTACTTGCTCGTCTAGATCCTCTGTTTCAGGGTCCAGGTGGGGTAGTGTGTCCTGCAGGAACTGGTCCTTGTCGAAGCTTTTGAATCTTCTTAGGATGGGAGGTGTGTCTTGTGGCTTGTTGGGTCTCTCCCCTTGTGGTATGATATCTATTTTAATTCTGTAGTGGTCTGACCAAGGTACCGGAGTAACTGTGGGTGTTGAGACGCCACCTCTGTCGAGTAGGTAGTTGGGGGCAAATATGAGGTCTGGTGACGATCCATGTCTGTGTGTCGGAGTGTTGATCAGTTGAGTGTATTGTAAGGATTCCATAGCTTGTAGGAAGGTTTCTTTGTCCTTGCTGGTAGCAGATCTGAGGTTAAAGTCTCCCAGTAGTAGTAGTGGCTTGTGGTTTGTGTTGACTGCACAGACAGCCTCTAGTGTGGAGGCTAGTTCATCTGTTGGAGCATGGGGAGCTCTGTAGATGAGGCAAAAGGCCATCTGTTTGTTTTCTACAATGATTGTGCTGCATTGGTCTGAGTTTGGGGAGCTCCGGGGTTTAAGCTTTAGGGTCTTCTTTGCGATGATCAACACCCCACCTTCTCTCCTGTGCGTGCGTGGGCTGTTGAATGCTGTGTATGCAGGGGGGACTAATTGATTGAGGAGTACATTGTCAGTGGGTGTAAGCCATGTTTCGGTGATGCAGAGGATATCGGGTTGTTGATCTTCTATGTGATCTGTGACCGTGTTTATTTTGTTTCTTATTGATCTGGTGTTGATGAGCTCTATGGAGGTGGTGTTTGGAGTGTTTGCTGTTCTGGGGTCTTTTTTGGGTTTGTGTTTGAGTTGGGCTTGTGATTTGATTGTTTGTTGTGTTTGTCTTTATTGAGTGCGCTCCAGGTTGTGTGCTGTGGAGGGGTGTAGGTGGGCATGGTTGCTGATAGCCATAGGGTGTTTGAGGGTGGGTAGTGGTTGGCTGTGTGCTGGGGGATGAGTTGGGTTAGGAGGAGGCATATTGGCAGGTATATGGTTGTGGCCATGTTGAGTTTTGGTGGACTTACTTAAGATGTTGTAGCTTTAGGCTTTTTCTTTTTTCTGATAGGGTCCTCTCCTGGAGTTTGATGTTGTCGATCTCCTGTTGGGCCTTCTTTTCTTTGTTTTGGGGTTGTGGTTGTGTTGTGGCTGCTCCTGTGGCTGCGCCTAAGGGCCACGCCAAAGGGCCATGCCAAAGGGCCACGCCAAAGGGCCCTCTGGCGAGGCCCTCAGGCGTGGGCGCAGCCAATGGCGCTTTGTTTTAAATCCTGGCTGGCTGCCCCGATTGGGCAGCTCAGCCTGCTGTGTGGGGGTGGAGCTTCGGTCCCGGCGGCTCAATCCCTTCTGGGAGAGCCGCATGCGGGACAGCTGGAGCGTTGGAGGGAGTCCCGGAGTGAGTCCTGCGCCCGATGGTGCTTTGTTTTAAATCCTGGCTGGCTGCCCCAATTGGGCAGCTCAGCCTGCTGTGTGGGGGCGGAGCTTCGGTCCTGGTGGCTCAATCCCTCCTAGGAGAGCCGCATGCTGGATGGCAGTAGCGTTGGAGGGAGTCCCGGTTAGTTGATATCACCTCCCTGCCAGTATTAATCTGGAACCTCACTGCATGTGTCTAGGAGAATATTATGAGTAGGAGTCAGGTCCACAGAAGAACGACTGAGTCAGTTTTTTGTCTGTAAGCACTGCACAGGTGCCTACTTTGCTCATCTCTTATGAGGGTCAGGACCTGTAATCGGTCTAACCTACCTTTCATTGTTTTGTAATTTTCCTTGCAGAAACCTGCTGCCCTGCTATCCTTTCCTAAGGAGCCATCTCCAGTTCATATCAGAGAACATATTCATACCACCATAATGGTTTCAGTCTTAAACTGTAGGTAGGATATAGGCAGCACCGTCCTTTGGAGGGGGGTGGGAAAGGAAGAAGTCAACAGGCAAAAGCAGCCTTGGCTCATTCCCCTCTAAGGTTAGCCTGAATGCAGGTGGTATGTCCTCAATTCCTGATAAATTCAAATGCTGAATTCTCCAACAACTGGAATATGGCTGGGAAGAATTGTGTTGCCAAAGTTGTTGCCCCATTACAGCTTTTGCTTCTCTCCAGATGGACAACCCAATCCCAGTTGAGTGACGAGTTCCATTGCATGATGCCTGCAAGCTGAAGCCCTCATGAAACAAGTGGAGGAGCTTAGAGAAAAAGTGGCAAGGCTGAGAAGCATCTGTGACAGTGAGAAATACATTGATGAGATGGTTCTTGAGGTATCCAAGTTCTCCGACAGAGGTGTAGATGGTATGCTACAGAATGAAGAGAGTTAGACAAGAGTCACCAGAGCCTGCAGAATCGACCATCCAACTCCTCTAGCCCTTGAACTGAAGAACCAGTATGCAACCCTTGAAGTGGAGAAGGGGAAAACATCCCAGGAACAGGAAGAATCAGAGTTCAAGTACCCCAAAGTTGCAAAATCAGTGACCACAAGGAAGCAAAGGGTAGTGGTGGTTGGTGACTCTCTTCTGAGGGGTACTGAGGCATCTGCTGATCAAACTTGATGTCCAGGGAGGTGTGCTGTCTGCCTGGTGCTAAAATCTGAGATGTTGCGGAGAATTTTCTGAGACTCATAAAGCCTACTTATTGTCCAATGGTGCTCATCCATGTCGGTACAAATGATACTGCTAGGCATTCCTCCAAGCATATGAAGCATGATTTTATGGCTCTGGGAGAGAGGGTGAAGCAGATATATGCACAGGTAGTGTTCTCTTCAATTCTCCCTATTGAGGGTAAAGGCTGAGGGAGAAAAGCTCGCATCCTGGAGATAAATTCATGGCTGTGTGGATGGTGTCATTGCGAGCATTTTGGGATGATTTTCCAAGGACTGCTGAGCAGAGATGGTGTTCACCTATCCAAGAAGGGTCAAAGTGTCTTCCGCAGCAGACTGGCTAACCTACTGAAGAGGGCTTCAAACTAGATTCATTGGGTATGGATGAATAAAAAACATCAGGTAAGTGAAACATTTAATATCTCTGTAGAAATGGGTAAAAGGGGCAATGTCTGAAAAGCAGTGTGCATTAATGCCCATAATAGGGGAAATAAGATGCCAGATGCTGAGGCTTTAATGGAAGAGGCTGACTTGGATTTATTGGCGGTTACGGAGACATGGTTTATGGACAAACATGGCTGGGATGTAATTATACCAGGCTATACTTTATTCAGGAAGGACAGGGTAGGAAGAAGGGGAGGAGGAATGGCACTATATGTAAAAAATCATATTAAAGCTACAGAATTGCAAAGCTTACAAGGGAAGGAGGAGGTATTGTGGATAAAGCTAGAAAAAGGGAATGAGGAATCCATTTGCATTGGTGTAATATACAGATCCCCTTCATGGGCAGAAGAAGTGGACAGAAATTTAATTGAAGACATTCACAGTATTGCCATGAAAGAAGAAATACTACAGATATGTGATTTCAATATACCAAATGTTGATTGGTGCATCCCTACTGCTGTGTCCTCTAGAAATAAGGAGACCCTGGATTCTCTACAAGGAGTATTTTTCCAGTAACTGGTAACAGAACCCACACGTGAAGGGGCTATACTGGACCTGGTCCTTACCAATGGGGAATGTTTCTGATGGTATAGTAGGGGGATCATCTCGCATCCAGTGATCACCAGATGGTGTGGTTCAGTGCTAGGACTAGGGCTGATAAAGTCCATTCAAAAGTGAAGGTCCTAGACTTTAGGAAAACTAACTTTGCCAATATGGGACAATCCCTCAAGGAGGCATTAGCAGGATGGGAACAGCTGGGGTATGTAGAACAGCAATGGGCAAAACTCACAGGGGATATTTTAAGGACAACAAACTTTTTTGTTAGGAAAGTAAACACTGCAAATGTAAAAGGAAAGGAGGTTACTATGGTTCTTGAAAAAAGTAGCTGAAAAGGTGAAGAAAAAGAGGGTGGCAATCACAAAATACAAGAAATCACAGAAAAAGGAAGATGAGCATCAATATTTGGAAAAACTTAGAGAAGCTAGGAAAGTAGTCAGGGGAGCAAAGATACAAATAGAAGAAAAAATAGCCAATGCAGTAAAATGGCGGGATAAGACATTTTTCAGATATGTTAATGAGAGGAAGAAGTGCAAAAGTGGTATTGTCAGACTCAAAGTTGAAAGGGAGGAATATGAAGAAGCTGATGAGAATAAAGCAGAAGTGTTCTGTTTTCACAGATGAAGGGTCAGGAGCAGGACCACTGAAAACATCCACAAATAGGAACAGTAGTGAAGGGGATCTTGAATGATTTTCAGAAGACTGTGTTCATGAGGAACTAGCTAAACTAAAAGTAGACAAAGCTTTTGGGCTGGATGGGACACATCCCAGAGTACTGAAGGAACTTGGGGAGGTTCTAGCAGCTCCACAGTCTGACCTTTTCAGTGCTTCTTTAGAGTCAGAGGACTGGAGAAAGGCGCATTTGGTCCCGTAACACAAAAGTGGAAGTAAGGATGAGGTTGAGAACTATAGACTGGATATTCTGACATCTGTGGTAAGTAAAGCTACTAAATCAGAGGATAGTGAGGTTCCTGTAGTCCATTGGATTGCAGGATCCTAGGCAGAATGGTTTTACTAGGGGCAGGTCATTTCAGACAAATCTTATTAATTTCTTTGACTGGGTGACCAGAAAGTTAGACCGAGGGAGAGCCCTAGATGTGGTGTACTTTGATTTCAGTAAAGCCTTTGACACTGTTCCACACAGATAACATATATATAAATTGAGCATCCTAGGAATAGACCCTAAAGTGACTGACTGGGATAGCAATGGACTGAGAGGGAGGTGACAAAGGATACAGGTAAATGGAGCTCATTCTGAGGAGAAGGATGTAACTAGTGGTGTGCCTCAGGGATCTGTCCTTGGTCTGATTCTTTTTAACATTTTCCTTAGTGATATTGTGGAAGGGCTGTCGGGTAAGGTTTGCCTCTTTGCAGATGATACCAAAATCTGCAATAGAGTAGACACCCAGGAAGGAGTAGATAACATGAGGAGGGATTTCACTGCTTGAAGAATGGTCGAGAATTTGGCAGCTGAGATTTAATACTAAAAAATGCAGGGTCATGCATTTGGGCTGCAAAACTCCAAGGGAGCAGTTCAGTATAGGGGGTGAAGTACTTCTGTCAATGAAAGAACGGGATCTGGACATGACTGTTTCTGATGATCTTAAAATGGCTAAACAGGTAGAAAAGGCAATGGTAAAAGACAAAAGAATTTATAGAAGTGCATAGGAAGAGGAATGGCCAGCAGGAAGAAGGACGTAATAGTTCCTCTGTATAAGTCTTTGGTGAGACCTCATTTGGAGTATTGTGTGCAGTTCTGGAGACCGCACCTTCAAAAGGATATAAACAGAATGGAATCTGTGCAGAGGGTGGCTACCAAAATAGTTAGTTGACTTTGTCATAAGCCATATGGGGACAGACTTAAAGATCTCAATATGTATACTTTGGAGGAAAGGCGGAAGAGAGGAGATATGACAGAGATGTTTAAATACCTCCATGACATAAATGAACAGCTAAAGAGTGTTTTTCGATTGAAAGAAAGCTGTGCAATGAGGGGACAAAGTACAAAGGTGAAAGGGGATAAACTTGGGAGTAATATTCAGAAATATTTCTTTATGGAAAGAGTGGTAGATGCATGGAATAGTCTTCCAGTGGAGGTAGTAGAGAGTAGGGCAGTAGCTGAATTCAAGAAGCATGAGGCCAACACAGAAGAACTCTAAAGGAAAAAAAGGACTATAGTAGTTGGCATAGAAGGGTAGATTGGATAGGCCATATCGTCTTTTTCTGCCATCATGTTTCTATGAGGTGTCTATGTTTCCATTCTGAGGATGACAGATGCAGAGGCTGACTACTAAAATGGTCATTGGTACTTGATATGAAACATATAGAAACAGACTTAAAGATCTCAAATATACATATAAAACTGTCAGCACTCACCTTCTTTGATAGTAACGGAGACAGTGGATACACTGCTGAGGCCTTGCAGGTCTTTCACCGTTAATTGGAATTGATATGTACCAATCTGTAGACCACTTGCTGTTGCCACAGCTTTGTCACTGTTTAATATTTTCACTTTGCCTGGACCACTAAGGTTAAAAATACAAAAAAAAAAAATAGACTGCAAAGAGATTACTTAATTACTATTACCTAAGGTCTTTCTACCTGGAAACAAGGTAGCCAATCATAAATTCTGTTCTAAATTGTGCTAAAGAATAATTTTCCAATAGAACTGAGCTCTCTTGATGGCTGTAAATAGTGATATACCATAAGCCTTATAAATTAAGATGGGCACAGTGGGTGCCCCACTTAAAATCCAAAAGATAGACAGTATAGATTTTCAAGCTAGCAAAAATAATCTGCTGGAATTTTGCACGTTCCAGAAAAGTCTTTGAAATCAGGTGGCGTGATCAAATAGTCAAAAATTTACATTTAGCCCCACTGAATGGAGAAATAATGTTGATTCTACCTTTGTCTGGTAAGATAGTTTATAAAAATTAAATATTTACAGTTATTATGACCAAAGAACTTTTATTTAACACAAATTCATTTTGACATACAGAAGTTAAATGAAACAAAAGCGTGAATAGGAATAGTTGCTATACAAAAATCTAAAATATTTGTCATAGTTTGAAAAAAAGATTTTCAGGGCAGAGGAGGAAAAGCTATTGTAGACAGTCTTAACACCCACCAAAAACAGGCTTACAAACACCCAGTCAGCTCGTTGCGTACTGTATGAGCCCTAAGGTCTAAATATATTGATTCCAGTTCGAGGCAATGGTAACTCTGGGACCAAGACCTGCTGCAGCTGCGCTGTTTCCATTAGCAGCCAAAACAGTCATTAACTAATGTAACTTTATACTTTTCCCCTGCCTTTTTTAGTCCCATATGAGTCCCTCTCAATCCAAAGAACAGTATTACATGGCAACTGTGCAGATTAGTCACCAGAAGTTCTTTGTGCTCTTTCAAAACAAATTTTCCTCAATTTTTGTGTATTTTTTTCTTCATGTTTTTCCACACATTTGTTTTCCATGCATGCTTTATATCTATTTTGTGCGCACAAATTGATTGTTGTACACATGTATACCTTTGAATTAATGACCAAGTGATTTACATGCACTTGAAATTTTTAGGTGCCCAAATGAATGGAGTGTGCACCCATGAATGCGCACCCTTCCACATTAGGGATAATTTACATGCCCAAGGAATCATTTACATCTAGGTGTATTTTAAACTGAATTTCTAGAGAACAAATATTTTCAGTAATGTGGCCATCTCTCTACAACCTTCATTTCCTTGCACTGTCTAAGAAAGAAGAAGGAAAGATATATGAAACAAATAACCCAATTTATCAGCAATATTTAATATTTTCATGGCAAGTATCATAGCTAAGCCATTCAGCAGTTTTCCTCCTTATTTCTTTGCATGTGCCTGGAGGTTCACACACACTGAGGGTAATTTTATAACCAGACACCTGGTTTAAGGCACCGAAAAAATAGCTATTTTAAGCCTATTGTATGAAGAAAAGTAGGGGTCTACTTTTCTATATAAAATCCTAACACTGGAGGCCAAAATCATGTCTTAAGTTAAGAAATGGGCATTTACATCAGCCCTGGAGCTGCTGCAAATGTCTGCACCTCAAATTATAAAAACGTGCGCAAATTCTAAGTTTTTATAATTTCCTGTGTACTTGTGTGCTCTGCCTATGCACAAACCAATGGTGAATGTACATGCCCTTGGATCTAGGCTTGTACTTATAGATAGTGCCCAGAGTAAAAGACATCACTGACGCATGCAAGTGGCTGCTTACATGTGAAAATAACTAAAATAACTAGATTCAGGTGCCTTCTTGCTACCAAAATCTAGACAGCTCCTTAGAAAACTGCCTGCATTAAATCAGCCTCGGCCACTCTAAGGGCCAAGAATGCATAGCCTGGTCACGTTCTCACCACCATCCTCTCGCTTTCCCTCCATTCTAGCCAGGCCCAGGTTCTTAAACAGTTATTTCAGAGTGTCTGGTTCACATACTATAAATATGAGGAGACAATAGACTCTCTTAAATGTAAGGGCTTTAGGATGCTGTTTCACATTACTTGTATTTAAGATTTAGAGATTTTTATTAATATATCTTTTACACAAAATATTGATTGAGCTTTTGATGTGCATCGAGAGAGTCTCCCAAGCAAGCATGGTAATGTGCCAAAACACTGGTGTTGGGTAATATATAGCTAACCCATTGGGTCACTTGGTATAAATTACAAGTCAGCAAAAGAAGTTTGGGGGAATTGGGAAACATCTATGGGGTCAATTTTCAATGACAGCAATCAGTGCTATCAAACCATCTGGCCGCCACTGCTTTAAGTTAGGCAGCCAGCGCTGAATATTCGGTTTGGCTGGACTGCTGTTCTGCCATCCAGTTTGCGGCGATATTCAGCAATTACCTGGACTGCAAAAACCATAAAGCTAGGACAGCTTTTCAGCTGTCCCAATTTTATGCAGTTTAGTTGTGAGATGAGCAGCTAAATAATGCCACTAATATCAAACCGCTGCTGGTGCTACCCACAGAATGCTCCGGTGCTATCGGTATGGCGCTGCTCCAGGGCATGTAACCCAGTTAGTGGGGGATATTCAGCAGCAGTAACCGGGTTAGTACTGCTGAATATCCAGCTCGGTAGCATTTATGCAGTTTGCAGACTTACAGACCTCATATGCCTTTGAATATGCCCCCTAAAATTTTGTTTTAAAGCAAAAGTGAACTAGGACAACAGTTATGAAAGGGCAGTAGATGAATACTGTACTTTGGCTAATTTGTTGTGAGACCATAAAATAAGCAATAAAATTACTAACTAGAAACTTTACTGCATTTTCTTAAGGGCATGTATTAGCTTTTAAGTCGATAGCGCACACTGGGCGCGTTAACAGATGACACAAGAAATTGCAGATAACATAGTGATTTTCTGCACGGTTTGCAGCAACCATGTTATCTGCAAGAGTGGGTGGGATATGGGTGGAGAATGGGCGTGCCTGCAGCACATGGTTCCAGCAAGCCTACGCAGAATGCGATAACAGATGGATTTGCATAGAGCACGGTTGCAGCTAACGCCCCCTCAATGGCTGGTGTTAGCTGCATTCAGGCTGCTGTCATACCATACTCTCTGTATTTTTGGTGTGGTATCTGCTGGGAAAATGCTGTGCACGCCCCCAACAGAACACACTCGGCTTTTGCAACTAATGCCGTGCTATCTACACTATTTCGCCATGTTAGCTGCAAAAGCCTAACATGCTTTATTAAACATTCCCCTTAATATAATAAAATATGGACATGGCAATTTTGTTCTAGAATAGTGATACATTTTTTGAGTTTTCTCACATGTAGATGAATATTACATATGATATCAGTGGTGGATAATTTTAACTTAGTGCAGTCTGGGTATTTGGAGGACTTATATATGACACCTTTATAACATTTTCAAAAATATTTTTCAAGGAATTTTTGTTTTAGCATGGATGTGGTCCTCCACTTCAATTCACCTTTTGTCTTAAATTGACATACATATCCGACTATAAGCCATACCTTATTTTTTCCCAGTGATGCGAAACAATGCCTTGGTCATCAGTGCTCCTGCTTCCATCTAGTGTAGTGGTGTCCATCGGAAATGTCAGTTCCCTACCTGGACCTGCCACCGCTACTGGCGGACTATTTTCTATTGAAAGAGATTGACAATGAAATTCAGTACAAGGACCATTGCCCAAGGACCATCTGCAAGTCATATGAAATGTAAAATTTACAGATGGTCAATACATGAAGATGATAAAAAACAAGTCTGGTATCACACAAAAAACCCCACAAAAACAAATTCTTGTGTACTTTTGAAGACTCTAATGGCATATGGGATAAACAGAGACAATCAACAGAAGCATGACCTATTGGCACCATAGGGTAACCTGCCTGAAGTGGCAAATGCCAAGCCCTTTTATAGCTCACACCTTTCTAATAGTAGACCCAGATGAGTTATATTCAGGTACAGTAGGTACTTCCCTGTCCTCAGAAGGCTTGCAATCTAATTCTGTACTTGAGGTAATGGAGGGTTCAATAACTTGCCCAAGAGGTTCTGGTGAGATTCAAACACTGGTTTGTCTGGCTCACAGACTACTCCTCGACTCCTTGTTCTGTTTTGGTATTCTTGCAGAAATTTCAGAACTCATAAATCTTGCGGCAAGCAAGTCAAGTCTGAGAGCTTCTCTCAACAAGGAAAGTATTTCATGACTCTCCATGTATACAGTACCCCCAGCCAAAAGCAAAAAGTATCATCTCCTTTCAATTAACATTAATCTCCTTTACTATATCCCAGGTTGGTTGGTGTGTTCAAATTTGATATTTCACCTTTCCTCAAAATACCAAAAGGCAGTTCACAACATAATAATGCAAATAATAACAACTGATATAAAATCAAGGGGGAAACAGAAAATTGCCTAACTCTGGAAAGGGAAGGGAATGCAATAAAGATCACCTTTGTAGCCAATTCTAGAGCCAGCTTCACCGCATCGTAACATCTCAGAAAGTTACAGACTATTTGAAAAGACCTCAGATTAAAATAATCAGGTCAATATTTAAACATTTAAACCAACATTTAAGTGCTAATTCTGTAAGGGACACGTGGACAGTTACAGAGGGAGGAGTGGCCTAGTGGTTGGGGCAAGGTACCTCAGGCCAGAAGGTCAGGGGTTCAAATCCCACTAGAGGATAGCAACCTTGGGCTGGAAGGACTGGGGTTTCTAGTCCCACAGGTGCTCCTTGTGGTCTTGGGCAAGCCACTTAACCCTCCATTGCCCATGTTCCCTGTAAGTATTAATGTATGTGTCTCATATCCCCTTGTGTTAAATGTATCCCTCAATTGTGTTGTGACTACTTTGATTGAAGGATAAGGTGGGATACAAAACTGTCTAAATAAATAAATAAAATAAACATTAGTAATGTGCATAAGTCCCTATTTTAAAGGACTTACATGAGTGAATGGGCACATACATGCATGCTTTAGGCAGTGGCAATTCTCTAAGGAGTAGATTCCGAGCAGCATTTAGTGGATCTGCAAGTCCGATCCAGAAGTCCAGACCCACCGAACAATGGGGCGCTGACAAAGCTGCCAGAGCTCCCTGCATGTACAGGCAAGATGTGCAGGGAGCTCTCTTTGTGGGCAGGAGGGGGGGGGGCGGGTCAGAGGTAGAGCAAGGCCGGGCAGTGGGTGGGAACCTGGCCTCAGACGTACAGGGCCAATTCCGAGGTCGGCCCTGTATATCCAAAGAAGGCCATTTGCACGGGGGACTTATTCCACCTCAGGGCTGCAATACGTTCCCCTGGATGGAGGAATATTGAAGACCTGGACCTGCAAAGTGAAGTGAGAGAGCGCAGGGGGTACCCTGCAGCCCAACCCTGGCCACAGCAGGCCCTATCAGAGGTCGGGTTGCAGGGACAGCATATTTTCAGGGTCTGTCAGGCATCGTGGCTCCTGCTTGGAGCCACGGGGCCATGGCAACATGACGCTATGGCAACGCTGCTCCATGCAGGAGCTTGGCTGGGCTAGTCAGGTAGGTATCGGGATGTCTGGGGTGCCTGAATTGGGGCACGTCCTGGACACCCCGGCTGTATGCTGCGATTCTGCTCCCATGGGGCCATATAGCCCCCACAGGAGCAGAATCAGGTGCATCTCCAGGCCGTCTGAATGTCTGGACATCCAGATGGCCCTGGGACAACATCACTGAATCGGCCTCCATGTGCGCTAGTCCTATCACCCATACTTTCAGTTTGGGTGTGCACAGGAGTGAGCTTGGACAGAACATAGGCATTGTCTAAATTTACACATTTAAGTTATAAAACATTACAACTTACATGTGCATCTTTATGCCACTATTCTATAAAGTAAAGTATGCATGCATATAGAATAGGTGCCAAATACATGCATGGCAACCTGTGTTAAACTAGGCCACCCTTATTTTATTTTTATTTATATTCTCTTATATACTGTGCTATTCTGTATCAGTGCAGTTTACATTGAACAAACTAAAATTACATTGAACAGGGCATTATAACTTGGTGATAACTATTTTACAGGGAACATGGGCAGTGGAGGGTTAAGTGGCTTGCCCAAGACCACAAGGAGCATCTGTGGGACTAGAAACCCCAGTCCTTCCGGCCCAAGGTTGCTGTCCTCTAGTGGGATTTGAACCCCTGACCTTCTGGCCTGAAGTACCTTGCCCCAACCACTAGGCCACTCCTCCACTCCTTATATAATTACCCTTATAATGCAGCCAGCACCGGAGGCAAAAGTACCTGATAATGGGCTGAATATCGCTGCTATCTGGATCGTTTCTGGGATGCCCATGCACCACGACACCACTATACAGAGTGCTGGGGTGGTCAATCATGACTCTCAGCAGCACTATCTAGATGGTGCTTCTGAAAATCAGCAAATAGAACCAGCCAGTGTCACTTATCTGCATAGGAGATTCTGCTAATCGGATAAGTAGTTTTGAATAATCAGTCTGAATGATTTTAAGCCAGATTTAAATGTCCTTAAGGAGTTTTCAGCCCAAAGAAAGGAAGGAAGAGAATTTCCTAGTGCTGGTGTTCTACATGGAATACTTTCCCCTGAAGGAGGTACACTGAGGTGTGGAGAAATCGATGTTACAAGTTTTCCTGTATCAGAAAGGATGCTTCCCTGAGATGTGCATAGCCGCAGTTATAGAAACACAGGAGTATAACTTTCCGATACACTGTGAACTGGAATATCATTTACTACCTCCTAAAAAACCCAGCCACTCTTGAGACATATCTCCTTATGAGCTGCTGGAATAATGCAAGCTGACAAACTGTATACAAATCTAAAACCATATGTGATCTACCTACCAGGTTGCACAATGACTGTGACCTGAGCTGTGGATTGCTGTCCAGCTGAGTCAGTGATTGTCAGCTGAAAGGTATAATCTCCTTCCTGCATGGCTGATAGCTGGAGGTATGGAGTCCGTACACCCTAAGCATGTCCAGAAACACAGTGTTACATGGAAAGTATTTTCATATACTGTTATAAAGATATTAACAGAAAAATATGGTTGCATGTGCAATCTATTGATTTCATGGAGTGTCCCCTTGTCTCAGTACTATTTGAAAGAGGGGGAAGTTTGCCATCAAGTCAGTGCTGACTCCTAGCAACCCAGCTGCCTCTGGGTTTTCTTGGCAATGCATTACCGGAAGTAGATGGCCAGGCCTTTTCTTGGAGGAATAACCTTGTGGTTAGAGCAACTGCCTAGTACCCAGAAGATCAAGGCTTTAATTCCCACTGGCACTCCTTCTGACCTTGAGGAAAGTCACTTTACCCTCCATTGCCTCAGAAGAAAAGGCCTGGCCATCTACTTCCGGTAATACATTGAAAGAATTATCAATCCCTTATTTACTCGTTCCACCCCACTCATGATTTTATAGACTTCTATTATGTCTCTTTTTAGCCGTCTCTTCTCTTAGCTAGACATCCTTAGTCTATTTTACCTTTCTTAGTAGGGAAGTTCTTTCAACTCCTTTATCATTTTCATCACCATTCTCTTTACCTTTTCTGTTTTCTTATATCTCTTTTGAGATGGGGCAACCAAGAATGGATTATAATGAAGCTTTATCATATTTTCCATTTTATTCTCCATCCCTTTCAAATCAATTCCTAATATTTTATTTGCTACTTTGACCACTGCTTCAAACTATTCTGAGGATTTTAACATATTGCCCATCAGGATTCTGAGATATTTTTCCTGGGTTGTGTCCCCTAATATGAAACCCAGCATCATTACCTATAGTTAGGATAATTTTTCTCTATGTGCATCACTTTAATTTATTCTTACTAAGGGGCATGCTTACTAAGCCGTGCTAAGAAGTTAGCGTGGTTTTCTGCATGCTAATGGTTACCACATGGTAAAAAATAGCCACATAGTAAAAAAAAAACAGACTAACTGCTTAACTTGGGTTAGGGTGGGATCAGGGCAAGTTATGGGAAGAAACAAGGCATGGCCAGAATTGGTAGCTGGCATGTGGTACATTATTGTGTGCTAATTGTCTAGGTTGCCAAAAGCATAGCTGTACTTAACACCACCTTAAAAGGTGACATCTGGAGACATGCTACTGGCAGTCAGGTACTGCAGCCACTGCCCAAAACAAATGTCCAAAAAAACCCTTGTAGCCAATGGCACGCCATCCATTCATCTCAAAATGATCTCCCCAAACATAATTATCCTCCTAATCCAGTCCCTCCAACAGACCTTCTCTCCAGAGCAACCCCTCTGATAAGCCCCATCCAAACATCAAACCCTGACCTCCTCCCACTCCTATCTTCCCCCAAGATTTATTCAGGGGTATTCCTGGTAGTTAAGTGGACTGGGGTAGGAGAAGTCACCCACTGCTCTCTCCTGTTAGCCACTGGAGTTCATCATGGCGGTGATGACCTCTAGTGGTAGTCTCATAGTACTGCCTCTCAGTCATCTAAGGAATGATTGTCTTTCTATAGCAGATTGACCACTAGTGATAGTACCATGAGGCTATCAAAAGCTACCATTTTCAATCTCAGCAGCTACTGAGTAGGAGCAGAACAGGACCACTCCTGCCCCAGCCCACTGGACTACCATGAATACCCAGGCAAAACTGGGGTGGGGGTGGGGGGGGGGTGTTGGAGGTATGGTGTTGGGGGGGGAGGCTGTTCAGGAAGGGTTGTTCCTGTTGAGGGGTGGCTCTCAGAGGGGTCTGATCCTTTTGAGAAGGTCCTCTTTGGGGGGATTGTATCAGGAGGAGGGTTACGTTTAAGGGGACCTCGGCTGCAAGTATTTTTGGACATTTGCTTTGGATAGCCCCGAGATACATTTTACATGCATTGTCAATGCATGTAACATGGACCCATATGGTAAGGATCTGTACTGCACGCTAAATGCAGGGCAGATGTTGACCATACCACATTTACTGCACAGACATTGCACTTAAGGTGTAGTAAGTGCAAAAACTTACTGCATTTTGGTTAACATTCCCCTAAATTTCATCTGTCATTTAAAAGATGCAGTCCCCCAGTCTTGCCAAATCTACCTGCAACTCCTCACAATCCCCTCATAATTTAACAACTTAAATGATTTTGTGCCATCTGCAGATTTAATCATCTCCCTCCCTACATCATGTCATTGATGTAAATTACGTGCCGTTGTTTGTCAACTTTGACCACGGCACTGTTAAGACTGAGACCTTGTGTGATTGCTTGGAGTTGTACTTTAAACGAACATAGTACCTGTTTGGAAGACTTGAAAGATTTTGTCTACTATTTTTGATATACTTGGAGTGTATTTTTGTATAATCAGCGCATGCACACTCTGTAATAAAGACCCACTGCTGAGTGTCTGTAACGGGATGGGACAGGAAGTCTGAAGGGAAGATAGTGTCAGATGGAGGGAATGACAAAAGTGTATCAGAAGTGATATAGTGGAAGTGGATCGGGGCAGAGAGGCTGCAGGATGCCTGGGCCCTACAATAAGAGGCATGGTGGAACTCAAAAAAGACACAGTGGTGATCTGCCCAGAGGAAAACTAACGAGAAGAAAGAGGACAGGGTGAAGGGAAAACCTTCAGAGGTAATGACCAGATCAAGTGTATGGCCTGTGGCATGCGTGGGAAGAACATGCTGGTAAGAGAAAGATCGGTAAAGATGGAGATAAAGGACAATCATGCGAATTGACTAGAGAATGGTACTGAATATAAAATCTCCTAAGATCAAAATTTAGGGATACTGAATGGTGAGTTCAAAGAGAGTAAATAATCTATGTAGAACAGTGAGATCTGACCTTAGTTCTCTTGATTCCAAGCCTATTAGTCTAATTACACTGGAGAACTTTGTTCAAAGGTTTTGCTTCCTGAAAAGGTTTTGGTGATTATGATAGACATCTTCAAGCTAAACACAAATATTTATTGATTTATTTATTTAGACAGATTTGTATGCCATCTTATCCTTCAATCAAGGTGGTCACGTCACATCACAATTGGAGGTTTACATTTAACATTAGGGTACGTTTAAACATTTAGACATTACAGTTAGACATTAGACATTACGTTTAGACATTACAGTTACTTGTCAGCATATAGACAGTACAATATAAGGTAACATTTAGCATGACAGTATTTAATAACTCGGTATGATAAACTTGTGTATGTGGGTAGGATGAGTGTGTGTTTAGTTGGCAGCGGTTGTAGTGTTTCAGTATGGGTTTGGGATGTTGCCTGGAAGCTCATATGTTTCTATAAATAAAAATGTTTTGAGGTCTTTACGGAAGTCTGTGAGGTCATTCTAATGCCCTCAGGTTTGTCGGGAGGGTGTTCCATAGTGTGGATGCCAGTAGTGATGGTGCTCTTTTTGAGGTTGTTTGTTTGGTTTTGTGATAGCCTGCAGGCGTGCCGATCATGTTGTCATTATTGGATCTTCTTGGTCTGTTGCTGATATCTCTTGTTATAACGTTTTGGAGTACGTCTGCTGAGAGATGGTGAATGACTTTGAAGATGATCATTATTGTTTTGTATTTGGCTCTTACCATCATTGGGAGCCAGTGCAGTTGTTGTAGGATGGGAGTGATGTGCTTGGTCCTTGGTGTGTCTGTAATGATGCGTGCTGTGGTGTTTTGTATCATCTGTAGTGGGTGGAGTGTCTGCTGAAGAAGGCCTTGATATAGTGAGTTTCCATAATCAAGCAGTGGTGTAATGAGTGCTTGGCATACTGTGCGGAAGAGGTCCTGATGGAGCATTGGTTTAATTTGTCTGATTGTTTTCAATCGTTGATAGGCCTTGTTTGCAGTTTTGGTGATGTGAGATTTCAGGTTCAGCGCTCTGTCTAGTGTGATGCCCAGATACTTAGCTTCTTTGACTACTATGTGTTTGTCTAGGATGCTAATAGTTTGTGGAGGTATGAAGGTGGGGTTCCTAGTGACGAACATTGCCTCAGTTTTATCATAGTTGACCGTTAGGTTGTTAGCTATGAGCCAGTCATTCATTTCTTCAAGGCATTTGGTTATTGTTGTGGTATTTAGTGCTTGTAAGTTGATTGGAGCGTACACCATGATGTCGTCAGCATAAATGTGATAGTGAAGTTTGTGGTGCTTGATGATGTTGCATATGGGCTGTATGTAGATGTTAAAGAGCATTGATGATAGGGATGAGCCCTGAGGTATTCCCTGCGTGACGGGGAATTGTAGTGATTCTTTTGGTCGCATTTGACTTGTTGCGTTCGCCCTTCCAAGTATGATGTAAACCACTTCAGGGTGTTATTGCATAGTCCTATCTGTTGTAAGCGTTGCAATAGCTTGGTGTGGGACACAGTGTCGAAGGCCACTGAGATGTCCATGAACACTAGCAGGAAGCCATTTTTTATGTTGTCCATGGCTCTTAGGAGATTGTCAAAGAGGGAGGTTAGTAGTGTTTCCATGCCGTGTTGGGGCTTAAATCCATGCTGCTGTATGTCCAGTGGGGCATTTATATCAATATGGTCCTGAAGTTGCCTTTGCACTGCCTTTTCCACGATTTTTGCAAGGAATGGCAGGCTGGAGATGGGACGATATGATTTTGGTTCAGAGGGGCTCAGATTGCACTTTTAAGTATTGGTCATATCACTGCATGCTTTAGGGGTTGCGGCATGTATCCTTGTTGGAGTGAATCTTTGACGATTTTTTGAATGTGATGAGAACGTTGGCTTTTTGTAACTTTGAGCCATGTCACTGGGCATGGGTCTGACAGTGAAGTTGTTGTGTTTAGTCCAGATATAATGTCTTTTACTTGCTGCTTTGTTGGTATGTTGAAGCTCTTCCATGTTTGATGTTGCTCTTTTATAGCATAGTCATTTGTTTGTGGTGTAGTAGGGCATATTTGGTCGGTGTTTTTTTACTTCATGTAGTCTGCATATTTTTGTGGGTCAAGATGGTGGGTGCTTTGTTGCGTGTCGTCCTTGGTGAGCTTTTGGACAATGCTAAGGAGTTCTCTTGGTCTATTAGTGGATTTAATAATTAGGTTTGTATGGTGTTGCTGTTTACGCTCATTTATTAGGTTGTTATATTCCCGTTGTTTGTTGCTGTATTGGGTTAGGTGGTTGTATGATTTGTTCCGTCTCCATTTTCTTTCCAGTCTTCTGCGTGTGCGTTTGCAACTCTGATTTCATGTGAGTACTATGGGGCATTGCATCTCTTGCGTGTTTGTAGTTCTTTGATGGCTGGGGCAGATGCTGCGTTGGATATTATTGTGTTCCATTCTTCTATGTTAAGGTCAAGGGTGTTGTGTTCCTGTTGAAGTTGTGGGGTGATTTCGTTTATGAATGAGTCTCTGTTAAATGTTTTGAACCGTCTGGTTGTTCTTACATCTTCTTTGTGTTGGGCATGGTTGCTCAGGGTCATGGTGAATTCAATCACATGGTGGTCTGACCAAGGGACTGGCGTGATTGTTGGTTTTGTGGTCTTGTTCTGTTCCACTAATTGCATTGGCATGAAGATCATGTCCAGAGTTGTACCATGCTGGTGCGTTGGGGCTTTAATATTCTGGCAGTATTTTAATGACTCCATGGCTTTTAAGAATGTTGCGGTTTCTCTGGTGGGTGCGGATGTTAGGTTGTAGTCTCCTAGTGCGATGAGAGGTTTGTATCTTCTGTAATGTGCGCATATCATTTTGATTACTGTGGACAGGTGCTCAGTTGTGGTTCCAGGTGGTCTGTGAGGGAGATGCTTAGGTGCTTGTTGGCTATAGTGAGTGTGTTAGATTCGATTGTGTTGGTGGTGGTGATTGTTTTGAATCTGTATTCTTTTCTGGTAAGTATTAATACTCCTCCTCCTCTCTTTTGTGTTCTGATGCAGTTAAATGCCGAGTATCCTGTTGGAGTTACTTGGTTTAATATGACTTGCTCTGAGTCGTCTAGCCAGGTCTCGGTGATGCATATTACAAAATGTTTTAATCCTGATTTTCATTTGTACTCAGCATCTGATGCTTCTCTTCTCAGTGTCCAACAATAGTCGGCCAGCATTGATGGGTTCCAGTTGCCCTGATACCGCTTTTCCATCGTCACAATATCATGGTGAAACCTTTCACCATGTTCATCGCTGACTGCACCAAGATTAGCAGGGAAGAAGTCCAAGTGTGAATGCAGAAAATGAATCTTCAGCGACATGTTGCACTTCATGGTTTTGTTGTTTTGTATGCTTGAAACATGTTGTTAACCAGCTGGTCATAGTCAGGGCCGGCCCGTCCATTGAGCGAGAATGTTTTTTGCACAGGGCCCCGCGTTTCAGGGGGCCCCGCGCAAAAAACATTCTGATTCAAAATTAAAATTGAAAAAAAACCCTGTCGCTGCTGCTGCCGGGGCCGCCGCGGCAGAATCGAGTGTGCCGCGGGGCCCCCCCTGCCCAGCAGAGCTGCCCTCCCCGGTATCACCTCTCTCAGCTGCCTGCAGTCACACGCGCCGGCTTTCAGAGCGCGAGGGAAGTTTCTCCCTCGCTGCTCTGTTAAGCCCGCGGGGGCTGATGGGAAGTTTTGGGCAGTTGACACCACCTACCAGCCCCAATAAACTCCAGTCTCCAAGCAGCTGGAGAGAGCTGATCCCAGATACTGGGCTCACCGCAGAGGCAAATGAGGATCTGCAGCTCCCGAACCCAGGACGGGTGAGGAGCTGCTGTCAAAAGCAGGAAACTTTCAATTGCGGAGGTTTTGGGCCTTGAAAAGTACCCTGTCTTTTCGCCAGCAGCCGGGGCAGCAGCGGCACGCAATAGCAAGCAATCCTCCTTGAGCCCGAGCATAATAAAGTGCAAGGTAAGATCGGGGCTGCTTGTTCTGGACAGGGAGTGCTGAGCAATTGTCGACGGGAATGTCGGGTCAGGTACTGGCAGACCAATGCATGAATCCACGTGGCTGCAAAGAGGTCATTTTACAGATGCAGGAAATAGCGCCATTTTCTCAGGTGACCAGTTTCATTTTGTGCTGCATGGGGAAGCAGTCACGGACACGGGGGGAGCTGATCCATCGCGTATTCTTTTTTTGTTTTCTACTTTCAGTTTAAACAATCAGCTCTGTGGAGAAGGGAGCCCCTTTAAAAATAAGAACAGTCAAGCAATGCTGAAGAGCTTGTCTTAGATTTTCCCTAGGGATCCGAGAAACTATTTGGCATTCCTTGCTTGGAGAGTGGGCTCCCTCCTGCAGACTACGATGCCCTCTAAGGCCGCGTGTCTAGCATGTGATGCCAAGCGCAGTTCCATTTCCGCGATGGGGTTTTGCTGTGGCTGTGAGGCTGAGTCCAATCCCTGGAAGACTGGAGCTTCAGTGAGGCAGGTACTCCCACTGGGACTGAGGAAGACAGCGCAGACAGTGGGAGAATTGCCCATAGGAATTCCAGGGTCCCCACCAGTCCTGGATGAGGTACACAGACAGGGCCTTGACATTTTAGAAGGCAGGGACGCTAAAACTCCGTCCCCAAGGCCCTCAACGTCTAAGGAATTTCTGGCAGATGCACCTCCAGTGCCTGGGTTTACTCTGTAATTTCTGTTGCTCATCCATGAGGCATTCTGCTTGAAGCAGCAGGGACAAGAGCCAAGGGGGCCGTCCATGCAAAGAAAATGTAAAAGACTGCATGAGTCAGATGACTTCTCTGCAGGGGTGCAAAGATGTCTGGAGCCAGGACCCCTGGGAGGAAACGGGTACCCTCTATTCGGGTATCCAGGAGGATCTCATAGGAGATCCCAACAGGATAGAGCCAGTAGAGTTGGAGGAAGACAAAATACTCCTGGAGGATTCACAAATTTTATGAATGTTCCTCAGGGAGGAGCTGCCGGCACTCCAATCCTTGTGAACTCTGAACATGGATTAGAAGATCCTATGCTTTTTGACATATTCATAAATGACCTGGAAAGTGGAATAATGAGTGAGGTTATCAAATTTGCAGATGACGCAAAACTATTTAAAGTTGTTAAAACCCAAGAGGATTGTGGAAAATTGCAAGAGGATCTTGATAAATTGGAAGACTGGGTATCAAAATGGCAGATGAAATTTAATGTGGACAAGTGCAAAGTTATGCACCTAGGAAAGAACAACCCAAACTATGGTTACACGATGCAGGGTTCCACATTAGGAACCACCACCCAAGAAAAAGATTTAGGCGTCATTGTGGATACCATGTTAAAACCCTCGGCCCAGTGTGCAGCAGCGGCCAAGAGAGCAAATAGAATGCTAGGTATGATAAGGAAAGGAATGGAAAATAAAACAAAAGATATTATAATGCCTCTATTTCGTTCCATGGTGAGACCGCACCTTGAATATTGTGTGCAATTCTGGTCGCCGTATCTTAAAAAGGATATAGCGATTTTAGAAAAGGTTCAGAGAAGAGACACCAAAATGGTAAAGGGGATGGAAGGCTACTCCTATGAAGAAAGGCTAAAAAGGTTAGGGCTCTTTAACCTGGAAAAGAGACGGCTGAGGGGAGATATGATAGAAGTCTAGATTGGCCACTGTTGGAAACAGAATACTGGGCTTGATGGATCTTGGTCTGACCCAGTATGGCATATCTTATGTTATGTTCTTATATGGGCTGATGGGATTAGGACTGGAAGTGGGTTGATGGGGGCTTAGGACTGGTAATGGGCTATGGGGGGGGGAGCTTAAACTAAAAATTGGGTGATGGGGGATTAGGACTGGAAATGGGCTGGTGGGATTAGGACTGGGAGTGGGCTATGGGGGGCTAGGACTGGTAATGGGTTGGGGGGGGGTTGCTAGGACTGGAAATGGGCTGGGGGGATTAAGACTGGAGGTAGGCTGATGGGGTTAGGACTGGTAATGGGCTTTGGGGGGTTAAGACTGGTAATGGGCTGTTGGATGATGGGGGACTGTCTGGTAATGGGCTATGGGGGGTTAGGACTGATAATGGACTATGGGGGGGGGGCTAGGACAGGAAATGGGCTGATGGGGAGGGGTTAGGACTTGAGGTGGGCTGATGGGGTTAGGACTGGTAATGGACTGTGGGCTGATGGGGGGTTAGGACTGGCAATGGGCTATGGGGGGCTGACTGGAAGTGGGCTGATGGGGGGGTTAGGACTGGAAGTGGGCTGATGGGGGGTTAGGACTGGTAATGGGTTATAGGGGGGGCTTAAACTGAAAATGGGGTGATGGGGGTTAGGACTGGAAGTGGGTTGATGGGGGGGCTAGGACTGGTATTGGGTTGGTGGTTGCTAGGACTGGAAATGGGCTGATGGGGGGCTAGGACTGGAAATGGGCTGATGCAGGGACTAGAAGGGAATGGATGCTGGGTGAGGCTGGAACTAGAAGGGAGCTGGTGTTGGGGGAGGATTAGAATGGGATGGGGCTGGGAGAGTAAAATGGAGAGGGGAAAAATATTTTGTGTGGGAGGGATAAAAAATCTACAATTGGCCGGGTATTGGGAGAGTAAGTGGGGATTGAGGATGGAGGGGTAAATTTTGAGTATATGAAATAGGAATGAGGAAAGAGCAAAAGGAGAAAGATTAGTATGTTAAAGCAGATGTAGAGAGAGAATGGAAAAAAAACTAGAAGAGAGAAGAAAGGACAAATGGACAGCAGACGATGGAGAGTTAGCAGAAGACACGAAGAAACCAGAAGAAAGTGGCTGGAGCAATTGCAGCTGAAAAAAAATGCACAAAAGGTAGAAAAATATCTCTTTATTTTGAATTTATTAATTGGAATATGTCAGCTCTGGTAAATGTGCATCATTAACATCTGCGCTTTGTTTGGTACAAGAGGAAATTAATGTATAGTTTTATTTCTACAGTGTTGTACATTCCAAGTTTGGCTTTTGGGATTCCCAGTTTAATTATTGTCTTCCTGTTTCTAAATTGTGATTACTTGTTTGGTGATGGTCTATGTTCTGCATGTGTAACTGAGCTGAGGTGTTCTGTTTATATAATTCCTATTTGACATTGCCACTTGTTCTCTTTCCCCAGTAGGTCAAGTATTGTTGTTCTCTGAAATGTATTGGTTTAATATTTGCATGTTTCCTTTTGATAGTTAGGTAATGGTGCTTTGTGAGTCCTGGTAGTGCTGTTAGGATACGGAGGGTTTGCTATGGGTTCTAAATGGGCAGTGTTTGTAGTAGTTCCTAATGTGTCTGGTGGTTGGCACTGGATTATAGTAATGTAGAAATCTTTTAGTCTTTCTTTATCCATACACTCATTAAGAGGCATGTTTACTAAAAGTTAGTATATGGTAACATTATGCAAATATTTATGCAAATGAGGCCCCTTATGCAAATGAGGCCCCGCACCGAGTCTCCGCACATGGCCCCGCACCCCCCTTGGGCCGCCCCTGGTCATAGTTTGGTGCCCTGTAATTGCCAATTCTCAACTTCCCTGAATGTCTTCCATGCAATTTTCTCAGGCCCCACTAGGAGATCTTCGAACTGCTTGTCATTGATGACATGTCTGACTCGTGGACCCACAAAAATGCCTTCTTTAATCTTGGCATCAGGTAATCTTGAAAATATCTGTCTCAAATATTGAAATCCTTCACCTTCCTTGTTCATCGCTTTCACAACGTTTTTCATCAGTCCGAGTGTTAAATGAAGAGAAGGCAAAAGTATCTTGCTTGTGGTTCATGTGCCACATTTTTCTGTCCTGGAACCAAGCGCTTATGGAGCGGCCAGTTCTTTTTAATGTAATGAGATTCTCCTATATGGGAGTCACATTTGCAAATGAAACAACAGTACTTGGTATACCTGAACTGCATTCCTAACAGCAGTGCCACTAATTTTAGATCACCACAGATGTTCCAGTTGCAGTTGTTGTACTGTATGTGTTTCAACAACAGTTGCATGTTTTCATAGGTTTCTTTCATGTGTGCTGCATAGGCAATAGGTATTGAAAGGTGGATTGCCATTGTGTAACAAGACTGCTTTCAGGCTTAACAATAACAAATCAATAAAAAGGCGCCATTGTTGTGCTTCATGCTCACAACCCAAAGCCATGAACAGCACATCAATGTCAGTGCAGAAACAGAGGTTGTCAACCTGCGCAAAGAAATTTTTCATATCTTCTTCACAGGTCCAAAAGACAGAAATTTTTATACCTGGTGACAACAAACCCTATTCTTGCAGTCTGAACCAAGTAGTTCAGCTTTTGTCTTTGACAAGTCCCTCACCAGGTCATTCAGTTCTGACTGTGTTATCAGATGAGGCACACCGGACATAAATAGTTCAAAATCTGGATCCGTGTCATTTTCTACATCTGGCCCATGTATTGTGGCATCTTCTTCTGTCTCATCTAGATTCCATGTCTCTGGTGGCTTCAGTACTGGCATACTATTGTCATGTGACACTGGTCTCATGGCCGAAGGCAGATTGGGGTATTCAATAGATTTCTTGGGCCCAATATTCAAAAGACATTTACACGGTTCACAGTCTGGTAAACCATGTAAATGCCTTAACTGGGGATATTCAACAACACTTACACAGTTAGTGCTGTGAATATCCCTTCCTAACTCCCCTATGTGCCCCGATGCTATCCAGTTAGGAGATATTGCATGCTGTCCAGTTAGCGATCTGTGCCTTATAGATAGGAAAGGAAAACCCTCGCCTATCTTTAAGGCGCAGGAGCTAACCGGGCAGCATGTATTATTGCTGCTGCTAGGTTAGCTACTATGGCTTCTGGCTTTAGTAGCAATCTCCGGATATTCACGGTCGACAGCCTGCCCAAATCAATATCGGGCCCCTTATTTTTAGCAGAGAAGCCAGATACATTGGTCGGACAGAAGTAACAGTCCATCATACGACTCTTCTGTTCTCACTATATCATCAGGACTGCAAAGGGCATTGACTTCTGAATGTATACACACCACTAATGTAACAGAATACAAAAAATGTACCTACCTCACATATGTATAGTTATATAATGCGTAACTTGCAAGAACCTGTAAAAATCATGGGGTAATAATTAAAAGGAGTTCTTCAGTAAAGCAAAACTTCACAAGGCCTGATCTCCATGGCCAACAAATTGGCTCACCATCAAAAGACCCTTTTTTGCCCATGTGCAAAATTAACCCATATCCATCCCTGCGAGAAAATCCCCATTACCCCCAAAGAGCAAATAAAAATAAACTTCAGAGGAGACTCATCTTCCTCCTCACCCACATCCAGGCACAAAAAGTGATCTGTACCAATAAACTCTGGCCACCTCCCTCAAAGGAACACAGATGTGCAGCATGCAAGGCAAAAGCATAAGAGTATGGACACATGAGCTGTGACTCCAACCCCACATCTACATATGGAGATGCCTCCATAAGCCACTCACATACCACTTGTCACAAACAGCTAACATTATAGAGACGTAGGTTCAGTAACCCTAAACCTCTAATATGTTCCAAAACACCTAAAGAAATCTGAGGTTGCCATCCTCTCCATACAATGTGAGCAATCATTCATTCCCATTTTAAAATATCGAACCCGATATTGCAGGAGGCACCGAAAAAAACAATAACCAGCTAAAAACACCCGCTCAATGAAGGGGAATGAATTGTGGGTCAGGTGGCGAACATGCGGGCAAGCATGGAATATGGGCAGTTATCTGTCAACGGAGGCCGGTGACTAAACTGACATAACTGGGTAACCAGTAGGTCCAGATATCCATTCTACCCATGCAACAGCACCCACATGAACATAGACTCATAACCCGTGCAGGGCGCAGAAAAATAATTGGAAACCACGTAAACCTGAAAAACTATGTAAGATGGGATCGTGAAACATTACACAGTTAGGGCAGTGGAAAGCGGGCAAGAATCCAATATTCCACTGTACCCAAGTAGTATGGAACATGCGCCCCCGCCCGGTAACCCAGGTATGACAGTTACATATTACATGGTTTTGGCGGCACATACCTGTGTATTGCCTCCCATACCCGGTTGTACTCTTACAAGATCCTGCTGGTCTATTCTCAGAGCAATATAATTGAACTGAAGCTATATAATTACTCTATTGTTAACAACAGTAAATATGAGAGGAAACTTATGTAGTGGGTTATCCTCTATAGTAAGGCACGGGAACGTCTCAGACAAATCGGCACAAAACAAAGACACAATGTATCTATCAGTGCCCCGATAGCATCAATGACAGTCCACCGGCTCTTACAGGCTCTATTTTTTTATTTTTTCACCAGCACAAAGTGCTTGTATATCAAATTTACTTAAGTTAAGTTAAGTAAATTTGATATACAAGCACTTTGAAAAAGGTTGTGGGTGTGCTGGTGAAAAAATAAAAAAATAGAGCCTGTAAGAGCCGGTGGACTGTCATTGATGCTATCGGGGCACTGATAGATACATTGTATCTTTGTTTCGTGCCGATTTGTCTGAGACGTTCCCGTGCCTTACTATAGAGGATAACCCACTACATAAGTTTCCTCTCATATTTACTGTTGTTAACAATAGAGTAATTATACAGCTTCAGTCCCATACCCGATTAGCAATCCTGCCAGTGCAGGAGCCCCCTCTGTCTGGATAGATACATAGTAGTGGCATGACGGCGAGAAGGACAGCTAACTTTAGTTCTGCTTAGGCAGAGGCTTTGGCCAAGCTGGTCCTACATTCAGAGGGGGTGCTCTATCCCAGAGGGAACCGGAGAGCAAACCTGTGCCTCTCCATAGCCGTCTGGCAGAGGATCCAGCTACAGCTGCAGAGGTGAAAACATAAGAACATAAAAGATATGCCATACTGGGTCAGACCAAGGTCCATCAAGCTCAGTATCCTGTTTCCAACAGTGGCCAATCTAGGTCATAAGTACCTAGCAGTTTCCCTAAAAGACACAGGTTCCACAATGCTTGTATTGGGACAAGCTGTGAATATTCTGGGTCCACTTTAATAATGGTTCATGGACCCTTCCTCCAGGAACTTGTCCAAACCCCTTTTAAACCCAGCTACACTAACAGCTTTTACTACATCCTCCGGTAGCAAATTCCAGAGTTTGATTACACATTGAGTGAAAAAATATTTTCTCTTATTAGTCTTAAATAGTTTACCTTGTAGCTTCATTGCATGCCCCCTAGTCTTTCTATATTTTGATGGCGTAAACAATTGATCTACATTTACCCATTCCACTCCATTCATTAATCTATAGACCTCTATCATATCTCCCCTCAGCCATCTCTTTTCCAGGTTGAAGAGCCCTAACCTTTTTAGCCTCTCTTCATAGGGGTATCCTTCCATCCTCTTTACCTTTTTTGTGGTTCTTCTCTGTACCTTTTCTAATAATGCTATATCCTTTCTAAGATACAGTGACCAGCATGTCCACACTGAGGACCCCATGTTCCCCACATATCACCACATCTTCTGCAGCTGTGAGTTGTGTGCAGCATCACACAGCTGACTCTATGCAAAAATAACACACTTACATCTGAAAACCCTCACAAACCGCAAACCATGGCAATTTGCTCCCAGAGTGGTGTCACAAGAGGAAGGTACAGAAAAGGTGGAGACAACATAGACATTACAAGGGGCTGAGAGGGAAGGGGAGGAGGGCCAGGATAGCAGAGTGAAAGGGATGGTGGTATGCATGCATGAGATGAGATGAGACAGAGTGGGGTGTGTGGTTGGAAATGCTGAGGAAGAGACAGGGTATAGAAAGTGGAGGCACGGAGCAGGATATATGGATCTGGGGGTGTTTGTTAGGGACAGTGAGGGGGCAGGTGCTGAAGGGATATGGGCCCATGGGGATCCAGAGAAAAAAAAATCACAGGTATCCAAGAAAGCTGATGCAGGAACAAGGTGATAGCTTCACTGTACTGGTACCCAGAGGATTGGCAAAGGCCAAGGATAATATGGGGATGCCAGTGCAAGCTACTAGGTAGTGTCCTTAACTCCCCACATCTAGTGCCATAAACCATTGGGATCCACACAGAGCTGCAACAGAAGGACTGCCGGGGCAAACATCTTCCCTGCTGTCACAGGAACTAGAAACAATCTGTGCCCCCTGTACATAGCACCATCTGTGAGCACACCCATAATAGCATGTTGATACAGGGGTGTCTGGGAACCCTGGCAAAGAATACCCAAAGGTGTAACAGCTGACAAAAATGGTGAAGTCCCCCCTAAGTATAGAAGTACGTGCCCCTGCTGCTAGGGTGCCCAGTTTGACTGTAAACAGCTATGTATGTGAATGCACTATTTGGTAACTGTGGGTGCAAAAGGGGTCTAGTATGATCCTTTACCTCTCTCCCACAGTGAATTTGGTGTACACTGTATGCTGGAGGTGATAAAATGTCAATTTCGGATGATGCAGTGCCAGAGGCCAGATTACATCCAGTGCCTGAGGGAGGAGGTGGCCACAGATGCAAGTAATTAAGGCACAGGGCAGTCACCACACGCCATCAGGAACAACATTCATGACTGAATGGAAGACCTACACTTGTAAATGACATTGAATATGTAACTTGCACAACGCTATAGGTGTGCTGCAGGCCTCATGGCTCCACCACATGTGTCATTAGCCACATAGTGGTGATAGAGAGCAACTCAGTAAGCTTTGCATGTACATGGCACTAATATTTGTCTGCAGAGAGATCCATACAGTATACACTGCCTGAGTGTATACCTCCCACATGGCTCACACACTGACAGCTATGTCAGAAGCACCAAAAGTATCAAGTAAATTGTGTCCCCAGGGGCTGGTGCAATGTCATTGAACAGGGGTACGTTGACTGAAACCCATGTAAACACTGTGCTGAGTGGTACTGAGGGCCCTTTACAATGGTAGAACATTGCAAGCTATAACACCATCCACTGGAGCCCACATCTGTATGGTGTACTCAATGAAATGTCCACCAAGCAAAATACAGCAAACCTGCCACACAAGGAAGCAGAGAAAAATCAGTCCACGAGAAGTGGGCAGGGAGTCCACACAAAATTTATTAAATGTCTTTAAAAAGCGGCCCAAACCCTACACAAGCTGTGTTTCGTGTTACACTTCATCAGGGGTCATCAAGGCACACTATGAAATCATAAAAAACATAAATAAATGAATCCATAAGTAAATCCATAAATAAACTAAAACATAATACACAACATCCTGGATTGATAAAAAATGGTGTGATAAATAAATATTATAAAAACATGTAAAAATGTTAATTTATAATCACTAAACCATGTAAAACTACAAACAAAATGAACTACAAAAATATTACCTATGGAGATTTGTAGAAACATATAAATATGTTACTTCATAATCACAACCCATGTAAGTCACAATCTAAATGAACATAAACATTAAAAACACCTAAAATAAATACTTAAATACATAAATAAGCCAATTATAACATATGGCAAAATAAAACAAATGCATATTAAAAGGACATACAGAACAAGAAAGAAATGACTGAGATGAGGAGGACAAAAATTAAGTGTCTTGGAGCAGAAACAGATAAAGAACGGAGCAGGAGTGAATCGGAGGACCTTACCTCAACGTTTTTCCCCCGTAGGGGCAAACAACGGCACTTCAAAGAATTGTGAAACTACTTTGTAGTGAAGCTGCCGTGGTGTGCTGGATAAATAATTTTAACAAAATGAAAACGTACATTATAAAAAATACATTTTAAAAGAATGTCAAAATCAATTATACTTTAAAAAGACCCTCTGCATTTATGATAAATAATGAAACCACGGTACTGTTTTTGAGCTAAAGATGCTGATGCGATGTGCAAAAACCAGCATCGCAAACAGATAAAAACTTCCCAATTTGGTAAAAAAAAGAGAGGGTTCATTGTACAATTTAAAACCTATTAGAAACAAACTTTGAACAAAAAAAAGGGTACTTTAAAAAAAACTTTTGTATAGCCATATAAACGACGAGATTTGTAAAAAGAAAGCTCACCCCACCGGACTACTAAAAACTCGTGAATTATCTACCAAAAGGGCACCCTTCAAACATTTTTAAATAGTGTGTGAGGGTTAAAAGACAAGGAAATTAAAAACCAGCAGGGAACTGTATTGATGAAAGTATCTTACGAATAAAACTTGAAGGCAGCACCGCACTGTGGCAAAGCCAGTGTTCAAATCGTTTTCTGTACAAAAAAACGCCGACGCATGCGCGATTTATAAAAAAAACCAAGATTGATTAGGGATGAAACGGGGCATGTGAACAGCGTAAAAACTTCCCAATAGAACAAAATGAAAGCCATCTTCTATAAAATTTAAAATATGCGCCATATTGCAAAACTTAAAAACTAACAGAATAAATATCATAAAACCATATTCTTCATATAAATACATTGTAAAAGAATATAAAAATGAAATACTGCTTATTTATTTATTTTATTTATTTATTTAGTATACATTTGTATACCGCTACTTCCAGCGATCAGCAGCGGTTTGATTACAGATTGGAAATTGTCAAATCATGACAGGAAATTTTTGAGGTATAAACACATTGATTAGACAGGAAAGCACAGCACACAGAGAACTATTTTACAGAGAAACATGGGCTATGGAGGGTTAAGTGGCTTGCCCAAGACCACAAGGAGCACCTGTGGGACTAGAAACCCCAGTCCTTCCGGCCCAAGGTTGCTGTCCTCTAGTGGGATTTGAACCCCCGACCTTCTGGCCTGAAGTACCTTGCCCCAACCACTAGGCCACTCCTCCACTTTATAATATTCGACAAAACCATAATGCTGTGCTTAGGTTAAAAGAAGTGTCCGATTCATACAAAATGCAGATCGAATGATAAAACTTCTTGAATAAATAAAAGAGGGGGGGGGGCGGGGAGGGAAAGGGGATCATGTTATGCAATTTAAAATCAATCAAAAACAACCTTTATTAAACCTAAAATGCTTTTAAAGAAATTTTCAAAGCCATTGAACCAACAATACTTAAAAAAGAAGGCTAACCCCACCGGACCACATGGGGATCGTGAGTCATCCACCGAGGGAACAACCTTCAAAAATTATAAACCGTACAGGCGGAAGATGCAAAAGGTAAAAACCAACAAAATATACTATATTACTGAAGGTGTCTTACAAATGAATTTTGAAGACAGCGCGCACTGTGGCAAAGCTGGTGTTTCAATCGCTTTCAATGCTACAAAATGCCGGCGCATGCGCAAATTATAAAAAGCCCGAAGTAAAATTAAAGTTAAAACATAAGATCCTTTCCGATGGGAAAAACAATTGAAATGCATAAAAACCACACAAAATGCATTAAAAAATGCATAAAAAGCAAAAACCATCTCTTGTAAAATTAAAATGTGTCACCGTGTGGCTTTTATAAAGCATTAGGCCCATATAAGACATAAGCATAAATATAGATAATCATCGCATCATAAAACACTGAAATGGACGTAGGGTAAAGGCTCAATAAAAGCAATCTAAACCAATGATCAAATCATACACTGAGAAAAATTAAAAATGATATTTAAGTATAAGTAACTCAAAACCAGAACATATATACCAAGGGCCACCAAAGTTGAACCTGAATTACAAAAAAACAGACAAATCATTTTCTAAATTCAAACCCTGAGGAGACATGGAATCTAACTGGTAGATATATCTCTGTTCCAACCGCAACATAGTCTTGTCAATATCCCCTCCTCTCCAATTTAATTTCACTTTTTTGATAACAAAAAATCTTAGATCAGAGAGTTTCTGACCCATATCTAACCAGTGTTGCACTAAAGGTTTGTCTACCAATCCTCTTCTTATGCAACTACGATGTTCTACTATGCAAACCCGTATACTGCGTATGGTCTTGCCAACATATATTTTATTGCATGGGCATAGGATGACATAAATGACATGTGTAGTATCGCAATTCGCAAAGTCATCAATGAACAATCTTTTTTGTGTAACCGGATGAGCAAAAAACGTCCGTACTGGAAAGACATGTGTACACACCGAACAATGTCCGCATTGGTATTGTCCCTTATGTATAGATGTTAATTTCTTTTCTGTAAGCGCAGATGGAACCAAAAGGTTGCGAAGATTAATGTTTCGTTTGTGTGCCACCATGAAGGTGACATCTTGCAAGCCCGGGATGGCTTGAATTAAATGCCATTCCTTTTTGAGAATCTTAATGATACTGTGTGACTTTAAAGAATAAAGTAACAGACACACTATTTTAGTCCGATTGGTTGTCCTTTCTCATGGGCTCTCTTATAAGCTTTTTCGACATGTTGCTGCGGATATTGCCGTGCATAAAATCTCTCTTTTAAATGTGCTGACTCACCGGTAAATTGTTTTTCAAGAAGGGATTATGAAAACTGGAGTAATGTAATAGTTGATTCCTATCAGTCGGTTTTCTATAAAGGGTTGTCTTAAATTTAGTATTCTCTCTCCTGATTAACAAGTCTAGATAGGAAACCTGCAGTGAATCATAAGTAATCTGAAATCGCAAATTTTTGTCAAGACCATTAATCCATATATTGAATTCTTGCAATAACTCCTCCGAACCAACCCATATAACTAAGATATCATCTATATATTGTATCCATAATCTGATACTATCTTTAAACCGATGATCCTTTAGGAAGCTATCCTCAAAATGAGACATATATAGGTTGGCTACATCAGGGGCCATAGATGACCCCATGACCACCCCCTTAATCTGTTGGTAAAACAACTCTCTAAAGCAGAAGAAATTTTTACATAAAACTATTTCAGCAAGCGCCAAAAGAAATGCAGTAGGCACACGTCTATGAGTCTGTCTGTAGATAAGATGTTCTTCAATGATATGCAAGGCTTCCTGTTGAGGTACATTTGTGTAAAGTGACTCGACATCTAATGTGACCAGAATTGTATCCGGATTCAAATCCTCGAAAGTAGACAATATCTCAATGACATGAGACGAATCACAAACATAAGACCACATACTGGTAACGAAGGGTCAAAGGATGACATCCAAAAATTGTGACAATGGTTCTAATAGGGAGCCAATGGCGGACACGATTGGCCGTCCCGGGGGATTTTCTAAAGACTTGTGTATTTTGGGAATCACGTAAATAGTTGGTGTTATAGGGCTTTTAACTGTAAGGAACTCTTTCTCCTTTTTCGTGATATGTCCCGTCTCATAAGCTGTAAGAACTAAATTGTCAATGTTACTCTTCAAGGAAGCAGTAGGATCATCATCTAATCGCCGGTAAAAGTCCTTATCCCGAAGTTGCCTATTAACCTCCTCGATATATTTGTATTTATCCAGAATGACTACCGCCCCACCTTTGTCAGCAGGTTTAATGATTATTTGATTATTTGTCTGCAAGGACTTAATCGCCATCTTTTCATTTTTCATCAGATTATAAAAAGGAGGACGGGAATCCGTACTCATTTCCTCAACTTGCTTTAAGACTATCCTTTCAAACGCTTCAATGAGAGGATTAGTCTGTGGGGGAGGGATCCACGTAGAATTCCTGCTGATAATGGATGAATTGTCCGGAGGAGTGGCATGTTGACTGAAAAAATATTGAATACGTATTTTTAGGAAAAACTTGTACAAATCTACTTGGGTATCAAAAAAATTTAATTACTGATTAGGAACAAAAGATAGCCCTTTGTTAAGCAACGAGGTTTCATCAGATGTGAGGACATAATTTGAAAGGTTAATTACATTATTAAACTTCAATATCTTCTCTCGTATGATCTGTCCCTCCCCCATCCCCTGTATGGGAACTGGTCGTGGTGTGTCCGTTCCTGATCTAATTTGGCACCCTGTGGTTTGTCCTTGCCCAAACCCTTGGGTAGACGAGACCGGGATGTACTCCTGCCCCCTCCTTTCCACAGATTGTCCATATCTAAAAAACTTTGTCGTGCTGTGAGGGCTTGCGTGCATCAGTGATGCTGAGAGCTAAACTATCGGTAGTTTAACTACTGGCAGGGTCTCCCAAGATGGACAGGTCTCAGCTGAGGTGCCAGACGAAGACAAACCACCCATCTGGGCAGCAGCAGAATGGGATAGTGTTGACGGCGGAGGATCACATTTCTGTGACAACGGCAACAACACCAAACTTAAACTGCGCAAAAGGAAGGCCCGGCAATCTACTTCTGTATCTTGCCATGAAAACCCAATGGATAGTTACAACAAAACAAATTGTGCTATGGTGCTGGAAGATGAGACTCCCAGGTCAGAAGGCACTCAACTAGCTACTGGGGAAGAGCTGAAGACTTTTCAGAGTAAAGCCAGCATTTATGATGTGGTTGGATCAAAGCCCTCGGGAAGTCTGACTGCTGATGTAGCTGCGCATGAAATGAGAGTCAGAAGCTGTAAAGATGTCTTACACATTGGAACATGGAACGTACGAAGCATGAACCAAGGGAAGTTGGAGGTGGTCAAGAATGAAATGGAACGTGTACAACTTGATCTGTTGGGTGTCAGCGAACTGAAATGGACTGGCATGGGGCACTTTGCATCAGATGATCACATGGTCTACTATGCTGGAAATGAAAGACAAAGAAGAAATGGTGTTGCATTTATAATAAAGAAGAAACTTGCAAGAACTGTAATGAAATACAATGCAGTCAGCGAACGCTTAATCACTATTCGTCTACGAGGATTGCCTATCAACACAACTATAATTCAAGTATATGCCCCAACAACAGCTGCAGAAGAGAATGAAATTGAAGAGTTCTATGAACAAGTACAAGCTGAAATTGACAGAACATGCAAACAGGATATCCTGATAGTCATGGGTGACTGGAACGCAAAAGTTGGCAACAAAGAAGAAGGCAAAGTAGTTGGAAAATATGGACTTGGCAACAGAAATGAAGCTGGAGAAAGATTGATAGAATTCTGCAAGACCAATGATCTATTCATCTCAAACACCTTCTTCCAGCAACACAAGCGGCGACTGTACACATGGACTTCACCCAATGGATTGTATAAAAATCAAATTGACTACATCTGTGGAAGTCAACGATGGAAAAGCTCTGTAACATCAACAAAGACAAAACCTGGAGCTGACTGTGGTACAGATCATCAACTACTAGTATGCAAACTCAAGCTAAAGTTGAAAAAGAGCAAACCACTCAAGAATGCAGCAAAATATGACTTTGAGAATATACCACTGGAATTTAAAGACTGCCTGCAAAATCGATTTGCTGCTTTAGATACAAATGACAGAGCTCCGGAAGAGTTATGGAATGACATCAAGAAGGTTGTGTTGGAAGAAAGCGAGAAGTCTCTACAAAAGGTGAAAAAACAAAAACGGCCAAAATGGATGACGGAAGAAACTCTGAAAATTGCCCAGAAACGCAGAGAAGCTAAAGCCAAAGGAGAAAGAAAGACAATCGCAGAACTCAACAGAGATGTCCAACGTGCAGCTAGACAGGACAAGGAAAAGTACTACAATGACACTTGCAAGGAAATAGAAGCAGAAACTATTAGAGGAAGAACAAGATCGGCTTTCCTAAAGCTGCGAGAGTTAAAGAAAATGTTCCAGCCTCGAATTGGAATGTTACAAGATGCTCAAGGTTCTATGTTGAATGATGCTGAGAAGATCAAGAAAAGGTGGAAGGAATATACAGAGTTTTTATATGATAAAGATCAAGTGGACCAACAGCCGTTTCAACCGATACCTTATGATCAGGAACCATTGGTGATGAAAGAAGAAGTTGAAGCAGCATTGAAAGACTTATCAAAGAACAAAGCACCAGGCATTGATAGCATTCCCATAGAAGTATTGCAGCAATCTGATGCAGCTGTTACCGTACTTACAAGGCTCTGCCAAGAAATATGGACGACAACATCATGGCCAACTGACTGGAAAAGATCTGTGTTTATACCAATACTAAAGAAAGGTGATCCAACTGACTGTGGAAATTATCGCACAATCGCTCTGATCCCACATGCCAGCAAGATTCTACTGAAGATTATTCAAAAGAGACTACAGCCATACCTAGAACAAGAACTACCTGAAGTGCAAGCAGGGTTCAGGAAAGGGTGAGGAACGAGAGACATCATTGCGGATGTGAGATGGATCCTTGAAAAGACTAAAGAATACCAATAGGATATCTATTTGTGCTTTATCGACTATAGCAAGGCTTTTGACTGTGTAAACCATGAGAAACTCTGGGCCACATTAAGAAGCATGGGTATACCAGAACACCTGATCGTTCTCTTGCGCAATCTGTACATTGATCAAGAAGCAACAGTTCGAACGGAACAAGGAGAAACAGAATGGTTTAAAATAAGCAAAGGTGTAAGACAAGGCTGCATACTTTCCCCCTACCTGTTTAATTTATATGCAGAACAAATCATCAGAGAAGCAGGATTGTATGAAGACAACAGAGGTGTGAAGATTGGTGGAAGACTCATCAACAACCTTCGCTATGCTGATGATACCACACTACTGGCAGAAAGTGAAGATGATCTGAAACATTTGCTTCTCACAATCAAAGAACATAGTCTCAAAATGGGCCTGCACCTTAATGTAAAGAAGACAAAGATCATGACAACTGGCATAATCAACAGGTTCATCGTTGAAGGAGAAGAAATTGAAATCGTGAACAACTTTAACCTACTTGGATCAACTATCAATAAAGAAGCAACAAGCAGTCAAGAAATCAGACGACGCATTGCTCTTGGCAGAATGGCTATGAAAGACCTAGATAAGATTCTCAAGAGCAGAGATGTCTCTCTCCATACAAAGATTCGACTTGTTCAAGCCATGGTATTTTCAATAACATCATATGGATGTGAAAGCTGGACAGTGAAAAAGACAGACAGGAAGAAAATTGATGCCTTTGAATTATGGTGCTGGCGGCGAATACTGTGTATACCATGGACTGCCCGAAGAACAAACCAGTCGGTACTAGAGGAGATCAAACCTAAGCTTTCTTTAGAAGCTCAGATGACAAGACTTCGACTTTCATACTTCGGACACATCATGCGAAGAGAGAGATCATTAGAGAAAGACATCATGCTTGGAAAGATAGAAGGTCAGCGCAAAAGAGGAAGGCCAGCAATGAGATGGATCGCTTCAATAACAGCAGCTACGGGTACCAGTCTGTCAACAATGAGCCGCCTGACTGAAGACCGAACACAATTTAGGATAGCTATCCAGAGGGTCGCCATGAGTCGACTCCGACTCGACGGCACTTAACAACAACAACAACAAAAAACTTTTCTTATTATTTTTCTGTTTTGGATGTTCTGGTGTCTCTTTTTGTGAAGAAAACAATGAGGCAGAAACCTCATTCTGCTCAACCGATTCACTCCTTCTCCTCTTCTTCTTCTGCTCCAAAGAAGAATCTTTTTTAGGAGAAAAAACATCTGAAATACTCTCATTTTGGTCAAAAAAATTAGATCTACGTTTGACCCATAATCTATCATTATCTACCTTTCTGCACCAATGATACACATAACCCACTCTATAATCTTCCTCATCTCTGCGAAACTTCTCCTTCTTTTTATTTTTAATCTCCTTCTTAAATTGCACCATATTTCTATTATGTTCCATATACACTTTTTCAAAATCTTTGTCACATTTCTTAAGCTCATTCAACTTATCATCTAAATCTACTTTATATAATTCTGAATTTTTATGTGCTGTAGAAATCAATAAGATCATCAAATCTAATGAGCATTTGTTTAGTATTGCATTCCAGCAATTGACAAAGCCTTGTTCATTTTGGTATAATCCAGGAGCCTTGTTAATCCTAAGGCCTCTAGGGATAATTTTCGACTTACAACACTCAAGGAGATAAGAGGCGTGTAGTTCTTCTTTTACTAATTTTTGTGTTAACCTTACTGTGTCATCCCATTTTGTGTAGATTAAATCATCATGATCTTCGTTAGAATCCGTCACTGGATCTTGAGTAAAAAATTTATCTAACGCATCATCTCCAAAGCTGAGAAATTCTGGGCCGCGGAGCCGGGGTGCACGCGGCCCCATGGTAACCGGGGGGGCGGCAAGGACGCGATCCCCCCGGGCCGCGGCGTCGGCGGGTTAATGGGGGGCGAGCCGGAGCTGTGCTGGGTGTCCCATTGGCTCCCGCGGGCCGCCGGGAGGCGGAGGGAGCCAATGGGGCGGAAGGGAGGCGGGACCAGCCTCCGAGCAAGCGCGGGGACGCGCCGTGGCTCCGACCTTTTCCAGGTCGGAGCCAGACGCGTCGGGTGCAGCACGAGTGTGCTCCGAGGTACCGCGTGGCTGGGGGGCAGTGTGGGGGTCCGATTTGGGAGAAGGCCCGGTGGTTATTACAAGGGGGTGCTGGTGGGCCATTTAAAAAAAAAAATAACCGGGAGAGTGCAGCCGTCGGGGAATACAGTATTTATTGGATTAGCAGGCAAAGGGGGTGGGGGGGGGGTCATAAAAGTGTACGAGGGAGGCAGGGAACTGGAGGCCAGATTTTAAAAAAAAAGAAAACGAAATAAATTAAATTCAGAATAACAAAAAAAAAAAAGGAAAAAATAAAAGAGAAACAGCCAGGCAGACCACTTGCTGTAGCAGGACTGGGAGCCATGCGGTCTGGGAAAGGGCGGGGGGGGGGATCCTTGGAAAAGGATTGAGAAGGGGCCAAGGGAGGGGGGCAGCTGTGGGGGCTCGTGGGCAGGATCTGACAAGGTCTGCCCCCAGGGGGGAAAGGGGGGTAGTGTGAGGGGGGGTCAGGGGGGCAATTTTCTTGCAGTGGCCCGGGGTAGAGGCAGAGCGGGCAGCCGGGGAGCATGTGCTGGGGGGAGCGGGCGGCGTGGGGGAGGGCCTGCGCAGGCCCGGCCTGTGGGGGCGGGGGAGGGACAGGGAGGTACGACACTGAATGCTGACTGCCTGGGTCCAGAGGGGCGGTCAGGGGGGGCGGGGGATTTGAGTGGGGGACCTGTTGGCCCTCTAGATAGGAGAGTGCCTGAAGTAGGGCTACCTCCGGTGGAGGGTGGTGTGCCTGTGTTGGGCGAGGCGCGGGCTGCTGAGGGTGCTGTGCCGGCGGGCCCTGGGAACTGGCCTGGAGTGTCGGGGTGTGCATACCCGCCTTCTTGGGAGCACTGGCAGGGTGGGGGCCAAGGGTCTTTGGGGGCAGAGTGGTTGGGGCGTGGCAGCCCCCTTGGGCGAGGGGGGGCCCCCTTCGCCTTTTCCTGTGTTTTCCCCGCAGGTCCCCTTCAGATGGCAGTACCCTAGAAGTCCGTGGTTCAGCGGTTCGAGACCATCTGGTATGGCGCCGGTGGAGGGGTCGAGTGAGAGGATGTCAGCAGCAGCACACGTGGGGACGGAGCCGCGGACGGCGCGGTGGCTGAAGCGTCGGTGCGAGTTGCAGGTGAGTTGGCAGGGGATTTGGGCATGGCTGACGGGGCCGGGACAGCAGCGGCGGAGGGGGGAGGCAGAAAAGCGAGGAGGAAGAGGAAACATCTTTGTCGTAGATGGCGCAGGTCGGGGACTTCATCCACCTCATCCACTGCTTCCACGTTAGATTCTTCGGTATCGGACGAGAACAAGGAGCAGGACTTGCAGGGGACTGAGGGTAAGGCGAGCGCAGTCTCGGCGACGCCTTCGGTGGCGGCATATTCGGAGTTATGGGAAGGCGTGCCAAAGACGCTGCGGCGGAAGATTCTGCGAAGGCGATATATAGACATTTTCCGTCTGCTTGAAGGTCGCAAACGGTCCGGGGACAGTAGAAGGAGGAGGAAGGAAGACGAGAAGGCGGGGAGGGTGTGGAGAGCGGCGCGGAACGTGGTGAACTGGACGCGAGCCTTTTTACGCTTAGCTAGTGTGTGGGGGCATTCGCACCCGGAGCACTACAGTATGCTCCTCGCTTATGCGGATGCCATCTTAGAAGCTGCGCAATTGCATGATAGTTGGGCATGGCTCAACTATGATGAGAAGTTCAGGGATAAGATGGAAGAAAACCACTTGTTGTCCTGGGGGACGCAAGATATCAATCTGTGGCTGACGCAGATGGCGGTCAGACCCAGTGGTAGTGTGGTGAGCAGTGCACGGGGGGGAGCGGCTGGCGTTTTGGGGGCTGGGCGGCCCTTTCGAGGGGGCGGACCCGCGGGGGTCCAAAAAGCATCAGCTTCGGGGGGGGTCAGGGATGTCTGCTGGCGATTTAACAAATCGTCGTGCCCGTTTCCGGATTGTAAATTCCGGCACGCCTGTTCCGTCTGCAACGGGGCGCACTCTGAGCTCAAATGCGTTAAGAGAGGCGCGGGTGGGGCCGGAGCACCCCCTCCAAAACAGTAAGAGCCTCCTTTGCCTAGCTCCCACCCCAGTCCGGATAGAATTAATGCGCCTGTGGCTGAAACGGTATCCGAAACGGAAGGACAGTGCAGTGATAGAGGGGGGCTTTAGTGAAGGCTTTCGAATTAATGTGGTGGGTAAGGTGATCTGTAATAAGGCCAGGAATTCGCCTTCGGTGAGGCGATTTGCCCAGATAGTGCGGGATAAGCTGGCGGAGGAGATTGGATTGGGACGGGTGGCGGGCCCCTTCGCGGAGAGGCCTTTTGCTGATCTAGTGATATCCCTATTGAGTGTGATCCCGAAAAAGGAGCAGGGGAAGTTCCGGTTGATCCATAACCTCTCCTTCCCCGCGGGGTCATCAGTTAACGACCATATCCCGGACAACCTGTGCACGGTTCGGTATGCATCCTTGGATGCGACGTTGGAGCTGGTGAGACGCTGCGGTCCGGGGTGTTTGATGGCGAAAGCGGATATTGAGTCAGCCTTCCGGTTGTTGCCGGTGCACCCGGCGTCTTTTCCTCTGTTGGGGTTTTGTTTCGAAGGGGACAGCTATTTCGATAAGTGCATGCCCATGGGGTGCGCGATATCCTGTGCATATTTTGAACGGTTCAGTAGTTTTTTACATTGGACAGTGGTGACTCAGGTGGGTTGCGCCAACGTGGTGCACTATTTAGATGATTTCCTGTTTGTGGGTGAGGCTCGGTCGGAGCGCTGCTCGGATTTGCTTGGTGGCTTTGAGCAGTTGGCTCGGGGGTGGGGTGTCCCTCTCGCGGCGGGGAAGACAGAGGGCCCCTCGACCGTCATTACCTTCTTAGGGGTGGAACTCGACTCGGTGGTGATGGTAGCTCGCCTGCCTGCGGCTAAGATAGTGAAGCTCAGAGTCTTGGTTGCGAATGTGCTAGTCTCCAGCAAGCTAACATTATGGGAACTGCAGTCGCTGATTGGCTCGTTGAATTTCGCATGCAGGGTTATTCCGATGGGGCGGGTATTTTTGAGGCGGCTATCGGCGGCTACGGTAGGGGTCCGTATGCCTCATAATCGGATCAGGGTGTCGCAAAGCATTCGGGCAGACATGCGAGTGTGGGACGAGTTTCTGCGCGACTTCAATGGCACTACGGTTTTACGGGAGAGGGAGGTCTCTAATACGGCTCTGCAACTGTACACGGATGTGGCGGGGGGCGTGGGCCTCGGGGTTTACTTTGGGGATTCATGGTGTGCTGCAGGGTGGCCCCTGGCTTGGCGGGAGTCGGGCCTGGCCAAAAATATCACCTTTTTGGAATTGTTTCCGATCTTGGTGGCGTTGACCATCTGGCCGGACAGGCTTCGGAATCGTCGGTTAGTCTGGTGGTGCGACAATGAGGCGGTCGTGTCTGTTGTAAACAATTATGCCCCGCGCTGCAAGCAAGTGGCGGATTTAATGCGTCAGGTTGTGTTAGCTTGTTTGCGTTTGAATGTGGTGGTGAGGGTCCGCCATATTCCGGGATGTACTAACAAAATTGCTGATGCTCTTTCCCGTTTTCAGTGGGAGCTGTTTCGGACCTTGGCGCCGGAAGCCGAAGAAGTGGGAGCATCGGTCCCGGTGCACTTATGGCGGATTGGCCTGATGACATGAAGGAACTGCTGAGGAATTCCGTGTCGGTGGCGACGTGAGCGGCCTATCAGCAGGGTTGCAGCAGTGTGGTAACTTTCCTCGCGGAGCACGGATGGCGTCAGGGTCCGGTCCCTGAGCCGCTCCTCGGTCAATACGTGGTAGTAGCTAAGGTGGCGGGTCTTTCGAGGGCAACGGTGAGGAGACAGCTGGCAGGGTTTTCCTTCTTCGCGGGAGCGGTCGGTTGGGGGACGGCTGGCAAGGGCTTTATGACTCGTCGACTTTTGCAAGGGTGGGAGCGATCCCTTCCCTCCCCGGCCGACGGGCGGCGGCCGATCACTTATGATTTGTTGAGCCGCTTGTTGGACGTTTTACCACAGGTGGTGTCCTCCCGGTACGAGGGTACGCTGTTTCGGGCTGTCTTTTCGGTGGCCTTCTTCGGTGCCTTTAGGGTGGGGGAGCTGGTGTCGGAGTCGGGTCGTAGGACCGGTGCGCGTGACCTGAAAGTCCACCAGGTGCGGGTGGGGGAGGGTATGGTCTGAATCCACTTAGTGCGTTCCAAGACCGATCAGTCGGGGAGGGGTGCCTGGGTGGTGCTGCGTGCCATACCGGGGGCGCTTTCTTGCCCAGTCCGGTTGCTGGGCGCCTACTTGCAGGTGCGGCCGGCCGGTGAGGGCAGTCTGTTCCTTCATGAGGACGCACGGGTGCTCACGCGCTACCAGTTTACGCAGTGCTACGGCTGTCATTGCGACGGATTGGGGAAGATCCCTGTAGGCTTGCTCCACATTCCTTCCGGATCGGCGCAGCGACCAGTGCGGCAGCAGAGGGTCTTCCAGAGCAGGCAATACAACGGATAGGGTGGTGGAGATCGCAAGCGTTCCAGGGCTATGTGCGCTTGTAATGGGCTGTGGGGGGTGCTAACTCTGCTATTCTTTATTTTGCAGAAAGGGGCCATGCATCGTGTCGCTGTTGGGTGATTGGCCATTCATTTGTTTACTGGGCTGGTCGGCGAGCAGCAACACGGCCATTGGGGCCACATCTTGGACTGGAAGCGCTGGGGGTGACCGTATCATGGCTGGGCGAGCGTGGACTCCGGTGGATCCAGCTTTTGCCTTTGCTGCGGCATCACGAGCGCATGAGAGGAGCGCCGGATATCCTGCTGATACATCTAGGCGGCAACGATCTGGTGTCCTGGACCTGCAAGCAGCTGATTCGCGCTGTTCACAAGGACCTGGGGGAGGTTTTCGTAATGTTTCCGGGGGTTACTGTGATTTGGTCGGATATCCTTCCACGGCCGGCCTGTTGGGACCAGCGGCGGTGATCCAGAGGGCTGACGAAAGTCAATCGCCAAATTGGCAGGTGGGGAGCAGGGTGGGTGCCAGATCTTGCACCCATGGGTAGATGTTGAGTGTTCTGGCCTGTTCCAGCCGGATGGCGTGCATCTCTCGCAGATTGGGATGGACCTGCTACTTAATGACTGGCAAGAGGCCGTGGAGGGTGTCCGGCAGGGAAGTTGGGATGGTCGCAGCTTCAGGTTGGGGGGCGGCTCAGGTCCGTAGTGGCCTGAGCCGGTGGCGGGATCCCGGAGGTTTCCGGGTTCCGGAGCCGGAGGCAAGCTTGTGGGCGGGGGTGGGGGACCCCCGCCTGGACAACCCCTCAGGTTTTTGCTAGTAATATGGCGAAGCCGGACGAGGGAGGGCTAGGCTGTTTAGCCGGGGCCTGGACTCAGTAGAAGCGGAAGCGACGTCACCTTGCTACTCACATGGCTGGTGAGGGCTCGCGCTTTGATAAAAAGGGGGGGGGTAATGTTATTGTGTTGAATTGTTACTTGGTTATTGTTAATGGTTAATAAAGCTGCGACCAGTTTAAGCCCAAAAATTGTGTGATGGTCTTTTATCGAAGGGTGTGTGGGGGGGAGAGGCGACGCGTCCGCCTTACCCGGTTATGTCTTTCCATGGTGAGAACATGCTGTAAAGATCAGTCCACCAAGCAAAATACAGCAAACCTGCCACACATGGAAGCAGAGAAAAACCAGTCCATGAGAAGTGGGCAGGGAGTCCACACAAAATTTATTAAATGTCTTTAAAAAGCGGCCCAAACCCTACACAAGCTGTGTTTCGTGTTACACTTCGTCAGGGGTCATCAAGGCACACTATGAAATCATAAAAAACATAAATGAATCCATAAGTAAATCCATAAATGAACTAAAACGTAATACACAACATCCTGGATTGATAAAAATGGTGTGATAAATCAATATTATAAAAACATATAAAAATGTTAATTTATAATCACTAAACCATGTAAAACTACAAACAAAATGAACTACAAAAATATTACCTATGGAGATTTGTAGAAACATTGTTACTTGTTATTGTGATTAATTATTGTGGTTTAAATAAGTAAATTTTATAAATAAAAACATGGCAAAGGCCTATAATATATTAATAATTCAACAAATGATTACAGCGACAATGCGTTAACGGTAAAGGAAGAGAGACGCATTTGATTTTATCATTGGGGGTCACCACAAGTTGACCAATGGTAAAAGGGGTCACGGTACAAAAAAGGTTGAGAACCACTGGCCTAGATGAACAAATCTGTGTCATCCAGAAGTGAATCTTGGAAATGGAAACCTGATTATAACAATGAACGATTTAAAAAAAAAAAGAAGAAGATTCGACACCACTCACTGGAGGCCAGCCCAGAACCCTTCAGGAAGAGAAGTCATAGTAATGTAGATGAACTCTTGGATTCTTCAGCCCCCTTTTTCCCTCAACCTCCCCCCCCCCCATCAAATCAAAACCCACCCCCACATCAGGAAAGGGGGAGGCCAGAAACAGGGGGCATACCCCCCACAACAAACACGGGAACACAACCAGACATACTATCTGCCAAGGAGCAGAGGGAGGGGAAGGAACAACATATTCCAGAATAGAATGGATTGGGAGAGGTAGATGGTATTTTTAATCTATCAGACTATGTACTCCAGCAGGAAGATATTAGGGTTTTAAAGAAAGTTTTACCCTTCGTACCTACTAGGAAATATGATCCTTTTACCACTCAGGTGGAATTGTATAAATTCTTCCGCAAATTAAAAATCAGAGACTTCTTTGACAGCAGACCAGATAATGCTTCAGACCCATCAGTGATTAAAAAAACCTCTTCTTGGATACCTCCTAACACAAATAATGCTATGGTGGAGGCTTTCCAACAAGTGATCTCTCATAGGATCACACATGGTTTAAAGGTGAGGTCAGAGAGGCTGTTGTCACCAAAAAAGCATCTTTCAGGAAATGGAAGAAAGAGTCAAACGATGAAACCTGGAAACAGCACAAGCACTGGCAAGTCAAACGCAAGGCACTGATGAGGCAGGCAAAGGGGGAATTTGAGAAGAAGCTTGCTGCAGAAGCAAAAACGCGAAATAAAGACTTTTTCAAGTACATTAGTAGCAAAAAACCTGTGAGAGAGTCAGTTGGTCCATTAGATAATAGAGGGGTTAAAGGGGCACTAAGAGGCAACAAGGTGAAAGCGGAGAGACTGAATGAATTCTTTGCTTCGGTCTTTACTGGGGAAGATGTAGGGATATTATCCATGACTGTAGTGGTATTTAAAGGTGCGGAAGAATTGAAGGAAATATCGATACATCGGGAAGATGTATTTACAACTATTAGATAAACTGAAGAGTATCAAATCACCTGGGCTGGATGGTATACATCCAAAGGTGTTGAAAGAACTGAAATATGAGATTTCAGACCTGCTATTAGTAACATGTGAACTTTCATTAAAATCATCTGTAATACCTGAAGATTGGAGAATCACCAATATAATGCCAATTTTTAAAAAGGGTTCCAGGGGTAATCCAGGAAACTACAGACCGGTGAGCCTGACGTCAGTACCGGGAAAAATGGCAGAAACCATCATAAAGAATAAAATTACTCAGCATGTAGATAGTCATGGCCTAATGGGAGACAGCCAACATGGCTTTAGACAAGGAAGATCTTGTCTTACTAATCTGTTATGTTTTTTTGAAGGTGTGAATAAACAGGTGGACAAAGGTGAGTCGGTTGATATAGTGTATCTGGACTTTCAGAAAGCCTTTGACAAGGTCCTTCATCAGAGACTTTTGGCAAAACTAAAGAGTCATGGGATAGGAGGCGGTGTACTATTGTGGATCAGGAACTGGTTAAAAGATAGAAAGCAAAGGGTAGGGCTAAATGGCCAATTTTCCCAATGGAGAAAGGTGAATAGTGGTGTACCCCAGGGATCTGTGCTGGGTCCGCTGCTTTTTGACATATTCATAAATGACCTGGAAAAGGGAATAACGAGTGAGGTTATCAAATTTGCAGATGACACAAAACTATTTAAAGTTGTTAAAATCCAAGAGGATTGTGGAAAATTGCAAGAGGATCTTGATAAATTGGAAGACTGGGCATCAAAATGGCAGATGAAATTTAATGTGGACAAGTGCAAAGTTATGCACCTAGGAAGAACAACCCAAACTATGGTTACACGATGCAAGGTTCCACATTAGCAACCACCACCCAGGAAAAAGATTTAGGCGTCATTGCGGATAACATGTTAAAACCCTTGGCCCAGTGTGCAGCGGCGGCAAAGAGAGCAAATAGAATGCTAGGTATCATAAGGAAAGGAATAGAAAATAAAACAAAAGATATTATAATACCTCTATATCGTTCCATGGTGAGACCGCACCTTGAATAATGTGTGCAATTCTGGTCGCCGTATCTTAACAAGGATGTTGCGGCGCTTTATAAGTCTTTAATAATAATAATAATAATATAGCGTTATTAGAAAAGGTTCAGAGAAGAGCCACCAAAATTGTAAAGGGGATGGAAGGATACTCCTATGAAGAAAGGCTAAAAAGGTTAGGGCTCCTTAACCTGGAAAAGAGACAGCTGAGGGGAGATATGATAGAAGTCTATAAATTAATGAATGGAGTGGAATGGGTAAACGTAGATCGATTGTTTACATTATCAAAATATAGAAAGACTAGGGGACATGCAAAGAAGCTACAGGGTAAACTATTTAAGACTAATAAAAGAAAATATTTTTTCACTCAACGTGTAACCAAACTCTGGAATTTGTTACTGGAGGATTAGTAAAGGCTGTTAGTGTAGCTGGGTTTAAAAAAGGTTTGGACAAGTTCCTGGAGGAAAGGTCCATAAACCATTATTAAGAAGGGACCCAGGATATCAATGCTTGACCCAATACAAGCATTGTGGAACCTGTGTCTTTTGGGGAAACTGCTAGGTACTTATGACCTAGATTGGCCACTGTTGGAAACAGGATATTGGGCTTGATAGACCTTGGTCTGACCCAGTATGGCATATCTTATGTTCTTATGTAATTGCTTGAGAAGAAGCCTCATACCTTTTTAAACTTATTTAAAGAAGACAGACAGGCACTGTTAGGTTTAAATAATAATTGTGACATTATTATAAAACCCGCTCATAAAGGAGGAACCTTAGTTATTCAGAATTGGTCAGATTACGTACAAGAAGAGCTCCGTCAGATAAAAGACAAAAAAAATTATATCAGATTGAACGATGATCCCACCACTTATCTTAAAAGCAAGGTGAACACCCTCATTTATGTTGGGCAACAGGTTGGATATTTGATGCAAAAAGAATGTGGCTTCTTAACAGTGGAGCATCCAGTAACACCAACAATCTATGTACTTCCAAAGACATCCAAGTCTTTGGAGCATCAACCTGGACACCCTATTATAGCTGCCATAGGTTCGTTTTTTGAACCAGTCTCTAAGTTTCTAGATGTGTATCTTAGACCCTTTGTCCTATGGACACCAACTTACGTGCGGGACTCATCACACATATTACAATACTTGAACAATTCCCCACTCCTCATGAAGATACTCTTTTAGTAACCTTGGACATTTACAGGCTCATTCTGTCCCAGATGTACACCCCCTCTGTACATCCGGTTTGACAGGACGTACAAAGTGGGGTCGTGATTCTGATCCTGTGGGACACCTCTAGCCCCGCGGGATCAGAATCGTGATCAGTCATGTACATGCAGGCCGGGACTGTGATTTAGCCTGGCCTGCATGTACATGACAAGCCTGACTAACTCAGTCAGGGCTTTTAAATGGAGCCACGGCACCATGGCGTCCGGTTGCCATGGAACAGCTACTCCATTTTAAAGCTGCAATGCCAGCTGCTTGGAAAAAAGGTTTGATCCCCAATCTAGCCTCCTAAGACCAGGGTCAGGCTGCGGGGAATGTCCCCTGGCCACCTATGCCCCATCCACACCCCAGGCACCAAAAAAAAACACGTTATAAGAACATAAGATCATAAGATATGCCATACTGGGTCAGACCAAGGTCCATCAAGCCCAGTATCCTCGGAGGTGGAATAAGTTCCCCGCACAAATCGCCAGTCCTGGACGTACAGGGCTGACATTAGAATTAGCCCTGTACCTCCAGGGCCGGCGACCGCCCACCGCCCGCCCAGACTCCTCCTCCGAGCCACCCCTTCCCCGATGGGGAGGATAGACACTGGTGGGGGAAGGCATGAATAGCGGGGATGGATGTCCCGTTGGGATGTCCATCTCCGCTATTCGTGGCACAGAATCGGACCCTAAGTCACTATACACGAACATTTCACAAAAAGCTGCTTTGAGTATTTTAGAAGACACACTGATCACTAGGGTTAGACCTGGGCAGACTTCAACTTGTTTTTTAATGCAGTTGGCCATGACAGAAAATAGTTTTTTGTTTTCAGGAGTTGTTTTATAAGCAGATCAAGGGAGTTGCCATGGGTTCCTCTATGACCCCTGATGTTGCCAACTTATATGTAGCACACTTTGAGAAGAAGTATCTTCTTAACCCCCCTTTTGAGAAGCATGTGCGTATGTGGAAGCATTATATAGATGATGTGTTTTTAATTTGGGATGGATCACAGGTGGATCATTTTTACCTGGTTGAATTCACTCGATGCCAACTTACAATTCGAAGTCAATATAGTTCACAACAGACTGCGTATCTGGACATACTGATTAAGAAGAGCGCACAGGGTTTTGTCACCACCCTGTATAGAAAGCCTATCAACTGGAATTCACGTTTACAATTGTCCAGCTTTTATAATCGTGCTCTTAGAAGACTATGTACCACCAATGTGGATTTTGAACTTCATGCACAGGATATGCAATGCCGGTTCCACAATTGGGGATACCCAGACAGATGCATCCGGGATGCTTATCAAAGAGCCAAGCAGTCAGACCGTGCTGCTCTTCTTGGTGGTCATACACAGCAGAAGGAAGACCATCTGGTTTGTACCCTCACTTTTTCTAATTTCTCAAGGGTTATTGCACACATTATCAAAGGAGAATGACATCTCTTGGATTCCATACCCACATTCAAAGATAAAGAATTGATCATTGTGTATAAAAGAAACCCAAATCTTGCGAACATCCTGGTGCCTTCAGCCCTCTCAAAATCTCGGATTGTTCCAAGAGTACGGGATAATTTTCGGTGTGGACGGTGTGCCACATGTGAGAATTCTATAGTGATGAGAGAGTTCTTCATTCATCCTACCACTGCCCATAAGGTTTTTCTTCAAGATTTCTCAAATTGCAAGACTAAATAAGCAATTTATCTTATTAAGTGCCCATGTAATCTTTGTTACATTGGAAAAAAAAAAGATGTATCAAAACACAGATCAGTGAACACAAGAGCTGTATAAGGAGAAAGATTCCAGATAAACCTCTTGTTGTCCACTGGGTAAAGGAGAATCACCAAGTTTCAGATCTGCACTTTGTTGTCCTTAAAGTTTTTCACAGCCATTGGAGAGGAGGGGATGTGGACAGACCTCTCCTCCAACTGGAACAGAGGTACATTTATGAGCTGAAGACACTATACCCTTTTGGTTAGAACTAAGATTTTGATCTCTTGGTGTTCCTTTAAATCAGGGTCTTGTTTTTCCCCCTTCCTCCCCCTCCCCCCTCTCCCTCTTCCTTTTCGCCACCTCCACCCCCCCCCTCCCCCTTCTCTTTATCCCTCCTCCATCCCTCCCTCCCTCCCCCTCCCATCCCTCCCCCGTCCAACCCCTCTTCCTCCCTCCTCATCCCCTCCCTCCTTCCCCCTGGTCAGCGTTGCTTTTTCTTTTTTTGTTTTCTCTTTTATCATGAATTATACAAGACCAGTATATTCATTATGTCCCTTTTTTACCCCATTCATGTTTTTATGGTCATCAATTCCATTATGTTTTTCCACCTCTTTTGAGAATGCATTTTTTGGTTACAGTAACTTGTGAGCAGTTTTTAGAGCATTTGCCCTCTTCACCATATGCTCCACTTATGTTTTGTTGTTGGTTTTATTAGTTTTAACACTTTTTATGGCAACATAGTTCTTTTCTATGGTTTCATTTTTTGAGGAGCTTGTACCCATGGCATCGCCTGTTTTTTTTTTTTTTTTGATGATCTGCTGTTCTTGGTCCTTCAGCCAGCTCGACTTTTCATTTTTACCATTTAAACCATGTGTACCACACATGATTTTAACCATGTGTGGTACACATTGGGTTTTATATATTTATTTATTTATTTTGGTTTTATTATGGCTCTTATTAGATTTTGTGTGTCTTCTATTTATTTATTTATCAACATAGCCTCCTTGTGGTTTTATATGGTTTTATTTCCTGTGTTTTTAATATGCTTTTATGGATGGTCCCATCGCTTGGCTGAGTTCATCTAGTTCCCATAGTACCAGGTTGGTTTGTTTGGAACTCTGACATATTTTCACGAGCCTCTGCTCCTGGTGCTTCCTGTCATTTCCATTTTGGTTTTAATTTGGTTTTATTACACATGGCACACGGTAGTTTTAACATTGTCTATTTATTTATTTTTTTCTTGTGGTTCTTTTAAGGTGTTTATTTTTATGTGTTCTTTTAACATTTTTTGTTGCCTCTTTTATAATCAGATTCATGTGTTCTTTTGAAATTAGATTCATGAGGTTTTTTTAACTGAGTTTGATGTTTCGTATTAGGGAACTCTTACGTACACATAGGGGTATGTTTACTAAACTGCGTTAGTGCGATTCGCGTTAGGAGCCACGTTAGAGACAGAAATCCCAAATAAGGACATGGGCGGTACATCGTTGCCGAGAACGCACATTACAAGGCGCCATAAATGAACGAGCGCTACAGGGCACATTACCGCGCGTTAATCTTAAGAAGGCGCGCAGGCATACAATAACAGCAACAGAGCTGTAGCACAATGGTTACAACAGTGACAGATGGTACAGGGGTCATGGGTTCGATTCCCCAGTGGGCCTAATGTATAAAACTGGCTGAGGCAGCACCCTTTACATTTAAGTTGTGATTGGTGAGGCATTTGACATGTATTTTAATTTGTGCTGCCAGCAAACACACCCTCACGGTGGCATAACCTAAGGTGCCGCATAAGGCATCCCATAACGCACTCCATAGGGCACATTATAAAGTGTACTGTCCGCCAAGGCACCCTATAATGTCCCCTATAGGACACCTTATAAGGCTGTGAACAAAGCCCTGGCTGGCTGCAGGACTGCACGTCACCACACAAACTGTATGCTGTGGTTACCAGGATAGGGTTAACCCACCCGTACTCATGATGCACTGCACATGCAAATCAGCAGTCGAGAGATGGGCACAAGATTGGGTATGCACTCCCACAGCACCTCGGCCAGGTAGGGGGAACAGACCATGTGTGGTACTGCCACAGAGTAGCCACAGACAGTCACATTGTGTGGGTACTGTGCCCACCCTAAGGTTGAGGTGGGGTGCCCAGCACCAGGTCCACAGCATCATTCATGGCTGAACTACGCCATGCTGCAGGTCCCCATCAGTGTGTGATAGGTAGTTCCGTTACACACACCTAGGATACATCTGTGCCCTGCTGTATGTCCCAGTCATGTCTAGTCCCCATGGGTGATGATGCACCCAGAATAGTGCATATCCTGTGTTGGTGCCATGGTTACCTGCTGTAGGTGAAGGGGGGGCACAACCCACCCTCTGGGGCACAGGGTGAGAAACAGGATCACCCACCAATAGATCCACAGTCTACCTCCCTGCAACGGCAGCAGTAGAGGGGACCAGCAACCCCTGTCCTGCTGGGGAACAGACAGAGTGGTACACATCCATAACGCAATAGCATACAGACGGCAGGCCTGGAAATGCTCAGCTGCCCCCCACCATGATCTGATATTCTCCAGCAGCAAGCCTCCAGCCGCTGCACCCTGCAAGGTGTTCCAGCAAGACACATACTAGCTGCAGACAGTCCGCCAGCTAGTCCATGGTCCTGGAGGAGATGCATGTACCCAGAACGGGGATGTCAGCATACACACCAAGCAGATAAGTCAGTGATTGGGCCCCAAAAGGAAACCCATAAATATCACGAGAGAAATACTATAAAGCACTATGGGGGAACCTAGCCATGCCATGGTCACTGCTCAGTCAGGGTGAGAGTGACCTCCCAGCAGGACATGCTATGGCCACCCTGTCCGTGCAGGTGGTGGCCAGGCACTACAATTGCCATAGCCCTATGCCGTGTGCAGATGCATCCAGGCCAGGCCACCCTATCCAGGCTATTCCCACGGTACCTTGCTCCTCATTATGCACATTGGCAGGCCAATACTGGCAACAGTGCTAGCAGTGTGGGCTGTGGAGGGTGTTGGCAGCCACCACACACTGGATAGACAGACACACACTCCCCACACCTATGCCAGCATTGTGCAACTACAGAGGTGTTGGGCAGCCCAGGCCACCACACAAGTCCTGGGCACAGTGCAGGCATGGCTATGGTACGCAATACTGTAGGAGTCACTCCCCAGGTTGGTAAACACTGTCACAAGACCTGTAGCACACTCCACAGACATCAGGAGGGTTGCTATGATGCAGCTCACTCAGATAATTGTACTTAACCTAGGACTTGCTATCTGCCAGTAATCACAGCAACCTCTTTAAAGATGTGTACCATATTCCCAGGTTTAGGGTGGCATTACTAAGGTATGCAAGTGCTAGTATTGGGAGATGCACGCAGAGCCCAAAGTCCTGCCTCTCCAGGAGGCTTTGGATAATGGGGCCTGTGGGTGCGGGTGTGTCTGCCCCTGTTGGCTGCTGCTTTACGGCAGAGGTTCCCAACTCCAGTCCTGCGGTGCCAAACACTGTTCGGGTTTTCATGCTGTCCCTCATGAATATGCATGAGATACATCTGCATACCATGGGGGTGGCGCATAGAAATGCAGCACAGGCATCTTTATCAGAGGCAGCATGGAACCGGAATGGTGTTTGGCCCTCCAGGACTGCATTTGGGAGGCTCTGTTTTAGGTAATGTGCATGTTTATGGTGTCTGTGCTCTGTAGGGTAAAATGTAGGTGTTGTGGGCATGTTTACGTCATCTGCAAGAAAGGTTATGTCTGTATTAGCACGTTATAGTAGTGGGTATAATATGAGGACTGGGTTGGTGGAAACCACAGCTGGGACTTGAACCTGTGACCTTCTGCTTCTGAATACACTGGTTTTGTGCACTGCACCACCATGCTATCACAGAGATGGTGCATTCCCTGGTGATACCATGACTGTTGGTCAGACAGGGCCTGTCTGTTGCAGTGCATGGCACCCACCTACGCAGGGCTAGGCCACGGTCTGTTCTGGCCAACTGCCACTGCCCCCTCCACCACCAGTATCCCTCATCCACCATGCTGACATGCCTTTCTGCTGGTGGAGCTGGTGGTGCGCAGTCTCAGGCCATCCAGTGTGCAGGTAGGGGGCTGCCTATGGTGCGGGTTCTGGGGTAGGGGTGCCTGCATCAACGTCCACACTCCCCCCCAGCCCCGCCTGCCAATGTTCCGTGCCCTTGGGGGTAGCTGTTGGGTACTATCCCCTGTGACACTTTGGGAAACACACTCGTGCCCATGTTGGGCCTTCAGCAGTTGCTGTCTGGCTGCTCCGCTGTTTCAGCATTCGTATGGGCCACCTAGGCATCACCCTAGTCCGCACTGTGGCCCAGCTCCACCACAGCATGTGCCGCCTGCGGCCCTCTGTATCCCCTTCTCCGGCATCTGTCCAGTTGCCGTTCCGACATGCCCGCCCTGATGTTGCGGGACATGTGCACGCCATAGGAACCCTGTCCGATGGTGGGGAAAATCCTGAGCAGCGCTATTTCACTGTGGGCCCATTCACCTTGTATGGGGATGGAGTATAGACCCTTCCACGATTTATATCTGTTCTATGGAGCTTACTCGGGGGGGGGAGGGGTTGATGTTTCTCATTGATACCACTATTGGCCAGCTTGGTTATTGTTTTTTTCCAGTTTGTTGGGGTCATTTTCAGTGTTTCTGTGCCCTTTTGTTCTGTGCACATGTATCACACGTATCACTTTTTTTGGTTTCCCTGCCTGGGCTGTACATTGCTGACACTGAAATGGTTTCTCTCCCCTGTAATGTGCCTTTAATGGCAGGTTTTCATTCGCGATGGAATTCAGCCCTGAAAATCAGCGCGTTAGTGTGAGGGGAGCCTCTCCCCGCCCACTCTCTGCCCACTGACCCCTTCTCTCCGCCCTCTCTCCACCTTCTGCGTTGTTTTACCGTGCCACGGGGCTTTACGATCGTTAGCGCATCATAACGTGCCTTATGTAACGTTAATGATCGTAAGCGCAGCATAACACGCGTTATGCTGCGCTTACGATCATTAATGTTACATAACTCGCATTATTCACGATTACCGCAGTTTAGTAAACATACCCCATAGTTTTAATGTGATTATGTCTTTATGTCCCATTCTTTATGTTTTTATTGGGATTGAGGGTCTTGCCATCCCTTGACTTAGGTCACATAAATCTTGCAGTAATATGATGGCTTTACGGATCACAGGGATGTTCCTTTTCTTTCTTTTACTTGATCTGTTTCTTGCTGATTTTATGGCTTGGCGTGATGATCCCCGTTATTCCCCTTTGGTCTCAATTTCAGTTTTTTTATTGTTCCTCACAATTGCTGCTGCATGGTTATTTGTCTCTAGCACTTTTACACATCTGTAGTGGCATACAAGCATTGTTTTTGGCTCATATTTAAAGTCCCTCCTTTTTGCAGCATGCTTTGGTACCATGTAGCCGATTCTAGCGCCATTCATTTACATTAAATAAAGGATTTTATGTGACACAAATTATTATTATTATTTTTTTTTTGTTCTGACATTCTATTTTATGGGTGCTCTTTTTGAACTTTGACCTCCTTTTGGCACAAAACTGAGCGTCGGTATAAAAAGACTGTCAGTTCTTTTGTCTCTCTTCTTAGCATTTGGCAGCATTGCGATTTTACACAGATTGCAGGCAAGTTAATTTTATTTATTTATTTATTTTATTTATTTATTTAATGTTTCTTCTATACCGCGCTATTCATCATCAGTGTGGTTCACAAGCAACACATTTGTGCAATGTAGTAAAGGTCTACACTGGACTTACAAGAAACAAGGTATTTATACAGGGCTAACAGGTAAACTATGTACAAATTGGTAGCTAAGGTTCTACATGCAGCTCGGCATTATTTACATGTCAAACAACGAAACTATGTGCATTCTAGCTGTATGTCAAAGGGTAGTGGACAGTCCATTGTTGACTACGGTTAGGGTCAGATATCCACAGGGTGGTGGATTCAGAGGGGAGGGCTCACTTAGGCGATCTGAAAGGTGTGTGAGGTGGGTACTCTGTTTTCTCTTCCCTTTTTATGGCAATACACTACAACATACAACAGTAGTAATCATGATTTTTTTATGTGTTTCTTCATGTGTTTTCCAACATAGAACTACAGTATTCAGCCCTTACTGCTTGAAAGTTGGTGGTTTCAAGATACAAAACTATTCTACTAGCCTCTAGAGCCAGCTTGCTGGTGGCTTTAGAGGACAGGTACCTTTCAACACTGGTTCCTCTTCCCCAGCGATAGTATTGCAAAGATGAGGAGTTTATCAACTTCCAGTATCCCATGTTTAGCCGTCCATGTCTTCCTCATCCCTTACAGATACAGATATTAGCTTAATTTGTCCACCGGGCATTGTCCCTTGTGATACTGCAAGTGTTTGGAGTTGTCATGCCCGATAGTGGGGTTTCCTATTGTATTCCTTATGAAATTAGTTATGGTTTTTATGTGTCATTGACTCCCCGGGCCCCTGTGGTGGAAGGCTGGAGATGTGCAGTGGGGTCCTCTTACTTCAAGCAGGGACTTTATAATGTCCCCTGGGTTTGTGTATCCCAATAGCCAGTCAATAAGAAAGTAGTTGTGCGCGAGTGACTAAGCTTTCAAGAGGTTTTATTTCCCGTCCCGGGAGAATTCTTGCATCAATGTTACAAAAAGGAAATAAACCATATTTTTCTGGTAACACAAAAGGATCAGTAAGGATAACAAAAATGCTTCTCTTCAGCTTAAACAAACAAAACAGGAAAACAGTTTTCTTACTTTTCAGAAGAACTGTGTTGTTGAAATCAGTGCCACCTGCACAGATTTCAATGGGAACGGCACTTCAACAAAAAGAGGTTATAGCATCTGAAAGAACTAATGTACAGTCCATTCTAGAGCAATTATCAGTATCAGCACAACATTCATAATCCATCTCTTCAGGACTTTCTTCTGTGCAAACTTGCTCAGGGCTGTAACTTCTCTGGCAGTCATTTAACTCTCTTTCTTCATAGCTGAAGCTGTTCTCATTTCTACTAGTGAGGAAAGGCTGGTTACCATAGAGTCTGGCTTCTGTCCTCACAGGATCTTTCCCTCTCAGATCACTAGACAGGAATTCCAGTGCCCCTCTATTCCATTCACCAGGGTGCTTCCTAGCCCAGCGTCGGTTTGTTTGCTTAGAGGTGTAACTGCTAAGCCTGTTATCTATCTCTCTCTCCCTCGGTTTGCTATAAGCAATTCTCGTCAGCTCACAACCAGGCTTTTCCTTATTGTAGCCTTGGTTTACAACACTGACCTGAGAGAATTCTTCTGAGGCAAACTCTCCTTCAGAGCAGATAGATTCTTCTTCAGACACACTTCGGTATGGCTCCTGGGATCTCTCTCTATCCCTTCCTCTGCCTTTAGCTGAGCTTCCTGTTGTGCTCCTCGTGTATCTGTTTCCTGTGTATCTGCTGGTTCCCTTCCTCCTCTCTGGTCTCTCTGGTCTCCGTTCTGCTCTGCCTGTGCTCCAAGCTGGCCCTATTTTAACTGCGTCATAGCTCGAGACTTCCATTGGGCTAACTTCCTGCAGCTGTTTCTGCCTTACTAATGAGCCCTTACGTAATGCTCTCTCTGGGTGTTTTGCTGCAGCATGAGCCTGTGTTTTCTCTGGTCTATTCTGCCCTGGACCATGACAAATCCCCCCCCCCTTAAACTATTCCTGGCTGCAGTCCTTACCTGACAGCCGGGAATACCTTTTTGAGACCTACCTCTAGGCTCCAGTCTCTGGGGTCTATCTTGGTATATCAGTGTGACTAAACTAGCCATGGCAGACCGTTCCTTCCACAATTTAAGGACGTTAATGTGGTATGTCTGTTGGCGGCCCCTCTCATTTTCTACTTTATAAGACACAGGGCCAACCTTCCCCACCACTGTTCCTGGGCCCCTCCACCTGGACTCAAATTTTGGTCCGGGGTCGGATACCTGGATCAAGACCTTGTCACCAATTTTTAGGTGTCGCTGCTTGGTGCCCTTATCATAATATCGCTTTTGTTTATTCTTACTAGCCTGTAGATTTTCTCTAGAGGCTCTAGCGGTTCTTTCCAAGCGCTGCCTTAGTTCTTTAAGAAATTGGGGTACCCCTACCTCCTGTATGGTTGGCTCCACCCATTGCTCGTGCAAAATATCCAAGATACCTCTTGGAGTGCGGCCAAACAATAACTCGTATGGGGATGCCCCCAGGGACGTCTGTATGCGCTCCCTGCAAGCATACAATGTGAACGGGAGTAACGTATCCCACTCTTGCATTTCTTTTTTCGTCAGACCCCTGCGTAATAGCTGCTTAATCGACTGGTTTGTACGTTCCACCAGTCCGTTCGATTGGGGATGGTAAGCAGATGTTTTGATGTGGCGAATGCCAAAGGCTTCCCAAACCATGGCCAGATGTCGTGAGAGGAAATTGCTCCCCTGATCAGTCAGGACTTCCCTAGGGAAACCTACTTCACAAAAGAGTTTAATTAACTCTAGAGCTATCAACCTAGCTGACGTGTTCCGTAAGGGAATGGCCCAAGGGAACCGGGTGGCATGGTCAACCACAACTAAGATATACTTAAATCCTCTCGGCGTTTTCACCAGAGGTCCAATGATGTCCATACCCAATCTATTAATAGGAGTTGCTATTGTAGGAGTCGAGACCATTGGCACTGCCTTAGGCTTCGCAACCGTCACCCTTTGACAGCTTGGACAAGCCTCACAGTACTGTCGCGTCTCTTTAAAAATCCCTGGCCAATAAAACCTAGTTAAGATTTGGTCCAGCGTACCCTGAACCCCCTTATGACACCCCACCGGATGATCATGGGCCAATCTTAAAACGCTGGCTTTAAAAGTCACGGGAACCACTAGTTGTTTTCGCACAGCCTCATTATGGGGATTTATAGACTCTCTATATAGGAGGTCATTCTCTAAGAAAAACCTGGGCAGGTTCTGTCTAACCTCTTTTGCCCATTCGAATGCCTTCTTCAGCGCTGGGTCAGCCCTTTGCTCCATGGGAAAGGAGGGAAATTTTCTCACCACCTCCGCCGGTACCCATGGTAACCCTATGGAACCTGCAAGTTCGGCCCTCCCCCGGGTTCTAGCTTGTCTTTCCTTGCGCTTTTTAGCTTTCTCTTTCCTCTCTATTTTCTCAGAGGGATGTATTATATCCTCGTGGCTAGGGAGAGTAACTAACTCTTCCTCCTCTGGGTCCTCCCTTTGAGTGTCTTTCTCTTTTGGATCCCCTTTTGGAACATTCTCTTCCCCTTCCGGGTCCTTAGTGTGCTCATGTGACCCTCCCCCATCCTTTGAGGGTCCTGCCTGAGAGCGAGTGGATATTAGCCCCATCTTAATAGCCCACTCTTTTTCTAACTTATAGTGTAAAGGAGGCCAATCTTTTCCTAAAACTACATCATCTGGGAGTTTTGGAACTATAGCCATTTTCATCACTTCAGTGGTGCCTAAACCTTTTATGACAGCTTTGTGTAAAGGATAAGGAACAAATGTGCCGTGCACACATTTGACCTTCACATGACTGTCTGCTCAACTCGGGGGCGACTGACGGTTCTCCTCAATGAGCTCCCAGAGTTCTTTGGAAATCAGACTCTGGTCAGCCCCCGAGTCAAGTAGCGCTAAGGTATAGATACCTTCTACTTGCACTTGTATGCGGTATTCATCCTTCTCCGCTTCCTCTGTCCCTGTCATCAAAACCATCCGTTCGGTACAGGATCTTTGGTAATGCCCAGCCTTTCCACACCTGAAACATTTACCCTTAGGCATGGACTGAACATTATCATCAGAGACATTAACGTTTACTGCTGCAGGGTTATACATCCTATCATGTACATATTTTCCTTTCCTATTCTCTTTCCTTTTCCCTGCAGCCACCCAGATATCATGCCCCGAGGTGTCAATTCTCTCAGCAGCGAAGTATCGCTCTGCCAGAGTAGCTGCATCCTCCGAGGTCTGGCACTGCTGGAGGGTAAGGAAAGTTTTTAGCCCACTGGGAACAGCCTGTAGAAATTGTTCCAAAACAATTTTATCTATGACTGTTTCCATTGTTGCACCTTCTGTTAACAACCATTTTCTTGCTAGACTCTTTAATCTTTGTGCTAGGGCTTTAGGAGTTTCCTGGGGCTTAATCACTGCCTCTCTCAACATTCTCTGGTAATGAAGAGGGGTAAGCCCTAATCTATCTTTTACGGCCTTTTTGACCTCAAGATAGTTAGAGGCTAACTCCGCGGGCATAGCCTTATAGGCCGAAAGCGCCTCTCCAGAGAGCGATAGGGCGAACCGAATGGCCCATTGCTCTTCTGGCCATTTTAAAGTAGTGGCTATACGCTCGAAAGCGTCCAAATAGTCGTCCAGGTTATCCTGAGGCTGTAATGGCCTTAAAGAAAAAGCCTCATACGACCTCATTCCTGCAGCTTGCAATGTCATGGGGATATCCGCTCCAGTGTCCGCTGGTTTCTTCAGTAAAGCTTCTATAGCCTCAATCAATGGCTTCTGCTGTGCTTGTATAGTCTGCGTGGTCTGCTCCTGTAGAAAGTGGATGAGCTTGATCTGCTTATCCCACTGCTCCTTCATCCAGAGAGCTACATCTTGAGGCTCCATCTTTCACTGATGTACCTGTGGGAGAAACAAGAAAAAAACCCAAACCAAGTGCGATACCGCCACGTCTATGTATATATATATTTTTTTTTTCCTTTTTTCCACCGTCTTCCCTCTGCCCACCAACACCCTCTTTCTCACTCTTATCCTCCCTGCACAGGACTAGGTACCCTTTACCTGAGTCTCCTGGCAGGGGTCAGCCTATGAGAAAGTTTCTTTTCTGGTCAGCTCTTGGTGGCAGGAACCTGCTTGACAGTGCTTCTCCTTTAAGATGTTTTTTTTCTTTTGCAGACTGTAGTCCTCTGTGCTTATTCCTTTTGCTGTTTTATGCAAAAATCCTGCCAACTACGCCACTTTGTCATTGACTCCCCGGGCCCCTGTGGTGGAAGGCTGGAGATGTGCAGTGGGGTCCTCTTACTTCAAGCAGGGACTTTATAATGTCCCCTGGGTTTGTGTATCCCAATAGCCAGTCAATAAGAAAGTAGTTGTGCGCGAGTGACTAAGCTTTCAAGAGGTTTTATTTCCCGTCCCGGGAGAATTCTTGCATCAATGTTACAAAAAGGAAATAAACCATATTTTTCTGGTAACACAAAAGGATCAGTAAGGATAACAAAAATGCTTCTCTTCAGCTTAAACAAACAAAACAGGAAAACAGTTTTCTTACTTTTCAGAAGAACTGTGTTGTTGAAATCAGTGCCACCTGCACAGATTTCAATGGGAACGGCACTTCAACAAAAAGAGGTTATAGCATCTGAAAGAACTAATGTACAGTCCATTCTAGAGCAATTATCAGTATCAGCACAACATTCATAATCCATCTCTTCAGGACTTTCTTCTGTGCAAACTTGCTCAGGGCTGTAACTTCTCTGGCAGTCTTTTAACTCTCTTTCTTCATAGCTGAAGCTGTTCTCATTTCTACTAGTGAGGAAAGGCTGGTTACCATAGAGTCTGGCTTCTGTCCTCACAGGATCTTTCCCTCTCAGATCACTAGACAGGAATTCCAGTGCCCCTCTATTCCATTCACCAGGGTGCTTCCCAGCCCAGCGTCGGTTTGTTTGCTTAGAGGTGTAACTGCTAAGCCTGTTATCTATCTCTCTCTCCCTCGGTTTGCTATAAGCAATTCTCGTCAGCTCACAACCAGGCTTTTCCTTATTGTAGCCTTGGTTTACAACACTGACCTGAGAGAATTCTTCTGAGGCAAACTCTCCTTCAGAGCAGATAGATTCTTCTTCAGACACACTTCGGTATGGCTCCTGGGATCTCTCTCTATCCCTTCCTCTGCCTTTAGCTGAGCTTCCTGTTGTGCTCCTCGTGTATCTGTTTCCTGTGTATCTGCTGGTTCCCTTCCTCCTCTCTGGTCTCTCTGGTCTCCGTTCTGCTCTGCCTGTGCTCCAAGCTGGCCCTATTTTAACTGCGTCATAGCTCGAGACTTCCATTGGGCTAACTTCCTGCAGCTGTTTCTGCCTTACTAATGAGCCCTTACGTAATGCTCTCTCTGGGTGTTTTGCTGCAGCATGAGCCTGTGTTTTCTCTGGTCTATTCTGCCCTGGACCATGACATATGTCACTATTTATTTTTTGATATTACAGTTTTTATGTGCTAATTGCCTTTTATATCTTTATTACTTTAAATGATCTTTTATGCATTGGCTGTTTTTACTTTCTCTCTTTGTTTAATTGATACTTTTTATGTGCATCAAATATTGTGATTTTAAGTTTTATTATTATTTATTTATTGTTTAAAGTATGCTTTGTTTTTTTCAGGTTTGCACCCCCTGAAGAAGTCCGGAATGGCTAAAACACGTTGCAGTTTTATAATAAAGTTTTTTTGACTGCCATTCTATGCACCGGCTCCTTTGTTTTTCTAGTATCCTGCAGGTATGGTTTGCTCTTTGTTGGACCACTACAAACCTGAAAGAGAACGCCCACCAAAACTCACAGACAAGGCAAGGAGGGCATTAATCAGAGATACCACAAAGACACCAAGGATAACACTGAAGGAGCTGCAAAGAGGGAGTATCTGTCCATAGGGCCACTTTAACCTGTACACTCCACAAAGCAGGGCTTTATTGAAGAGTGGCCAGAAAAAAGCCATTGCTTAAAGAAATAAGAAAACATATTTGGAGTTTGCACAACAGCATGTGGTGAACCCCTCAAACATATGGAAGAAGGTTCTCTGGTCAGATGAAATGAAAATTGAACTAATTGGCCATCATGGGAAATGCCATGTGTGGTGCAAAGCCAACACGCCCCATCACCCCAAGAACACCATTCCCACAGTGAAACATGGTGGTGGCAGCATCATGCTGTAGGGATGTTTTTTAATGGCAGCGACAGGAAAGCTGGTCAGGATTGAAGGAACAATGAATGGCACTAAATAAAGGGCAATTCTTGAGAAAAGCCAGTTTCAGTCTGCCAGAGATTTGAGACTGGGATGAAGGTTCACATTCCAGCAGAACAATGACCCTAAACATACTGCTAGAGCTACACTGGAATGGTTTAAAGGGAAACATTTAAATGTCTTGGAATGGCCTATTCAATGCCCAGACCTCAATCCAAATGAGAATCTGTGGCATGACTTGAAGATTGCTGTACAGCAACGCAACCCATCTAACTTGCAGGAGTTGGAGCAATTTGGCTTGAGGAATGGGTGAAAATCCCAGTGGCAAGGTGTGCTAGGCTAATAGAGACATACCCCAAGAGGCCTGTGCTGTAATTGCAGCAAAAGGTGGCTCTACAAAGTATTGACGGGATGTGGGGGGGGGGGGGGGAATACCTATGCACACTCACGATTTCTGTCTTACTTGTTGTTTGTGTCACAATAAAAGATATTTTGCACCTTCAAAGTCATAGGCATGTTGTATAAATCACATGGTGCTAACCTCCAAACTTCATTTTAATTCCAAGTTGTAATGCGACAAAAAACCCAGGAGCTTCTGGGTCGCTAGGAGTCAGGACTGACTCGAAGGCACACATTGCATTGCAAGGCGACAAAACAGGACAAACACCGAGGGGATGAATACTTTCACAAGGCACTGTAAATCGTTCAAGGGGCCAACAATGTGATCCACTAGGAGCTTATAAAATGTTGCCCACAACCCATCCGGACCTTGAGACTTCATGTTTTTAAGCAGATGGATTACCCCTCAATTTTCTCACGTTAATGGAGCCAGGAAAAATGCCTCATCATCAGCAATAAGCCAAGGCAACAACATATCACAAAAAGGCTTGTCATCCATCTTTCATTCATATCCACATCAGTATACAAGCGAGCACAATAATCCACAAAACTCTCCCTAAACCTTTGGTTAGAAGTATGCTGCTCCCCGCAATCATCGACCAGGACACGGACAAAATGAGTGTCTTCAGAAGTCTGAAGAAGTCGTGCCAAACACTGACCAGTCTTATTCCCAAAGCAGAACAATTGGTACCACCAAACAAGCAAAATATTCAAAGTTCTCCGATGAATCAGAGTGCAAAGCTCATTTTGCAATTAAAAAACCTACTTGCTCAGTTCACTTGTATATTCCACTGCTAGCTGCCTCTGCAATTTCTGTAGCTGAGTTCCCAAAGAAACCAAAGCAGTATTCATCCATTGCCTTTTCTATGTTATATTAGGAATAATATTTTCCTGTAGCATTGCTTTAGTGATCTCCCAAAATAAAGACGGCTTAACCCAGTGGACCTCATTAGCCTGTGCATAATCCTGTCATTGTTGGACCAGGTCATGTGCAACCTCAATATCATTATACAAAATCTGCCGGCATGCACCAATTCCTGTCCCATGCTCGTCGCTTTTCAAATAAAACTACGAGTACATAACCGTAGGAGTTTGGTCAGACAATGAAAGATGTCCAGTCTCTGCTTCCACAACCCTAGGAAGAAGAAAATCAGAAACCAAGACATAATCCAAATGACTCTGATAAGAGTGAGACCTAGAGAAATGAGTGAACTCCTTCTCACTTGGATGCAAAGCACACCCCACATCCAGGAACCCCACAATTGATAAAGCTAAAGAAAGCCTTTGCTGGGAGCCTGCCACCCAGCCCCCATAGTTGCACAATTAAAAAAGGGGTCAGCAACAGGGTTAAAATCTCCAGCAACTACAATGGGGATTTCCTCCAATTGAAGTACAACTTTTCCCATCTTAGCGACAAAATAATCATTGGCTCCTGTAGGAAAATAAACAGAAATTAGCCAAAACTTCTGGCCCAAACCTCCCACATAATGGCCCTCACAAACAACCTTCCACTCAACAAAAGAAACAGCCTTGTGGATAAAGATAGCCACCTCTGCTTTATGGGCCTTAGACACTGAAGCTGAGTAGCAACCCTACCCATCCCATTTTCAATTTACCATGCTCCACAACATCAAAATGGGTTTCTTGAAGGAGTGCAATCTGAGCCCCTTGCCAACATCAAGAGGACAGAATCTTTTTCCTCTTCACCAGTAGGTCAATCTGAGCCATACCAGCCATGTAAGCCACAACAAAACAAGACACACTTCATTTCAGACACCCAATCCCAAACCAAAAACAACAACCACACACACCCTCCACTCACACATAACACTCCTACATACTTTCCTCCCAAACACTCTTCTTAGTATTAGAATTTTCTCTTCTTGGCAATAGAATTTTAAATGAAATCCTGAGTATGACAGATTATCAGCGTTCTTCAAATCTGTTTGCCTCAGCTATCAGTCTTACTGCTGTTTTTTGTATTATCTGTAGATGATGAATAGATGATAATTTACAGCCTTGGTAAAGTGCATTGCAATAACCTAGTCTACTGATTACACATGTAAGTTTGAAGGCTTAAAGTGCCTTGAGATCACGAATTCCACAAACTGCATTATGAACCTTGCACTTGCACTATGGTTTCACAGTTCGCAATTAATCTGCATGGTAAACTTGCTGTCATCATGCTCACATTCTGAATCTAAGTGCTACTGAAGTAAGATCAACTTACCTGCATCTCCACTACTGTGCTTTTGCTGTCAGGGCTCAACGACCACTCATAGCTAACAATTTCGTGGTCATCACTACTCTGGTTTCCATTCAAGGTAAGGCAGTTTTGGAACCGAGTTATGGCTTGATTTGGTCCTGCATTGGCAACGGGAGGGCGGTCCACAGGTTTGTTCACAGTCAATGATGCTGTAGTGGAGTCCACAGCTTCATCTGAATCAACCACTGTTAACCTGAAACATAGTAGAAGTATATGAAGAAATGAACCCTCTTTTCTTATGGTAACCAAATTTTTAAAAAACAGTCATGTTTCTTCTTTGTGTGATTGCTTCTCATTTTTGAATTAGAAAATGAATTAAAGAAGTGCATGACTGAACTGCAGCCTCCCAAAAAAAGGAGCAAACTGTGGAAAAGAATCTTAACAGATGGGAAGGATTCTGTAAGATTAACAGAGGCAAGAAAAATAAAAAATGAAACTAACATCCAATAGAGCAACTATGAAACTCTATTCCAGACCTGGCCTTCAAAGAAATACAACTGTGTCCAACCCCAACAGGGAGGACATTAATGGCCATCGCCATTGTTAGAACAAAGGGTGTGAGGTCACCTCCCAGAACACATCTACTGTGAAATCATAGTTCCACTGGCTAAAGAGGGAATTTTATAAACCATTTTGCATGTAAAATGCTGATTTATGTATAGAAGGCCTCTTATAAAATCAAGTCATACCTAAAAGTGGGTGTGGTGTAAGTCAGGACGTATTTATGTAGTAGATATGCTTAGGGGAGGAGTTTGGGGGCTTCATGGGTAGAGCTGCAATTTACAAGCATTTTTATGAAATACACACGTATTCTACATGCCAATATTCATACCTGCTTCTGAGAAGGCAAAATGTCCACACCTCCATTGTAGGCGTGATTTCTGCTGGTAGTTTATAAAGACAGAGGGACCCTTTCATTAAAGTGTGCTAAGCACTCATCCTGCCTTTTTGTGCGCCATTGCTGCACTCTCAATCCCGCAGTAACTCTTACTGTGGGGAAATGACACTTCCCATCCGCTTACTGTGATGGTGAATGGGTGGGTTGGGGTGGAGAGCGGGCATAGAGGGCACATTGCAGTTATGTCCCCCTAATTGTTAGAGCACTGGTTCAGGAACTAAGCAAGCAGGGTTTGATCCCCGCTAGCACTCCTTGTGGCCTTGGGCAAGTCACTTAACCCTCCATTAAGAAATCCAAGTTATCAATATCCCTGTTTAATGTACATTAATAAGTTTAAGATACAATGTAAACCACTTTGACTGAAACGATAAAGCTCGTATGTTGTTTGGTCTCTTATCTGAGGGTTGACCTAAATCACTAAAGTGCTGAAATCCCTCAAAAATATTAAGATAATAACTGATAAACAATGTATGCCTATATTGATGTTGAGTAACCGGAAGTCTCAGACTAGAATGAGCACTATATCTCAGGCGTTACCCTGAACTTGTGCCAGAATGTACATCAACGACTTCGGTTCTCATGGAGGATTATTTTCATATTTCTATTGTGACTATACTGATGCAATCTCATCTGCAATTTCTCATATACACAGTGTAGTCACACTTATCTTTTGATGACAGTTAAAGTTGACATCCTCTCTCTCAGTCTCAGAATTTCCCGATTATCATCCGGTTGTTATTAGATGATGTACCGCATATTCTCTGGATGTTTTTTGCCTCTCTCAGGGAGAAACTGTCATATCGTGTTAGGACACCTTCAGTTGGTACCAATTCGCGTATCACAATCCGATGGTTTCTTCAGGAGGTTGGTGTCAATGCTCCCATTGGCAATAGCATGAGATGTTATATCATACTGCGGTTAGTTAATTCCGATTCAATTCTTGGATCGTGGCTTGGCGTGTTACTTGGAGCTGCCCTGCTTCTAAAAAACGCCGCGCATCAATATAGGCATACATTGTTTATCAGTTATTATCTTAATATTTTTGAGGGATTTCAGCACTTTAGTGAAACGATAAAGCGGCATTAAAAAACTGTTAAATAAATAAACATAGCATGTGCTGTCGATGTTGCTAATAGTGTGGGTGCAGCTAACAGCATCTCAATAAGTGGGTGCAATCATGGTAAAATCCATTACCGACCTAAAAAAGTCACTCAAAACACACCTGTTCATTGAATACTATGGACTCAATGACATTACGTAAACTCATTTAGAGCATCGTACCCCTCCTGACCGCTCTATCACCCCCTCTCTTTTCCCACCCTATATATGATAACTGCTTTTCTATGTGCATAGTCTATCTTTCTGTTAAACAAGCCCATATTTATCTCCAAGTTGACTTCCCATGTTTAATGTAAAAGCAATTTTTATATAATTGTTAGGTTGTTCTCTGTAAACCGCTTTGGACAAAGGCAGTATAGAAAAATTGTTAAATAAAATAAATTAAAATAAATAAATAATAATCATGCCATGCGTTAGTGTATGCACCTGCGCATTACCTGAGGGTGCCACTGACAGTTACCATGGAATCTTTGCACTTAACACAAGTTCATGTTTGTGTTAAACACGCATTAAGTGCAAAAGGCAAATATACTTTATTAAAAGGGCCCATAGGTGCCTATACATTCTTATAAAATAGGCACCCTCCTGCCCCATTAATCTAGATGACCTGCTATAAAATACGCTCTAAAACTCCTGGTTAACAGGAAAAGAAAATAGATTATATTGAAAAAGGTGCGAGCCATTTGCTTAGAAGATTTTGCCTGCACAAATGTGTGTGAGGGTGTGTGAAAATTTTCACTTCCAGGCAAGAGAACTTTGAGCAAAAAGAAATGTGCTCTCAAAACCACGCAGAAAAATGGCTGAACTGACACGTTTAAACCCCATGAGACTCTTGTAGACCTGTGATAGTATTTTAGAGTTATTAGAACTGTGGGGTGGAGAAGTTCACTTTCGATCTAGACTCGTTCCTGTCTGGTAAACCATGACTTCTTTTTACAAAACTCTCTGAAAGAGAGGCTCCTTTAACATAAAGCTTCTCCACTTACCTTAGCAGCTTTATTTAATGCCCATCTCTTTGTCTTCCAAATTTCATTTATTCCATGTTTTATTACCCATCCTTTTACCAAGCACTCATAACAATAACACTTCTCTCACTGTGAGAGGTAAATAACTTGCCCCTCTAATTAAAAACAGCCTTAGAGAGAGAGAAAGAGAGTTTGCCTGGGATTTACAAAACTCTGATATCATTTGAAAGTTTCACAAGCAAGATACAAAACAGCAGTGTACTTTAGGACTTCTCTGTGATGTTAGATTTGCATATTCGACCTTTGGTTACACTGGTATCAAAGTAAGCTTTAGGAAAAAAAAAAGATTAAAATAAATAATTCAGATGGGGGGGGGGGGGAGGGGGCGTGACCAAGAGGGCTGCATGAGCAAGTAGTGTTACTTACCTGATGCCTAAGTGTAAGGGGAAGGCTAGGATTTTTCCCTCTGAACCCCTGCCTTCCAGTTATGGTCCGATGTATAAAGCAGGAAGACCCTCCGCTGTTTTTATACGCTGACATCTCGCTTTTCCCTGATCTGAGGACACCACCTCAACGCCCAGAAGTTCCCTCTCTCGTTCCTGCAGACTCGGTTCTAGCCACCTCAACGCCCAGGAGTTCCCTCCCTTGTTCCTGCAGACTCGGTTCTAGCTAGCTTGCAAGGCGGCGAGTCTGGTGCCAGTCGAGAGGAGTCTGTGGTTCCAGAGACACCCTGGGGCAAACAATGGTGGAGGAAGTATTGGCCTGGATACTGGTGAAAAGCCTCTTGCATTTTCCTCCACTGCTAATTTGCTCCGCTTGCGCTCTCTTTTTACGTCCTAAGGAGTTTACCCTGGAGGTTATCTGGGAGGCAACTGCTTTCTCTCCGATGCCATGAGCAGACAGTCACTGGACTTTTCTACCACGATTCAGAGGAATTCGGATCAGATAGCTGCTATTGTGAGTACAATGGATGATGTAAAATTGAAAGTAGAAGATCACAGAAGCCAACTGGCGCAGTTGTCAGATACATATGTTTCCTTGATTAAAGATAATGAGGCTCTACGATTCAAGTTGGAGGTGCTGGAGAACACTGCACTTGCAACAAACCTTAGGGTTTTGAATTTCCCTAAGGTTAGAGGTGTGTCTACTATGGCAATGTTTAAACGCTATGAGGCACATTCTAATATGTGCGTCCAGGACCCTGTGCAGAGAGACAGACCTGATTCCATTCCCACGAGGGCTAGATGTGTCCTGTGGGATCAGAATCAGGTCTGGACCTGTACATGCAGGCCAGGACCCGATTCTGACAGGCCTGCATGTATAGACGTCTGCCCGGCTAACTCAGCCAGGCTCCTGAATGAAGCCACAGTGCCATGGCACCATGGCTTCATTCAGGAGCCGTAATCCCTGGCCTCTGGGAGACAGCCAACATGGCTTTAGACAAGGAAGATCTTGTCTTACTAATCTGTTATGTTTTTTTGAAGGTGTGAATCAACAGGTGGACAAAGGTGAGTCGGTTGATATAGTGTATCTGGACTTTCAGAAAGCCTTTGACAAGGTCCCTCATCAGAGACTTTTGGCAAAACTAAAGAGTCATGGGATAGTAGGCAGTGTACTATTGTGGATCAGGAACTGGTTAAAAGATAGAAAGCAGAGTGTAGGGCTAAATGGCCAATTTTCCCAATGGAAAAAGGTGAATAGTGGTGTACCCCAGGGATCTGTGCTGGGTCTGCTGCTTTTTGACATATTCATAAATGACCTGGAAAGGGGAATAACTATTTAGGTTATCAAATTTGCAGATGACACAAAACTATTTAAAGTTGTTAAAACCCAAGAGGATTGTGGAAAATTGCAAGAGGATCTTGATAAATTGGAAGACTGGGCATCAAAATGGCAGATGAAATTTAATGTGGACAAGTGCAAAGTTATGCACCTAGGGAAGAACAACCCAAACTATGGTTACACGATGCAAGGTTCCACATTAGGAACCACCACCCAGGAAAAAGATTTAGGCGTCATTGTGGATAACATGTTAAAACCCTCGGCCCAGTGCGCAGTGGCGGCCAAGAGAGCAAATAGAATGCTAGGTATCATAAGGAAAGGAATGGAAAATAAAACAAAAGATATTATAATGCCTCTATATCGTTCCATGGTGAGACCGCACCTTGAATATTGTGTGCAATTCTGGTCACCGTATCTTAAAAAGGATGTAGCGTTATTAGAAAAGGTTCAGAGAAGAGCCACCAAAATGGTAAAGAGGATGGAAGGATACTCCTATGAAGAAAGGCTAAAAAGGTTAGGGTTCTTTAGCCTGGAGAAGAGACGGCTGAGGGGAGATATGATAGAAGTCTATAAATTAATGAACGGAGTGGAACGGGTAAACGTAGATCGATTGTTTACGTTATCAGAATATAGAAAAACTAGGGGACATGCAATGAAGCTACAGGGTAAACTATTTAAGACTAATCAAAGAAAATATTTTTCACTCAACATGTAATCAAACTCTGGGATTTGTTACCGGAGGATGTAATAAAGGCTGTTAGTGTAGCTGGGTTTAAAAAGGTTTGTACAAGTTCCTGGAGGAAAGGACCATAAACCATTATTAAGAAGGGACTCAGGATATCAATGCTTGACCCAGTACAAGCATTGTGGAACCTGTGTCTTTTGGGGAAACTGCTAGGTACTTATGACCTAGATTGGCCACTGTTGGAAACAGGATACTGGGCTTGATGGACCTTGGTCTGACCCAGTATGGCATATCTTATGTTCTTATACCACTTTCTTCTTTCCCCGCAGCCCAACTCCCGATCTGGCCTTCCATGGCCAGGGCTGGGCTGTGGGGAACCCCCTGCACCCCCTCAACTTTCCGCCACTGCCTGGGCCTGCCGACCCCCATCCAGTCTGCTGACCCCGGACGTACAGGGCCAACATCAGAATCGGCCCTGTACACCTGGAGTTGCGGATCGCCCATGCTCCACCCTCGCTCCACCTCCGGAACTCCCCCTTCCGCCCCTGACTAAGCCTCCCCTTACAAACTCCTTATTTGTATGGGGAGGCTTCTGCCGGGGATGGAAGGGGGTGAATAGCGGGGATGGATGCCCTCCACCGCTATTTGCGTTACAGAATAGAGCCCTATATGCTGGAAGTCTTAAAAGTGGCATCAGATCTTGTTCGACCTCTAACTAAAGTATATCATCTTCCTTTGGGGAAAGAAGATCCAGTGGCTTCAGATGGTGACACTAATATGGACGTGATAAATGTATCTGACCTACTGGAATCATCTGATGTGGAAATTTATCTAGCAGCTACATTGTTAGTGTCCTGTGCTTTAGTCATGGATAAGGAGTAGCTGGTGAAAATGTTTTATAGGAAAAGGAGAGATACCTTCTGTGGTTTTGTTATATCAATGTTTCCCGATATAGCTAAAGATATGCAGAAAAGGAGGAAGCAATTTTTAATTCAAAAAGCTGGGGTTATGCAACTGGGGGGAACATTTCATTTACATTTTCCTTCTAAACATTTAGTGATGTATAATTCAATTAGATATGTTTTCTTCCAGCCCAGAGACCTTTAGCTTTTTTAAGTGCCAGGCTGTCTATGGTAACGTAGCTGATATTTAATGGCTCTCAGTATAGGATGATGCCTTGGTTTGCTCGGCGGCTGTTTTGATTGTTTTGTATTTTTCTATTCTTGTCTTGAGGATTTCCTCTTATCCTCAAGTAAATTCTTGCTCCCCCCTATGCTATGTGGACTACTGAATCTCTCTTTTGGTTAGTTTTCGTGTTATCTTCTTTTGTAAATGTGACTGGTTTCTGCAGAGATTTCCTTCACTGTACAGAACTTTATCTTGTGTTTAATATAAAAATGTCATATTACATTTTAATAAATAAATAATTCTGTGACAATGATTGTGTAGCTAGAAATAAGATGCATTGGGTTTTCCCCCCTCTAGAAGTTCATTATGTGTAGAAAAACCACATGAAAAAAACAAGTTGAAAAGAGCAGACTTATCGTGCTATAAAATGGCATGTTTTTGGGAAGGGGAGAGATTCAAGAGAGATGATAAAGGTCATATCGTTACAGCAGCAGGAGCTGCATGAAGTATATTAATAGCTGGTGTTTTGTGTCTTATCTTCAGTGTGTGTGATGCAGTGGTGGGGTGCATGTGTGTGTGTGTGATGCATGCGTATGTGGTGTGCATGCAAGTGTGCGTGTGTGTGGTGTAGGGCTGAGGTGCTGTGTGTGCTTGTGCAGTGGAGTCGGGGTGCTTGTGTCTGCGTATGTGGTGCGGGGCTGGGCTGGGAGGGCTTATGTGTGTGTGTGGCGCAGGGATGGGGTGCTTGTGTGTGGGAGCGGGTGGAAGGTGCCTGTGTGTCTTCTGTAGGGGGGCATATACACGCTGTGTTTTTTTTGTCCCTATGAATGCATCCCTTGAACTTCCAACCCCTTGCATTCTTCCCTTCCCCTACTATCCCCTCTCCTGTTGCCCGCCCCACTCTGTTCCCCTTTCCAGACTCTCTACCTTTTCCCCCCTCCCTTACATTTCAACCCTGCCCTCCATTCGCCCCCCCCCCCCCCATTCTGCCTTTCCCAAGCCCACTACCCTTTTAAATTTCTCCTGCCTTTTCTGCATTTCTCTTGCCCCAGAATCTAACCTGTCTTGTTCTCATGGCAGGCAGACTACAACACTTTTCGTCTGTGGCTTCTTCACTCTGCTGCCTCTCTGTCTTAATCTGAATCCGTAGGATTCTTTGAGCAAGTGTAAAAGTCCTTAAGCATAAAGACAGGCAAAACAAACAACAAACAGATGGATGGAGCCTTGACAATTGATGGAATCGCTTATGTGAACTGCGTCAAACAAGACAGTAGTCAAACTATCTGAATGACAGGTAAAACAGAGCACTTTCTTGGTGGGTTATGAGGCCAAGTGATAATACTACCAACTAATTAAAATTTGAGTTAGCTGTTTCCCTGTTTGTGGGGGAGATGATGTCATCACGAGGAAGGCCCTCTCTTATCTAGGACTATGGGTGCCACTGTCTCATCCCTTTCTGAGGCAGCAACCAGCGGCTCTAGTGAGAACATGGGGGGCATGATCAGAAAGCTCTTCATTAAGGGGCTGATCACTGCTTGCACGTGCTTGCTCCGTCCCCTTTCCATTCTGCCAACAGACACTGCAGGATTTGACATACCAGCATTCTCCTCAGTCCTCACCTACCTGAGTGCAGCAGCCCTGCTCACCTCTCATTCGACTTCTTCACAGAGGAGACGAGGTCTTCACCAGGAAGGTAATCTTCCAAGCCTTTCCATTTATAACTCAGAAACCTGATTTTCCTTTTGCGTTTTACCAGTATTTTGGGGTTATAACCAAAACTCAGAAGCCCTAATTATGAGAGAATAGCAAATCTAACGTGTAAAATAACTCCAAAATGGAACAAAACATAAAAAGTGAAAAGGGAGCAAGCTGGAGGAGCAACAAATCTCAATAGATTTCAAAGCCAAGTTCTTCTGCTTTTGATAGGGCAGAGCTGCCTTGGCTAATGCTGGGCACTAGAAAGACATCTCTGGCAGAATCATGACTTAATCCTTGGAGGCTTGAGCCAAAGAAACTAGTCCTCTCACCTGAATGTAGCGTTGCCAGGAACATGATTAGACAAATGCAAGACAGGAGAGTCAGCTGATGCCTTCTGTTCTCGTATGGGACCTTTAATCTCCTCCCAGGGGTAACTGATTATTTTATTGTCATCTCGACTCTCTGCATTAAACAAAAAAGCAGACAGCTGATATTAGTACTAGCATTAATGCTAAATTCTATGAAAGCACTTAATGCTTTCTATTAACAAAAGAACTTTCCCATATTTTATCTCTGTGGGAAAATGTGAGAATATAGCTACACACACTCATTGAGTACTATACCTATATGCATTTTGCCTGTGTTGGAGACTCTGAGCCTAATGAACCACCATCAGGTCTGATTCGCAATGCACTGACACTGAAAGCACTGATAGGTTTCGAAATATTTAGCTTACAAGCCCTGCTAATTTGCATATTTCGGTAGGCCTGAAAGCTAGACCTGCTTGCAGTCCTGAGGGACCCAAGATGCTTACCTCTGCACTAACCAGAACCAATTTCAGTGCAACCCCTGGGAGCAGTCATGCTAGGAACAGCATCACAACTGATGCCTCACTCAGCCAATCCGAGTCCATACGAACAATGGTGTTACTACAAAGCAATCAAATCCCATAGCATGTGGCACAACTTGTGCTCTTCCAAACACAGCTGCTCCCAAAGTCTGGCAAGCTTCGTAGACAGGCAACAATAACTCACTGTAAAGACTTCTAATCGACAGAGGGTGAATGTTAGCATTAGCAAGGTTATTCTTTCAAATATTATCCAGTGCATAGAGAATAGTCTTTTAAGCATGTACTTTACAATAAGCATATGCAGTGATATAAAAAGATAAAAGTATAAGGGAAGTGCAATGGATTCATAGAAACATGATGGCAGAAAAAGACTATATGGCTTATCCGGTCTGCCCTTCTAGACCAACTACTATAGTCCCTTTTTTAAATTTAGAGATCCTCTGTGTTAGCCCCATGCTTTCTTGAATTCAGCTATTGTCCTCCATTGGGAGACTATTCCATGCATCTACCACTCGTTCCGTAAAGAAATATTTCCACATACTGTATTAATCCTGAGTCTATCCTCTTTCACCCTCATCCAGGAGTGGAGGAGTGGCCTAGTGGTTGGGGCAGGGTACTTCAGGCTGGAAGGTTGGGGGTTCAAATCCCACTAGAGGACAGCAACCTTGGGCTGGAAGGACTGGGGTTTCTAGTCCCACAGGTGCTCCTTGTGGCCTTGGGCAAGCCACTTAACCCTCCATAGCCCATGTTCCCTGTAAAAAAGTTATCTCCTAGTTATAATGCCCTGTTCAATGTAATTTCAGTTTGTTCAATGTAAACCACACTGATGCAGAATAGCACGGTTTATAAGAGAATGAAAATAAATAAATAATCCTATGCTCCTTCATTGCAGAACTTTCTTTCAATCAAAAGAGGCTCTCCTCCTGTGTATTTATGCCACTGAGGTGTTTAAATGTCTTTATCATATCTCCTCTCTCCCACCTTTCCTCCAAAATATACATATTGAAATCTTTAAGTCTATCCCCATATACATTATAACAAAGTCCACTGACCATTTTTAAAGCCACCCTCTGCACAGACTCCTTCCTTTTTATATCCTTTTGAAGGTGTGGTCTCCAGAATTGCACACAATACTCCAAACGAGGTCGCACCAGAGACTTATACAGAGGCACTATCACCTCCTTTTTCCCGCTGGCCATTCCTCTCCCTATGCAACCAAGCATCCTTCTGGCTTTTGACATTGCCTTTTCCATAGCCACTTTCAGAAACAATCATGCCCAGGTCCCACTTTTCTTTTGTGGATAGAAGTACTTCACCCTCTACTCTGTTCCACTGTCTTTGATTTTTGCAGCCCAAACGCATGACCTGCATGTTTTAGTGTTAGATCTCAGTTGCCAAATTCTCGACCATTCTTCAAGCTTAGCTAGATCCTTCCTCAAGTTATCTACTACTTCCTGGGTGTCTACTCTATTGCAGATTTTGGTATCATCTGCAAAGAGGCAAATCTCACCCTACAGCCCTTCCACAATATCACTAACAAAAATGTTAAAACAAATCAGACCAAGGACAGATTCTTGCGGCACATCACTAGTTACATCCTTCTTCTCAGAGTAAGATCCATTTATATGCACTCTTTGTCACCTCCCACTCAGTCAATTGCTAACCCAGTCGGTCACTTTAGGGTCTATTCCTAGGATGCTCAATTTATTTATAAGTTGTCTGTGTAGAATAATGTCAAAGGCTTTACTGAGATCTAGGGCTTCTCCTCAATCCAACTCTCTGGCCTCCCAGTCAAAGAAATGAATAAGATTTGTCTGATTCACAGCCTGTTCTCATCTCCTCTATATAAGTGCATAAAAATAGGATCTTGGAAGGCCCTGGAGTTTGCATTTTTGGCAGCCCAGTAAAGGCATGAAGTGGCATTTTAGAAGGGACATCTAGGGAAAATCTGGGACATTCAGAGTAGAGCATCCAAAAACCGGGAAAGTGGCAGCAATGCCTTCTGAAATCGCTTCGTCCCCTCACTGAAAACTAAACATTCCAGTAACTGATTCTGTATTTATGACATGAGCTACACCCATGTGGGTTCTGGGCCTTGCAATCTCCATGGGGCCTGTCTCCAGAAGTCCCCGACTTGCACGCCCACAGGACTGAGTAATTGGATGCCTCAACCTGGGTAGGTCAGGAGAGGGGTATCTGTGTTATGAGACCAGCACATCCTGCCCTACCATTTCAGATATTCAGACGTGCAGCGGTGTGCCAGTAATATGTCTGAAGTATGCATTTAGGGGCAGGTTTCTTCAGCCAGGAAATATTAACCTCTGCAATGTAAGCACAGTTTGCTCTTCTCCCTGGAAGTGTTGGAGCCATAAAACAAGCACTTTTTTGCATCTTATTCATGGTCAGGATCAGGTACAGGCATGGACGCAATGTGCAACTCTCTTGCTCCACCCATGGTACGCCTCCACTGTGCTCCTGTGCTACCTGGACATTCTCGCACTGGGAATGTCTACATACTCTGCTTTCTAAAAGGGCTCCAGGGTCGTCTCCATGATTTGCACATCTATGTGCCCATTTTCAGACATCCAACTCACAAACAGAGCTTCTAAAATATCCTACATAATCTCTAGGTTACTCCACTGTGGGCTGATCTTTAACAAATTCTAACTGAGATGCTATCCTTCCCTCTCAGCATTCTTCAAATCCAAGGCATTGTAAAAGCAAACTAAGAAAGCTTGATGTGTTATTTACACTTTCGTGGACCCAGCAGAAGACATTACTCTTTTAGATCAGAGATTCTAAACCCAGACTTCAGGACACATCTATCCAGTCAGGTTTTCAGGATAACCACACTGAATATGCATGAGAGAGATTTGCATATACTGGAGACACTGCATGCAAATCTCTCTCATGCATATTCATTGTGATTATCTTGAAAACCTGCTTGGCTAGGTGTTTCCTGAGGACTGGGTTGAGAATTCCTGTTTTAGATCTTTAACTCTATGATGCACGCAAAAGGTGAAACAGCTTTTTGTCCTTTGATCATCTGAGTCACTTTCCCTTTTAGATCATCTCAAAGATTTGTTTAAATATCATAGACAACCAGAACACATGGCTAGCTGTGTAACAGGGGTCTCAAACTCCACTCCTGGAGGGCCGCAAACCAGTCAGGTTTTCAGGGTATCCCTAATGAATATGCATGAGATATATTTGCATACAATGGGGGCAGTCTATGCAAATATATCTCATGCATATTCATTATGGATACCCTGAAAACCTGACTGGTTTGCGGCCTTCCAGGACTGGGGTTTGAGACCCCTGCTGTGTATAGTGTGTATATTCATTGCACCACTTTCCAGCAGGAGGTGTTACTCAGTAACCACAAATCTCAGGAATGCATTCTCAGTGTTTTTAGGTATTGATGACAGTGCATGGTTAGAGTTGTTCAACTGCGGGTAAGTACAACAAGAAATCATGGAGATGGTTATGATCATGGCAGATCCACTCTGTTTGCAGAGCTGGCAGGTCCTCTGGTAATGAGAAGTCAAACATAGGAGAAAGTAATGGGGGACATACCCACACTGCATGCAGGGTCCCCCCTAATGCTTGACAGTTAATCCAGTCTATAGTAAATAACAAACTATACCTCAACTCCAGTCCTCTGGCTGTTGCACACAAGATAGCCAAGCTATGCAAAATACAGAAGCTTTGCTCTTAGACCAGGCATATGTAATTCATTTGATGGATATTTATTACAGATATTCTGATAACCAGATTTGTTTGCAGACCTTGCTGACAGTTTCTGTTCTATGTGTACCTCAATGACCCACCAAGGTACTGCAGTGTACAATGTTCACACTGCTTCAATATATACTGAAAGCACCTATCAGGGATGTCAAAAGGCTCCTTTTCTGCTGGTCAGACTAATCCAGTCCTGGTTTTAACTGCCTTGCACTCATGGAACTTGCAAGTTCTGATTTCCTAATTAAAGCAAGCCTACAAACCCATGTACAAACCAGCCTGATGAACAGCAACGGAGACAGCTGGCAACCTTAATATCTTCAACAGGGCTTCTCAAACCTTTTCTGGTGACCTCACAACCAGTCAGGTTTTCAGAATATCTACCATGAATACATACAGCATTTATTTATTTATTCATTTAAAAATCATTTATATGCCACCAATCTTAACAGTTCTCTGAGACTTACAAAGCAACATACACATTGCTGTAGAACATATTTGCATCTACTTGGTTTCCAGTGTATGACACTTTATCTCCAGCAGCCAGTTGGGTTATTGCTCTATGACAAGGGTTCTCAACCCAGTCCTTGGGACACACCTAGCCAGTCGGGTTTTCAGGGTAACCACAACAAATGTGCATGAGATTTGCATACAATGGAGGCAATGTATGCAAATCTCTTCCATGCATATTTGTTGTGGTTATACTGAAAACCTGATTGGTTAGATGTGTCCCTAGGACTGGGTTGAGAACCCCTGCTCTATGAGAACGACAACATGAGTCTCCATGTGGAAAATCTGAAAGTACCATACTTCATTACTGGAACCTGATTTTCCACCCTGTGTCTCTAGCCTCAAGGGGGAGCCAAAACACATGGAATCTTCAAGGTTACTATTGTGGTCAACATTATTGGCACCCTTGCAGTTTAACCCCTTAATGTCCAATATCTCCTAAAAAAAAATGTGGTCAGTGAAATGGCTTTGAACTATATATGCACACATATTTGACACATAAAAGAATCAAATAAAACAAAACCAATTAAAAAAATAGTATCAAAAATGGGACGTTGCCAGGACCATTATAAACAATTCAAATTAGTTTGAACAGAAGAACCATATTTCCACAGCAATAAAATTACCTACCTGTGATCAACTGTCAGTACTCACATGACTTGAATCAATCAATGAATGATGGCACTAATGTTTAAAATGGCTGCATTCATTCCCTATTTCATTTTTAACTGGTGAAAACAGACAGCTACCTGAAACCATCAACAAACATCAAAGGGGTATGTTATCCACTGCTGTCCCAAGTAAGCAGTTCAGTGACCTCTGCAGCCTCTAGCAAGTCAGTCTGTATCTTCCAATAACCCTCATCCCAAAGTCAGACACTTCACCATCCAACTAGGACAAGTGGTTAAACTTCCAAGATCTTTCTTCCTGTGGGTCTAAACTACCTCTTTTCCCTTACTAGGTTATTCAGGGTGTGGCAGCGAACATAGTACAATCAAAGGTTCTTCACTTCCTTAAGTATTCCATGTGATAATCCCCTCTGGGTGTCCTCATCTACCCCTTATTGTACTCTCTAACCCCACCAAACGTAGATCGATTGTTTACGTTATCAGAATATAGAAAGACTAGGGGACATGCGATGAAGCTACATGGTAAACTATTTAAGACTAAAAAAAGAAAATATTTTTTCACTCAACATGTAATCAAACTCTGGAATTTGTTACTGGAGGATGTAGTAAAGGCTGTTAGTGTAGTTGGGTTTAAAAAAGGTTTGGACAAGTTCCTGGAGGAAAGGTCCATAAACCATTATTAAGAAGAGACCCAGGATATCAATGCTTGACCCAGTACAAGCATTGCGGAATCTGTGTCTTTTGGGGAAACTGCTAGGTACGAATGACCTAGATTGGCCATTGTTGGAAACAGGATACTGGGCTTGATGGACCTTGGTCTGACCCAGTATGGCATATCTTATGTTCTTATGTTCACCATATGTCCTTTTCAGGAGGATGGGATTTGCTTACTATTTGTCCCAGATATCCCTGTATGTAAATGAGGGTACATGGGTTCTACCTGCAATTCCCCATCCACCCAATGGGTGGCTCTATTTCTCTGGCATCAACAAATTTGCCTATTCCTTTCTGAACATACTACTAAGACACTTTTCCACTCCTTAGTCTCCTCCCGTCTAGACGATTGTAACCTACTCCTTGCTGATCTCCCTCTGAATCATCTTTCTCCTCTTCAATCTGTTCAAAACTTTGCTGCGGCTAATCTTCCACCAGCCTCATCATGCTCATATTACCCCTCTTCTCATGTCATTCATTGACTCCCTATCCATTTCCACATCCAGTTCAAACTTCTCTTGATGACCTATAAGTGCATTCACTGCAGTTCCTCACTATCTTTCCACTCTTATCTCTCCCTATACTCCTCCTTGGGAACTTCGCTCTTCTGACAAATTGCTCCTATCTGTGCCCTTCTCTTCTACGGCTAACTCAAGAATTTGGTCCTTTCACCTTGCTGCTCCGTATGCCTGGAACAAACTACCTGAGTCTGTATGTCAGGCACCTTCTCTGACTCTTTTCAAATCCAGGCTGAAAACTCACCTCTTCATTGACACTTTCGGATCTTGACTCACCTGATCTCCTTTGTGTTTCTTTACCATTCCCCCTAGCTGCTTCCCATGTCTACAGCTACTGTGTTGTCTGTCTTGACTAGATTGTAAGCTCTGATGAGCAGGGACCATCTTTTACATGTGTCTGCGCAGTACTGCATATGTCCTGTAGCACTATACAAATGTTCTGTAGTAGTAATAGTAGCAGTAGTAGTAGTAGTAGTAGTGCACCTATCTGATTCTTACTTATAATCCTTGGTCTACCCAACTCCCATGTCTGACACAGGGATTTTATTTAAGTAGCCCCCCTCCGGCCAGCACATCACCACCCTCGTAGCTTTGTAACTGGCTACATCCACCTGCATGGGTCCTTACACAGTGGTTGTTTCTACTACCTCATCTTCGGATGAAGGGAGTACAAGCCCTTCGGGGCACCTATCTCCAGTTCCTAATCAGAGAATTGATCCCAGAAAGAAGAGTCTCCATCTCCTCCTCTTGGGGTGAAACTACAAGGGGAGTTATACTGGGGTCTATCTCCATCTCGGAGGCATCAGTGGTTGATCTCTGTTCTATGTCTTGCAGAGAGTTGCCCACCTCTACATCCCTCTCTAAGGTATCCTCCCCTATCTCTGGCTAGGCTCAGGGATCCAATGCAGTGAATTCTGCCTTTGGGTATGCTCACTGAGAAGGTCCCTTGGCTTGCCTCTCTCTGTTCTGGGGCTTGCCTCTGGTTCCTCGGCAGTGTGGCGGGATGTATACCCTGTCATGTACCTTCCCCCTTTCAAAGGCTTTCTCCCCAGTGTGCTCTTTCCCTGCCCTATTCTCTACATCAAAGCTATATGCTTGTAAGGAGAGGTACCAATGCATAAGTCTGGCATTCAAGTTTGCCATAGTGCTCAGTCACTTCAAGGCTGATTGATCAGTAATTAGAACAAAAGGTCTCCCCAAGAGATAAAAGTTCAGCAGATCTACAGCCCATTTGGCAGCGAGGCATTCCTTTTCTGTAGTGGAATATCTTTTCTCCGCCTCATTCCGCTTCCTGCTAAGGTACATGGCCAGGGGTTCCTCCTCCTCAACCCTTTGAGTAAGGACAGTGCCTAGCCCTACTCCAGATTCATCCATTTGCAAGATAAATGGGGCTTGAAAGTCAATGTTCTGCAATACGAGTTTGGAGCACAAAACTTCCCTAAGAGTTTCAAAGGCTGATCGAGCACAAGGTGGCCAACGTACTTGGTTGGGCTGACCCTTTTTCAGTAAGTCTTTCAAAGGGACTGCTATTTCAGAAAATTGGAATGAACTTCCGATAGTATCCCACTAGTACTAAGAAGGCCTTCACTTGCTTCTTTGTCCTCAGCATTGGTTTTTCTTCAACCACAGCGATCTTACTGGTGGATGGCCTTATCTAGCCTTTCCTAACTCAGTGTCCCAAATACTGAACCTCTGTTTGGCTTAAGGAACATTTTTTGGTTTGCCATGAGGCCTGCTCTTCTCAGGGCCTCATGCACCACTCTTAGATGACATAAATGGTCAGCCAAGTAGTGGAAAAAATGACCACATGTTCTAAATAGGCACTTGCATAATAGTGATGCAGCCATCGGACTTGATTTATAATCCAGTGGAAGGTGACCAGCACCCCATGCAGTCCAAACAGCAGGACTGTGAACTGAAGTGAACTCTTGGGGGTACAGAAAGCCATTTTCTCCTTAGAGGACTCTTCCAAAGGTATTTGCCAATTACCCTCTGTGAGATCTAAGGTGACATATATTGCACCTGTCCTAGTTGCTCTAACAGGTCCTCAATGTGGGGCATGGGATAGGCATCAAAATGAGATATGGCATTTACCTGCCGAAAGTTGGTACAAAACCTTGTAGAGCCATCCGGCTTCGGTATGAGCACAATGGGGCTGGTCTACTCACTACTCGATTTCTCTATCACCCTTAGCCTTAGTATTTCTTCTACCTCTTTCTTGACTGCTTGTTGTTTGGCTTGCGGTAGCCAATAGGGCTTTTGTCTTACAACTTTTCCAGGAAAGGTCACAATCCGGTGGACTCCCAATCAGATCCGCCTGGGAAGCAGCGAGAATACCTCTTGAAATTGAGTGACCAATAGTCGCACCTGAGCTCGCTGCTCATGGATTAAGTCCTCCCCTATGGATATGGGGGACTCACCATGCATCTGAGCTATGTCTGATTCCCCCCTTCCTCCACATCAGCTCCTAACCCCTCCTGATCCACCCAGGATTTTAGAATATTTACGTGAAAGGTTTGGGATCGACCCTTTCTCTAGGACACCCTGTAATCAACTGATCCTAATTTCCTTTGAAGTACAAAGGGTCTTTTCCACTGAGCCATCAGTTTATTCTGGGAAGTACATAATAATATGAGTACTTTCTGTCTCAGCTGGAAAGCTCTTTCACGCGGTCTCTTATCGTAACAGCTTTTCTGTTTTTCTTGGCTTTTCTTTAAGTTTTCCTTAGCCAAAGAGGACCATGTATTTAAGGTCTCCCTCATTTAATTCATATACTCCAAGATGAAGGTAACCTTCTCCTTTTTCCCAGTCCACCCCTCCTTAACCAACTCCATTAAGTTACTGGGTTGGCACCCTAACATTAGTTCAAAAGGCGAAAATCCCAGAGAAGCCTGAGGGACTTCAAGGTAGGTGAATAGGACGAAGGGTACAACCTCTTCCCAATTCCTTACATTCTTTCTAATGGATCTCTTGAGCATCTGGATTAGGGTTTGATTAAAGCGCTCTACCAAACCATCTGTCTGCAGATGGTAGGCAGCTGTCTTTATGAGTTGGATCCCAAATATCTTCCAGAGGCTTTTGAGATGCTTGAAAAGAAAGTGTGTCCCTCTATCTGTGAGTAATTCCCTAAGAAAACCCATCTGACAGAATATCTTAAGTAACTCTTGCCCTACCTTCTCAGTGATGACCTTCTTCAGTGGTACCGCTCAACGGTAGCAAGTCGTGCAATCTATAAAAATGAGGAAATATTGATAATTTGCCCCACTTTTCTCCAAGGGCCCAAGCACATCCACCACCACCCAAGCTATAGGTTCTTCCACTATCAGTAGTGGAATTAGAGGGCTTTTTAGAGGATGGATTTTAGAGGTGCCAACAGAATTGTCAGAGTCTTCGGAATCGGAGGAATCGAAGTATTCCTGACCCCGATGCTCTTGCAAAGCACGAGCCCGGTACCGATCGAAGTCGGTACCAAGGTGACCCGGTACCGCTTTGTCCACTCCAGCCAGAGATGGCATGGGAAGAGTACCCACCGGGGGCGTTATCGTCGGTACCAGCATCATCGGTGTCGGTACCAGTGTCTGTACCGGTTTCGGTACTGGCATCGGTGTCGATGTCGGTACCGGTGCCCTTGGGACCACCGGTACCGCAGCTGAAAGAAGAGCTGTGATACTGCGCTCGATAGCAAGAAACCTCTGGTCTATCGACGCTGCCAATGCCTGGGTGTCGATACCGGTAAGAACGGCCTGAACTCCTGAGCATGGCACAGGTAGTTCTTGCGAGGTTGAGGCCTCGAGAACATCCTGAAGCCCCATCGATGCTTTGGAAACCGAAGCCTCCCACCAGGGCTGTTTTGCCAGTGTGGTTCCCTCAAGGGCAATGTCAATGGCCTCTCGATGCTTAGCAGGAGAGCTACCCTTTGAGGACTGGCTTTTATGTTTAGTTACCTGAGATCCATGGGGGGAAGAAGAGGCCCTTGACGATGTCGATGCAATGGATCTGGCATCTGAAGAAAAGAGGGTACCGAGCTTTGCGGCCCGGTTCTGTCTTCTTCTTTTGGTCATCCCCATGCAGGAGAGACATTCAGTTGGAGAATGATCAGGTCCTAAACATTTTAGACACCAATCATGTGTGTCAGTGACGGAAATGGTACCGCCACACTTAGTACATTTTTTAAAACCACTAGTTGGCTTTTCCATAATTTAGGAAAATGGGGCCTAATGCCCAAAATGGCACCTAGCACCAAAGAGGAAAGTTTCTGAAAAGAAATAGTCTAAGTTACGTTTTTGGGTTTTTTTTTAAAAGAAATGAAAAGAACTGGCGGTACCGGTAGGCGTCGTGCGGTAGGCAAACGCGACAAGAAAGAAATTTAAAGACGGAATTTTCTGCGGTGACAGGGAATAGGTCCTGTCAGCTCCACGGAAAACGAAGAGCTGAAGAGGGACAGTTGGAAAGGCGGGAAGGCAGCACGCATGTGCTGAGGGATGCTCCTAAAAGCGTTCCTATTGGACGCTGGGGAGCGTTCCCGCGCAGGCTCCATCGGTACCGACAATACCCATATGTGAGGACTACATTCCTGCTTGTTCCTGGAGATAAGAGTGATAAAGCTAGGTGATAGAAGAAAAGCAAAATGGAAAGAAATAGAGAGGGAGTAGGAGAAAACAGACAGAACAGAACAGAAAACAAAAAGAAAGTGACTCAATTGTAACCAACTTTATTAGAAGAAGTCACCCAGGCAACAAAGGTGGGAAAGAGCATTTTGTTTTCCGTCTAGTGATTACAACACAGTGATCTAGTTGTTCTGTGGCTCCTGGAGTAAACTGGATGCTCTGGAAGCCAGTTCAAAATTTCTGACCTGAACGTCCCACATAAAAATTTGTATGCTGTCAATAGTTGGAATGTGTTGGCTACTACTTCTTTTTTCTGATGTATAATTAATAGGAATGTAGAGGCCAAAAAAGAATTTGGTTTTGTTTAGTTTTCCGTGCCATTTATGTTTTTTTGTTTTCTTTTCTTGTCTTTTAAAATGTTTGTTTAAGGGCAATTTCATCAATGGTGCACTCTTATTAATAGCATGGGGGGGGGGGGGGAAACAGAAATGTTGGCTTTTTCCTGCTATTTTCAGGTTAAAAATTATATGAAGCACTATGGGAAATGTCATTGATATTTCCCATGTCATTTCAAATGAATGCACATCCCCAGTAATTAGTTCTCCTTGTATGCACATCAGCTCTGAGGCTTCAGTATCAGAACCAAAAATATTTTGTTGTAACAGAGAATGTGGTTTTTGGTATTCTTTGAGAGTAGATTACTACAATTTTCCAAGGAGACAGTGCAATGGACTCCCAACCCCCACTTCCATCAAAATGAACTGCTTGCTCACTGTTGAAACTACAAAGAGGAAGTGCCCAAGATTCACCCACCAGAAAACGGGTAACCTTTCCTTCCCTCCCACTGACAGGAGAGTAGCACTTCTTACCTGTGTGCCTGGCTTCAATCTGACCTCAATGCGTAGGGCTCTGTAATTTCCCAGATCTGCTTACCCCATATGTTCAGGTATCAGACTAAAGCTGGCAGAATAAGGCACACAGAGGTGGAAAATGCTGCTGGCCATCTGCAGGTGGAGGGAGTGGAACTGAGAAGTATGAGAAATTTGGCGTGGTGTGCCACAAGGACTGAGCAAACTTACAAAAGTCCGCCACAAAATAGAAAAGGTTGAGAAGCAGTCTTTTAAGGAGACTTATCAAGACAGCATTAAACAGTTGACTACTGGCCAATACTTTCATTGGGCCCGATATTCAAAGAGATTAACACGGTTAGCAGGTCTGCTAACCATGTTAATCCCCCTAGCTATGATATTCAGCGGCACTAACTGGTTAGCAGTGCGGGTATCACCTGGCAGTAACCAGGCAGCAGCAATATTGAGCCAAGGCGTGGTTATCACTAAGCGGCAAATGTCAGGCACAATAAAGGTTGGCCTAACTTTTGCTGCTGAAGCTAATTGATCAAAGAAAGTCCCCAAAATAGTAGTAACACTACTAGTGATATACAAAAATGCAACTAGCAGTAACACTACTAGTGATATACAAAAATGCAAAATAGCAGTAACACTACTAGTGATATTCAAAAAGATATACTTGTTTCTTTATATCTTCATTAACTAAATAATCATAGTTGACCTCAGTGCTCCACTAGGGAGACTTAGGCAAGATGGCTCACATTAATGTCAGGCCATCTTAATGCCCTCAACATGACATCATTGGTCTATACAGTGATATTTCTAAAAATACATACATGTGTCAAATAGTTGTTAGAAAACACACTTCATAGATGACAAAAACCAGCCTGCTGTAATGATCAATCGCCTCTGCCTCAATGCTATCAGCATTTCGCTGGTTGGTTCATCAGGAGGCACTAGCAGAAAGATAACACTATATCATTTCTCTACCTCTGAAGAACAGCCATGCCTACCACTATCTTAACGAGTACACCTATGATCTGGTGAAAAGGAGCTGGACTACACAAGTCTCCTACCCCATACTGTTGTCAGTCAGCAAGATCTATGTACAGGACACTAACCATTAGGCTATTCCTAGACATTCATGGTCTGGCATACTATTCCATGGATGTCTATGTAGATGGTTCCACACATGTCAATACTGGATACATCCATGTCTGTGAAATTGTGCCTGAACATCTGTCTGCTTTTTTGGGGGAGCGTTCTGGCTTGGACATCCCAGATTGCACTTTGACATCCTTTGTAAAATTCTACTGCACACGTATAAGTGCTAATAATTTTTTTTTAGAAAGATTTATGTTTTCAGTCCCCTTGCTGACCACATAAATTCTTTTCAATAAGAGGCTTGGTGTCTCCAAGGCTCTAACTCTGTTGTGTGATATCCTGACTCACATGAAAACGGAGCTGGCCACCCTTCTGTCTCCGATCATTGCTCTCTAAATGATTAGAAAAGGTTATTTCTGAGCTTTGCAACCTGCAAGGTCTTCCCTTCATAGTTTAGCTCCATTTCATTCTGTGCTTATTTTTTTCCATTAAATTTTGTAGTAAAAGGATACACAGGAAAAAGAGTAACAAATAAAACAAAAAAAATCCAAAGGTGATACTATTTTATTGAAAATAGCCTTTGAGACATTAGCATAGATAAGAATGAGCTGAAGCTGACATTACCAGAAAATATATGTGAATCATAAAAAGCATTCCAATGGTTTCACACAAAGAAAGGGTGACCCAAATGACTCCATAACACTGATACATCTGGTCTCGTTTTGCCAGGACTCATTAAAAAGCATTCTAGGACTGAAAATGCTGTTCTGAAGAAAGCAAGCAGAACTATAGACCACATCATACTCTAGATGAAAGCTAACAAAACACAAACCAGAGCAAAATATCCCGGTGCACACGTAATTTCTTGGGCAGCATAAAATGAAATTGCAACTTCCAAGCCTTAGGTTGAGTTTCTCTACCATCTTTGAAACCTTAGTTACAGATTTTAACTAATTCTGATACTTGACAGCAAAATTGCTTACCTGTAAATTGGTTTCTCTGTGTATAGCAGGAGAATGTAGCCACATTTTATGGATGATGTCATCCAGTGGATCCCAGGTGTGGAGCTCCTCTGACCAGGTGCAGGTATTCCTACACTAAGCAGTAAACCTCCCTCTTCTCCTCAGTCATTGATACAGCTGTTTTATGTTCTGGAGATCTTTTGTTTTAGAGGGGTAGGTGGGAGGGTAAGTATGACTGCATTCCCTTGCTGTCTATGGAAAAGCCATGTTACAGGTAAGCAAGGTGAATGTAGGCACACAGTCTGGGGAATAGAAAACTGAGGGTCACTATGTTGAAAGAGTATTTAGTTTAGTGACTCGGTGACAAATGAAAGGTGGCTAGAAATTATTCTGTGGACCAGTAGGTGGATTATGGAGCAAAGAGGTTATGAAGAATTGCCTGTCCGAAAGCACGGTCTTGTGAGAAAGAGTAGTCCAGATATCAATGTATAGTGAATGTATGGATTATCAGTCACGTGGCTGTGCTATAGATGTCCGCAAGCAGAGCTGATCTTAAATTGGTGATGGGTATTACTGGTGAGCTTCAATCCTACCTAGTGGTTGATGACTGGATTTGTATAGCAAAAGTCTATGCATTCTGAGAGCCAGGTGGTTGCTCCCCCCCCACCCCCAAATTCGGATACAAGTTTGCCTGAGTTACATAGAAACATAGAAATATGACGACAGATAAAGACCACATGGCCTATATAGTCTGTCCTTCCATAAGAACTACAACAGTCCCCTTTTTACCTTTAGAGATCCTCTGTGTTTGTCCCATGCTTTTTTGAATTCAGTTACTGTCCTCATCTCTACCACCTCCACTGGGAGACTATTCCACGGATCCACTACTCTTTCCGTAAAGAAATATTTCCGCATATCACTCCTGAATCTATCTCCCTTCACCCTCATCCCATGTCCCCTTGTAGCAGAACTTGCTTTCAATTGAAAGAGGCTCTATCCCTGAACATTTATGCCACGGAGGTATTTAAACATCTCAATCATATCACCTCTATCCCGCCTTTCCTCTAAGGTGTACATATTAAGATCCTTCAGTCTGTCCTCATATGCTTTATAATGAAGACCACTAATCATTTTAGTAGCCACCCTCTGCACCGACTCCATCCTGTTCACATCCTTTTGAAGATGCGGTCTCCAGAATTGCACACTATACTCCAAATGATGTCGCACCAAAGACTTATACAGAGGCATTATCGCCTCCTTTTTTCTGCTAGCCATTCCTCTCTGTATGCACCCAAGCATCCTTCTAGCTTTTGCCGTTGCCTTTTCTACCTGTTTAGCTACTTTAAGATCATCAGACACAACCACGCCTAGGTCCCGCTCTTCTTTAGTGGACAAAAGTATTTCATCCCCTATACTATATTGCTCCCTTGGATTGCTGCAGCCCAAATGCATGACCTTACATTTTTTAACATTAAATCCCAGCTGCCAAATTCTAGACCATTCTTCAAGCTTAGCTAGATCCCTCCTCATGTTATCTACCCCTTCCTGGGTGTCTACTCTATTGCAGATTTTGGTATCATCCACAACGAGGCAAACCTTACCTGAAAGCCCTTCCGCTATATCACTAACAAAGATGTTAAAAAGAATCGGACCAAGGACAGATCCCTGGGGCACACCACTGATAACATCCTTCTCCTCAGGGTGAGCTCCATTTACCTGTACTCTTTGTCGCCTCCCACCCAACCAATTTCTAACCCAAGCAGTAACTTTAGGGTCCATCCCTAGGGTGCTCAGTTTGTTTATAAGTTGCCAGTGAGGAACAGTGTCAAAGGCTTTACTGAAATCTAAATACACCACATCTAGGGCTCTCCCTCGGTCCAAATCCCTGGTCACCCAGTCAAAGAAATCAATCAGATTTGTCTGACAAGACCTTCCTCTGGTGAATCCATGCTGCCTTGGATCCTGTAATCCGCTGGACTCCAGAAACCTCACTATTTTCTCTTTCAGCAGCGTTTCCAATAATTTACTCACCACCGAAGTTAAACTAACCGGCCTGTAGTTTTCAACCACATCCTTACTTCCGCTTTTGTGTAAAGGCACCACATGAGCCTCTCTCCAGTCCTTTGGCACCACTCCCGACTCCAACGAGGCATTGAAAAGGTCAGTCAGTGGAGGTGCTAGAACGTCCCCAATTTTCCCTCAGTATTCTCGGGTGTATCCCATCCGGTCCCATCGCTTTGTCTACTTTAAGTTGAGCTAGTTTCTCACGAACACAGTCTTTTGAGAATTGTTCAAGATGTCCTTTGCTTATGTTCCTGTTTGTGGGTGTTTTCTGAGGTCCTGCTCCTGGTTCTTCATCTGTGAACACAGAACAAAAATATCTGTCAAGCAATTCCGCTTTATCCTTATCAGCTTCTACGTATTCCTCCCCTGCACCCTTGAGTCTGACAATACCACTCTTGCCCTTCCTCTTCTCACTAATATATCTGAAAAATGTCTTATCCCCCCATTTTATTGCATTGGCTATTTCCTCCTCCTTTTGAATCTTTGCCTTCTTGACTACTTTGCTAGCTTCTCTAAGTTTTTCCAAATACAGATGCCTGTCTTCCTCTCTCTGTGATCTCTTGTATTTCATGAAGGCCTCCCTCTTTTTCTTCACTTTTTCAGCTACTTCTTTCGAAAACCATAGTGGTCTCCTTTTCCTTTTACCTTTATTTACCATTTTAACAAAAGGTTTGGTTGCCCTTAAAATATCCCCTTTCAGTTTTTCCCACTGTTTTTCTTTTTTTTTTAAATTTTATTTTCATTTTGCAACAAACAAAAGAAACAACACACCAAAGGAGACAAAACAATTATACAATAAAGAAAAGTAAACCCAATTACCCCCCACCCCCACGCTTCTTCTCTAGCTGATTATGTCAGTATGTGAGCGCTTCCAAACAACAGTGATTATACATCAAAACAATCAAAAGAGTATCTGCGATACAGCATAATCATGGGACAAAGATATATACAAATTTAGACAGTCAGATGAGAGCATTGAGCAGAGTGTACATAGTCATTGAGCATCTTCCATTTAGACCGATGATGAGGAGTCTGAATGGGGGAAGCAAACATACGAGGTACTTGTTCATATTTACTGTAAAGACAGACATGATTCCACCATTCATTAGGGCTCAGCTGGGAGCTATTTTTCCAGTATTTCGTAATTAGGGAAATAGCAATGCCAAGCATAAAGTCCAAAAGGAAGGAAGCCTTTTTTGGAAGAGAGGGGATCCCCGCAGCTGAGCGAAGTCCCACTATCCTCCAAGTAAGGGGCTCTTGAAAGTGCAAAATAGACTGGATACGACCCCAGACCCGACTCCAGTAATACTGTAGTGCGGGACATTCATACATAACATGAGGTAGTGAACCAATGGCCGCATGACATGTCCAACAACTATTGCCCTGAGTAGTGTTCCATTTGGCTAATCTGTCAGGAGTGTAAAAACACCGGTGGGCCAGAAAGAAGAGTGTCTGAGTGAGTGAGGCGGATCGGGAGACCCGTGTCACTCTACTCCAGACAAGGCTCCATTGCTCCGGGGTCAAAGTCACATGCAATTCTCTCTCCCATGCTTTCTGCGCTATAGGGGTATCCCTAGTTATAGCATTACATAAGGTTTTGTAAAAATTGGATGCTACACCCGGTGAGCTACCGATAGATCGGATAGTCTCCAACCAACCTTGTGTAGGGGAGGCCGATGGCGGGAGCACCTTAGCACTCCGAAGGCAATGCTGAAGTTGCACCAACTGAAAGTAGTGTTTCGCTGGGAGACCAAATTCAATTTGCAATTCACTAAAAGTTTTCCAGCGACCTTCATGAAACAACTGACTAGGAATCCAAATGCCCCTAGTGTACCAGGGGCTCCACGCCATCGGTTTATTTTGTATTCGAAATCGAGTGTTGTACCAAAGTGGGAGCTTGTCTATCGGACAGAGTCGGGAGTCTAAAGAGTGTATGAGATTATTAAAGGCACCTAAGGTGTCTAAAAGCATTGGTGGAAAGTGGGAGTCTGATGGGAGAGTCATACCAGGGAGAAAAGTAAGAGGAATCGGTTTGCAAAGGTCCTCTTCTATGTCTAGCCACACAGGTCTACTCGGTACTGGATCTTCCAGCCAACGAGCGCCTTGTTTGAGAAGAAAAGATTGATGATACTTCAGGAAATCGGGGAATCTGACACCCCCATTTTCCTTATTTGCTTGCAGCTTGTGTTTCGCTATCCTAGGTGTCTTGTTTTGCCACAGGTATCTAGTCAGAAGACCCTCTATATCTTTATATATACGCCGAGGGAAGAGACAGGGCACCATTTCTAAGATATAATTCACTTTCAGAACAATCATCATTTTTATGGTTTCTAATCGACCCCACCAGGTAAGTGTTAAAGGAGTCCAGCGGTGAGTAAGCGCCCGGACTTTAGAGGTTAAGTCTTTGGCATTGAAGGAGATAGTGTCTTCCAAAGGAGAACAATAGTGTACCCCAAGGTATTTGACCATGCGAGGTTGCCATAAAAAGGGGAAGGGTTGCATATCTGCCTGATGAAGCAAAGGATTTAATGGAAAGGCTACCGACTTGGTCCAATTTATCTTATAACCGGACAGTTGTGAGTATTTACCAATTTGCTCTAGGACAGCCGGTACTGAGTCTATAGAGACAAAAAGCATAAGATCATCAGCATATGCTGAAATTTTGATTTCCCTATGGGTGAAGGGGACTCCATGAATCACCTCCGATTGCCGGATTAGTAAAGCCAAGGGCTCGAGTGCAAGATCGAAGAGGAGTGGAGACAGTGGGCATCCCTGGCGAGTGCCGCGTTGAAGGGGAAAAGGCTGAGACTTTAAAGCATTGGCACATATACTGGCTGTAGGCTGTGCGTACATGGTGCGAAGACAACGGAGAAAACCTTCCCCGAATCCGTACCAGCGGAGGACTGCAAACAGGAAGGGCCACTCTAAGCGATCAAAGGCCTTCTCAGCATCAAGTGAGAGGCCAACAAATGGGCGATCGAGATTAACTGCGGTAGTCAGTACATGGCATAGAGTCCGAGCATTGTCAGCAGTTGATCTACCAGGAATGAAACCGCATTGATCTGGGTGTATTAAGGTAGGCATCCTATCCGAGAGCCGGGTAGAGAGAATGGTGGCAAAGATTTTATAGTCCGCGTTTAGGAGGGAAATTGGACGATAATTAGCTGTTAGTTGCGGGTCTCTCCCCTCTTTCTCGAAAACTACTACATTTGCCATTGAAAAGGACCCAGAAGGAGAACCCTCCTCGGCCAAAGCAGAAAAATAAATTTTCAAAACTGGAGCTAAGTCAGCGTGAAAGGTTTTGTAGAATTCAGCAGGGAGACCGTCTGGGCCTGCGGCTCGACCTGAGGCACATTTCTTGATAGCAGAATGAATTTCTGAGACAGTAAATGGCGTGTCCAAGGCCACTCTATCTTCATCAGATAGGGTCGGTCTTTGTACCCCTGAAAGTAAGCGTTCAAATACATCTGGCTCAAAATCACATTCGGATTGATAAAGCCGAGTATAAAAATCACGAAAGAGTTCTAAGATTTCGGTATCTTTAGTGACCAAGCCCCCCCCCGACGGATTACGGAGGGCGGTAACACGCTTGGCTTCTTTTCGACCTTTTAGGGCATTTGCTAATAATTTGCCAGCACGATTATTTTCCCGATAATATAGCCCTTGTTGTGATTCAATATTTTTAACAGCAGCAGTATACAAAAGCTGATTGTATTGAAAACGCAAGCGTTGTAAACGGAGTAAAATACATGGGTCAGTACGGGACGTGAGGAGACGCTCCCCAGCTTGTATCTGCTGCTCTAGAATCAGTAAATGCTGCTTTCTTTGTTTCCCCTGCCGAATTTGATAGCTAGTTATAGTGGCACGGATAGATGCTTTAAAACCCTCCCACCAAGCCCAGCCCGCTGTGTCATGGGTGAGTTAAAATGAAAATAATCTTGGATAGCAGCCTTTATATCAACCTGAAAATCTTTTTGACCCAGTAGGGATCTATCAAAAAACCAAGCTCGGGGAGAATCGTCCCGCGCAGTGACACGTAATGATAAAGATATGGCAGCATGATCTGAGATATGGAGAGGATGAATCCTAGTCGTGTCTACTTGCGAAATCAGTGCTTTGGAAATGAGAAAGAAATCTATTCTAGATTGGGAGTGATGGGGTGCAGAAAAGAAAGTGAACTCTAAGTCGGAGGGGTGAAGCAGCCTCCATATATCTACCAGCGCAAGATCTTGCATCAGAGCTGTAAGGGTAGCAAGACTCTTGGGTGGACTACTCGTTCTAGGCGGCTGTCTATCTATCAGAGGGTCTAACACTTGATTAAAGTCACCACCAAGTATTAATGGAGTATTGGCAGAGGCCTGTGCCAACTGCGCAATACTTGCATAGTAAGCAGGGTTGTCCACATTCGGGGCATAAATGCAAATACATGTAAATTCACTATCTCCAACCTTAAGATGTACTCGGGCCCATCTACCCTCCTTATCAGCGCTAGTATCAATTACAGTAGCTTGCAAAGATTTCTTAACCAGAATGGCTACCCCGCACCGTTTGGAAACGGCGGGAGAATAGGCAGCCACCATATAAGGCTTAACATTGAGTTTCAGTGTTTCAGCAGAGTTTAAGTGCGTTTCCTGAAGAAACGCTAAATCAGCATGCTCATGGCTAAGATAGCTAAGGATTTTCTTTCTTTTGATTGGACTATTAATGCCCTTTACATTGAGTGATAAGATTTTACATAAAGCCATTCAGACAAGTTAAATATTCTGAGCATGATAGCGCACCTAATTGCACAATGTCCCTCATATTGACTGTATCTGGCTGTACATATGACATAAAAGAAAATAAGCTTAGATAATACAATGAAGCGCCCCACATTAAAAGAAGAAAACCGCAGCGCGGTAGAGAAGAAGCAGAACCCCAAAAATTACTGGCGACCATGTGTCTGCGGGGAGAAGCCCCAGAGAAGGCCAAAATTGAAAAAACACATAACCTGTAGGACTGTGCGTGCTCCGAATCCGACCGAGGCACACATCATGGAGGGATAGGAGACCACAAAACGAAAGTCATAGAAAGAAAGAAAGAAAGTCCAGGTAGTCCCTGTGCTTGACTAGGACCGCCGCATCGGGCCCTTCAAAATGGCGGACAGAGCCGGCAAATAAAAGTCCACGTCGTTGGATTAGCGCATCTGCTCTGCTTCTTTGGAGTCTAAAAATGTTGATAGTAGATCAGGATCTTCAAATGTCCTGGTTTGGTTGTGGAGAGTCACTCGGAGCTTCGCGGGATACAACAGGCCAAAGCGAGCCTGTAGCTGTTGAAGTCGAGGGCGAAAAGCAAGGAGTTTCTTCCGTCGGTCAACGGTAGGCTTTGCCAAATCAGGGAAGAAGGAGACTTTGTGACCTTCAAATTCCAAATGATGGTTCGCCCGGGCAGCATTTAAAATTTGTTCCACTTGTTGATATCGTAGCAAGCGAAAGATAATAGGCCGGGGGGTCGTTCGGTTGAGCGCCATGTGGGTAGGAACACGGTGTGCACGATCGATTTCCAATTCTTTATGAAAGGTGATCTTCAGCAAGGAAGGAAGAGTTTTGAGCAGGAATTCTCTCATATCTCCCGCTTCCACCCCCTCCGGTATTCCAATGAGCCTCACATTGTTGCGACGGGCTCGATTATTGCTATCTTCTAACTCTTTTTGAAGATTCTGTATCTGGCGCTCAGCCTTGTCCAGTGCGCCCAAGCGCACCGCGTGCGAGTCGAGGACCCCCGCCATATTGTCCTGCCGTAATGAGAGACTTTCAAGTCGGTCCTGGAGCACTCCAAAGTCTTCTCGCAGGGCTCTAAGCGCTTCTCCATTGGACTGCACCAATTCCTTCACGCCGCGTAGTTCCTCCAAAATCTCCAGGTGCATTTCGGGGTTTTCACGAAATGGAACCATCTTCTGTGGGGAGGACACCTCTGTTTTGGAGCGTTTTCCGTGAGAAGAAGAAGGAGACCCGAAGTCCAAGCGCGCTGGTTTATGGGCCGCCATCCCCCCCGAGGTACCCCGGTCAGCCCGGAGCGAAATAGTAAGTTTGTATAGGTATTAAGTCAGGATTCTAAGTAGGCCTCTCGGGAGCTTCAGCGCGAAGCGTCTTACCCGCTGGACATCAGGCTCCGCCCCCCCTTCCCACTGTTTTTCTAAATCCCTCAGCTGTTCCCATCCAACTAACGACTCCCTGAGGTATTGGCCCATCTTCGCAAAGTTAGTCTTCCTAAAGTCTAAGATCCTCGCCTTTGAATGGATTCTAACAGCCCTAGTCCTAATACTGAACCTCACCATCTGGTGATCACTGGATGCAAAATGATCTCCCACTACAACATCAGAAACACTTTCACCATTGATAAGCACCAAGTCCAGTATGGCCCCTTCACGTGTGGGGGGCTGCTACCAATTGCCTTAATAGTTCTCCCTGTAGCGAATCCAGGATCTCCTTACTTCTAGATGATACTGCAGCAGGAATGTGCCAATCAACATCTGGCATATTGAAATCTCCTATCAGTTGCACTTCCCCTTTCCTAGCAATGCTGCGCATGTCTTCAATTAACTCTCTGTCCACCTCTCCTCTTGTGAGGGAGGTCTGTATATCACACCAATGTAAATTGATTTCTCTTTCCCTCTTTCTAGTTTAACCCACAATGCCTCCCCTCTCCCTTTTAAGCTCTGTAATTCCAAAGCTTTAATAGTAGTTTTTACATATAGTGCCACTCCTCCTCCCCTACTTCCTACCCTGTCCTTTCTGAATAAAGTATAGCCAGGTATAGTTACATCCCAATCATGGTTTTCTGTGAACCATGTTTCAGTTATTTGGATTGTGCAACAAACAGCCGAAATGTCTTACATAAGTACGTGGTGCCCTTTAAGTCGTATAAAAAGGCATATCTGCAGTCCAGAGTACAAAGCTTCTTCACCACTTGACTGTAATGTGGTCCAGGAAAAAAGGTGAGGACAATTATGAACTGGTTGAGATGGAATTCAGACACTATCTTGGGCAAGAACTTGTTATAAGTGAGAAAGGAGAGAACTGAATACACGGGGCATAGTGTACTAAGGCTTGAAGTTCACTCACCATAGTTATGGTGACTGGGAAAATCATCTTCCTGGTAAGATATTTTAGGGAAGCCTGACCAAGAAATTCAAGGGGTGATCCCATGAGTCAAGCAAGGACAATATTCAAATCCCACACAGGTGGAAAATCTTGTACAGAGAGTTTTAGATTCATGATACCCCTCATTAAGCAGGCTACTAGTGGTTGAGTGGAAAGTGATATCCTTTCAATATGGCCATGATAGGCTGCCAGTGATAAGTGAATTTGTACTGAGAAAGTCCCAAGTCCTGATTGAGATGAGTGAAGAAGGTAGGAAAGACCTTGCAGGAATGGACAGAAATAGAGGTCACAGCTCCTGATGGGTGACCAGCAGATAAACAGTAGCAATTTTAGCTGATATAATTTCTTCATTGTGGACTTTCTGGATGCTGGGATGATATTTCACACCTGCTAGAGAGTGTGAAGTGGATGACTACCTCCCTTTCAATTTCCAGGCTGATAGATACGGACTCTGCAAGTTGGGATGTAGTAGGCATCCTTGTTAAGGGGGGCAATTTCTCCAAATGGGTTAGTTTTGCATATACTATGGCAGTCATGAACCTCAATTCTAAGCCAGGGTATGTGAAGTATGACCCCAGTCTCTCAAATTCACTGCTAATGCTCAGCATAGTACTGCCAAAGAAAGTCTCCTTCAGGAGTTCATAAGATGTATGGGTAATTTATCAAGATGTGCTTGGAAATTCTTCTTAATCAAGCCCAACGTGATGGGAAATAAGTTAAGATCTTTCTACCTCATTTTCTCGGTCTCTGGCTGCGTTTCTTGGTACTTGAAGATCTTCTCCCTCTCCACATGATTGTTATTGGTCAACTGGAGTAGGAATGGAAACCAAATCTGTCTCAGCAGGTGGGGTGCTATTAGATGACAAAACTCTTGTCCCAATTTATTTTTTGGAGAACCCTGAACATTAAGGAAAACAGGAGGCATGCATAAATATGCCTGTGGATCAAAGAGATGGAAAAGGCATTGCATACTTTAAGAAAAGATGCTGGTTTGATCAATTTGAAGTTGCAGCATTTTACATTTTCTGGGGAAGCAAAGAGGTCCATTTCTGGAAGTCCCCATTATTAGAAAATGGAGCAGGATTGGGAAGCCTGTTTTAGGGTGGAGGGTCTGCGATATCTTGATCTGAGCAGTAGTGTTTCCCTGATGAAGGGTGATTTTCCAGGGCTGTGTGGTTGTGATCTTGTGGTGGTACTCTTCCTGTAGTTGATGGGAGCTATGCCCTTTAATCTTATGTTTCTCAAAAGACTTGTCTCTTTTTGTCTTTCTGCAGTCTGCCTTGTTCAGAGCAGTCTTGAAGGGTTGGGTGGTATCAGACTTCCTAGCAGCCGCATTGCTAGGGTGGGTCTATGTGCTCCATTTGTAAATGGTCACTGTCATTGGATTCAAGGAAGATACTGGTGCCAGTACTGGTGCCGATACTGGTGCAGATGGGAAACAAGAGGAGTTTAGTGCCAACGGGGAGGTAGGCAGAGAAGGTATTGTTTGCAGGCTAAGCTATTTTCCCTGATAAGGTTTGTGTTTTTTATTTTTTTGTTTAATAATGTGGAGAGTTTCTGTGAGGAGAACAGCAGAGCTGTGATCATTTGGGAGTGTGAAGAGAAGGGAAGAGAACTGCTTAGTGGAGGAATACCTTGGCCAGCTCAAGGAGTCTGAAAAGGCTTCTCTGTGCTAAGGGAGAGCTCTGCATACCAGGACCCATGTTTGCCTTCACCTGTACAGTAGGCCTACATTTCCCCTGCTTGACTGCAGAGAAAATAGTTTATATTTGTTTTCTTGTAGGGAATCACAGTGAAATGGTTCCTGGTAAGAATGCAGAATAATCTGTGAGCTTCCAAAGTAGACTCACCTTAGCATTCCAATTTTTTATCTCCTCTAGAATGAAAAATAAAAACTTTACCTGCTGGTGGTACCGGTATGACAAAGGCATTTAATTCAACTTCATCATTTGGCAAATTTGCTTGTGTATTATTTCCAGCTGAGACCACAAGATAGTTTTCTACATCTAAATAGGAAAGAAAAAAAATTAGAATGAATGGAAGAAATAAAACTCCTTGCTACTCAGACAATGACTTCTCACTTTTAGGTAAATCAATCACTGTACAGAGACAATAAAACTACAGGGGGAATATTCGGAACGCTTAGCTGGTCAGCCAACAGGAAGTCATCTGGGTAAGGGTGCTGACTGCAATACTTAGCAAAACCATCCAGATAGCATCACTGAATATCTCCACAAACAGTCCATGCACTCTCTGGGTAGAGCAGGGGCAGTTAGTAGACGGAGCAAGGGTGTATTGGCACTATCTGGATAAGTGCTGGCATTATCTAGTCAGCATGGTATCCCACTGGCAACTATCTGGACAACTTGGGTAGCATGAAGGGCAGGCCCAAGTTGCAATCCGGATAAGTGCTGGCTGATTATTGCACTGACCAGATAAGTGGTTGCATTTTTCCAGATAGCACCACTCAGCCCAGACATCCAGCAGCAGTTCCTATCCAGAAACTGCTACGAATATCCTGCCAATGTGTAAGTACTGTGGCTAATTGCCATGGCATTTGAATATCAGCCTTTTTGAATATTGGGCCCTACATTTCTATACAGAATTCATTAACAATAGGTCCCAGGATGCACTGCATTTTTCAAGATGGTGGTGCAGAGTGCATGGGCAGCGCTCTCACTCATTTGTGAAGGTACCAGGAGGGGGTGGGGGTTCAGGGCCGCTGGACCACCAGGTTTATTTTTAGTTGGGTGGGGGTTCGGGGCCAATGGGCCACCAGGGATTTGTTTTCTGTTGGGAGCACCAGCCCCCAACAGTATTTTGAATATATATTTATTTTTTGGAATGGAAGGCTATAAGGGAAACAGCCCAGCTTTCTGTTATGTAGAGTCACCAGAAATGGGTAAAATGTTTCTTGATATTTTCAGTAAATTTTGTATGAATTTTTTTACCACTCTAAGGGGTATGTTTACTAAACCGCGGTAATCGTGAATAATGCGCGTAATGTACGGTTAACGATCGTTCGCACGTCTGAACGCGCGTTCTAACGTGCGAACGATCGTTAACCGTACATTACGCGCGCAAACCGCAGTTAACGATCGTAAACCCCCGCGGCACGTTAAAACAGCGCAGAAGGTGGAGAGTGGGTGGAGAGAAGAGGTCAATGGGCGGAGAGTGGGCGGGGAGAGGCTCCCCCCACACCAACGCGCTGATTATCTGAGCAGAATCCCAACGCGAATGAAAACCTGCCGTTAAAGGCATATTAAAGGGAAGAGAAACCATTTCCGTCAGCAATGTACAGCAAACCCGTGGAAACCTAAAAAACATGAGCAGTGTGATACATGTGCACAGAACAAAATAGCAAATAGAAATGTAAAAAGACCATAACAAAAGCCCAAAGAAAGTATAAACCAGCTGTGCAACAGAGATATTAATGGGCAACCATAAAAAACAATTCCTGGAAAGACCCAAAAAAACAAAAATGATGTTTGGAAGGGTCTACGGAGCGTAGACCCATCCACAAATCATTCCCTAGTCAGTTATACCCTGAGCTCTCCTGGGAGTGTCTGCTATGGTTGCTCATTAATATCACCATTGGCCAGTTTGGTTAGGGTCTATCCCCTTTTTCCGAGGTAAATTTCGGGGTTTATGTGCACGTTTGTTTCCATACAAGGTGAATGAGCCGACATTAAAAATGTGCAGAGCAGGGTTTCTGACTCACTCTGCCAGGATTTCTATCTCCAGGGACTGCGCTGTCCCTGTGACTACAGTGTGGTGAAGCGGACACAGCCAGTACCTGTAGGACCAGCAGGTCACAGGTTCAAATCCCAGCTGCAGCACCCACCAACCCAGTCCCCATATTTTACCCACCACTAAACATAGATAGTAAAGACACCCCTTTATCGCAGAGAACATGGGACAAACACCTATATTTTACCCTACACCCCCCCCCCTAACAATGGGCAGTACCCACAGCCGAGTCCCACAAATGCAGTCCTGGAGTGCCACACCTTAATCAGCTCATAGGCATTTTCCAAGATAATGACATGTCAGCATGTTGGCGGAAGGGTACAGGTGGTGGAGGGGGCAGTGGCTTTTAGCCACAGCAGACAGTGGCCCAGCCATGTGCAGGCTGGCACGTCCACCGCAACAGACAGGCCCTGTCGGATGTACAGTCATGGACTCCCTAGGGAATGCAGCCTATCTGTGGCAACACAGTGGTGCAGTGCACACAGACAGTGTGTGCAAGAACAGAAGGTCACAGGTTTCAAGCCCATCTGGGGCTACTGGCAATACAGTCCACATATTTTTCCCACAACTAAACCGTGATTTTACTGTCAAAACGTCATTGCTGAGAACATATGCTTGGTTAATACGCCTATATCTTACCCCACCGAGCACACACACCATAAACAGGTGCATAACCTAGAGCAGAGTCTCCAAAATGCAGTCCTGGAGGGCCACACAATGGTCAGGTTCAATGCTGCCTCAAATAAAGATGCCTGTGCTGCATATCTATGCACACCCCCATGTCATGCAGATGTAGCTCATGTATATTAATGAGCGACAGCATGCAAATCTGAACAGTGTCTGGCACACCAGGACTGGTTTTGGGAACCTCTGCCGTAAAGCAGCAGCCAACAGGGGGTAGACACACCCACACCCACACACCTAGGCCCCATTGGCAAATGGCTCCTGGAGAGGCAGGACATTGGGCCCTGTGTGCATCTCTCAATACAAGCATGTGCATGCCGTAGCAATGCCACCCCACACCTGGGTATGCGGTACACACCTATCAAACATGTCCCATGATAACTGGCAGATAGCAAGTCCTACGTTAAGCACAGTTTGCCCATTGGGCCCCATCATAACAATATTTCTGATGTCTGCATTGTGTGCCACAGGTCTGGTCTCTGACAGTGTTTACCACCCTGGGGAGTGACCCCCCAACAGTATCGCGTACCATATCCATGCCTTAACTGTGCCCAGGACTGGTGTGGTGGGCAGGGCTGCTGAACCCCTCTATAGTTGCACAATTCTTGCATAGGTGTCGGAGTGTGTGTCTGTCTATACAGTGTGCGGAGGCTGCAAACATCTTCCACAGCACACACTGCCAGCACCGTTGCCAGTATGGGCCTGCCAATGTGCATAATGAGGAGCAAGGTACCATGGGTATAGCCCAGACAGGGCGGCCTGGCCAGGCTGCATCTGCACAGCGCATAGAGCACTGACTGTGACATATTAGTGCCTGGCCACCACCTACACAGACAGGGCGACTGCTGTATGTCCTGCAGGGAGATCAATCTCACCCTGACTGTGCAGTGACCACGGCATGGCTAGGCATCCCCATAGTGCCATATAGTACTTCTGTTATGTGATATTTATGTGTCTCCTTTTGGGGGCCAGTCACTGATTGAGCTGCTTGTTGTGTTTGCTGCCATCCCAGGTCTGGGTGCACACATGTCCAACAGGAACATGCATTAATGGACCAACTAGCAGACTGTTTGCAGCTAGTATGTGTCTCAATGGAGCGCATAGCAGGGTGCAGCGGCTGAAGGCCTGCTGCAGGAAAATATCAGATAGTGTCTTGGTGCAGCCTAGCATATACAGGCCTACTGTTTGTCTGCCCCTGTGCTATGGATATGTAGAGTGCTGCAGTGACTGCCCTGTAGTGTGTGATATCCACAGCAGAACTGAGGTTGATGGTCCCCCCTACTGCCCCCATTGCAGGGAGGTAGAATGTGGATCTGTTGATGGGAGACCCGGTTTAGCACCATAATCCTCCTAGGGGTCCGTAGGGACTGTCTATCTCACACATTATCACTGCTGTGGACCTCCACTATGGCCTATGTCTGCCATGGATGGTTCTGTGGACCTGGTGCTGGGCACCTCACTGCACCCGCAGGGTGAGCACAGTAACCGCACAATGTGACGGTGTGTAGCCACTGTGTGCCAGTAAAACACACGGTCAGTACCCCCTACCAGGCCGAGGTGCTGTGGGGGTGCACATGGTCAGTTCCCCCTACCAGGCCGAGGTGCTGTAGGGTTGCATTCCCCATCTTGTGTCAATCAGTGGACAGCTGATTTGCATGTGTAGTACATCATGGTTGTGACTGCTCCAATCAAACCCTGTGAACCACAGCAGACGGACTGTATGGTGAACTGAAGTTGCTCTGTAGCTAGCTAGGCATGTAGAAGGAGCTACAGAGGCTTACTCCACTGGCAAATGCACTGACTGTGCAGCCAGAACCTATGGGTATGAGCCCACTGTGGTGATACATGGCAGGGCTGCCAGGTGCATCTGCATCTGGAGTAGTGGTGTCTGTAACCCAATAATAGCAGAGGTAAAGTACAGACTGCAAGCCTATGTTTGTCATCAAAGAGCAAGAGAGGACCGAGAGAAAGGGTGTAAGAGCACGCATGAGAAGGCTACAGCTAATGCTATACATATCAAAATAGACAGATACACAGAAGCTCTACATTGGTCCGGATGCCACCTCCACAGTATGCCAATCAGGGACACTCTCTGTGCCCTGGTCTCCATCCACCCCCCTCAATCCATGTAAACAAAAGGGACATTACAAATGTAAGAGACATCTCGACATCAAGGACATTCCTCGACAAAGCAATGTGAAATATCCCTAATGTGAGATGTCAGAAGCAGAAGGTGTTAGAACACATGCTGCAGACCCTGCAATATATAGCAGTAGGACAAAAATGTGGGGGATTCAAAATCCAGCTCATGCCCACAGGCTAAGCCATAGCCCACAGGATAAGCCATAGGCCATCACATGTATAGATGGTAGCGTTAATGTGAGTTGCAATACACCATGAGGATCTGCAATCAAACATGCCAATGCACATTCCAACGCACGAGCCAACGCACCAGCCAACGCACCAGCCAACGCCCTTCCGCCGACAGCAACGCACATAAGCACGCGCCGTGTCATGGCCCCAACACGATGTCTTTGTGCGCGTTGCCACGCCCTCGCCAACGCACATAGCTATGCCCTCATGAACGCACGTGGCTACGCCCTCATAAACACACGTGGCTATGCAGCTGAGATACACTCAGAGCAGATGGCAGCCATGTCACGAAAGCCTGCCTTCACACACAGAGACCTTTACCTGCTGACAGAGCTCTTCTGTCTCCGCCAGCAACGCCTCTTCCCTGGCTCGTCCAGGAGGCAGAACCTGACAAGGGTGAGGAGGGCCTGGGACCGCCTCACCAATAGATATAACAGGAGCTCTGATTACCCACGTGAGGTAAGTGTCTGGGGACAGGCACCCCAAATGAGGATGTGGTGAAGAACAGCCTGTAACCAAAGCACCAATAAAATATGCACTGCTGGAGAATGTCTGGTGTTGTCGCGGCCAGCTTGTAGCTAGGTCATCCACACACCCAATATCAGAACCCCCAAGCCCACAGGGGGTAGCTGCAACCATGGCAGAGGTGAACTAATGACCACATTGGTATGCTACAGGGCGCAGTTGCATCCTCAGTGATGTGCCCAATCAACAGAAAACCACAGGCCCAACACCAAGGCCAAGAGACACACAGGGGTCTGTCACATGCCCCTGTCAGCTAGCACAAAGCACAAAGACATCCCAGGATGCTGCAGGCCCCTAAAGGGGGTCCATCCCCTGTCCTGGTGCTATGGATACAGGCCTTGTTTGTGCTCACAAGAATCAGGCCATAGCCCCAGGATGCTGAGGACCCCAAATGAGGAGCCCATCCCCTGTCCTGGTGCTATGGATACAGGCCTTGTTTGTGCTCACAAGAATCAGGCCATAGCCCCAGGATGCTGAGGACCCCAAATGAGGAGCCCATCCCCTGTCCTGGTGCTATGGATACAGGCCTTGTTTGTGCTCACAAGAATCAAGCCATAGCCCCAGGATGCTGAGGAGCCCATCCCCTGTCCTGGTGCTATGGATACAGGCCTTGTTTGTGACTACAGTAACAACACACATCCCCAGGATGCAGTAGGCCTCACTACAGGTCCCCATAACCCATCCTGGTGGTGTGGGGAATGCCCCAGTCAGTGAACACAGGGGCAAACCAGATCCACAGGATGCAGTAGGCCTCACCTCAGAGCCCTACCCCCTCATCCTGGTGGTGTGGGGAATGCCCCAGTCAGTGAACACAGGGGCAAACCAGATCCCCAGGATGCAGTAGGCCTCACCTCAGAGCCCTACCCCTCATCCTGGTGGTGTGGGGAATGCCCCAGTCAGTGAACACAGGGGCAAACCAGATCCCCAGGATGCAGTAGGCCTCACCTCAGAGCCCTACCCCTCATCCTGGTGCTGTGGGGAATGCCCCTGTCAGTGCACACAGGGGCAAACCAGATCCCCAGGATGCAGTAGGCCTCACCTCAGAGCCCTACCCCTCATCCTGGTGGTGTGGGGAATGCCCCAGTTTGTGACTCATTGGGACGAACCATATTGCACACTGATAAATATATCTGTGTTGCGGCAGAGGCCACCAAAGGGTGTCTGTCCCCTAATGTCAATATGTGTTGTCACTCCAATAGGTCGAGGATCTCCGCAAGAAGGCGCGGGAGCTGAGGGCACGGTATCCCCGTTTTGTGCGCCGAGTGCAGAGGGAGCGGCAGGCCCAACAGGACGGTGAGTGATGTGACATGGCCCTGTGGGGCACTGGCTGTCATGACCACAGGATGTATGTAACTGCTGTGGCTGATGTGTGAACATGGAGATGACACGTGTTCCCCTCTCCCACAGCGGATGCACGTGCTGCAGAGGAACCCGTGGTGCAGGATGCGGGGCCCGGGGAGCCGCGAAGAGCTGACGGCATGGAGGTGTTGCCCGACCCAGTCGACATGGTGGAGGAGCGCGATACACCACCTCATGGGGCCGAAGCAGCATCTGACGCAGAGGGGGAGGAGGAGGATGTGGGGGAGGGGGGGGAGCTGGGTGTGGAGGACATGCAGCTGCCTCGTGTGGCTACGGCGGGGGAGGAGGTGGGGGAGGGGGAGAGGGCAGAGGTTCTGGGAGGGTAGGGGGAAGAGGGGCGGGTGCAGGTGGCTCGGGAGGGTAGGGGCCCTGCTGTGGTGGGACAGGGGCTGGAGGGAGGTGACCTGTCCAACGTGGGGCTGGAGGGGGATGGGGTGGGTGGGGGGTTTGGGGGGGCATGTGTGCTGGGTGCCCATCTTCATGAGCTGTCACAGGGCTATGGGGGCGCCAGCGACCTGCACCATGGTGATGGCGATGCGCCCCCCCCTGGATGTGGGCATGGCACACATAGCCGAGGACATGCGCACCGTGGATGCAGCCACACAGACACGGGGAGACCTGTGTCTGTGTGGCTGCATGTGCGGGCTGCGCGTGGCTGCGGCTGTGCATGCGCATGCACACGCCCAGAGGCAGCACGCCCTCATCATGGGGCAGGTCCTGGCGACCCTGACCATGGTGGCTGACCGGCTGCGCTTGCTGGAGGAGCACGTAGCTGGGGGCGCGCCGGATCAGCCACCATGTGACAGGGGTCCCCGGGGTGTGTAGCGTGTGGATACGCATTACACACCCGCCCTGTGACAGCCCATGCAATGGCCTACCCCACACACGGAGGGCAGCAGGGCTGGATGACAGCGATGTTGGCATGATGGCCAATGCCAAATCCTCCCAACAATGTTTTTTGTAAATAAAGTTTTACATTGTTACCAGTTAACTGTGCTGTCCAGATATCCCTCTTTGCTATGGGTCAGTGTTGTGTGAGTGAAACATGAGGCCACACACGTGTGTCAGTGTGAGATACAAAGGGTGGGTGCAGGGTACTGTACACGTGTCATGCGTCTAGCGATATTACGGCCATTACATGGGCTAGTGCCACACATGTCCCAAAGCACACACATGTAACAGTGCCCAGGGGTCAGCAGTGGTGGAACATGCAAGGCTATGTGCAGCATCTGTGATGGGCGCAGACTAGGGTGGATGATGGCATGGACACAGCAAGTGGGCTAATGGACACTGAGCCTGGAAGTGCACAGGGCTAGGGGTGGACAGAGTAGACATGGCCGCAAGGGGACATGGGCTGGGCCACAAATTGGGTCCATTCGTCGTGTATGTCATGGTGTCGTGGGGCTTTTTACAAATGATGCACATGGGGGTTCCACTGCATTAAGGGTGACTGTTGTCATTCGTCTATATATAATACATAGGATGGAACAGAACACAGGACAGCAGCTCGGACATTGACCCCTGCAACCACATGGACTGTCCCTCCACACATGTGCTTGTGGGGCATCTCCGGAGGGTCTGGATAGTATGCAAAGTGCAAGATGTTAGTGGCAAGGGAGGAGACGGACATGTAGTTGGTATGTGGGGAAACCTAACCATGTGCTGTCATGTGTGCTACACTGAGGGTTGAGCAGAAGCCACAGGGACAGGTATCTGACACAGTATGATATGTAACAGAGGAGACTGGCAGATAGACTGTCATCCCAAATGTGCCTGTGCTACAGTCTATGGTCATCGGAGGACAGCTTGTAGACTCAGTAGTGCCTGTCTATGACTGAGGGTATGCAGTACATACCCAAAGCTGTGCTCGCAGTCTGGGTAAGTGTATCTGCTGTGCTCTGATCCCGTTGGTGTTTCCCGAGACCTGGATATGTGGAGTCCTATCCTGTTCACATAGGAGATGGCAAAGCATGGTGAGTGGGGCATAGACACCCCATCTATGTACTAGTGCCCTCAGCAGCTCATGTCCTCCTCCGAGGACCCTTTGATGCCAGAACTATTCATTTTGTGGAAGCAAACTGGGCACATGCCATAACCTAGCTCCACCCACCCACCCACCAAGATATCTGTCTACCCCCCCCATGAGCTCATGTAACGGCCATGCACCATCATGGGTGCACTGTATGTCAAACACCACCACCACGCATCTCCAATCAGAGCCAATGCAAACCGCCCAGATTCGGTAACAGCCCCATAAGGACATTTCCAAGAAGCCACGAATAGGCCATTGGCAGACCTCCCCCCCCCAATCATCCCACTGCACATTACCCGTCCAAACCCCCCCCATCACCCACAGCCCACCTAATGTCATGCCCTTTCCCCCTCCAAAGCCCATGACCAGTTTCCCCCCCCCCCCCCCGGCTCACGGGGAAAGGATGCAGAGAACAGATGTTGGCTGCAGCTGCTGGGTAGTGTGTGCCTGCTGGTGTGCGCCCAAGAGCAGGTGGGGCATCCCATGCTGGCCACAGCAGTGTCGGTGGCTACACCGTCTGGCAGAATAGTTTGCATCGGGCAGGCCCCAGGGTCATGCACGGGTGGGCTGTGCATAATACTGACCCCCACAAGCAACACAGGAGACATGACATGTGCTACAGCCGCATGTTCAGCGTTTTATTTTCCCCTCCCCCTGCCACGCCTTGCGTGTCCCCTCCCACCCTGTGATGATGGTGGCTCTGCTGCCGCCATTGCTGCCGCTGCTGCTGCTTCCATTGGTGCTGGTGGTGGTGGTGGCGTCACCACCATTTGTGCTGCTATGCTTTGCAGGCTCGCAGCCATGCTTTCTGCAGCTGTGACAAGCCTCGGGACCCCCATCAGGACCCTGGACATCATGCGCTGGTGTTGTCAAAGTGCATGCCTTTGCCGGTGCTGCTCCCTCAGACACGCACGCAGTAAATGCCGTATACCTGTGGAGACAGCAGGTATTGCATTGTCGTAATGAAAATAAAAGACTACCTATGCAGACGCATTGGCAACAGAACACAGTTTGAGACTCACCCTCTGCATCCCTGTGTGCCTCTGCGGTGTGCGCCTGCATCTGCTGGATTACATCTGCCACCGCAGACAGCGCCGCATCCCTGTTTCGCAGTCCTGCCTCAGCAAACACGTTCCCGGTGGCGCCATTGGTATTTGTCTCCCCTCCACAGGCAGGCTGAGTGATGATCCCACTGTCCTCCCCGGGGGGGGGTTGGGGGAGCTCCTGCCTCTACGTGGGACACCTCCAGCACAGGGTCCATGGGGGTGCACGCCCAGGGCTGGCTGTCCCCTTGCGCCTCCTCGGCTGCACGTATAGCGCCTATGTCACCTGTGGGACACAATATCATATAGGTCAGATGCGGCATGACTGCCCGTCTGCACCCGTCCCACTCCCCTAAGAACACATGTGTGTGGGTGAGCCACATGGGTCCTGGTGGGGGCCCCTCCCTCCCACCTCCCCTTACCTAGCTACCAATGCCGAGGGCGCCGTTGCCCTGCGAGTTCCACTGACCCCTTCCCCCTTGCATGCTACCACACATCCCATGCATCCCCGTTACCGCTATCAGCCCTGCAAACACAGTCCTTGTTTGACACAGGTGCATTGTGCTGTCCCGCCAGCCACGTTAACACCTGTGTGGCCGTGCTGCCTCCACCAGCCCTGCATCTTCCCCCCTGCAACACATTGGCAGCCTCTGCTGGTACTGTGGGACCTTTCTGTTTGTCCCCGCACCCATCCGCTTTGCTATTCCACACCCTGCCCACCATGGACATGTCTCCCCCAATGGGTCATGGCCCTGAGGCTGGTTGTATGCCTGTGCTGGCTCCTGTGTCCCCATTTTGCGGAACCATGCCACCTACACCACCCTCCACCCTTGGCCACCCCCACACATGTGCGCTTGCAGACTCCCACTGCTGCAGATCTCTCTCACACTTACCAGCACCTGGGTGTGCTGTGTCCAACTCAAGGGGAAGGCCATGGATGTACATTGTTCCGAGTCTCTGTGCCAGGCGCTGTTCGAGTGGCGTCAGGTTGGCGACCTGTGCTGGGCCCCCTCCTGTGCTCTGTGCCCCTCTCCTCTCTCTCGCAAGCTCAGTTCGTATATTAAGCTTGATATCGCAATATTGTTTTCTTAAGCTTTCCACATCCCTGTGTGGCCCATCTGCGGTTGCCACCTCCGCCTGTACCTCCGCCCATGCTCGGGCATGTGTGGCACCAGTTGTTGTGGAGCTCTGCTGGCCAAACAGTATGTCATAGCGCTCCAGGATTCCAGCCAGGAGAAGATCATTCTCCTCCTGGCTGAACCGAACTGCCCTCTTGCGTAGCTCCTCAGGGAGGGTGGGCCGGTGCTGCTTTTGCCCCATTGTGACATTGCTCTGCAGACATGGGGTTTGCTGAAGTCCAGATGGGCCTGGCCTCTCCCCGTCATCATCATGTGTCTCCATCGCTGGGACTTGCTGTGGTGCAGCATTCGCAGACGTTTGGTCAGTGTTGTCCATCCTGACTGTGTGCTGAGGTGCGTGCCATTTTGTTCTACCTAGCTATATATAGGTTTCGTTTGGATGTGGCTCTGGGCGCGTTGCATGCGCGCATTGCGTACGCGCGTACAACTGCGCTGCCCTCCCGCACACGCGTGGATGTGACATGATTATGTGCCCTAGGTGACCTACTTTGCATGGTTTTCAGCTTTTTCGTATTCCCGCAATTCAGCCCTGGGTGTACACACTACACGTGCCCTCCTCCTACAATGTTCTGATGGTAGGTACGACATATGTTTTCTGTTGTAGCAACCATGTATCTTTGTTCAGCGCGTTACCATGCACGTTGGGTGATGGTCCCGTTTGTGTGATGCACATTACGTGGGACGTGCGTTGCGTGTACGCGCGTGTGAACGCGGTTTACGCCTCTGTAACATCTTGGCATTTTCCATATTTGGGAAGGTGTATACCTCGCAGTAGCTTTACACCATGCTGCGTCACAGGGGGACACGTCGTTAGCTATTATCGAAATGGCTGTTGTCAGGTGCAATGCGGGGGTATGCGCGGTCCTTCGCGCGCTATGTTTCCGACTATCAAACATTGCTAACTAGAGGGTGTTGCCTGTGATGGATGTTCCTGGTTGAACAGGTGTGTATTGTTTGTGTGATTTGTGTGCCCGCCCTGTACCCTATTTCCCAGCCACCTGTCCCCCATCCTGTGTCTATCATGGTTCAGACTGTGAATGCAGGTGGTGCAGTCATTGCATTGCTGGAGCTAGCTGGGCTGCACGTTCCGGCAGAGGGAGATGATGGTCCTGGGGCTGAGGCACTGGGCATGGGTCCTAACCCGCTGCAACACAGGCCTGCAGCTGTGGAGGGTCCACAGGCGGGTGTGGTGGGACAACGGTGCCGTAGGCGTCCTGAGGGGCGGCCACACCTGCAACGCCTCTACAGGCCCAGGGCCATGCTCCAGAACATCAGGGAGGACCAGGTGATCTCCCTCTACTGGCTGGACACAGGGGCTATTAGGGAGCTCTATGAGGATCTACGACCTGACCTCGAGCCCCTGACTGCCCGGTCACATGCTATACTGGGATTGGCCAAGCTCCTTGCTGCCCTACATTTCTTTGCCTCTGGCTGTTTCCAATCCTCAGTGGCCGCAGTGGGTGGGATGAGTCGGCCAACGTTCTCTCGCTGCCTCCACCAGGTACTGCGGGCCATGGTCAGCCGGGTTGGGAATTACATTGCCATTCCCAACAGTAGGCAACATTGGGTGGCCCTGGGACATGCATTCCAGCAGATTGCAGGGATACCACATGTGATGGGCGCAATAGATTGCACACATGTTGCCCTCGTCCCGCCACGCGACAGGGAGGTTGTGTACCGCAACCGCAAACACTTCCATTCTCTCAATGTGCAGGTTGTCTGTGATGCAGGTATGCGTATCCTGAATGTGGTCCCGCGGTTCCTGGGGTCAGCCCATGACTCCTATATCCTGCAGAACTCAGCACTGTTCGGCCTGTTTGAGGCCAGGCAATATGAGGACTGTGTCCTGCTGGGTAGGTATTCCCCACATCCTGTGTGTACCTACCATATGTGTTTCACGGGGGCACCATTGTCACTTGTGTCCCCTGCATGCATGGCATTGTGCTGTTGTGTCCTGGTGCAGCCTATTCTGGACCTGTGACTACAGCACACCCTGTCACCTGGGATGTGGTCACATACCTATGTGCAGCACCACACATCCCCCTGCCTACCATGTGCCTGTTCTTGCTCATCTGGGTCACCACGCACCCATGTGGTGACAGCTGTACCCTGCCTTTGCTGTTCACTTCGCAGACATCCGTGTACAGAGGCATTCTGGACATGCATGGTGTGTCCCCACCATGGATGTGCCTCCTACACCTTTGGAGGTATGACATATGTCTGCCTGTGTGTTGTGTCCATCTCCCAACCCATGTGCCATGGGATTGTGCATGTGCCATCCGGGGGGGGGGGGGCATTGGAGAATTAGGGGCACAGGACCAGAGACCTGCTGTACAGTGTGTATGGGGCCTCCTCATTTGCCATGTAGGGGGTGGAACGTGTCATGGGCTATGTGCGAACCTGCTATCACACATGTCTTCTGCATGACTGTTTGCTTTGGCCTGTCTGCACTGACACTCCCACCTGCCCCCCCCCCGGGTTGTGGTCCACTGACATATCCCCTGTGTGCCATATAGCAGGGTTTCCTGGGACTTGCACAACTGAGCATCTTTGTGCCAGCCAGTGTGGGTTTGGGCTCCCGGATGCAGACTCTGGTGCACCCCCATCGTGTGCAAAGCTGTGCCGTCAGATGTGTGTGACCATGCTTCTCTGCTGTCCATTTGTGCATTGCTACATCATGGGTTCCATAGGTTCATCTTCTCACGTGTACCGTACTGCCATTTCTGTTTGCAGGTGATGCAGGGTACGGGTGTTGTGCCTGGCTGCTGACCCCTGTGCGTCTCCCTCGGACAGGTGCAGAGATGCGGTACAATGAGGCCCATGCCTCCAGCCGCTCAGTCATTGAGCGCACCTTTGGCGTTCTCAAAAGTTGCTTCAGGTGTCTGGATAGGACTGGTGGGGCCTTACAGTACGGGTCCTTGACTGTGGCAGAGATCATACTAGCCTGTTGCATCCTCCACAACATTGCTCTCAGGCACAATATTCGATATTAATGAGGATCTCGGGGTGGATCCTGTGTGCCCTCCTGCACCTGGCCATGTTGACACACGTGCTGGGATGGCGGCCAGGCAACATCTGATCGAGGAGCTCTTCTCCTGTAAGTTCTGCTTGTGCTGGGGATATTTATCTGGGTTGACCATGTGTGAGCAGGTGTGTGGATTGTGCAGCACTACCGTGACATGTCTCGATATGTCTGATGTGTTCTTACCTCCCCAGGATGAGCTTCTGCTTTCCGGGCCCCCAGGGATTGGCTGGCCATACTGCCCGATGCTGTGCTGTGTGTGGGGAGTGTGTGTACATCACTGCAACAGGCAGGTGACTCTGGTGAGTTGGCATACAGTGCGGTTTGCATTGCTGTCGTCATGTTCTGACACATATATGTTGATTTCTCTCCACTGCTCCTATGGTGCTGCACATGTTGTCATGGCGCCAGGCAGATAGCGCCTGTAAAAGTGGAGAAAAACGCACAGGGCAGTTTTAAAAACAGCAGTGCAGAGCACATGGCTAGGGGTTGTCAGGGGCAACTAAGCAAAACAAGAGCACAGGCTGTAGAGAAACGCCCAGAGATACCATTACGTCATAGCTCATCAGCAAAGCAGAGACAGCTGCAGAGAGTTGAGCCAACTCAAGTCTCAAGGAATGACGCAGATAAAAAAAGGTCAGTCTTGAGCAGAGCAGAGACACGTGCAGATTCAGGCACAGGGATACGAGCAGATTCACGTACAGGCACACGTGGAGAAGGAAGGAAACACAGAGACGCAAGGAGTCAGTCTCAGTCTCTGAGGCGGAGAGAGAAGGAGACATTGAGAGGACTCAAGGGAAAGAAAAGTACAGCGCTCAGAAAAACCAGGAGCCATACCTGGAAGGTTCAGACGTGGAATCAATCTGCACCTCAGAGGGGTTTATCCAAGAGGAGTTCACGAAGGTTAGTGCTGAGAAGTTAGGCTGCACTAAGCCAAGGTCCGTGTGGGGCCAGAGGGAGACTCCAGGATATAAACCACGAGGAGCAGGGAGAAGAGATAACCACAATAGCAGGAACCTGGGGAGCCAGAATACTTGTCCAAGAGGTAATTCCCATGCTTTAGAAAGACGTCCTGTGAAAGGAAGAGAGGGGAAGAAAAGTTTCCACTTCCCGTTTACACACCAGCCAGGCAGAGCTCAGCCTGAAAGCCAAAGTACCTGGACTAGAGGAGCACTGAGGTTTACCCCCAGTGGTCAGGAAATGTGTAGCCCACTAAGGAAAGATTCCATAGTGTGTGGTAAAGAACCTTTCTGCAGTGATAGGGGGGAGTGGTGCTCTGACCCAGCCGAGAGGAGAGAAACAAACACTAATCCACAATACAGCCCTGCAAGTTATAATTATCAAGAAGCACCTGAAGATATGGATTGTGACTTTGGTGATGATAATTCTGATATGTGCAAAATGGACTGTACGCTTGTTTTCTCCGATAGCATAACCTCTTTTTGTTAGGGGCCTAAGAAAGCCTGCTGGAGTGAAATCTGTGGGAGAGCACAGATTTCACAGTTAAAAGTGTGTGATTGAAAACCTGTTTTTTCCCCTCTTTTTGTTCAGTTAAAGCTGACAATAAGCATTTTTGTTCCCATTTGTAGTCCCTCACTTGTGTTATACCAGCTGTATGGTTTATTTGCTTTTTGATATTTGTTGCAAGAATTCTCTCGGGACGGGAAATAAAACCTCTTTAAGCATAGCTACTCGACCACAACTACCTCCTTATTTCGATTAGCTATTGGGACCCAAAATCCCTGAGGGCAACATAAAGTCCTTGCTGTTAGAAGAGGAGCAACACCGAAGCCCCAGGCTCCCGCCTTGTGGGCCAGCAAGGTGTTTGACAATGTCTATGGCCCACTACCCCTTCACCCTTAGCTTCCATTTGTCACACATGTGGCCATTACCTGTCCACATCTTGAGAGTGTTAATGTCGTTTCTGATGCACATAATGACAGGCTGTGTGCGTCCACCGAGACAGGGCATTGTATTGTTTGGGAGCATGTGGATCACTCACTGCCTTTGTGGCATTGGCAGGATGCTTGGCACTCATGCATGTACTGTGATGGGGGTCTCCACTTCTCGGTGATTGTCGGGGGTCCTGCCATCTGCACCTTCTGGCATGCATACCTTGCATCACAGTGTATGCCTCTGTGTCTGCTTAACCTGTCTACATGACCGATCATTCTGCGCCTCCTTGCCTATGTGTGTTTCACGGATGTGTCTGGCCCCCGTTCCTGTGATGTTCCCTCATCCCTCTTTTCCCTTCTGCCTGTGGGCTACTATACATTGTGGGCATTTGTTATATATTCTTTTATGACGTGTCTCAGGTTTGCTGGTGGACCGATGTACGTCAACATTTTGGTTCCACACAACACAACACACCTTGGACATGCTGCACTCACAGCTACCCATGCACACATGGTAATGGCCGCACTCCATTGATGTCTGCAGCCTCTATTGGGGCTCTTTGTGCTTTTGCGTGACACGGACATTCCCAGTCAGGTCACAGCTCTACATTTCACGTAGGCCTCATCTTCCAGACTATGGGGCATACACCACGTGCTGGCGCTGCATTTGGCCTGTTGCTATCATCATGTCTTTGGTTGTTGTCTGTGTGCGGCACCACTGCTGGACATGCTCTGGAGCCCAGTGGTGCCTGTGTGTCATGTGCATTTACATGAACATATTGGGATGGGGTTCTGGTCTTCAGAGACCTCTCCTGCAGTGGTCCATGTGCACTGTGCCCAGTGTTGTGGCCATGTCATGTGGTGGTATGTATGCATTCTTGGGTGACCTCTTTCTATCTGACTGTCTCCTTTCAGACCTACAGGGGCCGTGGTTTGGTGTGGCATTCCATTTCCTGATATCTACATATCTTCACACAGGACACAGACAACACACATGACACATCTGCTACACTGCATCTGGAGATCCCGTCATCCATATGTGCGTGGACACAGCACCCCTGTGAGACTGTCCCTGGTTGTTGTTGCCACAGGGATAGGGGCCTCTGCAATTTGGACACAGGCCTTCTCCTCAAACTCATTGCTGGCATATTTTGAATGTCACTGGGGGGACTGGGCCCCCGTTGCTGCCATGGACTGTCTGTGTATTTAGTTTCTTGCAGTAAAGGGGGGGGGGGTGAGTTGTACATGACTATGTGGCCATGATACATAACTGTCGACATGGCATGTTGCCTTGTCACTCTGCATGCTTTCTCCATGTTCTTTTGGTGGCTGGGGATGGTGACTGCTGTGCATACGGTGGGTGCGGACACTGTGGGGACATGTCATTTTGGAGCCCTTCACATCACATAGAACTGTATGTTAGTGACTGCGGATGAGATGCGGCATAGGATTTGGGTTTGCACCGGTGGGGGGTGCTCAGGGTGTGTAGGCTCAACAGGCAGCAACAGTTGGGTGCACTGGCAAAATGGATTGGGTGTGTGCTGGCAACGGGGGCAGCGACACAGGACCCATGTCTTTCTACAGGTCATATGGTGCACCGGGATGCAGGATACATTTGCTGCTTGGGTATGGTGACTGCCCTTTGTGGACGACTGTTTGCACTTTTGATGTTTTGGATAAGTGGGGTGTTGGTCACCCAGTTTCATTGCCACTCGGGGGTTGCTAGTTTGGGGGACAACTGGCATTGATCGTTTCCTTCCTTGTTAGATGCTTATTTGCCCATATGCAGTGTGCAGCCCCATCACATCTACGCCCACCCTTCCATGGTTGAGCTGTGCATGTCAGTGTGGCCTTTTTGCGGCCTGTGTGCCACATTGTCTTGACTCTTCCTAGTTTCCATCCTGTGGTGGGGCATGTGACTGGGCTGGCTGTTTACTGGGACCGCTGCTGCCGGTTGGTCCGTGCGACATCACTGAACTGGTTGGTCATGCACATGCTCCTCTTACGGTCGATTGTCCATGGACACAGCCCATCCACATGGTTTTCCATTGGCCTGGACCCTTCCAGCCCTTATGTGTTGCTCCCCTGATATATTGCATTTGGTTTACACTGCATTATATATTTCCTGGGGCGTGTGTGGACCTGTTCATATGTGCCTCCCATCCCACCTGTGGACTGTGATGTTGGCTGTGGACCCCTGCTCAGAATGTGTACTGCATCTTGGTTAGTCTTTGGGGTGCCCTCACCTGTCACACAGCTGTGGTTTTGTATGGTGACATGCTGTGGTCCTGTCTGCATCCATTTCTGTATGCCTACTGGTGTTACTGTAGTTATTCTCTTTCTGCAGCGCTTTCCATCCTAGTGTTCATGGCTTTTCACTCTCTCTGTTCCCCTGTTTTGCTGCCTTTCCTGCACTGGTACCTGTGGTCGCTGTAACAGTCAACTCTTGGCTTCTAGGTCCCGGCCACTCTTATCATCCTCATCATAGTTGGGGACCATCCTTTGGTCCATCTATCTGCATCAGTGTGATGTGACATGTCCTGTATGTTGCTGTGCAGTCACCCCGTATCCTACACTGCTACCCTTGTCTGCATTGCATCTCTGTGTTCTTGGCGGGCCTGTGCCTGTTCTGCGTGGCAGACCCACTCCTCTGGCCACCTCCACCTCGTGACACATTTTCTCCTCAGCTGCCATACACTTTTTTTCTAGTACTCTAGGGTGCCAACAACCTTTGGTGGGTTGCTGTTGCCAGCACCATGTTTGTCCGCGCTGCTTCCAGACACATGGGATGTCCACAGGGGTGAGGGTCCAGTGACTCCCTACTCTCTCTCGGTCAATCACCTGTTCATTGTCTTTACTGTGGGTTCTGTGTGGTGTTACTACTACATCTGTCTCTGTTCCACGCAGGTCCTGCAGACACCACTTGCAGTCCCTAGGGCACACTGACCTTGGCCCACATACCCTTTTTGGGGCACCGTGCCATATGGTTCTATGGGCCAGGGTTCCATCTGCACTCTCTTATCCCTGTGTACCTCATATTGCACTTAGCATGGGGCACCCTTCTCGGGACCATACTGGTCGCCTTTTTCACACTTCTTCTTGGGCACACTGTTGGGCTACTGTCTTTTGCTGCTCTATGGCAGTGATGCACAAATTCATTTCTCCCTTCAAGGACAGGCGCTGTGGTGGTGCCTACCCACTCCTATGTTCATCTCGGGACTGCTGATGTACATGTGCAGTGCACCATGAGTGTTGTTGCTTTCACCCATATCCTTACCCCCCAGCAGGCACTTCGGGTGGTGACATGGCGCCCTTTCTTTGCCCAGTTAGGGGGTTATTGGTTCTGGTGGTACAGCCATCTGCATATTCTTTCTCCACATATGCATAGTATGTTCGTGTTTGCTTTTGCTTTTGACAGTGCCTTTCGGTTTATGAAACAGGTTTGTGATGTTATTGGGCCTTTTATATTTGGTAATGATCTTGGCCTTGGTCTTGATTGTGTTTGCCATATGCCCTTGTTTGCTGAGACCTTGGTTTGTTTCATTGACAGCCATTCTTTGTATGTGCATAGTGCAATTGCTGTGGATATGGTGTGGGGGTTTGTAGCATTTCACAGTTCAGCTCCATGGGCTGGGCGCCTCATTCTTGGGACTGTGTAATTTGCACTGACAATATGGGCTACTAGCTACTTCATTACCTGTGGGGGCCCCTATGTCATGGGTTTCAGCCCACAGATGGATTGTTTGGTGGCCCTTTGGGGGGCATCTTGTAGTTTTACTTTACATTGGTGCTGACAGCAGCACCACCCTCACAGTGCAGAATCCTCATGGTGCCTCATCGGGAACCCTATGGCATGACCTATGGGGCTCTCTGTAACACACCCTATAGGGTGCCCTGGCAGACAGTGCACATTTACCTTTACCCTCTGGTGTGACTTGTAGGGTGCCCTATGCAGCACCCTCAGGGTATAGCCCTGTGAGTGTGTGTTTGACAGCAGAACCTGTTCGACGTACATAACAAGCTGCTTCTGACATCACTAAATTGTTGTGCGGGTAATGTCGCAGACTCATCCACAGATACACCCGCATGACAGGTACACATTCACATGATACAGGGCCCAGAGTTGGGCCGACCAATGCATGGCGTGGTGGGGTTTCCTGCAGGGGTACGATGGCAAGACAATTCGGTTCTTACCTGCCTTGTTTCCAGCACGGTTTGAGGTTTTATTTCCTTAATTACATGATTTGTGGATATATTTGACGTTGTACATATCTCAGACATGGTTCTGGATGCGAATTCACACTATTTTCTTCTTTTGTGGGCTGCGGCTCTCTTGATTAAACGGGCCCTCCCAATGAGGGGAGGTGGGCATTTTCTCCCACCTCTCAGGTTGGTTATGGCCAACAAAAAATGGGGAGTAACTATGGGTTCAACTGAGTGCTGACTGGTTATCCACATCACTGACTATGGTTTGTGGAGGGTAAAGTTGCAGGCAGCTTTTGTCTTTGGGGCCACAGGGGGATTTGAACTCACAGACCTTGCACCATCTGCCAGTGTCTTAACCATTGTGCTACAGATCACGCTGCCTTAGGGGACACCTTTTCTAAATTCTTATGGGGCACCCTGTTGGGCTACTGTCTGTTGCTACTATGTGCCAGTGACACACACAGTCATTTCGCCCTACCGTGCCAGGGGGCTGTGTGGGTACATAACCCTTGTTGTGTTCATCTCTGGACTGCTGATCTGCATGTGCATTGCACCATGGGTATGTTTGCATTGGGACAGATCCTGGCCAACACAGCGGGCCATTTGGGTGGTGTCCTGATGCCCTTCAGTTGCCAGCCAGGGGGTTGTTGGCAGCTATGGGGCTGCAGCCCGGTGGTTCCTTCACGGCCTGTGGGGCCAGTGGTCATGGGCTCAGACCCACAGTGGGCTTCTTTTATCGGGCTGTGTGCAGCATTGTATATTTTTAATGCACATTAGTGCTGCCAGCGAAACCCCCACAGCATAATATAACCTTACAGTGCCTCATAAGGCGCCCCATGCGGCACCTTATCTGGCGCCCTTTACGTTGCCTAATAGGGTGTTCTATAGGGGACATTTTGGTGTGCCTCTGTGGACAGTGCACTTTATAATGTGGCCTGTGTGGTGCATTATGGGGTGCCATCTGCAGCACCTTTGGTTGCACACTGTGAGGGTGTGTTTGCTGGCAACACTACTGGACGTAAAAAAAACTTGCCTCCTCATTCCCTATGTAATGTACAGGATGGTGCCTGGCCCAGCCTTCTGCATTGGGCACACTGTGGAACCCAGAGGATTCGAACCCATGCTGCCTGTGACAGCGGTCAGTGAGGTAACCATTGTGCTACAGCTCTGTTTCTGTGATTTGTATCTGTAGGCCTTCTTGGGATTAACGCTCGGTGACGCGCCATGACGCCCTGTCATGCTCGTTAGTTTTTGGAACGCGCGTTGCGGGTAACGATGTACCACCCATGTCCTTATTTGGGGTTTCAGTCTCTACCGCGGCTCCTACCGCGAATCGCACTAATGCACTTTAGTAAACATACCCCTAAATTGACTAGTTTGATTAACTTTTCTGAGGCAGTATTGAAATGATTTTAAATAATAAATAAACACATTCTTGAAACACTAACACATCAGTCATAGGTTAAAACTTAAGCAAGAAAAAATAAAATTTAATAACTGTTAACAATTAATAATAGCTGTTATTTTGAATAGTTTAAAAAAAAGTAACTTCTGTTAGTAATATTTTATATTTCTCTTGTATCATTTTTAACAATGAAAATATTGAGGATTTTTTCTTGTTCAGCCACAATTTTTAGTGTTCTGTGTGCCATACACATGAACATAGGGGTATGTTTACTAAACTGCGGTAAAGTACCAGCGGCTACATTAATGCTCATTAGGTAACGTTAACGTTAACGCGCGTTAACGTTACCTAATAAGTGTTAGCATTCCCGGCCACGGTAAACACCGCAGAGGGTGGAGAGAGGGCGGAGAGAAGGGGTCAATGGGCGGGGAGAGGCTCCCTGCACACTAACGCGCTGAACTGAAGGGCTGAATCCTACCGTGAATGAAAACCTTTGCAGGAGAGAGAAACCATTTCAGTGTCAGCAATGTACATCATAGGCAGGGAGCCCAAGAAACGTGATAGTAGTGCTCCATTTTCAGGGACAGCATAATGCCCAAGCATGAAAGGCCACTATGGCGATGGTGCAAATGGTGCATAGGGGGCTGCAGGCAGGACATGTAGCGGGGGCAGCTGTGGCACAGGGTGGACTAGGCGGGTGCCTAGGTGGCACATAGGAATATAGAAACCGGAAATCAGCAAGACAGCAGCTGACAAAGGCCAAACACAATCCAACAACATCTACCTGGTCCACACAAGCTAACCGTTGCCAGGGCACTGACCTGACATCCCCCCAGCCAACCCTCCCCCAAGTGGAAGGGACATACTATTGGTAGGCGGTGATGGGGGGGATGTGAGGATGCTCATGTATGCCCCCTGCCCCAGACCCCGCTCCCTAGGCGACCACCTACCCACACAGTGGATGGCCTGGGACTGTGCACTACCAGCACCGACAGCATATGGTCATGTCATCATGGCAGGGGGGTGTGTGCCCGTGCTGGAAGGGGCAGTGGCACCTGCCTGCAGTGGACCTAGGCCATGCCCTGTACCAGTACGTGGTGTGCAGTGCAACATAAAAGGTCTGGCTGAGAAAACGTACAGGTGGCTCCATGGACTGCATTGTATCTGTGGCAACAGTGTGGTGCAATACACCCAGCCAGTGTGTCCAGAAGCAGAGGGTCACAGGTTCAAGTCCCAGCTGTGGTTCCTGCAGAGCATGTCCCTATATTTTACCCTACAATGCAGGTACAACAGCAACATGTGCAAAGCCCAAAGCAGCGGCAAACAGGGGTACAAACACCCACTCACACAGGCTCCACAATCCAAAGATGCATGGAGAGTCAGGCTGTTGGCCCCAGCATTGAGCTGCAGTTATCACCAGAGCACTACTACTACCTCCTGCACAGTTTAGCAATGTCGGCACTGTGATCAGGACCAGTGTGGCGGGCAGGATTGCCAACCACCCCTATCTTTGCACAATGCTGCAATAGGAGTGTGTGTATGTGTGTGTGTATGTCTATCCATTGTTCTGTGGCTGCCCACCCCTCATTGGGCCCAAAATGCCCCACTGTTACCAGCGTTAGCCTAAATATGTGCATAATGAGGAGCAAGGTATTGTGGGTATGGCCCGGATAGGGCGGATTGGCCAGGATGCATCTTCACAGGGTGTGGGGCAATAGCTGGGACACTGTAGTGCCCAACCACCACCTGCATGGGCAGGATGGCCACAGCATGTCATGCTGGGAGGGCACTAACTCTAACCGAGCAGTGACCATGGCATGTCTAGGTTCCCACATAGCGCTCCATACTATCTGTCTCCAGTGATACTTTTGTGATCCCAATGCTGGGGCCCCAATCACTAAGCTGCTTGCTTGGTGCACATAGTTCCTCTGTGAGCATGCACTATGGATTGGCTAGTGGACTGTCTGCAGTTAGACTGTGCATGGTTGGAACACCTATAAGGTGTTGTCTGCTGGTGACTGTCAGAGAGTGGTGTGAGGCAGTTGGGGTTTTCCAGACCTAACCCCAGCATTGCTGCTGGTCTGCCACTGCCCCAATCACAGGTATGGCTCTGGGCCACCAACCCTGGAGGGCTGTCTTATACCAGCAGGATGGAGGTTGTTTCATGGGGGTAAGGGGCACCTGTCCCTTACCTACAAAAAGTGTGATGTGGGCCCTTTGGGGTACATAGTGTATACCACTTTGATCTATCAAGGCACTGCTACACAAATCTCATGCAAGTCTGGAAACCCCTCTGCCCTGATAACAGGTGCCCATGTCAATCAGACCCTAACATGGGGTACACACTAATCTGGGTGGTGTCTGGTCCCAGAGGGCCACATGTGACTGCAGGATACAGATGGACACCAAATTACCTTCAGCTGCACTACAAGAACACCTGTCACACACTGGTAGTGATGGGGATATACAGCAGGACCTATCTCTAGCATCACATGTACTGCGGACCTAGTGCTGGGCACCCATCGTATCCCTCAGGGAGAACACAGAAGCTGCACAATGGCATTGTCTGTAGCTACTCTATGCCAGTATCACGCACTGTCAATTCGTCTTTCCAAGCTGAGGTACCGGAGAAGTGCAGACCCCATTTGGTGATCAGCTGTAGACAGCTATTCAGCATGTGCATTGCATCATGGGTATTGGTGGGTTTACCCTATCCTGGCACTCAGAGCAGACAGTTTGTGCAGTGACCTGCAGTCCTTCTGTACCCAGCCATTGCTGTGACATACACCACAGAGGTATAGCCTACTGGTTAATACAATGCCATTCTCGGCAGTGTTCATGGGTTCAATTCCTCATTGTTCCCTCCTCTCATGCCTGTCCTACTCAAATAGTGTACATGCCTGTAACAGTCATTTTTTTGCAGATTTGTGCTGCCAGCCCATAATACCCTCGCCACAATTGCCAACATTCCCTCAGTCCATCTATCAGCGTCTGTCAGCTGTGTAGGGTCCTGTCTGCCTGTGCAGGCTGCCACCCCATGTCCTGCACTGCTACCCTTTCCTGCATTGTGCCTCATCATGCTTGCCTCGCCTGTGCCTGATCTGCATGGCACCACCACTCCTCTGTCCACCCATCATTGTAACTATCCTGCCACCTCCACCTCCAATGGGGGATACGTATTCCCATCGTCTGCCACCAACTGTCTTTCCAGTACTTTACATTGCCAACACCCTGTGCTGTGGTACAGTTTCCCCCACCATGTTTGTCATCAGTACTGTCAGCCACATGGGATGCCCGCAGCTATGGCAGGTCCAGCGGCTCCCAGCTCTCCCTCCTTCACTCACCTGTTCATTGCCTTTCCTGAGTGCTCTATCTAGTGTTAGGGCTACATCTGTCTCTGTTCCTCACAGGTCATGCATGTCATCCTGCGGCACCTTGCAGCCCTTAGGGCACACTAACCTAGGGCACCGTAACCTTGTTAGGCTACCTTAACCTATGGTTCCATAGCCCAGGGTGCCTTCTACGGTGCCTTGTCCAGGGGTGCCTAATATGGCGCTTAGCCTAAAGAGCCCTATAGAGCGCCTTATGAGGCACCTTACAAGGCACCTTATAATGCACCTTACAAGGCACCTTATAATGCACCTTACAAAGCACCTTACAAGGCGCCTTGTAATGTGCCTTGTAAGATGCCTTATAAGGCACCTTGTAACGTGCGTTAGCTGATACGGCTTGCTGTAACGATGCACCGCCCACGCCTTTATATGGGCATCTGTATCTTTACCGCGGAACCTAACGCAGGTGACATTACCGCAGTTTAGTAAACATACCCCATAGTCTGTCAGGTGTGTCACTACAGAGAAAAGGTTGAGAACCACTGTTCTAGTAGCAAATACCGTTACAGACACAGATCACGAAATGGTAACGCTTTCATGTAGAAAAGGAGGGAAATCAAACATCAGAATTAAGGTAGTGATTCAATAGGTGAGTGCATGAATAAATAGCACTGCATATTTTTCCCTCGTGAGTACTTGTGAATTTGCAAAAGTATGCACATCTTTCGATTTTGAAAACTACCCCATGGAATTTATGTGCTTACATTTACACCAGTTCTTTACCATGCCCAAATGTGTCCAGCTAATATATGGCCATCTGTGCATCATAACAGGATCGCCCAAATATGAACACATAACCCCTTTATTATACCAACTACATTAGCTTCCAGTCTCCTCAAGAGCTAAATACAAAACCGCTCTTACCATATTCAAGACAAGAAACAACTTGTCAGCCAGAGCCCTACAAGACCTGTTTTGTACAAACTCAAGCTGTAGCCCGATGAGACTGAACACCAGAGAGATAATACCAATTCCTAGCTCCTACACTAAGACAAATAAATCTAGCACAAAGAAAGCTCTCTCCATAGCTGCTCTCACTATCTGGAACAATTTGCCAGAAAAAATCAGAACCACCAGAGACTTAAAGGACCTTAGAAAACTTCTCAAGACCTTTCTCTTCAACAACCACTTTAAAGACAATACCTAGTCCTGCCACCTCACTGCTCAAACCTGAATTACAGTTAACCCAGCTCAATATGTTGCTATGTATATAAATTCTGCCTCCAGGCACCTCCCGCATGCCATCCCTAACTGAATTGTTCATTGAGTTCTCTGTAACACTATCGAGTTTTATGTAAACCACTTTGATTGTATGAGAAGGTGGTATAAAAATCCTGTTACATAAATAAATAAATAAAGTGAAACCCCTCCCAAGATCCCCTCCCCCCAGGAATGCTTCCACTCAATTCAGGCAAAAGTACGCATATAAGTGCTGCATGCACCTAAATTTCTGAGCACCCCGAATGTGCATTTCATAAGAACCTATATCCACATCTACAATACAGTGGAACCTCGGTTTATGTGATTAATCCATTCGAAAAAGTCTGACTAAATCCGAATGTATGAAAACTGAAGCAATATTTCCCATAAGAAATAATGTAAATCCAATTAATCTGTTCCAGACAGCCAAAAATATTAACAAAAAATACATTTTATAGATAATAACTATATTTTTACATACAGAAAACAATGAGAAATAAATATAAATGACTAATGAAATGGATAAATGAACATTTAACATCACTTTTACCTTTATTGAAGACTCTTGTTGGCATATGGAAGACAGTCAATCAGCAAGAGAATCAAAATAAAGAAAATCCCACTTCTAGCCACAAGATGGTACTCCATTTTCAACTGTATGAAAATCGAGACAATATACAAAAACTGGGACAAAATCTTGACGAAAAAAGTCAACGAAAACCGAATCGTATGAAAACTAGGGCATACAAAAACCGAGGTTTGACTGTACTACTTTATGTGCAGAAATGGCTTTTAAAATTCTCCTCCCTAGCAACAAGAGACAGTAAAAATACTACAAGAGACAACATAGGCCTGCAAAGAGCTACCCGAATCAACAGGATCTGCAAGATACGAGTCATGAAGCTGATCATGTTCACAGCTGAGGTCTGTGGAACTAAAATGAGAGGTAATTATAGATCACTGTGGTGGACCAAAGAAATTAGAGCGGTAGTTAAAAGGAAAAAGGAAGCTTGGAAAAATTGGGCCCACTGTAATATGGAGGGAGATACATGGCCTGTAGTTAGGCCAGAGGAGAGGGGAATAAGGAAAGTAAAGGAAGGAAATATAATGGTTAAACCACTCTGAAAGTAAGACAAAACGATGAGGAGTGGAAATACAGAAAATAATCTGACCGAAATAGTGAACTCTAGAATATCCTAGAAAAGAGGAATCTTCTCCTAGGGCCGCTTCAACACCTTATGGGGCCCTGGGCAAACTTTGGGGATGGACTCCCTTAAATTTTTACTTTTCTTCTTCCCCGGCAAACACACACAGCAGAGCCCCCCCCCCCTCCCCACCCCCCCACATTAACTGTTAGCTTAAATCTGTAAGCATTAAATTGTCCATACTTATTTGGGCCCCCATGGTTGCAATGCTCATCACTGGCCAGCCAGGATCCCCTGAGCCCCATTTGATGCAGCAGACTTGCCAGGCTGCAGTGAAAGCCTTGCCCTGGAGGTTGCCTGGTTTAGCCTGCCCAGCACATACCACCACATACGACACCCTGGCTGCACATGCCTTCGCTGGTCCCACACATGCACACAGCATGCCTCTTTGCCATGTGACTCCAACTTCAACGCCTGATTCCATTCTCTTCACTCAGGCGGGGTCAGTCTGGCATGCTGAAGGAGGTGCAAAGTTCAGTGAGGTGACTGAGCAGACGGTAGACGGCTTGGCTGCACCGGTAAACTCTTTGGGGCTGTGCCTGAGCACATATGGGCAGCAGGGCAGCTGGGTGCAGGGGTTCGGGGCAGCTTCCCCTTTTGCCCATAGGTAAAAATGGCCCCACTATTTTCATGATCTATTAAGCCCTTCTAGAATTACAAAGCACAAGAGGTAACTAGATTAACCATCTATTTTCCTTTTGGAAAAGGAAAATATTATTAAACGTGCACCAAAAATCAAAGCATCTGGCACAGAGGATTATCAGCAGGAAAGAAGCCACAAGAGTGACGGGGAGGAAATGACTGTAGAGTGTTCCTAGCAGCAGGGAGCCAACAGAAATCAGTCAAAGGCTGGTGGATTGCCCAGCACTGAGTGGGTGGGAATATTTTAGAATGGGGGCGGGAACTCAGTGGGTGGGAGTGTTAGTGTGGACATGTGTAGTTTCTGGGTGGAGTCTCCCCGCCTTGGGTGTTTTGGGTCATTTGGGACTGGACTGGAGAACCTATAGTTCAATGGTCCGTGTACTTTCTATTGGGATTTAGTGCAGAACTGTAATTATTATGTTCTATGCATCTCATTACTGTATTGCATCTATTCTAAAGTAAAATAAACAAATCTGCATTAACAGCCTTAACACAGATTTCAGTGCACTCTCATTACATCAGTCACTTCGACAGGTACTATCCAATGAACCCTTTCTATCGCAGCAGTACCACAGAAAACAGGGTTACTTACCTGTAATGGGAGTTCTCCGTGGACAGCAGGATACGTCAGCCACACCTGGTGATGTCATCTGAAGGCGCCATGACGGAAGTGCTCTCTAGAGCTCAGAATTTTCTGTGTATGTGCGAGGTGGTCCCACCTCCCTGGCCCGCCCCTAGTCAGGCCAGTAAGTGACTAGCTATGCCGTTCTGGCTAGGGCGCAGGCTGGGCGCAGGCCACCCTCATACAGGGGAGGTGGGTGGGTTCGTGTGGCTGAATTATCCTGCTGTCCACAGAGAACTTCCGTTACAGGTAAGTAACCCTGTTTTCTCCTTGGACAAGCAGGATGTCTCAGTCACACCTGGTGCCTCCCAAGCTATGTGATGATGCACTGTGGCAGATGAGGGAGGCATGCAACAGAGAATAGTCGTAACCGGCATGGAGTGCCAGGCATTTATTTGTGAGGTGCAACACAGCAACATATAGTGCAGACATGTGCAAACATAGCAAAGTAAACATAGCAAACGTGCAAACATAGTAACAGTGTAACAGTGCAAATGTGCAAACACAGCAGTGTAAAACATCACCGTGTAATCTAGGCAATAGAGGCAATCGAGTCAATATGGCCTAGGTCATAGGCAGAAGAATCTGGTTGGCCGCCGACTGTGAGCGTTCACCCGAGGGTAGAGTCATTGGGTTGGAGCAATTCGGACGCCCGGGACCGGTGCTCGACCGCTGCAGTTGCGGTGGCCACAGATAGGACCGCTCCGCCAAAGGAGCTGTCGGTCTCCGCCTGGAGGTCAAGGCAGTAGTGCTTTTGGAAGGTGAGCTGCAAGGACCAAGTGGTGGCTTTGCAGATGTTGCTCACCGGGATCTCCTGTAGGCTGGCGAGTGAGGTAGCTAGAGCGCGGAACTGGTGTGCACCCGTCCTTTTGGCTGGAAGGGCGTCTACCTTTTGGAGGCAGTAAGCGATGCAGTCTGATATCCAATGTGCTTGGTGACGGGCCACCCAGGTCTGTTAGGGTCAAATGACACAAAGAGCTGGGCCCCCAGCCTAACAGAGGATGTCCTGTCGATGTAGGTGCGTAGGGCTCAGACATAATACAGTGAGTGAAGCCGTTGCTCCTCCGGAGAGGAGTGCGGAGCTGGAAAGAATGTGGGCAGTTCGACAGACTGGTTGACATGGAAGGTGGAGGCGACCTTAGGGACGAACTTTGGATGAGTCAGGAGGGATGCTCGGTTATGGTGGAGCTGCGTGTATGGTGGATGGGCAACGAGTGCCTGCAGATCATTGATTCTCCTGGCTGAGGTGATGGTGATTAGGAAGACTGTCTTCCAAGACATGAATTTGCTACCCGCCGTGTGAAGCGGCTCAAAGGGCTCCTGCGTCAGTTGTTGTAGAACGACATTGAGATCCCACGTAGGTACTGGTTTCTGGACTCTGGGCCGCAGATTCACGAGGTCTCTCATGAACTGCATCACGATGGGCAGAGCGACGAGGGAACCTGTGGCTGATCCAATCCGGTGCACGTGTAGAGACGCAATCGCTGCGAGGTGGACCCTGATGGATTGCGGTTTTAACCCAAGGTTGAAGAGAGAGGTGAGGTACTGCAGGACCTTAGGCACGGGGCAAGAGACTGGGTTGACTCCGTGGCCCGCACACCAGAAGCTGAAACGTTTCCACTTGAGGCTGTACAATTTCCTTGTGGATGGTCTCCTGGCAGCCAGGACTATCTGCTGCACCTCCGAGGGAAGGTGGAGGGTGGCGAGATTCATCCTTTCATCCTCCAGGCTGTCAAGGCTAGGGTTTGCAGGTTGGGGTGCAGGGTGTTGCCGTCGTTCTGGGTGAGCAGGTCTGGTCTCACTGGTAACCGGATTGGCAGTTCCTGGGCGAGGCGAAGCAGAAGGGAGAACCACATCTGGCGCGGCCAGTAGGGGCGATCAGTATGATGTGCACCCTGTTTGTGATGATCCGCTATATCGTTGATGCAATGAGTGGGGTTGGGGGGAAGGTGTATGCCAGCACCCCCCCCCCCAGGGCACGGTGAATGCATCCGAGGCCATCCTCCTGCGTGATGGGTGTTTGGGGAGCAGAACAGTGGGCACTTCGTGTTGAATTCAGTTACGAAGAGGTCAATTTGGGGAGTTCCCCAATGATGGAAGATGCTGCCTGCAACCTCCGTGTGAAGTGTCCACTCGTGGGGTTGGAGTTGCCTGCTCAGTCTGTCCGCTAAGGCGTTTTGATCCCTGGGGAGGTAGGTCGCCTGTAGGATGCAGTTGCTGTCTAGCGCTAGGGACCATGTTGCGAAGGCCTCTTTGCATAGGGAACGTGACCCCGTGACCCCTTTTTTTGTTGATGTAGAACATGGTCACCTGGTTGTCTGTCTGGACAAGGACGGACTTTCCGGCCAGCTGGGCCCTGAAGGTCTGCACTGCATACCTGACCGCCTTGAGCTCGAGCCGGTTGATGTGAAGGGACTATTCTGCTCTGGACCAGGCTCCCTGTGTGCTGAGGTGCAGAAGGTGGGCTCCCCATCCCGTGGAGGACGCATCTGTGGTGAGGATGAGTTGGTAGCCACCCGGTTGGAGATCCTTGCCCGCTGAGAGGTTGTCCAGGTCAGTCCACCAGCGGAGACCCTTCACAACCTTGGCCTCTATGGGAACACACGTGGTGAGAGGCTGGGAGAGTTGCTTCCAGTGGGTCCAGAGGTGCCACTGGAGGGTACGCATGTGCAGTCTTGCCAGAGGTAGGACCGAGGTTGTCGCTGCCATGTGACCCAAGAGGTCTAGGATGCAGTGCGCAGTGGTCTGTTTGGACGTGGACATCCTTTTGGCTAGGGAAATAGTGACCTTTATCCGCTGCTCGGGAAGGAAGGCCTTTGAAGCGCAGGTGTCGATTATCGCCCCGATGAACTCTATGTTCTGGGCTGGGTCCAGATGAGATTTTTCTTTGTTAAGGAGGAAGCACAACGGGTCTAGCAGTTCTGTCATTGCTCACACGGCGGTCCTGAGCTCGGGGGCTGAGGGTGCCAAGAGTACCAAGTTATCCAGGTAGGGAAAAATGGCGATGCCTTGTTTGCGTAGGTGTGATGCGGCAACCGCTACACACTTCGTGAAGATTCTGGGTGCCGGGGAAACTCCGAAGGGAAGCACACGGTGCTGGTAGTGGCACCCCAGTGCTATGAAGCGCAGGAATTTCCTGTGTGATTCATGGACAGGGATGTGGAAGTATGCGTCCTGCAGATTCAGTGTTGCCATCCAGTCCTCCGCCTTGATAAGAGGTAGAATGGAGTTGAGCGAGTACATCCTGAATTTCTCCTTCGTGATGAGTTGTTTAGTTTGCATAAATCCAGGATCGGGCGGAGGCCACCGGACTTCTTGGGAATAAGGAAGTACCGGGAGTAGAATCCAGTGTTGACCTCGCTGGGGGGCACCCGCTCTATCGCCCGAGAGGCGAGGAGGTGCTGCAGGAGATCCGACAGTGACGCTGCTAGGTGCGGCGGGGTCTTGCTGATAGGCTGTGTGCATTGCCACAGTGGGGAGAAGAAGCGCAGGCAGTAACCTGATTGGATGATCTGGAGCACCCACTTGTCCGTGGTGATCACCTGCCAGGCATATAGGAACGTGGACAGGCTGCCCCCTACTGGAAGAGTTGCCGGAGTTCTCAGTGATGAGCCCGGCCGAGTCAAGTTGTCAAAAGGAGGCAGTGTTCTTACCGGATTGCTGAGGGTTTGGCTTTTTCTGTTTGCGCTCCCTCGGCTGTTGCCTCAGAAAGGGGGAGGGGTTGTAGGGCTGCTTGTACTTAGGCACTTACCATTTCCGATTAGAGCCATAATATCTCTTGGAGGAGGAGTATGGTTTGTGGTAGTAATTCCCTTTCTGCGACAAGGAGTGGCGTTTGAGTCCGTCCACCGCCAGCGTTTTCAGGGTGGTGCAATGTTCTTTAAGGTCATTCACAGTATCTGCAACTTTGGCATCCTGCCTCGAACGGCTGGGGATGGAGGCTCTGCAGGGCACATCCCGTGCTGATGCCGTCTGCCGATCCGGGGAGCTGGGAACTGCAGGTTCAGAGGCTTTTGCTGCCGAAGCGGGCTCTGAAGAGGCTAGGTAGTCCTTCAAAGTGTGCCCTCTGTATTTTCTCGCTCTTGGGGATATCCGGGAGCAACTGGAACAGTCCTTAATTTTGTGTGAAGCCCCGAGGCATCGGATGCAGCACTGGTGAGTGTCCGTTGTATTCATCTTGCGGTTGCATTGATGCCATTTTTTAAAACCCGGTTTGGGCATTCTACTGTGTTTTTCTTTGTTTTTCTTGAGAGCTAAGTGAAATTCATCTTGAGGCAAAGGCGGAAGAAGAAAGACTGGCCTGGCTTGGGGCGAGCCGGGGAGGTGGGACCACCTCACACATGCTCAGAAAATTCTGAGCTCTAGAGAGCACTTCCGTCATGGCGCCGTCGGATGACATCACCAGGTGTGGCTGACACATCCTGCTTGTCCAAGGAGAATAGGGCATAGTATGATCCTCAGAGAGGGAGTTTGTATGTTTGAGTGTGATGGGAGAATTCCCTTTAACGCCCAGTTTCAATTGTCCTTAATGATGGCAAATATTACATAGGTGGGGTTCCACCAGGACCATCTCAGTCATTAGGCAAGACCAGGCAATTGCCTAGGGGGGCAGCTTCTGAGGGGCAGCTAAGAGCAGCAGCAGTCAAAGCAAACCATAGATCCTGACAGACCCAGAAACTCAAAGAGACCTCACCACATTCTCTAACCTGCAGGGAGAGAGGGAACACACACATACATACATACACACATACACGTACACACATACATACACATACATACACACATACATACATACAAAGCAAAGTTTAATATTTGAAGGTATCAGTCCTACCTTGTTCAGTCATACACTTTTACAGGATTATTATAGCAGGGTTGGTGTTGGGAGGATCATAGTAACATAGTAAATGACGGCAGATAAAGACCAGTATGGTCCATCTAGTCTGCCCAGTAAGAAGGCAGGAGTAGGTGCCACTCTGTGCAGGCTGCCCCTCAGGCCACCCCTCCCTATGTCTTTGTTTAGGGGTGAACCCACTGCTCCATGCAGGAAACCCCTATATGTTGAGAAGTTAGATGGTTCAGTTTATTTTGATTTTATTCGGTTGCTATAAATGGATCCATTGTGACAGGGCATCAAAATCTCTTCTAGACAGAATATTAAAGAATGTAGACTAATATCAGTTTCAAAAAAACAAATCCTAAAAGTAAAGCAATCTCAAAACAACATGATTTGATTGGCAACAATGCCCTATGATATCAAAGGGGACCCATTACCAACAATGCTCAAGGAACAAGAGGACAGTTTCCTGAAATACAGTCAATTTTAAGAGATGATAAAAGACAGTATTAAAAGTACAGAAGACAGAAAAAGATCTATTTCAGGATGATATACAAATAAGAAAACATTTTTGGGGCACTCTTCCTTCAACATTGTCCTCTGTCATCTGTTTCTATTTATTCTACAGACTAGGATATTGATGTGAAGCTAAAAACAAATGTAATAATTTTAGAAAGAACACAAAAATTTGATTAAATAGAACCAAACTATCTAAACTGCAAAGACTCTGCACTATAAACATTTCTATATTTTCTTCTGAAAATAATACAATTTCAATATACATAATTTTGCGATGCCTAAAATGTTTTTGGGGTTTTCAGCACTCAATTTTCAGGGGGCAATGGAAACAATTGCAAACATCAAACAAAGCCTACAGTCAAAAGGATTGGGACGTAATTATTGCAGCATTATGCTTAACTGAACAAAAGCAGACTTTCATTGCTGAAATAAAGAGGCCCCTTTACTAAAGTGTGTGACGCAGTTATCATGCGAATTCGCGTGTGCTAACTACGTTCTTGTCTGAGGAAACAGTTACCAAAAGGGGATGATGTTACTGCGTGCCAATTTTTGCACTGCAAATCATGCATTAGGTGCCAAATGGGTGAGTTAGGGGTGGGAGCGAGCATGGTGAATACATTACAGTTAGCACAGGGCGCGCATACGGGAAATAACTGCGGTTAGTGCAGGTGCACTTACCTCTTCTGCACCTGTGTAAATTGTGCCACACATTAGGGTATGCGTCTGCTTGTTAACGTGTCAGGAACATGCCAGTCACACCCCTGACAGTTACTGAGGAGAATATGCACTTAGCTCACATTAGTTTTTGTGCTAAACGCGAAGTGAAAAATCCAATGCACTTTAATCAAAGGGCCCGAAGTCGTGTTTTATAGGAAAAAAGGAGTCTGTATGCCCAGTATTTAAAAAAAACAAAAACCAGAGATGTTACAAATCAGGCAGTCACTTGGAGGTATGTTTACTAAACTGCGCTCAAGTGCACGGCGCACAATAGCGTGCGCTAAGGTACCTTAGTGCACGCTAATGATGCGTTTTTGTGCCCCGCACACGTGCACGCCGCACTAAAGTGCCCGCTCATGTGCGCGGCGCGCTGATGTGCGATAGAGGCGTGGAAAGGCTCTCGGAGGGCGGAGGAAGGCTCCCCAGGGGCGAAGAGACGGGGTCAATGGGTGGAGAGTGGGAGGGGAGAGGCTCCCCGCAAACGAGCAGGGCTGAAATTCAAGCAAAAAAATACCGCGAGTGAAAACCTCGCGGTAGAGCCGATTTAAAGGGAAGAGAAACCATTTCTGTCAGCAATGTAAAGCAAAACCAGGGAAACCTACAAAAAGTGAGCAGTGTGATACATGTGCATGGTACAAAAGGGCAAATAAACAGTGAAAATGACCTACAAAAAAAGGAAAAAAACATAACCAAGCTGGCCAATAGTGATATCAATGGGCAACAGTAAAGAACACTACCAAGAAAGCTCCAAAAAAAAGAAATGTTTTTTTGAAGGGTCTACGCTCCGTCTCCATACAAGGTGAATGAACCCACAGAGAAATTGTGCAGAGCAGGGTTTCTGACTCCTTTGGCCAGGTTTCCTATCTCCAGGGATTGCACTCTCTCTGTGGCCACAGTGTGGTGCAGTGAACACAGACAGTGTGTTCAGAAGCCAAAGATCACCAGTTCAAATCCCAACTGGGGCTCCTGCAAACCCAATCCCCATATTTTACCCACCACTAAACGGTGATAGTAAAGACCAACCTTTTTTGCATGGAACATAAGCATGGTCCAAACACCTTTATTTTACCCTACAGAGCACAGACACCAGAAACATGTGCATTACCTAGACCACAGTCCCCTAAATGCAGTCCTGGAGGGCCACATATCATTCAGCTGTGATGCTGTCTCCAATATAAGGCCATGTCAGCATGGTGGCAGAGAGGTACCGTTGGTGGAGGGGGCAGTGGCTGCTGCCCACAGCAGACGGTGGCCTAGCCCCCTTCACGTGGATGCAGTGCACTCCAACAGACAGGCCCTGTCTGACAAACAGCCATGGACTCCCCAGGGAATGCACTGTTTTTGTGCCAAGACAGTGGTGCAGTGGACACAGCCAGTGCCTTTAGGACCAGAAGGTCCCAGGTTCAAATCCCAGCTGGGGCTCCTGCCAACCCAGTCCCCTTATTTTACCCATGAAGAAAACATGGTAGTAAAGACTGAACCTTTATTGCTGAGAACATAAGCATGGGTCAAACACCTATATTTTACCCTACACAGCACAAACACCATAGAAATGTGCATTACCTACGGCAGAATCCCCCAAATGCAGTCCTGGCTGGCCACAAATCCATCAGGGTTTATGCTGTCTCCAATCTAAGGATGGAGCGGTACTAATGGTGGAGGTGGCAGCGGCTGGTGCCCACAGCAGACCATGGCCTAGCCCTGTCCAGGTGGGTGCCGCGCACTGCAACAAACAGGCCCTGTTGGATGTACAGTCATGGACTCCCCAGGGAATGCAGCATATCTGTGGCAACACAGTGGTGCAGTGCACACAGACAGTGTGTGCAAGAACAGAAGGTCACAGGTTCAAAGCCCAGCTGGGGCTACTGCCAATCTAGTCAACATATTTTTCCCACAACTAAACTGTGATAGTAAGGACAAACCTTTATTGCAGAGCACATACGCATGTTTAATACGCCTATATTTTACCCCACCGAGCACAGACACCATAAACAGCCGCATTACCTAGAGCAGAGTCTCCCAAATGCAGTCCTGGAGGGCCAAACACCATTCAGGTTCCATGCTGCCTCTAATAAAGATGCCTGTGCTGCATATCTATGCACCACCCACATGGTATGCAGATGTATCTCATGCATATTCATGAGGGACCGCATGAAAACCCGAACAGTGTTTGGCACACCAGGACTGGAGTTGGGAACCTCTGCCGTAAAGCAGCAGCCAACAGGGGCAGACACACCCACACCCACACCCACAGGCCCCATTGGCCAATGCCTCCTGGAGAGGCAGGACATTGGGCCCTGCGTGCATATCCCAATACTAGCACTTGCATACCTTAGCAATGCCACCCTACACCTGGGTATACGGTACACAGCTATCAAACGTTTGCTATGATTACTGGCAGATAGCAATTCCTATGTTAAGCACAGTTTGCTGATTGAGCTCCATCATAACAACCTTTCTGATGTCTGCGATGTGTGCTTCAGGTCTGGTCTCTGACAGTGTTTACCACCCTGAGGAGTGACCCCCAACAGTATTGCGTACCATATCCATGCCTGTACTGTGCCCAGAACTGATGTGGTGGCCAGGGCTGCTAAACTCCTCTATAGTTGCACAATGCTGGCATAGGTGTGGGTGTGTGTGTCTGTCTATCCAGTGTGTGGTGGCTGCAAACACCCTCCACAGCCCACACTGCCAGCACTGTTGCCAGTATTGGCCTGCCAATGTGCATAAAGAGGAGCAAGGTACCATGGGTATAGCCCGGACAGGGTGGCCTGGCCAGGATGCATCTGCACAGGGCATAGGGCACTGGCTGGGACATTTTAGTGCCCGGCCACCACCTACACAGACAGGGTGGCCTCAGCATGTCCTGCTGGGAGATCACTCTCACCCTGACTGTGCAGTGACCACAGCATGGCTAGGCACCCCCATAGCGCTATATAGTATTTCTTTCATGTGATATTTATGGGTTTCCTTTTGGGGCCCAGTCACTGACTTATCTGCTTGTTGTGTATGCTGACATCCCAGTTCTGGGTGCATGCATTTCCACCAGGAACATGCACTATGGACTAGCTAGCAGACTGTTTGCAGCTGGTATGTGTCTTGATGGAGCGCCTTGCAGGGTGCAGTGGCTGAAGGCTTGCTGCAGGAGAATATCAGATAGTGGTGGGGTGCAGCTTAGCATATCCAGGCCTAATGTCTGTCTGCTATTGTGTTATGGATGTGTACAGAGCTGCATTGACTGCTCTGTAGGGTGTCTGTTCCCCAGCAGGACCGTGGTTGCTGGTCCCCTCTACTGCCACCATTGCAGGGAGGTAGAATGTGGATCTGTTGATGGGAGACCCTGTTTACCACCCTCAGCCCTGGAGGAGGAGTGTGGTGATACATAATCCTCCTAGGGGTCCATGGGGGCTACACCTGACTGAGACAGACAGATACATTCAAGGTGTTTCTGCAGAAACTAACTACCTCACACATTAGCACTGCTGGGGACCTGCAGCATGGCCTATTTCTGCCATGGAAGGTGCTGTGGACCTGGTGCTGGGTGCCCCACCGCACACTCAGGGTGAGCACAGTAAATGCACAATGTGACGGTGTGTAGCTACTCTGTGCCAGTAACACACATGGTCAGTACCCCCTACCAGGCCGAGGTGCTGTGGGGGTGCATACCCCATCTTGTGTTTATCTGTGGACAGCTGATTTGCATGTGCAGTGCATCATGGGTACAGGTGTGCTAACCCTATCCTGGTGACCACAGCAGACTGTCTGTGTGGTGACATGCACTCCCTCTGCAGCCAGCCAGGGGCTTGCTAGCAGTTATAGAGCTGTAGCCCAATGGTTACTTCACTGCCTGTGAAGCCAGAGGTCATGGGTTCAAACACAAGTGGGGTTATTTGATAGGGCTGCCCAAAGCATTATCTCTTTTTCATGTACATTATTGCTGCCAGCAAAAACACTCTCAGCATACTGTACCCATAAGGTGCCTCTGAGGGTGCTTTATAGGGCGCCCTATAGGGCACCTTATGGTTACCGTCCATATAAGGTGCACTATACGTTATTCTGTGGAGCGACTTATAGGGTGCCCTATAGGGGACATTTTAGGGTGCCGAGGCGGACAGTGCACTTTATAATGTGCCCTATGGAGTGCCTTATAGGGTGCCTTATGCGGCACCTTCAATTACGGCACGTGAGGGCGTGTTTGCTGGCAGCAATTAATAAAATACAAATAAAGTGCTGCAGGAAACAATACATACATTGCAAAGCTGATGCCTCTGCCATCCTTACGTATTAGGCACACTGGGGAGCAAACTCATGACCCCTGTATCAGCAGTCAGTACCTTAACCATTGTGCTACACTGCTGTTCCTCCTTGCATGTCAGCGCACCTACTTCAGATTTCCATGTGTTTAAATGCACATTGCTGCCATCAAACACAGTGCTATGACCTTGCTGTGCCTTATAGGGCACCTATATGGTGCCCTATAGGCCACCCTTTCAGCAACATTGTAGGGTGCCGTGGCGGACAGTGCACTTTAAAATGTGCCCTCTGGGGTACCCTATGAGGCGCCTTATGCAGCACCTTATGTTACAATACTCTGAGGGTATGTTTGCTGGCAGCACTATTTAAAATAAAAATAAAATGCCCCCTACAGCAATATTACCTATAACAGGTAATGCCTCAACCAGCCTTCTTCATTAGGCACAGTGGGGGATTGAACCCATGACTCCTGCATCATTGGTCAGTGCCTTAACCATTGTGCTCCACTGCTGTTCCTCCTTGCATGTCAGTGCACCTACTTATGATTTTCATTCCTTAAACTGCACAGTGCTGCCATCAAAAACAGTGCTGTGACCTTGCGGTACCTCATACGGCACCCTATAAAGCGCCCTATAAGCAACATTCTAGGGTGCCTTGGCAGACAGTGCACTTTAAAATGTGCCTTATGGGGCGCCTTATGTTAACACGCTTTGAGAGTGCGTTTGCTAGTAGAGATAATTAAAATAAAAATAAAATGCCTCCTAAAGCAATCTTCCCCATAATAGGTAATGCCTCAGCAAGCCTTTTTCATTGGGCACAGTGGGGGATTGAACCCATGATCCCTGTACCATTGGTCAGTGTCTTAACCATTGTACTGTGGCTCTGCTCCTGTGCTTGTACATCAGCGCGCCACTTATGCTTCCTGCGCAACTTTCTCATGCGCTAATGTGCGGGGCGCACATGAGCGCAGCGCACATTAGCACATGATTAATCCCGGTTTTGCTTTTTTCTGACTGAAACGCCCACTCCTTATATGGCATCCGCACACTAGCGCGCCGCGCACCCTAACAGGGTTTTAGTAAACATACCCCTTAGAGTTTACAAATTCTCCTTCGATTAGAAAAAGTGTCAGCGGACTTTTACCAAATAAAAACTAGAGGCCTGGATGTTAATGAACCAGCAACATTAACTTGAGAATGTTCCAGGCCACATTTACAAAGACATTCCTCTCAAAGAATTCAGCGAGACAAGCTCTACTGGAACATCTTGGGGAAACATTTAAAAACTCTTAGACTGGGGAAACATCCCATAAGAAAGTTGGTTTGGAACCTTCAGTGGGGCTTTGAGTTATTACAACTCCCTCCTTATCTCTAGACCAAAGCACCAGATCTTAAAAAGGATTATTACCAACTAGAAACATTTTAAAAAGAAAACATTTATGACCTAAATAAAAATTGGGGGAAAAACACCATTACCAAGTCCACAACAGTCACCAAGACACTTAAGAATGCTAATCTACTGCTTCATTATAAATACATAAGGCACATAATAAGAAATTAAGTAAATACATATTAATTCTGATTTAAGTACTATTTAGAGATTATAGTGGTACAAAAACTCCATAAGGTTTAGCATGATACCAAAAAATTGCTTTTTAAAAATCTCTCAAACCAAATGATAGACCTGAATTTTTTCCTTGAGACTGTAAACTTCTTTATCGGAAAAAATATATTTAAATTTCTATTTAAATTTGATTTCTTTCCCTTTCAAATTTTTATTGTCCAAACTCACATTACACAACAATTTTTCCTTATATTGGGAGGGGAAGAAAAGAAGAGGGGGACTCTGCAATGCTAATTCATTTCTATTTCGTAACTTCTTTTTCACACGCAGATGACTGATTTCAAACCCAATAAAATAAAATTTCAGAAGATAGATTTGGCTTCCAGAAAGTCCTCTTTTAGGGCTACCAATACATTCAAAGGAACACTTGGCATGATTGTTGAGTTTAATGATCAAAATCTCATAGGGGGGAGGCTAAAGCTGAAGGTTTTTCCTAGGGTGCCCAATACAAAGTTTACCAGATGTCCCTGATTCGGGGGGATTGTCCCCAATTTTACAGCTGTGTCCCTGACTCTCACCTGTTTGGCAGCCTCCTGTCCCTATTTCCGGCAATGAGGACGGAGGGGATAGGAAAAAATTACTCTTTTTGATTTGCAAAATGCAATGTGTGCCTTCAAGTCAGTTCTGACTCCTGGTGACCCAGAAGCTCCTGGGTTTTCTTGGTAGTGTCACTGGAAGTAGATTGCCAGGCCTTTCTTCCAAGGCAGTGGAGGGTTAAGTGACTTGCCCAAGGCCACAAGGAGTGCTAGTGGGAATTGAACCTTGGTTGCTTGGTTATCAAGCCAGTGTTCTAACCACTAGGCTACTCCTCCACTCCTCCTCCACTCTTTTTGATTTATTTATTTGCAAATGTCCGATTTTTGATATTACATCCATTATCATTGTAATCTGCACAGTGAGGGGGAAATGCATCACAGTTTCTATTCCTTGATTGTTTTGTCTGCTTGGAAGTGATATTGTTGCTGTCATGGGATGGATAGGGGGCAAGGTAATGACTCCTTTTCCTTCCTCTGCACTTAGTTGCTCCAACCTTGAACTAAGGTGTCCCTTCCTCCCAACCCCCTCCCGCCACACCACTCTTTGCCTGCGAAAAATCTGGTAACCGTACCGATACCCTTGTACTATTCCTAGATTTCATACTACTCCCAATGAACTCCAGACGCAACCAGGAGAATATCATTCTGCCTTCAGCCATTCCTACTGCTGCCTACCACACTACTACTACCACTACTAATCATTTACAAAGTGCTACAAGGCGTACACAGCACTGTATAAACATAGATAGAGACGGTCCCTACTCTGAGAGCTTACAATCTAATTAAGACAGACAAGACAAGGGGGAAAAGGACGGTAAGGAGACACAAGGAAAAAAGGAGGTCAGGATCTAAAAGCAGCTTTTAAGAGGTGAGCCTTTATCATGGACTTGAAAAGGGACAGAGATGAAGCCTGACGTACAGACTCAGGTAGTTTGTTACAGGCATAAGGAGCAGCAAGGTGGAAGGACCGAAGTCTGGAGTTGGCAGTGGAAGAAAAGGGCAAAGAGAGAAGCAAGCCAGAAGAAGAGAGGAGTTCACAAGGAGGGGTGTAGGAAGAGAGGAGAGAGGAAAGGTAGAAAGGAGAAGAGTGAATGCACTTATAGGTTAGAAGGAGAAGCTTGAATTGGATACGGAAATGGAAGGGAAGCCAATAAAGTGATTTGAGAAGAGTGATTTGAGAATATTGAGGCTGGGAAAAAATTTGTTATGCAGCAGAGATCTGAACAGATTCAAGGGCAGAAAGGTGACTAAGAGGGAGACCAGAGAGAAGGAGATTGTAATAACTGAGACAAGAAGTAATTAGAGCGTAGACAAGTGTTTTAGTAGTGTGTTCAGAAAGGAAGAGGCAAATTTGTTAATATTATAGAGAAAGAAATGACAGGTTTTAGCTATCTGTTGGATATGTAAGGAGAAGGAAAGGGAGGAGTCAAAGATGACCCCCAAGGCCTGTGGAAGTAGAAGAATGTTATCCACAGAGCTAGAGAAAGGAGGAAGGGGGGAGGAAGGTTTAGGAAGAAAAGTAAAAAGTTCAGTGTTGGCAGGGGCGGCCCAAGGGGGGTGCAGGGCCATGTGCGGAGACTGGGTGCGGGGCCTCATTTTCATAAGGGGTCTCATTTGCGTAAATATTTGCACAATGTTACCATATGCTAACTTTTAGTAAACATGCCTCTTAATGAGTGAATGGATAAAGAAAGACTGAAAGATTTCTACATTACTATAATCCAGTGCCAACTGCCAGGCACATTAGGAACTACTACAAACACTGCTCATTTAGAACCCATAGCAAACCCGCTGTATCGTAACAGCACTACCAGGACTCACAAAGCACCATTACCTATCAAAAGGCAACTCTGCAAATATTAAACCAATACATTTCAGAGAATAACAATACATGAACTACTGGGGAAAGAGAACAAGTGGCAATGTCAAATAGGAATTACATAAACAGAATACCTCAGCTCAGTTACACATGCAGAACATAGACCATCACCAAACAAGGAATCACAATTTAGAAACAGGAAGACAATAATTAAACTGGGAACCCCAAAAGTCAAACTTGGAATGTACAACAACACTGTAGAAATAAAGCTATAAATTAATTTCCTCTTGTACTAAACAAAGCGCAGACGTTAATGATGCACATTTCCCAGAGCTTTCATATTCCAGTTAATAAATTCAAAATAAAGAGATATTTTTCTACCTTTTGTGCATTTTTTTTCAGTTGCAATTGCTCCAGCCACTTTCTTCTGGTTTCTTCGTGTCTTCTGTTAACTCTCCATCGTCTGCTGTCCATTTGTCCTTTCTTCTCTCTTCTAGTCTTTTTTTCCATTCTCTCTCTACATCTGCTTTAACATACTAATCTTTCTCCTTTTGCTCTTTCCTCATTCCTATTTCATCCACTCAAATTTTACCCCTCCATCCTCAATCCCCACTTACTCTCCCAATACCCGTCCAATTGTAGATTTGTCTTCCCTCCCACACAAAAAGATTTTCCCCTCTCCATTTCACTCTCCCAGCTCCATCCCATTCTAATCCTCCCCCAACATCAGCTCCCTTCTAGTTCCAGCCCCACCCAGCATCCGCTTCCTTCTAGTCCCCGCATCAGCCCATTTCCAGTCCTAGCCCCCCATCAGCCCATTTCCAATCCTATCCTAGCCACACTATCAGCCCATTTCCAGTCCTAGCTCCCCCATCCATTTCCGGTCCTATCCGAGTCCCTCCATCAGCTCATTTCTAATTCCAGCCTCCCATCAGCCCATTTCTAGTCCTTTCCTAGCCCCATCATCAGCCAATGTCAAATCCTAGCTCCCCTCCACTCAGCCCATTTCCAATCCAAGCCCCCCATGAGCTTACTTCCAGTTCTAGCCCCTCCATGAGACCATTTCAATATAAGCCCCCACCACAGCCCATTTCCAATCTTAGCACCCCCCAACAGCCCATTTCCAGTGCTATCCTAGCCCTTCCAGCAGCCCATTTCCTGTCCTAGCTCCCCCCACTCAGCCCATTTCCAGTGCTAGCTCCCTCCCCTCACAGTCCATTTCCATTCCAAGCCCCCCTCCTCATCAGCTATTTGCAATTCAAGCCCCCTTCCACTCAGCCCATTTCCAGTCCTAGCAACCCCCCAACCCATTACCAGTCCTAGCCCCACCCCCATAGCCCATTACCAGTCCTAACCCCACATCACCCAATTTTCAGTCTTAGTCCCCCCATAGCCCATTACCAGTCCTAAACCCATCAGCCCACTTCCAGTCCTAACCCCCCCCATAGCCTGTTACCAGTCCTAGCCCTCCCATAGCCCATTACCAGTCCTAGCCCCCCCATCAGCCCATTTCCAGTCCTAGCCCCACCATAGCCCATTACCAGTCCTAACCCCCATCAGCCCATTTCCAGTCCTAGCCCCCCCATAGCCCATTACCAGTCCTAACTCCCATCAGCCCATTTCCAGTCCTAGCCCCGCATAGCCCATTACCAGTCCTAGCCCCCCCATCAGCCCATTTCCCGTCCTGGCCCCCCATAGCCCATTACCAGTCCTAGACCCCCCATCAGTCCATTTCCAGTCCTAACCCCCCTCCCAATAGCCCATTACCAGTCCTAACCCCCCCCCCATCGGCCCATTTCCAGTCCTAGCCCCCCCATAGCCCATTACCAGTCCTAGCCCCCCATAGCCCATTTCCAGTCCTAGACCCCCCCCATAGCCCATTACCAGTCCTACCTCCCCATCAGCCCACTTCCAGTCTTAGCCCACCCCCCATAACCCAGGTAGATTTAAAAAAAAAAAAACAACAACTTGCTGCTGCTGCCGCTGCCGCCGTGGCAGCAGCAGAATCGAGCATCCCGCGGGGCCCCCCTGCCCGGCAGAGTCCTCCATGCGGCCTCAGCTCCCTAAGTGCCAGCTTTCAGAGCCGCGAAGGGAAAGTTTCCCTTTTTCGCGGCTCTGTTTAATCCTGTTTCCCATGAGCGCCAGTGGCTTAAGAGAGCTGCGAGGGAGAAGCTCTCCCTTAGCGGTTCTGAAAGCCGGCACTTAGGGAGCTGAGGCCGCATGGAGGACTCTCCCAGGTAGGGGGGCCCTGTGGGACACTTGATTCTGCCGCTGCCACAGCGACAGTGGCAGCAAGTTTGTTTGTTTTTTAATTTACCGGCAGATGCAGAATGTTCTTTGCGCGGGTCCCCCTGAAACGCGGGGCCCTGTGCAAACAACATTCTTGCACAATGAACGGGCCGGCCCTGAGTGTTGGCAATGTTTAATTTCAAACAGCTGTGAGACATCCAGGTGATGTCAGACAGAAATCCTCTCGTGGATGTCCTATATTTCAGCTCCACTCATTGCAGCTACTACACTTGCTGCTTCATCACTGAACTCCAACTACTACTACTACTGAGCATTCATATAGCGCTACAAGTCATACGCAGCACTGCACCGGCATGTAACAGACAGTCCCTGCTCATCAGAGCTTACAATCTAGCGAAGACAGACAACACAGAAGGTACAGACAGGGATAAAACAAGGGGGAGCGACAAAGAAACAAAGAGATCAGGTGAGTCAAGAGCCAAAAGCAGCAGAGAAGAGGTGTGTTTTCAGCCTGGATTTGAAGAGGGTTAGAGAAGGTGCCTGGCGTACAGACATGGGTAGTTTGTTCCAGGCGTAAGGTGCAGCAAGGTGAAAGGAGCAAAGTCTGGAGTTAGCACTAGAAGAGAAGGGCACAGATAGAAGCGATTTGCCAGAACAGCGGAGTTCCCGAGGGGGGGTGTAAGGAGAGATAAGAGAAGAGAGGTACTGAGGAGCCGCAGAGTGAATGCATTTATAGATCAGCAGGAGAAGTTTGAACTGGATTCGGAAATGGATAGGAAGCCAGTGAAGTGACTTGAGAAGAGGAGTAATATGGGTATGATGAGGCTGATGGAAGATTAGCTGCGCAGCAGAGTGTTGAACAGATTGAAGGGGTGAGAGAAGATTCAAAGGGAGACCAGCAAGGAGTAGGTTACAGTAGTCAAGACGGGAGGTGATTAAGGAGTGGATAAGTATCTTAGTAGTGTGTTCAGAAAGGAATGGGCAGATTTTGTTGATGTTATAGAGAAAGAAATGGCAGTCTTAGCTATCAGATGGATGTGTGTGGAGAAGGAGACAGAGGAGTCAAAGACAACCTCAAGGTTGCGAGCCGAGGAAACAGGAAGGAGTAGAGAGTTATTCACAGAGACTGAGAAGGAAGGAAGAGGAGAGGAGGATTTAGGGGGAAAGATAAGCAGCTCAGTCTTGGCCAAGTTCAATTTCAAGCAGTGGTGAGACATCCAAGCAGCAATGTCAGAAAGGCAGGCAGAGATCCGGGTCTGGATTGCCAGGGAGATTTCAGGCGTGGAGAGGTAGATCTGGGAGTCATCGGCATAAAGATGGTACTGAAAGCCATGGAAAGAGATGAGCACACCAAGGGACTGGGTATAGAGAGAGAAAAGGAGTGGACCCAAGACAAATCCTTGGGGTGCACCAACTGAGAGCGGGATAGTATCAGAGGAGGATCCACCAGAACTAACACTGAAAGAGTGATGGGAGAGATAGGAAGAGAACCAGGATAGTACAAATTCCTTAAAACCAAGCGAGGACAGGGTTTCGAGGAGAAGGTTGTGGTCAACAGTGTCAAAAGCAGCAGAGAGGTCAAGAAGGATGAGGACTGAATAAAGGCCCTTCGATTTAGCCAGGAACAAGTCACTGGAGACTTTGGCAAGAGCCATTTCAGTAGAATGTAGAGGACGAAAACCAGATTGTAAAGGATCCAGGAGATCTGACATACAAACTCAAGACTGTATCCATAGCATGCTCACATCTCTGTGAACACTACCACAAGGGTTCAAAACACAGGGATGAGCTCTCCCTGGGACACATAATATGGCACAAGTGCTATATACACAGTGACAAAATGGTTAGAAAGACAGAACAAGAGCATGCAAAAGATAGGTAGATAATGTGTAAACAATTTAAAGAGCTTAAAACCATTCCTTGCACCCTTCAAAATATGGCATGTAGAATGAGGATGAGAGACGAGAAGAACTTGAAAGCATTCTTAGAGATATTGTTCTAATCTCCCTTAATAAAACAAGACTGCAGATCCATGTGCAAAAAGAGGACTGGAGCACCCTATTGGTAAATTAAAAGGACCCAGCTGGCATCCCTAATGAGAAATTGAGTAGGCTTACTCTCATTTAGCACATGCTGTCTGCTATCTGTAAAAATACCTGAGAGAATCAGTTGGACCATTAGATTATAGAGGATTAAAAGGTGCACTAAGGGAGCACATGGCCATAGTGGAGACTGAATGAATTCTTTGCTTCGGTCTTTACTGAGGAAGATATAGGGAAGTTACCCATGCCTGAAATGGTATTTAAAGGTGATGTATCAGAAGAATTGAAACAATAAACTGGGAAGGTGTATTACAATTATTTGATAAACGAAAGAATAGCAAATCACCTGGACCGGATGCCCGTTTTGGACAGCTCGCATATTCTTTCTCTGTTCTGGATGATTTATTAGATTTGTTGCAATCAAACAAATATGAAATACCGGCAATAATAAAAAAATATTAAAACTTTGCAGAAATAGAAGTTTCACATAGGGGCTTGTTTACAAAGCCGCGGTAGCGGTTCGCGATTGTTATCGGAGCCGCGGCCCCATTTGATTTCAATGGGGCCGCGGCTCCAATAACAATCGCGAACCGCTACCGCGGCTTTGTAAACAAGCCCCATAGTGTATGTTTTTCATACACTGGTCCAATATAGTATATTGTCTGTCTTCAGAAAAGATAGGATTCATTTCCAATATTCATTGACATAAACATACTGTATGATACTATTGAAACTGCAGTTTTCATTTAAAACACTTTATTATGATATAATATAGTTTGTCAACAGTCCATTCTGATGGCGGAATATGATACACGTGAAAACACTTCTGATGCAGAATGCTTGACAGCAATTAGTTTTGACAACATATTAGCCCAGCGTATGAAAAACATACAAGGCTAATATACGCACCAATAACTCTAACACTAAGGGGTATATTTACTAAACCGTCTTAATGTTACCGGCGCTAGTTGCAGCGATAATATGAAGGATGCCATATAAGGAATGGGCGTTCCGGCGGCAAGGTAGCAAGAATCTGTATCACGCGATAATGGGCGCCGTGGCACGTTAACGCGCGTTAACCCTAAGTTCATGCCAGTGCAGTGTTAGAAGCAATAAAGATGCAGCCAACTGGTTACTGCAATGACTGTGGAGGCAGAGGTCATGGGTTTGATTCCGCAGTGGTGTTATGTAAGAAGGTGTCTGAGGCATTTTCTTTTTGTAATTTAAATCAGTGCTGCCAGCAAAAACACCCTCACAGTGCCGTAATCTAAGGTGCTGCATAAGGCGCCCTATAAGGTGCCCCATAGGGCACATCATAAAGTGCCCTGTCCGCCAAGGCACCCTATAATGTGCCCTATAGGGTGCTTTATAGGGCGCCTTATAGGGCGCTTTAAAGGGTGCCCTATAGGGCGCCTATGAGGCACCTTAGGCTACGGCACTGTGAGGGTGTTTCTGCTGGCAGCACTGATGTAAATGAAAAGGAAAAGCCACAGACAGCATTCTTAAATAACACCACTGTGGGATCAAACCCATGATCTCTGCCTCCACAGTCATTGAAATAACCAGTGGGCTACATCTCCATAGCATCTAACACACCGCTGGCTGGCTACAGAAAGACTGCAGGTCACCACACAAACTGTCTGCTGTGGTTACCTGGATAGGGTAAATCCAACCGTACCCATGATGCACTGCACATGCAGATCAGCAGCCTACATCCGAACACAAGGCGCCTCTATAGCAACCCGGCCTGGTAGGGGGAACCGACCGTATGTGTTACTGGCACAGAGTAGCTACAGACCGTGACATTGTGCGGTTCTTGTGCTCACCCTGAGAGTGAGGTGTGGGGCCCAGCACCAGGTCCGCAGCACCTGACATGGCTGAGATAGGTTGCGCTGCAGGTCCCCATCAGTGCCGGTGTGTGATGGGTAGTCCCTGCAGACACACCTAGGATACACCTGTGTCCATCTGTATTTCCCAGTCATGTCTAGGCCTTGTGGACTATGATGCACCCAGAATAGTGCATATCCTGTGTGGGTGCCATGGTCACATGTTATAAGTGAAGGTTGGTGTGTGGACCCCAAAGTGGCGTATGTAGCACCACCTAACCTGCCCTCTGTGGGTCAGGGTGGGGTACAGGATTCCCCCCCCACCAACAGAGCCACATTCTACATCTCTACAAAGGAGGCAGGAGAGGGGAACGGGCACCTTACCATTGCAGATCTGTACGCATCACATAGGGCAGTAGGCCTGGCAAAGCTCAGCTGCACCCCCACCCCATCTGACATTCACCAGCTGAGGGCATAGTCAGTCTCCACCCTGCAAGGTGTTCCAACCATACACATGCTAACTGTAGACAGTCTGCTAGCTAATACACAGTGCATGTTCCTGGAGGAACTGTGGGCACCCAAAAATGGGGTGCAAGCACGCACACCAAGCAGGTATGTCCATGACTGGGCCCCAGAAAAAGGAAACCCAGAGATATCACATGAGAGAAATACTATACAGCACTATGGGGGAACCTAGCCATGCCGTGGTCACTGCTCAGTCAGGGTGAGTGACCTCCCAGCATGACATGCTCTGGCCACCCTGTCCGTGCAGGTGGTGGCCGGGCACTACAATGTCCCAGCCATTGCCCTATGCAGCTGCTTCCTGCCCAGGCCGCCCTGTCCGGCCCATACCCACAGTACCTTGCTCCTCATTATGCACACTGGTAGACTAACACTGGAAACAGTGCAAGCATTGTGTGCTCAGGAAGGTGTAGGCAGCCACATAACACTGGATAGACATACGCACACTCCCACACCTATTTCAGCATTGTGCAAAGATAGCGGTGGTTGGCAACCCTGGCCGCCACACCAGTCCTGGGCACAGTGCAGGCATTGCTAAGGTATGCAGATGCTAGTATTGGTAGCTCTTGCTTCGCGCAGGGCCCAACAGCCTGACTCTCCATGAGTCACTGGATAGTGGGGCCTGTGGGTGTGGGTGTTTGTGCCCCTATTTGACGCTACTCTAGGGCAGAGGTTCCCAACTCCGGTCCTGGTGGTCCGAACATGGTTCAGGTTTTCATGCTGTCCCTAATGAATATGCATGACTACATTTGCATACACTGGGGGTGGTGCATGTAAATGCATCTCATGCATATTTCTTGGGGACATCCTGACACCCTGAATGGTGTTTGGCCCTCCAGGACTGGGGTTGGGAAACTGCTGTAGGGATTGCACATATTTATGGTGTCTGTGCTCTGTAGGATAAACTAAAGGTGTTTATGGCATGTTTATTTAATCTGCAATAAAGGTTCTGTCTTTATTACCACGGTTTAGTACTGGGTAAAATATAGGGACATGGTTTGCAGGAGCCACAGCTGGAACTTGAACCTGTGACCTTCTGCCCCTGAACACACTGGCTGTGTGTACTGCACCAAACTGCTGCCACAGAGGCAGGCCATTCCCTGGGGATACCATTACTGTTCATCAGACAGGCCTTATCTGTTGCACTGCACACCACCCACCTGAACAGGGCTTGGCCTTGGTGTACTGTGGGCAGATGCCACTTCCCCCTCCACCACCAGCACCCCTCCGCCACCATGCTGACATGCCCTTATGCCGGTGGTGCTGGTGGTGCGCAGTCCCAGGCCATCCAGTGTGCCTGTAGGCAGCTGCCTATGGTGTGGGATCTGGGGTAGGGGTGCCTACATAGACATCCGCACTTCCCCCCGGCACCGCCTGCCAATGTTATGTGCCCTTTGGGGTACTTGCTGGCTACCGTCCCCTGGGACACTGTGGGACACACACTCGTAGCCATGTTTGCCCTTGCTCAGTTGCTGTCTTGCTGGTTTTCCGCTTCTACATTCCTATGTGTCACCTAGGCATCTGCCTAGTCCACCCTGTGCCCCAGCTGCCACACTGCATGTCCCGCCTTCAGCCCCCTCTACCCCATTTGCAGCCTCACAGTAGTGCCCTCTCGTACTTGGGCACTATGATGTTGCTGCACATGTATCACTACTATCACTTTTCTTGGTTTCCCTGCCTTTGCTGCACATTGCTGACTGAAATGGTCTCTCTCCCCTGCAAATGTCCCTCTAGCGAGAGGTTTTCACTGGCGCTACTTTTCAGACCTTCATTTCATGGTGTTAGTGTGCATGGAGCCTCTCTCCGCCCACTCTCCACCCATTGACCCTTTCTCTCTGCCTCTGAGGAGCCTTCCTCCGTCCTCTGGACACCTTAACTCCGCAGGAGATGTTATCGCACGATACGTGATGTTCTCGCACAGTAAATCGTGCGATAATGTCATGTATCATGTGATAACGTTGCAGCTGCTACGTTAGCGCCATTTAGTAAACATACCCTTAAATAACTTAGTTATCTAAACCTATTTTCTAAAGTCTACAAATACTTTTATTTGCAAAATAGTAGCTATTACAGCATTATAAGCTACTTACTATTTTTTGTGATCTTTTTATGTTGAGCCGCCAGTACCGTCAAAATCAGCAAACTTCAAATACCTATTAAACTAACAAGATCTCAGATAAAAAATCTGTATATAACGCTTTTTGACATAACGATAATAGCTAAACATAGTTCCATTCAATTTATAACCATTAATTACTAAACAGTTGAGTGGTAAGTATGGAAACCTTATGTATGTAAAACATACGCTGGTCCAAAATGGGTTTTAATACACCCAAGGGTGCTGAAAGAACTGAAATATGAGATTGCAGACCTACTATTAGTAATCTATGAACTATCATTAAAATCATCTGTAGTACCTGAAGATTGGAGAATGGCCTTTGTAATGCCAATTTTTAAAAGGGTTCGGGGTGATCCAGGAAACTAAAGACCAGTCATCCTGATGTCAGTACCAGGCAAAATGGTAGAAACCATTATAAAAATTTAAATTACTGACCATGTAGATAGGGTTTAATGGGAGAAAGTCAACATGGATTTAGGCAAGGAAGATTTTGTCTTCCTAATCTGTTATATTTTTTTGAAGGTGTGATCCGGTGAAAGGCAGTATATAAATACAGCTAAATAAAGTAGATAAAGGTGAGCTGATTGATATAGTATATCTAAATCTTTTTAACATATTCTTAAATGACTTTGAAATGGGAATGACAAGTGAGCTGATCAAATGTGCAGATGACACAAAATTATTCAAAGTTGTTAAAACACAAGAGGATTGTGAAAAATTGCAAGTGCACCTTGATAAATTGGAAGACTAGCTGTCCAAATGGCAGATGAAATTTAATGTGGACAAGTGCAAAGTTATGCACCTAGGAAAGAACAACCCAAATTACGGTTACACGATCCAAGGTTCCACATTAGGAACCAACGCCAAGGAAAAGGATTTAGGTGTCATCATAGATAATACATTGAAACCCTCCACCCATGTATAAGCGGTGGCCAAGAAAGCAAATAGAATGCTAGGAATCATTACTTCTTTTTTTTTTTTTTTCAATTTAAATCCTTTTATTCAAGGAAAATCAAGGAAATACAGGAAACAATCAATACAAAAAAAACATCAAAAGAACATCATATTTCAAATCCAGCCCACAAAAGGAGTGTGATAGAATAAAACAGAGTAAACCCGGCAATGAGGAGCCAATAATATATGTAATCCCTTTTTTACTAAGCAGGTGTCCTAGACTCTAATAGACAAAATTAACAAACTAAATCCTCATTCTGAATCCAAATTAAAAAAACCTCCAAGAATACCATAAACAATCCTCAAGCCAATCCTTGTAAGAAAACCTCCAACTGGGAGGAATCAAAAAAGATAAATGACTTCCCCTTATGAACAATTACACACTTACAAGGAAATTTCAATGAGAAGGAGGCTCCCAGCGCGACAACCCGAGGGCGAAGCGCTAAAAAAGCTTTCCTTCTCAATTGAGTACTACGACTCACATCGGGAAATATCTGTAACGGTTGGCCGAAGAATTTTTCATGTCTGTTCTTAAAATAAGATCTAAGAATTATGTCTTTATCATTTTCTAACACAAAAGATACCACTAGAGTAGCCCGAGTAGGTATCTCCTCTGTTGATGTTTCTAAAAAGACAGATAAATCTAAACTTTTAATAGACAATTGGTCAATTTCGCCAGTTACAACATTGCCCCCCTCCGGATCTACTACCCTCCGCTCTCTAATCCCAGAAGGTAGATAATATAATTTAGACACTAAAATAGAATCAGGGTTAGAGATACGTAACACATCTTTCAAATATTTGGAGAGCAATATTTGTGGAGAAAGAAAATGAGTACGGGGAAAGTTCAGGATACGAAGATTCTTCATCCGTAAAGCATTTTCAAGTAATTCATCTTGACGATGAAGAACCAACGAATCCTGAACTGAAGATGTCAAAACTCCTTGCATAGTAGATAATTGAGTCTCCATCTTAGTCTTAGTAGACTCCAATACTGCCAATCTATCATGATGTTCAGTCAACGATTCGACAGTCTCTTTAGTAAATTGGTGAAAATCTCTCAATTTAGGAATCATTACTTCTACTACTGCTACTGAGAATTTGCATAGCGCTTACAAGACGTACGCAGCGCTGCACAGACATGTAAGAGACAGTCCCTGCTCATCAGAGCTTACAATCTAGTCAAAACAGACAACACAGAAGATGTAGACAGGGATACATCTAGGGGGAATGGTAAAGAAACAAGATGATCAGGTGAGTCAAGATCCAAAAGCAACAGCGAAGAGGTGAGTTTTCAGCCTGGATTTGAAAAGGGTCAGAGAAGATGCCTGGCGTACAGACACAGGTAGTTTGTTCAGGCGTAAGGTGCAGCAAGGTGAAAGGAGCAAAGTCTGGAGTTAGCACTAGAAGAGAAGGGCACAGATAGAAGCGATTTGCCAGAAGAGCGGAGTTCCCGAGGGGTCTCCAGATTCATCTTGGACTGGAGGCAAATGAAAAAGCAAGGAGAAAGAGAGGAGAAAGAGGTTCAAGAGGTGCCTGTCACACACCAATGAGAGAAAGAAAGTAGTAAGAAAGCTACAGGTAGATATATCTCTAAAATAAATTCCTGCTACTTCATGGGGAAGGATCCTAGATAAAGCCAACTCAGCAAGGATCCCTGAGAACCAGCCTATAAGTGAAGCTCCATTTGTTGAGTAAGTGGTGTGAAAGAAGGAAAACTACCTGTCTATTGTGTGCAAGGAGGAGATCTATTGTATCTACTAAGGACACCAAGTAACTGCCTCATGTGTATAGGCTGTGAAAAGTTACTCTGATTTATACACAGTTCAAAATAGTTAACCCCGTTGGACCCATATTAAAGTGAAGTTACAATTATTTCTCCCCTCACTTGGTTTGCAGCTTGTCGTGCTGTGAGGGCTTGTGTGTATCAGTGATGCTGAGGGCTAAGCTATCGGTAGTTTAACTACTGGCAGGGTCTCCCAAGATGGACAGGTCTCAGCTGTGGTTCCAAACCAAGACAAACCACCCATCTGGGTAGCAGCATAATGGGATGGTGTTCTCAGCGGAGGATCACATTTCTGTGACAACAGCAACAACACTAGAATTACCTGCATGGAAGAGAGGCCTGAATCTTGCCATGAAAACCCAATGGATAGTCACAACAAAACAAATTGTACTATAGTGCTGGAAGATGAGACCTCCAGGTCGGAAGGCACTCAACTGGCTACTGGGAAGGATGAGTAAGGCCAGCATTTATGATGTGGTTGCATCAAAGCTTTTGGGATGTCTGACTACTGATGTAGCCGCACATGAAATGAGAGTCAGAAGCTGCAAAGATGTTTTAATATTGGGACATGGAAGATACGAAGCATGAACCAAGGGAAGTTGGAGGTGGTCAAGAATGAAATGGAACATGTACAACTCGATCTGTTGGGTGTCAGCGAACTGAAATGGACTGGCATCGGGCACTTTGCATCTGATGATCACATGGTCTACTATGCTGGAAATGAAAGACAAGAAATGGTGTTGCATTTATAATTAAGAAGAAACTTGCAAGAAGTGTAATGAAATACAATGCAATCAGTGAACACTTAGGGGTATGTTTACTAAACTGCATTAGTGCGATTCGCATTAGGAGCCGTGATAGAGACAGAAACCCCAAATAAGGACATGGGCGGTACATCGTTACCGATAACGCGCGTTACCAGGCGCCATAAATGAACGAGCGCTACAGGGCACGTTACCGCGCGTTAATCTTAAGAAGGCGCGCAGGCATACAAGCACAGCAACAGAGTTGTAGCACAATGGTTACAACACTGACTAATGGTACAGGGGTCATGGGTTCGATTCCCCAGTGGGCCTAATGTATAAGGCTGGCTGAGGCAGCACCCTTTACATTTAAGTAGTGATTGTTGAGGCATTTGATGTATATTTTAATTAGTGCTGCCAGCAAACACACCCTCACGGTGGCATAACCTAAGGTGCCGCATAACGCACTCCATAGGGCACATTATAAAGTGTACTGTCCGCCAAGGCACCCTATAATGTCCCCTATAGGACACCTTATAAGGCTGTGAACAAAGCCCTGGCTGGCTGCAGAAGGACTGCACATCACCACACAAACAGTCTGCTGTGGTTACCAGGATAGGGTTAACCCACCCGTACCCATGATGCACTGCACATGCAAATCAGCAGTCAAGAGATGGGCACAAGATTGGGTATGCACCACCACAGTACCTCGGCCTGGTAGGGGGAACAGACCGTGTGTGGCACTGCCACAGACAGTCACATTGTGCAGGTACTGTGCCCACCCTGAGGTTGAGGTGGGGCACCCAGCACCAGGTCCACAGCACCTTTCATGGCTGAAATACGCCATGCTGCAGGTCCCCAGCAGTGTGTGATAGGTAGTTCCGTTAGACACACCTAGGATACATCTGTGTCCTGCTATATGTCTCGGTCATGTCTAGTCCTTATGGGTGATAATGCTCCCAGAATAGTGCATATCCTGTGTTGGTGCCATGGAGGGGGAGGGGTAGGGGGGAAGGGGGAGGGGGGAGGGGGGAAGGGGGAGGGGGGAGGGGGGAGAAGGGGGGGAGGGGGGAAGGGGGAAGGGGAAGGGGGAGGGGGAGGGGGGAGGGGGGAGGGGGAAGGGGGAAGGGGGAGGGGGGAGGGGGGAGGGGGAGGGGGGAGGGGGGAAGGGGGAGGGGAGGGGGAGGGGGGGGGGAGGGGGGGAAGGGGGGAGGGGGAGGGGGGAGGGGGGAAGGGGAGGGGGGAGGGGGGGAAGGGGAGGGAGGAGGGGGAGGGGGAGGGGGGAAGGGGGAAGGGGGAGGGGTGGGGGGGAGGGGGGGGGAATGGGGGAGGGGGGAGGGGGGAGGGGGAATGGGGGGAGTGGAGGGGAGGGGAGGGGAGGGGAGGGGGGAGGGTGGGGGGCCATCCAGTGTGCAGGTAGGCGGCTGCCTATGGTGTGGGTTCTGGGGTAGGGGTGCCTGCATAGACGTCCACGCTCCCCCCAGCCCCGCCTGCCAAAGTTCCGTGTCCTTGGGGGTAGCTGTTGGGTACTATCCCCTGTGACACTGTGGGAAACACACTTGTGCCCATGTTGGGCCTTCAGCAGTTGCTGTCTGGCTGCTCTGCTGTTTCAGCATTCGTATGGGCCATCTAGGCATCACCCTAGTCTGCACTGTGGCCCAGCTGCACCACAGCATGTGCCGCCTGCGGCCCTCTGTATCCCCTTCTCTGGCATCTGTCCAGTTGCCGTTCCGACATGCCTGCCCTGATGTTGCGGGACATGTGCACGCCATAGGAACCCTGTCCGATGGTGGGGAAAGCCCTGAGCAGCGCTATTTCACTGTGGGCTCATTCACCTTGTATGGGAACGGAGTATAGACCCTTCCACGATTTATATCTGTTCTATGGAGCTTACTCGGGGGGGAGGGGTTGATGTTTCTCATTGATACCACTATTGGCCAGCTTGGTTATGGTGTTTTTCCAGTTTGTTGGGGTCATTTTCAGTGTTTATGTGCCCTTTTGTTCTGTGCACATGTATCACACTTATCACTTTTTTTTGTTTTCCCTGCCTGAGCTGTACATTGCTGACACTGAAATGGTTTCTCTCCCCTGTTATGTGCATTTAACGGCAGGTTTTCAATCGCGTTTGGAATATGCTCTTCAGATCAGCACGTTAGTGTGAAGGGAGCCTCTCCCCGCCCACTCTCCGCCCACTGACCCCTTCTCTCCGCCCTCTCTCCACCTTCTGCGGTATTTTACCGCGCCGCGGAACATTACGATCGTTAGCGCATCATAACGCGCGTTATGTAACGTTACCGCAGTTTAGTAAACATACCCCTTAATTTCTATTCGTCTATGAGGAATGCCCAGCAACACAACTATAATTCAAATATATGCCCCAACAACAGCTGCAGAAAAGGATGAAGTTGATGAGTTCTATGAATAAGTTCAAACTGAAATTGACAATATGCAAACAGGATATCCTGATAGTCATGGGTGACTGGAATGCAAAAGGTGGCATCAAAGAAGAATGCAAAGTGGGTGGAAAATATGGGCATGGAAAAAGAAATGAAGCTGGAGAAAGACTGATAAAATTCTGCAAGACCAAAGATCTATTCATCTCAAACACCTTCTTCCAGCAACACAAGCAGCGACTCTATGCATGGACTTCACCCAATGGATTGTACAAAAATCAAATTGACTATGGGGTATGTTTACTAAACCGTCTTAACGTGCGCTCTGCGATGTTATCGCGCGATAAGGTACCTTATCGCTTGATGATGGTGCTTTTTAAGGCGCACAGGTACCTTATTGCGCGATAACGCGCGCTGCGGCACAAACGAGCGCTGAAGGCGGGGAAAGGCTCTTGGAGGGCGGAGGAAGGCTCCCCAGGGGCGGAGAGAAGGGGTCAATGGGTGGAGAGTGGCAGGGGAGAGGCTCCCTGCACACTAACGCTGTGAAATCCGAGGCTCAAAACTAACGCCAGTGAAACCCTGGCGTTAGAGCTGATTTAAAGGGAAAAGAAACCATTTACGTCAGCAATGTACAGCAAAACCAGGAAAACCTACAAAAAGTGATAAGTGTGATACATGTGCACGGAACAAAAGGGCAAATAAACATTGAAAATGAACAGAAGTAAATGTAAAAAAAACATAACCAAGCTGGGCAATAGTGATATCAATGGGAAACATCAAAAAACACTCCCAAGAAAGCTCCAAAAAAAAGATATGAATTTTGGAAGGGTCTATGCTCCATCCCCATACAAGGTGAATAAGCCCACAGTGAAATTGCGCTGCGCAGGGTTTACGACCCCATTGGCCAGGTTTCCTATGGCGTGCACATGTTCTGCAACAGTAGGGCGGGCATGTCGGAATGGGAAACTGGACAGATGCTGGAAAAGGGGACACAGAGGGCCTCAGGCGGCACATGCAGCGGTGCAGCTGGCCCACAGTACGGACTAGGATGATGCCTAGCTGGCCCATAGGAATGCTGAAACAGTAGAGCAGCCAGACGGAAACTGCTGAGGGCCCAACATGGGCACAAGTGTGCTTCCCACAGTGTCACAGGGGATAGTACCCAGCAGGTCCCCCCAATGGCACAGGAAAATGGCAGGCGGTGCTGGGGGGAAGCGTGGACAGCTATGCAGGCACCCCTACCCCAGAACCCGCACCATAGGCAGCCACCTACTCGCACACTGGATGGCCTGAGACTGCGCTCCACCAGCACCACCAGCAGAAGGGCATGTCAGCATGGTGGCAGAGGAATACTGGTGGTGGAAGGGGCAGTGGCAGCTGCCCAGAGCAGACCGTGGCCTAGCCTTGTGTAAGTGGGTGCCATGCACTGCAACAGACAGGCCATGTCTGATGAACAGTCATAACAAAATAATACATTAATATACACCTTAGCTACTTAAGTGTTTACTTATCATATCTTCAGATTTCCAAACGTCTCAGTTTCTAGCCAGCCGGGCTAATAGAGTATACTCTCCACAGCTGTAGCTGATAATCACATCAATGTGTCTTCCTATATTCTGTCTCTTTACTTGTTTAAACAACTGTTGGAAAAGCGCCGCGCATTGTACAAAAATCAAATTGACTATGGGGTATGTTTACTAAACCGTCTTAACGTGCGCGGCGCTTTTCCAACAGTTGGTTAAACAAGTAAAGAGACAGAATATAGGAAGACACGAAAGGTCGGCAGCATCGTCTTGTACATGAACTTAAGGCAATGAGGCTCCCCTGATGAAACCACAGGCCGTGAAACGCCGCAGTGGGACCCCAATGAGAGCGTCGGGAACTCAGTGGAACTCAGTGGAATTAGCATACAGACTCCAATCTATGCAATACTTCCGAGAGCTTGGATTGCAGCAGCTAAGTGCCAGTTAAGTGCCAGTTTTTTGGAATATATGAATGATCCTGGCATATACGCTCTATGACACCAAGCCTTAAAGACTGATATTATCACTTTTAGTAGTGCGGGGGATGTTCTAAAAAATAGGTTTCCATAAAGAGGTCATTGATGTGATTATCAGCTACAGCTGTGGAGAGTATACTCTATTAGCCCGGCTGGCTAGAAACTGAGACCTTTGGAAATCTGAAGATATGATAAGTAAACACTTAAGTAGTTGAGGTGTATATTAATGTATTATTTTGTTATTTTTGAGCGCAACCCTAGATATCATAATTAGATCGCTCAGTTAGAGACCTTGAATTCTTGATGAACAGTCATGGCATCAGCAGGGAATACACTGTCTCTGTGGCAACACAGTTGTGCAGTGCACACAGCCAGTGTGTTCAGAAGCAGAAGGGCACAGGTTCAAGTCCCAGCTGTGGTTCCTGCCAACCCAGTCCCCATATTTTACCCACTACTAAAACGTGCTAATACAGACAGAACCTTTATTGCAGATGACGTAAACATGCCCAAGACACCTACATTTTACCCTACAGAACACAGACACCATAAACATGCGAATACCCTAGAGCAGAGTTTCCCAAATACAGTCCTGGAGGGCCAAACACCATTCAGGTTCCATGCTGCCTCTAATAAAGATGCCTGTGCTGCATTTCTATGCGCTGCCCCCATGGTATGCAGATGTATCTCATGCATATTCATGAGGGACAGCATGAAAACCCGAACAGTGTTTGGCACACCAGGACTGGAGTTGGGAACCTCTGCCGTAAAGCAGCAGCCAACAAGGGCAGACACACCAGCACCCACGAGCTCCATTATCCAATGCCTCCTGGAGAGGCAGGACATTGGGCCCTGCATGCATCTCCCAATACTAGCACTTGCATACCTTAGCAATGCCATCCTAAACCTGGGAATACGGTACACAGCTATCAAAAGGTTGCTATGAATACTGGCAGATAGCAATTCTGATGTTACGTACAATTATCTGATTGAGCTGCATCATGGCAACCTTTCTGATGTCTGTGGAGTGTGCTACAGGTCTTGTGTCTGACAGTGTTTACCACCCTGGGGAGTGACCCCAACAGTATTGCGTACCATAGCCATGCCTGCACTGTGCCCAGGACTGGAGCGGTGGCCAGGGCTGCCAAACACCTCTATAGTTTGTACAATGCTGGAATAGGTGTGGGAGTGTGTGTCTGTCTATCCAGTGTGTGGTGGCTACAAACACCCTCCACAGCCCACACTGCCAGCACTGTTGCCAGTATTGGCCTGCCAATATGCATAATGAGGAGCAAGGTACCATGGGTATAGCCCGGACAGGGTGGCCTGGCCAGGATGCAACTGCACAGGGCATAGGGCAATGGCTGGGACATTGTAGTGCCTGGCCACCACCTGCACAGACAGGGTGGCCACAGCATGTCCTGCTGGGAGTTCACTCTCACCCTGACTGAGCAGTGACCACGGCATGGCTAGGTTCCCCCATAGTGCCCTATAATATTTCTTTCATGTGATATTTATGGGTTCCCTTTTGGGGCCCAATCACTGACTTATCTGCTTGGTGTGTATGCTGACATCCCAGTTCCGGGTGCATGCATCTTCTCCAGGAACATGCCCTATGGACTAGCTAGCAGACTGTCTGCAGCTAGTATGTGTCTTGCTGGAACACCTTGCAGGGTGCAGTGGCTGCAGGCTTGCTGCAGGAGAATATCAGATAGTGGTGGGGTGCAGCTGAATATTTCCGGACCTAATGTCTGTCTGCTATTGCTTTATAGATGTGTACAGAGCTGCATTGACTGCCCTGTAGGGTGTCTGTTCCCCAGCAGGACTGCGGTTGGTGGTCCCCTCTACTGCTGCCATTGCAGGGAAGTAAAATGTGGAACTGTTGGTGGGAGACTTTGTTTCCCACCCTCAGCCCCAGAGGGTGGGTTGGGTGGTGGTACATAATCTGCCTGTGGGTCCATAAGGGTTAAAACTGACTGAGACATACAGATGTATCCAAAGTGTGTCTGCAGGAACTACCTGTCTCACACACTAGCACTGCTGGGGACCTACAGCATGGCCTATTTCTGCCATGGAAAGTGCTGTGGACCTGGTGCTGGGCGCCCCACCGCACCCTCAGGGTGAGCACAGTACCCGCACAATGTGACGGTGTGTAGCTACTCTGTGCCAGTAACACACACGGTCAGTTCCCCCTACCAGGCCGAGGTGCTGTGGGGATGCATACCCCATCTTGTGTTCATCTGTAGACGGCTGATTTGCATGTGCAGTGCATCATGGGTATGGGTGGGCTAACCCCATCCTGGTGATCACAGCAGACTGTTTGTGTGGTGACGTGCAGTCCTTCTGCAGCCAGCCAGGGGCTTGTTAGCAGCTATAGAGCTGTAGCCCACTGGTTACTTCACTGCCTGTGGAGCCAGAGGTCATGGATTCAAACCCACAGTGGGGTTATTTGATAGGGCTATCCAAAGCATTATCTATTTTTAATGTGCATTAGTGCTGCCAGCAAAAACCCCCTCAGCGTACTGTAACCATAAGGTGCCTCAGAGGGCGCCTTATAGGGCGCCCTATACGGCGCCTTCTGAGGCACCTTATGGTTGCAGTCCATATAAGGTGCACTATACGGTATCCTATGGAGCGACTTATAGGGTGCCCTATAGGGGACATTATAGGGTGCCGTGGCAGACAGTGCACTTTATAATGTGCTCTATGGAGTGCCTTATAGGGTGCTTTATGCGGCACCTTAGGTTACGGCACATGAGGGTGTGTTTGCCTGGCAGCACTTAATAGAATACAAATAAAGTGCCACAGGAAACAACACTTACATGTCAAAGCTGATACCTCAGCCAGCCTTAAGTATTCGGCACACTGGGGGATCGAACTCATGACCCCCTGTATCATCAGTCAGTGTATTAACCATTGTGCTACACCTCTGTTTCAATGTTTGCATGTCTGGGCACCTACTTAGGATTACCGCGCGTTAACGCGCTTAGCGGCGCTTCGCACGATAATGTGCACAGCAGCGCGTGTTATCGCGCGATAGTCCCTTTTTGTTGCTTTAGGACTGAAATGCCCACTCCTTTTATGGCAGCCTGCACACTATCGCCAGGCGCACATTAAGACGGTTTAGTAAACATACCCCTTTGTCTATGGAAGTCAACGATGGAAAAGCTCTTCAACATCAAAGACAAAACCTGGAACTGACTATGCTACAGATCACCAACTACTAGTATGCAAACTCAAGCTAAAGACGAAAAAGAGCAAGCCACTCATGAATGTAGCAAAATATGACCTTGAGAATATACCACTGGAATTTAAAGACTGCCTGCAAAATCAATTTGCTGCTTTAGATTCAAATGACAGAACTCCAGAAGAGTTATGGGATGACATCAAGAAGATTATGTTGAAAGAAAGTGAGAAATCTCTACAAATGGTGGAAAAGCCAAAATGGCTAAAATGGATGACTGAAGAAACTCTGAAAATTGCCCAGAAATGCAGAAAATCTAAAGCCAGAGAAGAAAGAGAAAGAGATTCCCAGCATGCAGCAAGACAAGACAAGGAGAAGTAATACAATGATGCATGCAAGGAAATAGAAACAGAAACTATTGGAGAAAGAACAGGATCGGCTTTCCTAAAGCCACGAGAGTTAAAGAAAAAATTCCAGCCTCAAACTGGAATGTTACAAGATGCTCAAGGATCCAAGTTGAATGATGCTAAGAAGATCAAGAAAAGGTGGAAAGAATATACAGAGTCATTATATGATAAAGATCAAGTGGACTAACAGCCATTTCAACCTGTACCTTATGATCAGGAACCATTGGTGATGAAAGAAGAAATTGAAAAAGCATTGAAAGCTTTATCAAAGAACAAAGCACCAGGCATTGATGGCATTCCCAATGAAGTATTACAGCAATTGGATGCAGCTGTTACCATACTTACAAGGCTCTGCCAGGAAATTTGGGAGATAGCATCCTAGCCAACTGATTGGAAAAGATCTATGTTTATATCAATACTGAAGAAAGGTGATCCAACTGACTGTGGAAATGATCACACAATTGCTCTGATCTCACATACCAGCAAGATTCTACTCAAAATCATTCAGCAGAGACTACAACCATACCTGGAACAAGAACTTCCTGAAGTACAAGTGGGGTTCAGGAAAGGGCAAGGAACGAAAGACATCATATGTTTTATGAAGAGACAGCACTCATGCTCTGAGACACTACAGATTGAGCTTTCAATTTTCCCTGATTCTAACCGACACAGCTGAACTTCAAACTTTAGCTTTTTACCCAGGACATGTCATCAAAGATTGTAAATTCACACAAGGTTTGATGATGAGTCTGAGTAGTGGGCTAGGACCAGAGAAGCCAGGGTTCAGATCCAACTGCTGCTATTACAGTGATTGTGCACAGCATTGGGGATGGTTGAGTGCCGTCTTCTCTACACCTTCTGCGTGTTTTATGGCCAAAACGAGCACTTTAGCGATGCCTATTTGTGCTTGGGGCAGAGATAACCTTAGACACGAATCAGGGTGCCTATTCATGCCTGAAGCAGGAATAAACTTTGACACAACTTCTGATGTCCAGGATGCTTCTGAGATCAGGCAGTGATGTCCAGGTTCATAAGAATGCCCCAAACATGCCTCCACCATGCCCCCAATCAGACTTCAATGCCCACAGACCTGGCTTCTAAAATGTCTCTGTGAAGATGTCCCTGTGCTTTGGACGTCTCTATGCCCATTTTCAGACAACTAAAGCACAAAAAGGACTTCTAAAATAACCCCCACAGGCTCAATTTAGATAGATTGGGGAAAGAGAAATTCAGAAGTCGAGACATGCAAAATTCCTCCTGTATTTTACAAAGGCTTTGCTAAATGCATGTCAAAAAATCATCCTCTTTAAAAAGATCATCTGACTATACTTTTATTATACAGAACTTCACTCTCACCAGTCCTCCCTTCTTTGCTCCCCTCCCCCCTGGCATAGGTACTCTTATAAACATTCTTGTGTGTCAAGCTGGATCTAAAGGGCTTCCATATTTATTCTGACTGAAACTGTTTCTCCTTCACTTAAAATATGGGAAACAGACAGATATAGAAGAGTGCATGAACCCTTCAATCTCATGGCAAAGGAGCCTCAAACCAACAAAGACTATGAAAAAGAAGCAGCAAACAATGATAGCTTATAGGATTCGAACCATTGGAATCGATATTCAGTGGCAGCGGTTTAGAGCGGTTAGCTACAGCCACTGAAACTAAAAGCAGCTATTCAGCACCGGAGCCCATCCTGTATTGAGCGCTGAACATCCCGTTTTGCCAGCCACACATTTTCTATCTGGTTAGCAGTGATATTCAGTCATTGTACAGCAAAAAAAATGCATAATGTTAAGACAGCCATGGACCTGACCTAACTTTATGCTTTATACCTATCCTGTTAGCAACTGAGTATCACCGCTATCAGGATAGGCACTTGACTGCCACAGCTCCACCCACAGACCACCCTGAAACAAACTACAGTACATTTTTCTAAGGCGGTATGTCTATTGTTTTTGTGAGCATAAAAAATAAAAGGCAGAATATAATCTTTAAATAGGATAGAAAATTTATATTTCTCAGTCAGTTTTTACTTACTGTGAGGGCTCATCCCCATCTGCGGTGACATCCTCCAGTCTATTATGCTATCAAACAACTTAAGAATTTTAACATAAACAAGAAACAACCTGCTGTCCTGGTGGTGGTTGTAGGAACTGGTGATGGTGGGAGCATGGTGGTGTCTGGAGCAGTGATAGCATCAGTGGAGAATGGCGTGAAGGCTGTCTGTTCTAGAATCCACCGCAATGTTGAAAGGATTTTGGTCTTCTCAACAGCAGTTGATGCAAATTCTGCGTTGACTGAAAGAGGATTATGTGAAGATGTTGGGATCTAGGAAATTAACCATATAAATGAAATTAAAAATAAGCATGAAAGGGAATGCTTACACCTGGTGATAAACCAAGCAATTACATGGGAAAATGTTTCCATGGTTCACAACTCATTGAAGACTGATGCCTTTCTTTTGGGTGGAGGATGTGATAGTCATGGGGGAGGTGATTTTGCTTATCGGGGCATTTAATGGCTACTGGAGAGTGATGGTGCTTTAGGAGAGAGGCTTTAGGAGGAAGATGGTAGGGGATACGTTCTCATCGCCATGGTTTTGAATGAGAGGAAATAAACCATACTAACTAGCCCAAAATGAAAGGGCCAGTTAGAAGAGATGATTTCAAGTTGAAGCATTCCTGATACAAAGTTAATATCTGGTGCAGGGCAGGGGATATTTATTTATTTTAATCAATCTGAGATTAACTTCTGTTTTAATTGAGCCCTTAGTAAATAGTAGGTAGAGGCCAACATATCACATTATTTATCATGAACTTTGAAAAAGCTCATTCGCATATCATGTGCCTGATATGGGCCTGATATTCACTTGAGCAGCGTATAGTCGTGCCCGCCGACCATTAAACCCAGATATTCAATGCCGGGCTCATATGCAGTTTTTCCTTACCTCTCTTTTAGGTACAGGTCACTAACCGGGCATCATGCAATAGCGGGGATGTCCATCCCTGCTATTCGTGCTCAGAAAAGGCCAAAACTACTGTTTTAGCTTCTGGACTGAACTACAGCATTAAGAAAAAAGGTGATGTTCAATATGGATAAATAGGGAGAAATTAGAGGATTCCATTCAGCTTCCCACAAGGGCCTAAAAATCCATTTTTCAAAATGTAATGCAAAACCTTTTTATCTAAGTGAACAGTACCTATTGTAATAAAATTTGTAGCAACTCATTAGTTACTAAGAAGTTGATTCTTTCTCATAGAGTACATATTTTTCCACATAGCTTAGTCAAGGACATTGATAGATGGAAAACCCAAACATAAAGCTGGAGCAACCTGGAATTCCAAGAACATAAAATAAAAACCCACTGCTTTTCACTTGTATCTCTCAATCATTTTTGAACATTCATATTCAGCCAATCAATACAGTGTCAGAATGAGTGAAAAGAACCTTCGTAGTTGCCCCTCTGAGTTGCAAGTCTTTTCAATATCATAATGATTTAACTGTTATAGGTAGTTCAAGTGATAACAATAGACAATGCATTTATAAGAAAATGTAGAATACATTTGACTTTACAAGGAACAAAACATTCTGGACTTCTAAAGGATATGCAATACCTCAGTCTCAAAGCTTTCTTTAGTCTTCACAAGTTCATGTAGGGCCTCTCCACGCTTCAACTTAGTTGCAAGAACCAGCGGAATTTGAGCGAGAGGTGTCTTGTTCTTTTCATGGTGTTCATCCTTAAGGTTGGACCCATTTTTAATAATAGGGCTATCCAATTCAGTATCTTGCTTCTGTATTTTAGATAAATCCACAGTATCAGCTATTGATGAGTTGAAACCATTGTCATTGCTTTTCAGGGTCCAGCTTGTGTAATCAGGAGCCTCCTTTCTCACATACTCGGTGTTGAGATGAATGAAGTCCTGCTCTGGGTCTGTATACTCATCTATATATTCAGGAATCTCTTTAAGCTTGTGTTCTTTACTCAGCAAGGATAAATCAATGATGTTACTCACATCCTCAACAGGGCCGTTCTGCATTCCAGTCGAATGGCCCATGTTCGTAATAACTTGAGCATAGGCTGGCAATGGAACTACTCTCTGAGGCGGTCTTAGTACAAATGTAAGAAAGGACTTCACTGATTCCATTTTTATGGGCTCGCAATTCTCCTTATGTTGACAAGTCACAATATAGCAGTGCCCTTCTAACATCCAGGACAGGTCACAGCCTGAAAGGTTACAACAGGCTGTGATACAGTCTGACATGGTCCTCGCATGAGGCATTGGCACAATCTGAGTTTGAAAGATGGGAGATACAACTGCATCAGAATATGTGGCTCCTTCCCTACACTGCTCTGAGAAATATCCTGGAAAACAGTGAAATCTGTGGTTAGTGTAGTATAACCAAATCAGTGCATACCTTGTTACATGTTGAATTTGCACAGTGCATTCCATATATTGGACTACTACTACTACTATTAAACATTTTTATTGCGTTACAAGGCGTACTACCAGAATATGCATATTTATTGTGAATATCCTGAAAACCCAACTTGTGAGGTCACCAGGACAGGTTTGGAAAGCTGTGGATTAATCAGTTCAGAGCCTAAGACCCATTCCCTTCAAAGAAGGCTAATCGTAAAGCAGTGAAGGAAAGCATATACCTGTGATTGGCCACAGCAGTAGGTAAATGGACAACCAGAGATTCATTTTGCATCATATGAGTAGTTCTTAGTTTTGTGTTTCATAGGCAGCACTATAGAATTCCCTTGGATTCAGACTGTAGGCATTACGTACTATAACAGAAAACAGAGAAGAAATATCAGAAATGTATATATAGCTATTGCATTTTGACAGGAGATATGTCTCAAACAGAGATGTCCATGATAACTGGAGAGACATACATGTCCCTTTGAGATACTAAATTATGGAATAAATACAGAAAATATCACCTTTGAGATAATTTAGAATTCTGTAATATTGTACAAGACCATGCACAAAGGTCTTCTGTCTTGCAAAACATATAAACCAAATTTGAATCACACAGTAATAGGGGAATGAGGGCACTGGGGTCAACAGGTCCCCATATCTGTGCTCTAACCATTAGGCTCTCCTGACAGTGCCACGATAATACATGTTCTTTCCAAGGGCTCTACTTGTCAAAGGTTATGTAGGATTTTCATCATCACTATGAAAGCTGACTACTATAATGTGATAGTCCCCGCTGTGTTCAGCTTCTTTCTTTCCCCATGTTTCCAGATCTTGACCATTTTTAATATCACCACCTCAGGCTGATCTCTGCTTTCCTGTTTCTTTTCTGCCCAGCTAGCTTGCCAGAAAAGGTTTTGGCCACATAATCAGTAAATCACATTTTCCTATTGACCCGATCTTCTATCAGGGATCTTTTACCTCCTGGCCTCTCATGCACCCTTTTGGCTAATTTTAAGAATTGTAGGGCCTGACATTCGAAGGGCAGTTACACAGTTTACAGCCCTATAAACCATGTAACTGCCGCTGAGAGGGATATTCAATAGCACTAATCTGGTTAGGGCCATTGAATATCCCCGATTATGGCCCTTACACACCCTGATGCTAACCACTTAGCATCGGGGCGTGTTGGAGGTATTCCGGGGAGGAGCAGAGGGCATTCAGAATCAGCAACAAGGATTCATCTTAATATTCCTCAACATCAAGGCTGCATTATCATGAATAATTCTGCTCACCCGTTTAAAAGAAATTGGAGTACAGTGTTCTGCTATAGAATGGTTCCGCTCCTATCTAACCGGATGCCAGCAGCTAGTCAAAGTAGAATCCATCAAATCAACACCATTTAAGCTATCCCAGGGTATACTCATCTATATATTCAAGAACCTCTTTAAGCTTGTGTTCTTTACTCAGCAAGGATAAATCAATGATGTTACTCACATCCTCAACAGGGCCGTTCTGCATTCTCCCTCTTATTCAACATTTATCTACAGCCAATCTATCACATCATTCAAGCTCACAACATTTTGTACCATCTCTACGCAGGCGACATTATGATTTATGTGCCATTCTCCACAACAAAAACTTGCTACACTCCCATAATCAACTGTTTTAACGCAATATCCAACTGGTTATCACAGCACCAACTTAAAATAAACCTCAAAAAGGCAGAAGTCCTTTTTTTTTTTTTTTTTTAAACTTTTATTTTCATTTTGCAACAAACAAAAGAAACAACACACCAAAAGAGACAAAACAAGTATACAATAAGGAAAAGGAAACCCATTACCCCCCACCCCGATGCTTCTTCTCTACCCGATTATATCAGCATGTGAGCGCCTCCAATTAACGGTGATTATACATCAAACAATCAAAAGAGTATCTACAATACAGCATGATCATGGGACAGAGATATATACAAAGTTAGACAGTCAGATGAGAGCATTTAGCAAAATGTACATAGTCATTGAGCATCTTCCGTTGAGACCAATGAGAAGGAGTCTGAACGGAAGAAGCGAACAGACGAGGTAGTTGGTCATATTTACTGTAAAGACAGGCATGATTCCACCATTCATTGGGGCTCAAATGGGAGCTAATTTTCCAGTATTACTTAATTAGGGAAATAGCAATGCCAAGTATAAAGTTCGAAAGGAAATAAGCCATTTTTGGGAGAGAGGGGATCCCCGCAACTGGGCGAAGTCCCACTATCCTCCAAGAAAGGGGCTCCTGAGAGTGCGAGATAGACTAAATACGACCCCAGACCCGACGCCAGTAATACTGTAGTGCAGGATATTCATGCATAACATGAGGCAATGAACCAATGGCCGCAGGACGTGTCCAGCAACCATTGCCCTGAGTAGTGTTCCATTTGTCTAATCTGTGAGAAGTGTAAAAACACCGGTGGGCTAGAAAGAAGAGGGTCTGAATGAGTGAGGCGGATCGCGAACCCGTGTCCCTCTACTCCAAAGAAGGCTCTATTGCTCCGAGGTCAAAGTCACATGCAATTCTCTCTCCCATACTTTCTGCGCTATAGGGGTATCTCTAGTTATAGCATTACAGAAGGTTTAGTAAAATTGGATGCTACACCCGGTGAACTACCGAGAGATCGGAAAGTCTCCAATCAACCTTATGTAGAGAATGCCGATGGCGGGAGTATTCTAGTGTACCGAAGGCGATGCTGAAGTTGCACTGACCAGAGTCGGGAGTCTAAAGATTGCATAAGAGTATTAAAGGCACCTAAAGTGTCTAAAAGCATTGGTGGATAGTGGGAGTCTGATGGGAGAGTCATACCAGGGAGAAAGGTAAGAGGAATCGGTTTGCAAAGGCCCGCTTCTATACCTAGCCACACAGGTCTACTCGGTACTGGATCGTCCAACCAACGAGCACCTTGTTTGAGAAGAAAAGATTGAGGGAACACTTGAGTAAAATCGCCACCAAGTATTAATGGGGCATTGGCAGAGGCCAAGGCCAACTGCGCAATACTTGCATAGTAAGCAGGGTTGTCCACATTCAGGGCATAATGCTAATACACGTGAATTCACTATCTCCAACCTCAAGGTGTACACGGGCCCATCTACCCTCCTTGTCAGCGCTAATATCAGGTACAGTAGCGTGCTAAGACTTCTTAACCAGAGTGGCTATCCCGTACCATTTGAAAACGGTGGGAGAATAGGCAGCTACCATGTGAGGCTTAGCATTGAGTTTCAGTGTTTCAGCAGAGTTTAAATGCAGTTCCTGAAGAAACACTAAATCAACATGCTCATGGCTAAGATAGCGAAGGATTTTCTTTCCTTTGAGTAGACCATTAATGCCTTTGACGGTGAATGATAAGATTTTACATAAGGCCATTCAGAAAAATTAAAAATTCTGAGCATGATAGCACACATAATTTCACTATGTCCCTCAAACTGACTGTATCTGGCTGTACACATGACATAGGAAAAATAAACTAATATAATACAATGAAGCGCCCCACATTAACAAAGAAAACCGCAGTACGGCAGAGGAGAAGCAAAACCCCAAAATTACTGGCGACCATGTGTCTGCGGGGAGAAACCCCCGAGAAGGCCGAAATTGAAAAATCACATAACCTGTAGGACTGTGCGTGCTCCGAATCCGACCGAGGCACACATCATGAAGGGATAGGAGACCAAAAAACAAAAGTCATATAGAGAAAGAAAGAAAGTCCAGGCTATTTCTGTGCTTGGCTATGACCGCCGCATCGGGCCCTTCAAAATGGCGGATAGAGCCGGCAAATAAGAATCCAAGATTTGGGATTAGCGCATCTGCTCTGCTTCTTTGGAGTCTAAAAATGTTGATAGTAGATCAGGATCTTCGAATGTCCTGGTTTGGTTGTGGAGAGTCACTCGGAGCTTCGCGGGATACAACAGGCCAAAGCGAGCCTGTAGCTGTTGAAGTCGAGGGCGAAAAGCAAGGAGTTTCTTCCGCCGGTCAACGGTAGGCTTTGCCAAATCAGGAAAGAAGGAGACCCTACGACCTTCAAATTCCAAATGATGATTCGCTCGAGCAGCATGTAAAATTTGTTCCACTTGTTGATATCGTAGCAAGCTAAAGACAATAGGCCGGGGGGTCGTGCGGTTGAGCGCCATGTGGGCAGGAACACGGTGTGCTCGATCGATTTCCAGTTCTCTGTGAAAAGTGATCTTCAGCAAGGAGGGAAGAGTTTTGAGCAAGAATTCTCTTATATCTCCTGCTTCCACCCCCTCCGGCATTCCGAGGAGCCTCACATTGTTGCGACGGGCTCGATTATTGCTATCTTCTAACTCCTTTTGAAGATTCTGGATCTGGCGCTCAGCCTCGTCCAGTTTGCCCAAGCGCACCTCGTGCGAGTCGAGGACCCCCGCCATGTTGTCCTGCCGTAATGAAAGACTTTCAAGTCGGTCCTGGAGCACTCCAAAGTCTTCTCGCATGGCTCGAAGCGCTTCTCCATTGGACTGCACCAATTCCTTCACGCCGCGTATTTCCTCCAAAATCTCCAGGTGCATCTCGGGGTTTTCACGAAATGGAACCATCTTCTGTGGGGAGGACACCTCTGTTTTGGAGCGTTTTCCGTGAGAAGAAGAAGGAGACCCGAAGTCCAAGCGCGCTGGTTTATGGGCCGCCATTCCCCCCGAGGTGCCCCGGTCAGCTCGGAGCGAAATAGTAAATTTGTATAGGTATTAAGTCAGGATTCTAAGTAGGCCTCTCGGGAGCTTCAACGCAAAGCGTCCTACCCGCTGGACATCAGGCTCCGCCCCCCGGCAGAAGTCCTTTTTATCACAAGGGACAAAACATTCTCACCATCTCCATTTCTAAAGGTCAACGTTGCAGAGCCGGAAATCAAGGCTGAGATCACATACCATGGAATTACAATCGATCAACGATTCACTCTACAGGTGCACATCAGTTGAATTACTAGAACGATTTACCAAAAGATCAAAACATTACAACACTTATGACCACTAATTGAAGCACATAACTTCCATATGGTATTTCAGGCAATGATATTCCTGCATTTAGACTTTCACAATATCATTTATCATAGTATGCCCAAATATGTCTTACTGCCATTACAAACGGCCCAGCACATTATAGCCAGAGTCCTAGAAGGTGCTTCAAGAAGAGATCATATAACACCCCTCCTAAAAAAGCTACACTGGCTCCCCCTCTCTTGTCATATCAAATACAAAGTAATAATGTTGTTAAGTGCTGTCGAGTCAGTGTTGACTCATGACGACACTCTGGATAGTTGCAGCTTGTTGTGCTGTGAAGGCTTGTGTGCATCAGTGATGCTGAGGGTGAAGCTATCGGTAGCTTAACTACAGATATGGTCTCCCAAGATGGGCAGGTCTCAGCTGAGGTGCCAGACCAAGACAAACCATCCATGTGGGCAGCAGCATAATGGGATGGTGTTGGCAATGGAGGATCACATTTCTGTGACAACTGCAACAATAAGAAAATTAAACTGCACGGAAGAAAAGCCTGGCTATCTACTTCTGTATCTTCCCACAAAAACCCAATGGATAGTCACAACAAAACAAATTGCATTATAGTGCTGAAGATGAGACCCCCAGGTTGGAAGGCACTCAACTGGCTACTGGGGAGGATCTAATGACTTTTCAGAGTAAATACAGCATTTATGATGTGGTTGGAGCAAAGCCCTCAGGACATCTGACTGCTGATGCAGCTGTGCATGAAAAGAGAGTCAGAAGCTGCAGAGATGTCTTACATATTGGGACATGGAACATATGAAGCATGAACCAAGGGAAGTTGGAGGTGGCCAAGAATGAAATGGAACATGTACAACTTGATGTGTTTAGTGTCAGAAAACTAAAATGGATTGGCATTGGGCACTTTGCATCTGAAGATCACATGGTCTACTATGCTGGAAATGAAAGACAAAGAAGAAATGATGTTGCATTTATAATTAAGAAAAACTTGCAAGAACTGTAATGAAATACAATGCAATCAGTGAACGCTTAATTTCTATTCGTCTATGAGGAATGCCCATCAACACAACTATAATTCAAGTATATGCCCCAACAGTAGCTGCAGAAGAGGATGAAGTTGATGAGTTCTATGAATAAGTACAAGCTGAAATTGACAGAACATGCAAACAGGATATCCTTATAGTCATGGGAGACTGGAATGCAAAAGTTGGCAACAAAGAAGAAGACAAAGTGGTTGGAAAATATGGACTTGGCAACAGAAATGAAGCTGGAAAAAGACTGATAGAATTCTGCAAGACCAACAATCTATTCATCTCAAACACCTTCTTCCAAGGGGGAAGTCCATGTGACTGTACACATGGACTTCACCCAGTGGACTATACAAAAATCAAATTGACTGCATCTGTGGAAGTCAACAATGGAAAAACTCTATAATATCAACCAAAACAAATCCTGAAGCTGACTGTGGTACAGATCACCAACTACTAGTATGCAAACTCAAGCTAAAGTTGAAAAAGAGCAAGCCACTCATGAATGTAGCAAAATATGACCTTGAGAATATACCACTGGAATTTAAGACTGCCTGTAAAATCAATTTGCTGCTTTACAGTGGTGTGCTATTAGGGCCAACTTTTAGTATTGGTTTGGCCCTTATTTTCTGAGTTTGTTCCCCATAGTTGTCCTGTTGATAGATTTTCTGTGAAAATTGCACAATGTACATCGTTGGCCAACGATATATTATTGTAAGTATGCTTTAAAATATTATGGACGCACGCCAGGTTTCCTTCAAATTAATGAATGTGGCCTTGAAAAAGGCCATTTTTATGTGTCAGTGATGGCCCAGTATTTGATGGGCCACCCTTTGTTCTTGATCACCTGACTGCACCTTGTCGGCATTGAATGAACCAGTCTGACAAAGTGATTGCTTGTGACAACACGGTTCCAAGCTGCAATGAATGACTCAATCAGCTTTGATGTTGGATGCCTCTTGGATATTTCTAAGGCCACCTTGTGCCACAGGTTTTCGATTGGATTCAGATCTGGAGACTGGGCAGGCCAGTCCATTGACTTGATGTTGTTCTGCTGCTTCCAGCTGATCATCTGTCTGGATCGATGGCAGGGTGCATTGTCAACTTGGAACAGGAACTGGCCAGGAAACAGCTGGTGTGCTGATGGTACCATGCACTTTTGCAGTATGGTGATGTACTTGGCCCCGTTGAACATTCTATTGATGATGTGAAGACGTCCAACGCCACTGGCAGCCATGCAGCCCCAGACCATAACCTTCAAAGGATGCTTCACAGTGAGGTTGAGACACTCAAGCTTGAATTTCTCTTCAGGAAATCTCCTCACATAGGTGTGGGCCTGGTTACCAAACAGGCAGAAGGTGCTTTCATCGCTGAATAGCACCTTTTCCCACATTTCAGTCGACCAAGTTGAGTGCTCTCTCACCCACATGATCCGGTTGCGCCTTTGTATGTCAGTCATCAGTGGCTTATTCCGTGCTTTGCAGCCCCGGAGACCAAACTGCAGGCACCAGTGACAAACTGTTGATGAGCTGACACTGACCTCACTCTTGTCTGACCACTCTCGAAGTAGCTGAGGAGAGGTCAACTTGCGATTAGTCAGTGAAATGTGTCGTAGTGCACGGTCCTGGCATGATGTTGATGCATATGGACGACCTGAACGAGGCTTGTCCACCACTGAACCCATTTCTTTCTTCTTCTGTACAATCTTAACAACAGTGCTCTGACTGCAGCCAACTTTCCTGGCTATCTGATGGCTTGAAAATCCTTCCTTGCTCATAAAGGACACACGAACATGCTCCTCCAACATCAGGGTCCGAGTCATCTTCATGGTCGATCCAGAAAGCGTATGAAATTCAAAAATTCCGTGCGTTTTTATAGCTGCACTGTTGGCTAGATATCTGCATTGTGATAGGTTAGTGAAACCACTCCCTCTAGACCTCCGCACCATAAAAGACCTCCCCCAATTTCGAAAGGAACTCAAAACCTACTTATTCTCGGAACATTTCCAAATCCCCTACCCCCCCAAACCATGTCCCTCAACATCCACAGACACACCAACTCAGAACGCCCAAAACCACAACTAGATACATTATAAAGAACCACCTGTAAATACCTTATGTAAATAGTTCAGACAGGCTTCTACACCTGTCAACATTTGTAAAAAACTAGAATGTTTATCTACTCTATGTATTGTACACATTGTTCCATGTAAATAAGTTAGAAAGTTTTTCTGTTCAATGTAACGTATACAAAAGTATACACAAGTTGTTGAATTGTTCCATGTAAACCGCCCCTGATCTCTGGAAGGGGCGGTATAGAAGAAATAAATAAATAAATAAATAAAAAACAACCTCCTGATTGGTCAGAAATAATGTGTGCATATTGGATAATCTCATCCAGTTTTGACGTAGGATCCACAAAAATCGCAGTAGCTATCTCCCAGTGTCTGTAAAGTATTTAAATTGGAAGCAAGGAATGCAAAAAAAGTCAATTCTAATAGCCAAATGTATCCCTTTTAACGTGGTAGAAAGATGAATATGCTGGGCTAACGTAAAATTTAAAAAAAAAATGTTAGAAAGTACGAAAAAACGCAAAACTCACAAATGATTCCAGACTTTTGCACACCACTGTAGATACAAATGACAGAGCTCCAGAAGAGTTATGGAATGATGTCAAGAAGGTTGTGTTGGAAGAAAATGAGAAAACTCGTCAAAAGGTGAAAAAGCAAAAACGGCCAAAATGGATGATGGAAGAAACTCTGAAAATTGCTCAGAAATACAGAGAAGCTAAAGTAGAGGAGAAAGAAAGGCAACAGCAGAGCACAACAGAGATTTCCAATGCGCAGCAAGACAAGACAAAGAGAAGTACTACAGTGATGCATGCAAGGAAATAAAAGCAGAAACTATTAGAGGAAGAACAAAATCGGCTTCCCTAAAGCTACGAAAGCTAAAGAAAAAATTCCAGCCTCAAATTGGAATGTTACAAGATGCTCAAGGATCCATGTTGAATGATGCTGAGAAGATCAAGAAAAGGTGGAAAGAATATACCGAGTATTTATATGATAAAGATCAAGTAGACCAACAGTCATTTCAACCTGTACCTTATGATTCGGAACCACTGGTGATGAAAGAAGAAGTTGAAGCAGCATTACATAGTAACATAGTAACATAGTAAATGACGGCAGATAAAGACCAGTTTGGTCTGCCCAGTATGGTGTCAAGAGTAGGTACACCTGCCGCTCTGTGCAGGCCCCCCTTCCCCATGTCTTTGTTTAGCATTGAAAGTCTTATCAAAGAACAAAGCACCAGGCATTGATGGCATTCCCACTGAAGTATTACAGCAATCTGATGCAGCTGTTACCATACTTACAAGGCTCTGCCAGGAAATTTGGAAGACAGCAAACTACTTTCAAAATCCTGCATGACATATCTGCCAAGTACCTGCAGAATGTGCTGCATAAAGTTCCAAAAAATAGAACTAGGAAATGATGCGCTCAAAACCCCCCAACCGTGCTCTTTGAAACATAAAAATGCAACCAGACAACATGCGAATGAGCCTTCTCTTTGTATGCACCTGGCCTGAGAAACATAGATGACCTCACCAACTTCAGGAAGGAATTAAAAACGTTACTCTTCAAAGAGCATTTTGATGATAAAACATAACGCTGTCTTAACCGCAACATCTCTTCTACAGATCATCATAAAAACCTCTCCTCACTCAAACCAAGTGAGACAATATGAGGCCAATTCAGTTCTGTGCATTCCGTACTGTCCTGATGTCCAGAATATGGGCAGGCCGGTGTTGCACCTGATTCAAAATCCCACAGAGGCTAGATGTCTCCTTGGGATCAGAATCAGGTGCAGCCGGCCTGGAAGGGCTGACCATGCCCCGATTCTGGACCCTGGGACATACAGAAATGTACCCGGATAGCTCAGCCAGGCTACTGCATGGAGCCACAGGGCTGTGGCTTCTTATTGCTATGGCACCATGGCTCCATGCAGGAGCCACGATGCCCAGCAGCCCCGAGAAATTCCTTTCTCCGCCACCCGACCCCCGATCGGGCCTGCCATAGCCAGGGCTGGGCCACGGGGAACCCCCTGCACACCCTCACCTTTCTTTCTGGGCCTGGCCACATCATCTGGCTCTGTCTAGGGAGACTTATTTCACCTTGGAGGTGGAATAAGTCCCCCATCCAATCTGCCGACTCCAGACGTACAGGGCCAACCTCAGAATAGGCCCTGTACATCGGGATGGGATTCAGGTTCCCACCCACTTCCCGCCCTTGCTCCTCCTCCGGCCTGCCCCCTCCTGCCAAGAAAGAGAGCTCCCCACGCATCTTGAATCTACGTGTGGAGAGCTCTTTGTTCAGAATCGCAACCCTGGCGTTTAGCAGGGCTGGACATCCAGCCCCACTAAACGCAAGTCAGAATAGACCCCTATGCCTCCAAGTCTGCTTTATTCAAACAGAACACCTAACCAAATCTTAAATTCCCATTATTCATTACACCCAAGCACCACCTTATAATACATAATCAATCATGTGCATAGGTTAATGTTAACGGTATAGCGACTCTACACCCTTTGTGTTAAATGTTTTATTCCATGTTAACATTCCCTGCTATATGTAATGTTCTAAGTTTAAATTGTTCCATGTAAACCCCAATGACCACTGGAAATGCAGAATATAGAAAAATGCTAAATAAATAAATAAATAAGTTTATATTTTATTGTGCACCTGTGTTTCAGCAATGAGCCTTCAGCGGGATCATGGCATGCACATTAGACCTCCAGTGCATGTGCTTCATGATGACAAAGAATCACTCAGTCTGCATCACGGAAGAAAGAACCAAAGATAATAATTGTGGTGGCTGCTGAAACACTAATACTTTATTTTTGCCTTTATTTGATATACCACAGTATCTGAATGCAAGCAAGCAAGTCTCTGGCCATGTAAAGAAACAGAAAGCTACAGGCATACTTTGGTTCAGAATGATCTCTCTGCAGTTTCATTTTACTTGGTGCGTGGAAAGGAAAAGAACGCCAGCTTTAATGATAGGAAAGGAAAGAGAGAAAAATAAAGCAGGAAAAGGTCCAGATACTAGGAAAGGGGGGGAGGGGGGGATTGGCTCTGTCTGGTCACAACCCAAGAAAGAATTCATCTTAGGGGTTCACATTTGGTGTCTCAAATGCTGATTCAAAGAGATAGGTCTTCAGTGTGTTTTTAAAGCTTTTAAAATTTGGTTTGACCCCTAATAGTGATATACAAAGCTGAATAACTTTTTGGAAAGCTGAGGAGTGGTTCCTTGTTATTTGGTTATTGTTAGGATTTTGCCAAAGCACCTACAATATGTGCAGGTTCTTCTCTTTGGTTCTTTGGAACTTGTGAAATGGAAAGAAAGACAGTTAAAGCCGCCATACTTCACTTCTGCTCTGGCTCCAGTCAATACATCTAAGCTAAGTTTCCCAGGTCCCCCCCCCCCTAGAGCTAATGTAAATGCCTGCGCTTATAATTTTCTAGTATGCATGTTGTTGTCATTGAGTTGATGTCGACTCAAGGTGACCCTGAGGATAGTTGTCCTAAACTGTGTTCAGTCTTCAGTCAGGCAGCGATAGAATGGCATCCATTGTTGCAGTTATTGTATCAATCCATCACATTGCTGGCCTTCCTGTTTTGTAGTGACCTTCAACCTTACCAAGCATGATGTCTTTCTCTAATGATCTTTCTCTTTGCATGATGTGTCTAAAGTATGAAAGTTGAAGTCTTCTCCCAACTCTAGAGAAACATTGAAAAGGTAAGACAATGGACCTGTTAGATCTCTTCATATGCTAGTGTGCATCCTATGCAGTCCATTCCTTCATCTACTTTTAGCTTTGCTAGAACCACACAAACATAGTCTTCTGAAAATATTTTTAAGGTCTCCCTCACATCCATTCCTAATGGTGATAGATTTTTTTGGTCCTGATCCAAGTTCTTCTTTGGAGATCACGGAACAGAAATATTTGTTAAGCAACTCTTTTTTCTCTTCTTCAGCCTTTCAACATTCCTCCCCTCCTCCTCTTACAATGCTGAGAAATCATTTGTGAACTCCAAGTATAACCTTTATTTATAAAAATGTAGGTGCTGCATCCCCAGTTAACAATACATTTGAAGTGGTGTACTGTAAAACAACTAAAACAATATACAATTCAAGCTAAATAAATAAAATATACATAAAAAGAAAGATAAAGATCTAAAGATCCAAGGGAATATCAGTCTGCCAATCTCAATTCCGAGGAAAGGGAGAAGAGAACAGCCCTATAACCAAGGACTACTAACCAGAACCAGAGGAATAAAAGGCACCACCACCAGATTATTCGTTGATCATCAGAAATCAGCAAACAAGGTAATTTTCATATTCTTTCTGAAGCCGAAGAAAAAATTGTTTTCCCAATGAACCTCCAATGTCAGGCTATTCCAAATTTGTGGACCAATACTGAAAAGGTTGTTGCACAAAGACATGACTATCTCATTGTTTTTACTGTGGGAATATCTAAATGGGAGCTCTGGCTAGGTCAAAGGTCCCTCGAAGGCATATTCCATTTTAACTTTTCCTGCCATAAATGAAGGGCAATTAAACTGCTATACCCTAAATGCTAAGATCAACAACTAAAGGGGGTTATTTTAGAAGCCTTATTCACATTTTCAATATGTAAAATCAGATGTTTGCTCATGGAAATGGCACCTACATGGAAATGGCTGCGCATCTCCACAATGCATAGAAATTGAAAAGGGGCATATCAGGGGCACGGTTAGGGAGTGGCCTGGGTATGACAAAAAAACTACACATGAATTCCCCATTTCTTATAAGTAATGCATGTGTAGGATTGTAATAGTCCGTGCCAGGATTTACATCTGCTCCCTGGCACGCTTAGGTTTTTAAGAAGTGCTCTTCTGTTTCTCCCTCCAAATTGAAATTGAAGATGGAGGGGGAGGATATTCAAAGGCACTTAGGTGGGATATTCCACGTGTTATCTAAAATGTGCCTTAAAACATAACTGTAAATTGCAGCTCCACTCACACTCTACCCAAACTCCTCCTCTGAGCACGTCTACGCTACAAATACATGCCGACTTGTACCATGTGTAGTTCTAGGCATGCCCTGTTTTAAAGGAGCCTTTTAAACATGTAAATCAATGTTTCATGTGCAAGAAAGGTTGAGTGTAGGTGTTCCTGGATGCAAAAACATGATACATGCAAAAAAGCTACTTATAATGATCTGAAGGGAAAAGGTACCCAGAGAAAAAAAGCTGGTGCCAAACTTTGCAGGTACTTTTTTCCTTAGAAACGTTTAAAAGGAAAAGTATCGTGCACTTTCCATGTGAGAATTAGTACAAAATCCATAAGCTGTAGATTGCGCATTTTATGTGGGAGAAATACCTAATATAAAAGTGCTTGTCGGTATGCACATGTGAGAAGTAAGCCCACCCCAGGATTGCTTTTACACAGTCTGCACATACTGTAGATATTCGAAGGGGCGCAGTTTTTAGCAGAACTGGGGCAGCATTGCAATGTATTTTTTTAATTTATTTATTTGCAGTATTTATTATACTGCCTTCTCACCTGGATATCAAGGCGGTTTACAAACCTGCTATAAAAATAGAATCTAATAAAAAAACAACATACAGAATAATGTCAATAGCATAACAATATTTCCAAAAAAATATGAAAAAAGAATAAGAAATGTAGAAATGTCCTGCTGCAAAGTCACATGAATGGAAGTACCGAAGAGAAGCAAATGCTTGTCGAAACAACCAAGACTTCAGGCCTGTCCATGTCCTTGTGGATTTTATAAAATAGTTGTGTACATGCTTGGAATGCATGCACAGATTTGCACTTTCTTCACAGCAGATGTAAATTTATGCATGAGAATTTGTGAGCTATTAGGATGAGGCCCAGAGTTAATGTATAAGCCTATATTATAAAGACAAATGGGCATATCAGTTGCCTTTATAAAGCTAGCAGGAAATAGGTGTCTTTTTGGTTTATTTCACATAAGAGCCCTGTTATAAAATTACCCCCTTAGACCCCCATGCAGAGACGCAAATAGTTGGGTTGGATGTCCAGCCCTGCTATTTGCCAGGACCGCATGCTGCCTCCAAATCTCCGTGCATGTGCTGTGCAGGGAGAGCAGGAAGAGGTGGGGACTGAGTGGAGAGTGCGTGGAGCGATGGCGGGCCTATGATCCCGGACATACAAGGCCAATTCAGGTCACAGCCCTGTACGTCCAGCTTTCAGGAGATGGATGGAGGACTTATTCCACCTTGGAGGTGGAATAAGTCCTCTTGACAATGGCAGGCAGTGACGGAGGTCCCCCCAAAGAGGTGAGCCGCAGCAGGAGGATCCCTGCTGCCTGATTCCAGCCCTGGCAGGCCCTCCCTAGGGGTCAGGCAGTGGGGAAAGTGCTTTTATTCGCTTCCAGGGATTGTGTTGTTCCTGCTGGGCATCCCAGTGCCATGATGATGGAACACTACATCACCAGATTCCAGCAGGAGCATAGGTAGGGCTAGATGGGGAGGTTGCTGCATGTATCAGACCTCAGAATTGAAAGTAAGCTAGCCTGTACAGGGCTGTGTATACTGCCAGGGCACTCAACAATATGTACTAGCCCTAAGAAAGAGTTAATACCATTCAGAGCTTTGTATTCAGTAACATCCTTGAAAGACTCAGCTAGGATAATTAGGTGAAAGATTCCTAGTAATATAAACACTAGTCTATGTTTATATAAGATAAGTAAAGGGCAAGTTGTCTCCCAGTCTCGGGTTAGAGATATCAAACTGTCAGTATTAGAATTAATTAGAATTAATGCCTACATAGTTATGTCTGAGAATATGTGTATGTCTCCTCTTGATGACCCATGCTAATGAGAACTGAACTATGATGGTATGGATACGTAATGTTAGACGTAGAACAATAAAATGAGAATTATGCTGTATAATCAAATATTTACCTATAAATAAAGTGGCCTAAAGCTATGATGTCAGAGTAAACATAGGCAGAGGCCTAGCTTGCTCTCCCAAAGCTTTGGTTTGTTGTTATAATACAAGTGTGTTGTGTATTGGAGTGGAGGAGTGGCCTAGTGGTTGGGAATGGTACTTCAGGCCGGAAGGTCGGGGGTTCAAATCCCACTAGAGGACAGCAACCTTGGGCCAGAAGGACTGGGGTTTCTAGTCCCATAGGTGCTCCTTGTGGTCTTGGGCAAGCCACTTAACCCTCCATAGCCCATGTTCCCTGTAAAATAGTTATCTCCAAGTTATAATGCCCTGTTCAATGTAATTTCAGTTTGTTCAATGTAAACCGCACTGATGCAGAATAGCGCGGTGTATAAGAGAATGTAAATAAATAGATATTATTTACTAAGTTTTACAGATTGCCTTCTGATTGCTTTGAGTGTGGATTTCCGTTACTCCAAGAGCCTTGCAGTGTTGCTGGTGAGGGGAGGTGCAGAGTATTCTTTCAGTTGGTGCCATGCCGGATACGGATCTCTACATTCAAGGCAAGGGCAGAAGGTGCCAGAAGATTTGTGAGTATTATCAATGATGGGTAATCTGTTAAGTAGACAGGCTCCATCTCAGATGCATGAATGGCATGACAGAGCTAGGGCTTTAGTGTTTAAGAAAGGTAGCCCTTCTTATTGTATGCTTCTATTGGATGTATGAGAAGCATGGTGATGTAGCCATCGATTCCGTAGCACATAGGGATTCAGTGACAAAAGGTAATGAGGATTTGCAGTTTCCTTTGGAGGGAACTTTCTCTGTAGATAAGGTCCATTGCCTGAGATATGAGTTAGCGGTTAAAGGTATACCGTGCAAATGTGCTTACATGGTGGGAATGGATGGTACATGATGATAAACATAGTAATGTTTACGTTTTGAAACAAAAGTTGTTTGTGTTAGGGAATGTAACTAATGACCAGCTGAGTGAGTGAGGATCACTCGTGTAGCAGAACTAAGAGAAAAAGAAAATACTTAAAGAGCAACAGCAGTTAGGGGGAGTAGAATTGTGTATTTTGGATATTTGGAATGTCTCCCAGCTCAAGGAATTGAGAGCATGTTTGTACCAAGAAACGGGAAGTGTTGTACTTGTAATAAGAATCTTAAAAGTAGCAATAGGTCATAGTGTTTCTGTTGCAAAGGAATTGAGAGTTCCTAGTGACATTATTGATAAGATTGAGAGAGGTTTAGACAGACATTACGAAACTTACAAAGAGGAGTGTGATCAATTATATTATGATCTAGGCTCTATTCTATATAATTTATGTTCTGCCCCTGTTAAACTGAAGCAGCTGTGGGAAATGATATTGTAACTACTTAAAGAAGGGTTTTAATTTGACTAAAACATTTCTGAATTACAGGGATAACCCTGGTAGATTTGTGTCTTTATGGTCTCAAATAATTAACAGTTATAATCCCATTTGGGCAGCTCTAGATAATTTGCTCAGAACTGTGTTTTTTAATCCAGCTGATTTTCATAGGGTCACTCATCCAGTTCGTGGCAGACCCTGTGATAGATTTCCAAGAGAAGACTAAAAGAGATAATTTTGTTTTTGTGTAGAGAAAAATTGTTAGAATCCCTTAAAGTAGTATGCAAACCTGTAAAGGATTGGTCGAGATTAACATCTCTAAGGCAGGATAGGGGTGAAAAGGTTACAGATTTTCACACTAGGTGTATGCTAGCTTTTAAAGACTATTCTGGTGAGGCAGAAGACACACTTTCAGGATTCACTAATATTTTTGAAAATGGTTTTATCACGAGAATAAAAGAAATTTTAGAAACTTCAATAATAGATTGGCCAGCTAGAACAGCAGATGCAGTTCTGGAAGGAGCTCGATACAGTGAGTTGAAATTTCTCAAGGAACAGCAAGAGCAACAAACCAGAATAGATGTGAAAAAGAATAAATTGCTCAACTTGCAGATTGCTTCTATGCAACCACCCATGGGCAGGGGGAGAGGTAGGAACAGAGCCAGAGGAGGTCATGGGAATCCTCAGCGAGGGCATGGACAGTCCAGAGAAATGCGTACTTGTTATACTTGTGGTAAGATTGGGCATTTGCAGCGAGACTGTCCCCGGAATCGGAATCTTGATGGCCAGAGAGCTGATTTCCCTCCTCCCCCTCCAGTAACAGCTGAATTCACTCCCGTATATCAGTGCTTCTCTAACCCAGAAGATTGTGGAGATGATACATGGGATGCATGACTATTGTTAAGTTTGAATGTAACTCCTCAGGGTGAGTTAGAAGCTAAGCTGAGAGGATCTACTTTGCAGTTTGTTATTGATACTGGAGCTACCACATCAGCACTGCGTTTACAGGATTTGCCTGCCATTTATCACACTCAACTAGCACAAGCTCCGATAGTACACTGTGAAGGCATTGAGGGTAAGATAATTCCTCGTCGTAAACTTGAATTTTTACCTTTGCAGATTGGAGAGACTGTATATCCTACTACTTTTCTTGTAGGAGACACTTTACCAGTGAATCTTTTAGGTCAGGATTTTCTGGCTTCACATCATGCTACTCTATCCTGGATGAGTGGCAAGTTATATTTCCAGCTGTATTCTCTCTCTGAAGTGCCGTCTCCTGCAGATGCCAGTACCATTCATCCTGCTCTTGGACAACTTCCTTCTACCCTGTGGGTAGTGCCAGGATCTAATGTCGGATGTCTTTCTATCCTGCCTGTGAGAATCACCATGAAACCTGGAGTTCAGCTTCCTATACTCAAGCAGTATCCACTGCCAGTAGCTGCCATTGATGGAATTCGTCCTGTGACTGAAGATCTTCAGAAACAAGGTGTCATTTATTCTATAACGTCATCATGTAAGACTCCAATTCTTCCTGCACTAAAGGCTGACGGTAAGACTTATAGATTTGTGCAAGACCTGCGAGCAGTAAATAATGTGATTTTGCTAATTTTTCCCTTGGTGCCTAATCCACATGATATCTGGACAGAGATACCTTCAGGGACTACCTGTTTTTCTGTTGTAGATTTGAGTTCTGCTTATTTTTCAGTAAGAATTAGCAAACAAAACCAATTTTTATTTGCTTTCCATTTTGACAATAAGCAGTATACTTGGACCACTTTGTGTCAAGGGTACACTGACAGTCCTGCATATTTTTCACAGGCCCTAGGAATTGCATTTTTTGATGTAAGACTCGACCATTCCTCTTTAGTTCAATATGTGGATGATTTTTTTCTTATGTTCACCACGTTAAGAGATTTGTTTGTCAAATTCTTTGTCTCTATTAGCTCCTATTGCTAATTTAGGTTTGAAGGTTAATTTGTCTAAACTGCAATTTGTATTTCAAAATGTTACTTTCCTGGGTGTTGTCCTAACACCATCTGGTCGTGCAATTACCTCTGCTAGATTGAAACCTATTCTGTCATTGCCTTTTCCAGCGACACCTGTGTTATTGCATAGATTCCTGGGTTTATGAATCTTCTGTAAACAATGGCTAGCTGTGTTATTGCATAGATTCCTGGGTTTATGAATCTCCTGTAAACAACAGCTAGCAAATTTCTCAGACATTACTGCTCCGCTTTATGCTCTCATTGAGAAAGAAGGATCTGAAGGCCTCATTGTACCCACATTATCAGTGGGAGGTTTGTTTTAAATATAAAAACTGCACTGGGAAATGCACCATGTTTATCGTATATGATTATTCTTTACCATTCAAATTGTATGTGGCTATTTCTGATTCCTCTGCTACCTGTGTGCTTCTACAAGCTTTCCCAACTGGTTGCAAGCCAGTAGGCTATTTCTCAAAGCGATTTGATGCAGTGACTTTGGGACTCCCACTATGTCTACGTAGTTTGGTAGCAGTGGCTTCGGCAATTGACATTACTGATTTTTAGTTTTGCAGCACCCTCTTGAAGTATATGCAACCCTTCAACACTTCTAGCTCCCTTGGCAACTCTTGTGGAGGAGGATGGGTCTCATGATTATTTGACGTTTTCTCAAGCTAGACCTGAACTTACCCCTATACCTTTACCAGCCCCGGATATAACTTTCAGAGATGACAAGGGCAAGCTTCGTGTGGGCTATGCAGTCACAACAGTTTATGATGTAGTGGATTCAGCTTCTTTGCCGTTTACCAGTGCACAGCTAGCAGCAGTGTTTGCAAAGGGCAACCCTTTTGCAGAGCAAGAAGCATGGCAAGCTGTTCTTCGAGCATCGGCGTCACCGACATTGCTGTATTTAACACCGTCTAATATGACTTTGTTTTCCCTTTCATTTCTCTTGCAGCAATATCAATATATTTCTTTTTTCGCCTCTTCCAGCTACTGGAAAAAGGATCATCTGCCTCTTTGTCCTGACAGTCTATTGTTTCCACTTGTCCTGTTCCTGCATCATAAGCATCACCGCTGTGACTATGAATTATGCCTTTGCGGTTCTCCGGTATCACCTGAAGTTTTTTTGTTTTCTTTCTTTGGCACAGCTTGTCTGCACTGTTTCAAGATTGGCAGAGTAGGGTCAGCTTAGGTTCAGTTATATGTATTTCTGCCTTCCGGATTCTTTTTTGATTTTGCAGCTTGATTTTGCAGGTCTGCCCTGTGCCAGAGGAGGGAGGTGGTATTTGTTTGATGGTCACTTGTCTTTTCTCTGGATGGGTAGAAGCTTACCCCACTACCAGTATGTCTGCTGGGGTTGCCATCAAATTATTGCTCACTCAGTTTATTCCTGTTTGGGGTGTACCTTTTGTTCTTTCTTCTTGTCTGGGTCAAGCCTTCGTTGCGAGTGTCTGGGAGGGTATTGGAAATTGGTTTGGTATTAAGAGACAACTGCACACTCCTTATCATCCGCAAAGCTCTGGCCAAGTGGAACGGATGACTAGGACACTCAAAGGTCACTTATGCACTCTGACACAGGATTGGGCTACAGATTGGACAGAAGCCCTTCCTTTTGCCCTTATGGCAGTGCGTAATTCCCCCAGCCTGACACCATATGAAATAGTTACTGGACGTCCAGCTACTTCTCCACATGAATTGGCAGTTATCCCGGATCCTCAATTGTTGCGCAGCAATATTTGGACTTATTGCTCACAATTGCACTCAGTCCTGTCTGTTTCCCCTTTATTGCAGGTGAATCCTCAACGAGATGTTCCATCAGAATCATCATATCCAGAAGTGAAGTCACCAGATTGGGTCCTGATTAAGAATTTGCATCCAAAGACACTTCTGGCTCCCAAGTTCCTAGGTCCATTCCGTGTGCTCCTGGTGGGATACTCAGTTTGTAAAGTGGAAGGACACTCTTGTTGGATACATCTTACACAGTGTAAAAAGGCTCCTTCACAGGATCCAGAAGGTGGTTCCCTGCATCAGTGAATCAAGAGATTGCAACGCAGAGACTCATTGAACAACAGTGATATTACAGAAAAAGACTATCAGGATTTAAGTGCTTTTTGAATGGACTAATTATGCAAAACACCTTCTTTCAGCATCTATACTGCTGCTTAGATGGATAGAGTTAGTTTGAATTAGTGTTTTACTGACATATAAGCAATGACCTTTTGGCACGTAACCTCTACTTCATGGAGAGATTGAGAATTAGAGGGTAGTTATAGCTATAATATATATCTATATCATATTAAGAAGAGTAGGTGTATTTTCATTTTGTCTTAGAACATTTATTTATAGTTTATTATTTATTTATTTATTATTTATTATTTTATAGTTTTATTTATTTATTTATTATAGTTTCAGATATTTAGAGGTTTGCTAAGAATGTTTCCTTATCTGGTCTTAGTTGTGCTGTGGCATATTGTTAATGAAGCAGTACTGCATTTAGAATCTTGGGAATGTTATGGGAAATACCCAAATATTTTTGAGTCGCATTTACACTCAGTTACAGAAGACATTTTAATCTAATGGTCTCATACAAACACAGAACCTAGCGTAGTCAGCTCTATGCCTTTAAAGTCCCCTCCAATATGTTTCATGGCTCAAAGTACAGGGAAAAAGGTAGGGGGCACTCCATGGAACATCTGTAAAATAGTACTGCTACATAAATCTTCTATCTGGTATAAGAAATCCCACGTAAGAAAATCCTATATTTCAGTAGTACAATTAATGCAAGTTCAAGGGAACCAAGTGCATGATTATGACTTGTTACAGTATAATAGTTCTGGCTACCCTTTGAATGACTCTAGTTCAGACCTAAACATATCTAACTGGAGTTTCCCTTTGTTGGGGTATTACCATCCCTGGGAACGTAATCTATCTGTTGGAATTAAAGAAATGAGCATTACTCAGTGGGCTCTGAATAATTGTACACAGAATATATCTTGTCCCCACAACTTGACAATTTGGGAAAATGGATTGGTGGCTTTAAAAGGAGATTATTTTGTGTGTGGTAATCTTACATATACGGAATTTCCCAGAGGTTGGTCAGGTACTTGCTATGTTGCCCAGTTAGACACCCCGTGGCCTATTTTACTTTACTAAAATATTACTTTATTATCAACCCGGAATAATTCTCAGATAGATGTATTTACAGGTACTGTTTGGCTCTGAACCTTTGGAGCCATAGCATCCACCAGAGAGTATGGTACCCAGATTATGCGATTACAGGCAGTTGTTGAACTTACAGCCCTGGATCTCACAGAGGCTATTAGTGTGTTACAAGGAGCAGTGGACAAGGTGTCTGCTTATGCAACCCAGAATCGTATGGCTTTAGATTATCTCCTAGTGAAGGGGAATGGCGTGTATGGATTAATTTTTAATCACTGTTGCAGTATGCTTGACAATGAAGGAAAAATAGTGAGAGGCCTACTAGATAAGGTTAGGAATCGTACTTTTGAATCAAGTAGTAGTTATGTAAGTATTTTTCTGATTTTTTTGATTCTGTTCCTTCTTTCTGGAGTTCATTTTCTAGGCCCCTCGCAAGGCATGTTAGCATCATTGATTGTTTTTTTTGGGGCATTCTCATTTTAGGAGCATTAATTCTCTGTGTAATATCTGCTTGCTGTAAGTAATCAGTGGAGGCACTGACCCCTAAAATGATGTTACAGATAGACCCAGAATCTAGTTACAATCCTTCTTTGATATCAATGTCTGAGTTGCCTTACCTTTGAAATGATTCTTTACAGAATCAGAGGAGGGACTGAAAGTAAACTAGCCTGTACAGGGCTGTGTATACTGCCAGAGCACTCAACAATATGTACTAGCCCTAAGAAAGAGTTAATACCATTCAGAGCTTTGTATTCAGTAACATCCTTGAAAGACTCAGCTAGGATAATTAGGTGAAAGGTTCCTAGTAATATAAACACTAGTCTATGTTTATATAAGATAAGTAAAGGGCAAGTTGTCTCCCAGTCTCGGGTTAGAGATATCAAACTGTCAGTATTAGAATTAATTAGAATTAATGCCTACATAGTTATGTCTGAGAATATGTGTATGTCTCCTCGTGATGACCCATGCTAATGAGAACTGAACTATGATGGTATGGATACGTAATGTTAGACGTAGAACAATAAAATGAGAATTATGCTGTATAATCAAATATTTACCTATAAATAAAGTGGCCTAAAGCTATGATGTCAGAGTAAACATAGGCAGAGGCCTAGCTTGCTCTCCCAAAGCTTTGGTTTGTTGTTATAATACAAGTGTGTTGTGTATTATTTACTAAGGGGTATGTCTACTAAACTGCGTTATTGTGATTCGCGTTAGGAGCCGCGGTAGAGACAGAAATCCCAAATAAGGACATGGGCGGTACATCGTTACCGAGAATGCGCCGAGAACGCGCGTTACAAGGCGCGATAAATGAACGAGCGCTACAGGGCACGTTACCGCGTGTTAATCTTAAGAAGGCGCGCAGGCATACAAGGACAGTAACAGAGCTGTAGCACAATGGTTACAACACTGACTGATGGTACAGGGGTCATGGGTTCGATTCCCCAGTGGGCCTAATGTATAAGGCTGGCTGAGGCAGCACCCTTTACATTTAAGTAGTGATTGGTGAGGCATTTGACGTGTATTTTAATTAGTGCTGCCAGCAAACACACCCTCATGGTGGCATAACCTAAGGTGCCGCATAAGGCACCCCATAAGGCACTCCATAGGGCACATTATAAAGTGTACTGTCCGCCAAGGCACCCTATAATGTCCCCTATAGGACACCTTATAAGGCTGTGAACAAAGCCCTGGCTGGCTGCAAAGGGACTGCACGTCACCACACAAACTGTCTGCTGTGGTTACCAGGATAGGGCTAACCCACCCGTATCCATGATGCACTGCACATGCAAATCAGCAGTCTACAGTTGATCACATGATGGGGTATGCACCCCCACAGCACCTCGGCCTGGTAGGGGGAACTGACCGTGTGTGGCACTGCCACAGATTAGCCACAGACAGTCACATTGTGCTGGTACTGTGCCCACCCTGAGGTTGAGGTGGGGCGCCCAGCACCAGGTCCACAGCACCTTTCATGGCTGAAATACACCATGCTGCAGGTCCCCATCAGTGTGTGATAGGTAGTTCCGTTAGACACACCTAGGATACATCTGTGCCCTGCTGTATGTCTCAGTCATGTCTAGTCCTTAGGGGCGATGATGCACCCAGAATATTGCATATCCTGTGTTGGTGCCATGGTTACCTGCTGTAGGTGAAGGGGGGGGGTGTATGGACCCATGGGCAGATCAAGTACCACCACACAACCCACCCTCTGGGGCTCAGGGTGGGAAACAGGATCACCCACCAATAGATCCACAGTCTACCTCCCTGCAATGGTAGCAGTAGAGGGGACCATCAACCCCAGTCCTGCTGGGGAACAGACAGAGCAGTACACATCCCTAACACAATAGCAGACAGACGGCAGGCCTGGAAATGATCAGCTGCCCCCCACCATTATCTGACATTCTCCAGTAGCAAGCCTCCAGCCGCTGCACCCTACAAGGTGCTCCAGCAAGACACATACTAGCTGCAGACAGTCCGCCAGCTAGTCCATAGTGCATGGTCCTGGAGGAGATGCAAATACCCAGAACAGGGATGTCAACATACACACCAAGCAGATAAGTCAGTGATTGGGCCCCAAAAGAAAACCCATATATATCACATGAGAGAAATGCTATACAGCACTATGGGGGAACCTAGCCATGCCATGGTCACTGCTCAGTCAGGGTGAGAGTGACCTCCCAGCAGGACATGCAACGGCCACCCTGTCCGTGCAGGTGGTACCAGGCACTACAATATCTGAGCCATTGCCCTATGCCCTGTGCAGATGCAGCCAGGCCAGGCCACCCTATCCAGGCTATTCCCACGGTACCTTGCTCCTCATTATGCACATTGGCAGGCCAATACTGGCAACAGTGCTAGCAGTGTGGGCTGTGGAGGGTGTTGGCAGCCACCACACACTGGATAGACAGACACACACTCCCCACACCTATGCCAGCATTGTGCAACTATAGAGGTGTTGGCCAGCCCAGGCCACCACACCAGTCCTGGGCACAGTGCAGGCATGGGTATGGTACGCAATACTGTAGGAGTCACTCCCCAGGTTGGTAAACACTGTCAGACACAAGACCTGTAGCACACTCCACAGACATCAGAAAGGATGCTATGATGCAGCTCACTCAGAATATTGTACTTAACCTAGGAATTGCTATCTGCCAGTAATCATAGCAATCTTTTTAAAGATGTGTACCATATTCCCAGGTTTAGGGTGGCATTACTAAGGTATGCAAGTGCTAGTTTTGGGAGATGCACGCAGAGCCCAAAGTCCTGCCTCTCCAGGAGGCTTTGGATAATGGGGCCTGTGGGTGCGGGTGTGTCTGCCCCTGTTGGCTGCTGCTTTACGGCAGAGGTTCCCAACTCCAGTCCTGCGGTGCCAAACACTGTTCGGGTTTTCATGCTGTCCCTCATGAATATGCATGAGATACATCTGCATACCATGGGGGTGGCGCATAGAAATGCAGCACAGGCATCTTTATCAGAGGCAGCATGGAACAGGAATGGTGTTTGGCCCTCCAGGACTGCATTTGGGAGACAGCTCTAGGTAATGTGCATGTTTATGGTGTCCGTGCTCTGTAGGGTAAAATGTAGGTGTCTTGGGCATGTTTTCGTCATCTGCAATAAAGGTGCTGTCTGTATTAGCACGTTGTAGTAGTGGGTAAAATATGGGGACTGGGTTGGCAGGAACCACAGCTGGGACTTGAACCTGTGACCCTCTGCTTCTGAATACGCTGGTTTTGTGCACTGCATCACCTTGTTGTCACAGAGTCAGTACATTCCTTGGTGATACCATGACTGTTCGTCAGACGGGGCCCGTCTATTGCAGTACACAGCACCCACCTACACAGGGCT